>JAQFVV010000037.1:2463746-3663746 GCA_028023455.1 Epiperipatus broadwayi
GAATCTCAGTCAGAATAATAAAAAGACAAGGGTGCTTTTTGTGTCCTTCCATCATCCATGACAACACAATAGTATAACTAAGATTTATTACTTAGACAATTTAACTAAATGGGAATGGAATAATGTGCAACCAAAGTTAATGGTTTGGGAATAAATTCTTTTTTTTTTTTTTTTTTACACAAAGGTGAATGTTTAGTCTTAAGTTTTCAACTCCATAAATAATTATCATTAAACTAAAATATAATGACATATGTTTCCGATCTGCTTAACTTTATTTATCTGGTATATTAAGTTTTTAAGAATTTGGAATGATTTCGGACTCAAGAAAAGGTTTTGCAAATATTGTGCAAACACTTATATTTAGCATATAAAAACAAAAAAATGAATCTACAACAAATTTTAACAAGACCATAATTTATTATTATCACAAAAAAAAAAAATATGAACATTTATTCAATAATCCCATAGTAATACAAAAATATAAAATATAACTGACATTAATCTGTATACTCTTTTGGTTATGGACTAGAGGTTACTACTTCTCCTGTATGCAATCATATGGATTGATTAACTAAAAGTACATTTCATTATCAATACATTGTTTATTAAATTTTGGTAACCTTGTAGAAGCTTTTATTCAAAATTATTGACTAACTATTTTTTTTTTTTTTTAAATGATTAATCCAATCATATGCAATACGCAAAATATTAAATTTATTTCTAATACATTTACTTTATTTATGGTCTTTAATGGGATAACCTATTCTAGTTATAGGCCAGTTATCAGAAGTTACACTTACCATCTTACATTTAACTTAATGCTAACTTCAGTTATGATACAAATTTTATTCATACGTATAATTTTAAATATGAGTATTATTTAATTACTAACCAGAATTAAATATTGCATTTGAATATTCCTTCAGTAAATAAGCGTTTTAAATTACGCAATTTTAATTACTTTCTCCATTGATTTACTTGTCAAATACTAGCAATATTTAGCAGCACAATACAGATATTGATCTTAGTTACTAACGCACTATTTATACTAAAGTGGATCTTGAGGAACTAACACCTCCAATATAACCTTTATCTTGCCCGAACTTTCAAAATTAAGCACAATAATCAACACCTTCCATGGTGGAGCTATCTTTATTTTCACATGAGGAATATGGAATAACCACGAAGGTCTGTAGAGTAATCTACTACATTAAAATATTTTGGTGGTTTCTTGCCTCTTACTTGGGCATACAACGAACACACACCAAATACAATCCTCTCCTGGGATTTAAATGAATGAAGCATACTAAATGCTAGATAAATTCTTGATCGTCCTATCTATGAGAATCGATCACTTGGGCTATAAACATACCCGAACATTATATTTAAAATCTTCCTCTCATGGAAAACAAAGCTTTTGGGGAGATCATTTTTCATCCCACAAAATAAATACATTATAATTATTACCTATGCGAATATTAAGCATATACCAATGCTATATCTGGGCAGGATAAGTAAATACACTGATTATAATAAACTTATGTTACCGTGTATACTTTGATCAACATCTGAAATCAATGGACATCATAGAATAAAAGTATAATAATTTTAATTTTAATAAAGGAACATTCAAAATAGTTGGTAGCATACTATCTTAAACTAAATAAAGTGGATGTGTTGTTTAAGAATAATTAGGAATAAATTCCTCAATTAATACAGTATAAATTCGTTTCAAAACTTTAACAAGAAATATTTTGTTATAGCATTTTTTTTTTTTTAGTTACTTCTGATAATTTTCAATATTTATTTTACCCCTTAAATATCTAAATATTTTTCTTTTACGTATCTAACATACAAAATTTCTACCTACAATTGTATGTAATAATTAAAACATATTTTATAGATTTTTTTTTTCGTGTTAAATATCAACTTAACCTATAATAATTATATTAAAACATACCTTTGTCATTACAAGGCTATTAAATATTCCTTGACCATACAGACTTTAACCTATGTGATATAACAAAAAAATACATATCATTTATAACTTAGTTTTAAACAATCATTAATTAACAAGTGCATATTCTCTCATTAGAAAATGTTTTTCTGTTGAGCAATTGGTCCAGGTGAAGAGCTTTATCCAGTCGTATTTCACGAAGCAAGTTTAAAAACAATAAACGCATGGTATTATTTCCTTTAAATAAAAGTTTTCTCTTATTTTGTGCGTTTAATAAATTAGGTAAAGAAAAATATAGCAGAATTGAAGATTAATTCTTACTTGAATTAAACTGCTACAATTTTGGGATCCATAAAAAAAAATAGACTTCTAATATAGACGAATATTTGACTATAGACGATAAACATACACAATATTTTTTTTTTATTGACGATACGTATACTTATTAGCTAGCTTACTTATGGACGAAAATGCGCAATTTTCCGAGAGATTATTATGATAATAACTGCAGCTGATTTACATGTATAGGAAGTTTTAATAACTCCAACTGATGTGTAATATAATATATCATTTATTTTTATCATTAAGTCACTAAGATATTTGGTTTTGTTCATACTTTAGGAATTATAAATTTTTTTAACGGTAACTTCTCCGTAAGAATTCCCCTATATAACTTTTCCTATATTTACTCTGAGAAAGTTTATATATATATATTTTTTTAAAAAAAAAAAAATATACAGGTGCGTAATTTAATCTTATTTATCATTATTATTATTTCCAGACAATTCTTGGTGAATAAAACATATTTTAATGTATGTAACTACATTACTTGTAAAGGCAGACAATATTGAGAAAGAGCGCGAAAATGTTTCTAGTTGATTTTCCTTGGTTTCAAAATATTTCTTTCAATTATTTTTTTTTTTTTTTCTTTCTATACCAAGAAAATATCAATAAATGACATAAAGTTAATAAATAATTATTTCTCACTTGGAAATCATTTATCTTCCTTAATTTAGACATAATAACACTTTTCGTGATTCCCTTAGTTAATTCTGTCATTTTTGAACTTTAGCGCGAGACAATAAACTTTTAAGTATAAAAGGTCTTTAAATAGGTAGATGGCAAAGAAAATCAGGATATCTTATCAAAAAAATTTAGCCACACATTATATTATTAAAATTTTACTTTGATTACATTTATTTCTGCAAAATAAAATGAAAAAATTGAGTTACCAAATTTCAGCACTGTTCCTTCCTTGAAAACTAAAAGCAGACTATTTTTTTTTTTCAAAAAAAAAAATGATCTTGATTATGAAATTGGTTGTTTCGTTTTGTTGTTTTTTTTTTTTTTACTTTAGCGACCTCTTCCAGAAAAATAATCATTTGATTATAACATAAACAAAAGAAAGGAAAAACCTATTACAATCATATAGTTTTAGTATTATTTACCTGGATTACAAAGTAATTTGACAATATAAAAAAAATAATAATAAATACATTAAATTAACAATCAGTGATGTATAATTCTTTAAACATTATTTTTTTTTTTTTTTTTTTTTTTTTTTTTTTTTTTTTTACAAAAAGAAATTACCAGAAGTTATTGTGCTTTATGATAAGACACTCATCCACTCTCCCCTCTACCCATCCAAAATCAATTACTGTTTAGCTTTTATACCATATTAATTTGCTCTAATTATTAATATCTCAATTAAATTATTCATGTTCTCTCTTTAAAAATGACATTGAGTTATTAAATCTATTAGTTATTCACCCAAAACATGCCAAAGTGAGTGAATAGCATACTTTATTAATCAATTATTACTATTGTTATTTTATCTTTTTATTTCTTTAAAGAATAGCATTGTTTTCCTGCAGAAATAATGCCAAGTAAACCAAGTGTCAATAACACTAGGTTACAATATATATATATATATATATATATCATTAAAAACCAGTAAATACTTAGACAATCCCAATATCAACAACAATTAACAATTTCAAACTGCTGTCAAGGCAACCTCCTTTTAACAATATATTAAAAAAAGACCTCAAATAACCATAATCAGCAAATGATTGTATCTTTTTAATACACTAATCATTTTTAAATCTTTTTATCAGTCATAAAATTTCTTCCATGGCAGGTTTATATTTCTTATAAAGTTCCACATTTATGTAACTGCTCTGTTAAACTAAGAACACTACATGTTCTTTTTCAACTGCATCACTAACAATACAATCATTGTCTGAGACATAGTTGGAATTCTTAATTTCAATGATAAAAAGATTTACTTGTATTTCTTTAATGGTGTTGAAGAAAAACTTTTCTTTCTTTGAATTTCCTGAACTAATGTTGAAAGTATAATCACTGATAAAATGGGCACATCAATTTTTTAATATCATCAGATTTTTGCTATTACACCTACAAATTTCAAGAATAGAAAATGACCAAATTAAAACTCACTGCCAATTCAACACCAGACAATCTTTTTTTATTTGATAATTTGCACTTAAAAAACTTGTAATCATCTTTCTGTCTGTTAAGATAAGTTTTGCAATCATTATTAAATCTTGTCTTATTTTCCTCTATGAATATTGTATTTGATTCAGGTCTTCAGGAATTCTCAGTAAGCAAATTTCATGCATTCCATGTATGTATGTTTTAAAAAAGTGAAATTAAAATATTTGTACTATTAATACCAATATTTCTTCTTTTATTGTCCTTAATCTTTTGCCATAATAGAATGTTTTGTTGGTCATGTGATGCATTATTAGTATTTCCTCTTTTTTTATTAATACCACTACTAGTAATAACAAATTGTCAAAGTACCAGAACAGCTCTCCGTTGATAATGGCAAAAACCAGAAACTGATTTGAGAATGAACATTTAAATACTAAGGGCAGAAATATTATACTCAGCTGGCCATAACTGATTATTTAAGTTTATGTTAGATTATACTAGAATGAAAAAATGTAATACTATTAGTATCGACCAGTTTAATAAGTAATCCATCAGGCATAGCATCCTTATCAAATTTTATGAGATTATTTTTTTAAAACACCTGTTCAAATAACTCCATCATTTGCACTAAGCAGGAGGATCCTTGAGCAGGATTTCCAATCATATACTCAGTTCCTGAGTAAAGCTCATGTGACAACTGATTGTATGATTGAAGCTTGTGTGCCATTTACAAAGTAATTTGTATTGATTTCATTATCTCATGCAATCTCACAATCAGGAATTCTTCACCTGCTAAATCTTTTCTTGTCATTGATTTATCCTTGTTAAAAGTTTTTGCAAAAGAAGAAAAAGACTGGAGTCATAATTTTTATTATAAGTATAATTAAAAAATTAAAATGTGATTGTGCAGACACACAATTCTTATACTAACTTAAGTGACTGAAGAAAGTAAAATGGATTCATAAGAAAAAAGCACAGAGAAAAGACAGAAAGGACTGTATGCATTGGCAATAGTTTCATTCTTTTGCTGAATCAACACCTTATCTTATAAGATATCAGATGATAATAAACAATGAGGATTGCAAATTCCTCAACAAGCTTTGTGATAAATGCTTAGCCAGAGACAATACTTAAAATATCTCTGTCAGGAACCCCCACCCCCCAAATCCCTGACCATGTTTTTGTGCTTTGGCACTCCTCAGAGAGGTGACAGGGTAGGTTCAGATGCCAAAGCACAAGACCATGGTCAGGAGTTTGGGGAGGAGGGTTCCTGGCAGAGATATTTTAAGTGCTGGCTCTGGCTAAGCATTTATCACAAAGCTTGTTGAGGAATTGGCAATCCTCACTGTTTATAACTTACAAACTTAAAAGAATAAGCTCATGTGATCTATGACTCTTATTTTTATCAGATGATAATCTTTATCAGGAACTGTTTATTGGTTATACCATTAACTGTCATCTGGGCGCACCCTTAGTAGGTACAATTTGCTTTTAAATGCTTTTATTTAAGTTAAAAACTCTGTTTATTTGGTGATTTAGGATAAATTTTATAATCGAGATTTAACAGACTTTTGTCATGTGGATTTTCTTAAAATTTGTACGTGTTAGAAACTGATAACAATGCAATATGACAATCAAATATTTCAGGTTGGTCCCTGATTTGTTTATTGAAGAAGGATTGGCAGACTGAATTTTGAATGTGTTAATGTTGGTTCAGTAAGTTATTTGAGATGCACATGAAAGAATGATATATTTTTTTAAATGCTTTTATTTTATTTTTTAAAAAAATTAACCAAAAAGTATTAATGATCAATTAAAATAAAAATAAAAACAAATCTTACTTTCAATTGATTATAAAAGCTACTCTTAATATTTTATTTTATTTTGATTGTAAAATTATTTTTTTTAATGTTTCTTTCATAAACAAAATAATATAAATCAATTTTAATGTACCACAAATTTGAAAAATGACATCCTTTTCTACATATAAAATATAATCTTCACTTATGACTCATGTGATCATAGCAACTTGATACTAATCAATTATATATATCTTTTAAAATATTTTACCTTTAAATAATTACTATACCTTGTCTTCTTATTATGTTGATTGTTATGCAAGATTTAAATTTTATAATTCAAACTAATTTGTATGTATTATATTATATACTATTAACAATCTAGGAATATGATGTAGTAATAATGACTCAGAATAAGAAAACATGACTATACAATTACTTAATCAAATTAATAAACATATTACTTACAAACTTTATAAATTATTTTTAATTAATAAATAATTTGATAAACAACAAAATAGAACATAAAATCATTTACAAAATAGAATATTTCTATTATACAGTAATAATCATTGTTAATCATTTATCTATGAAACATCATCCTTTAATAATATAATGTTTTGTAAAATTATATATTCCATCTTTATTCTCTTTACACAATATAAATGTTTATACTAACTTCATTATGACAATTTACTGTATATAAATGAACTTTTATGACTAAAATTTACAGTTATTATTAGTGCTTTTCTTAACAAATGTAACCTATAATAATAATTTGATCATTTTAAATCTATATGAGGATTTAACGAGTGTCTACATTTAAAATAAAAAATATTAATTTCATATCCTTAAACTCTAATATTACTTTTTCTATCTTATGACATTTAATCTTTTGCTTTCTAATATTTTATACAAAAAAAATAATTATTAATTATTGAATTATTTGTTTTTGAAAGTACTCTCAATCTTTTTTTTTTCTCACGTGTCATAGCATCAGCCGGGAAGCGAACCCGCTAACCCGGGACACCTGCTTGTAAAGCATCTGTCGCTGACTACTCTCAATCTTTAACAACAATTTTATTAACTTAACTATTTTCGGAAATTCAGAAACTTTATATATTACACTTTCAGATCCCTAAAACATTTCAAATCCTTGCCTAAATAGTTGGTGCAATAATAAAGAGTAATTATCTATTTAATTTAACGGTTAACTTTATATGTCAATGCTAATAAGATCAAATAATCCATTTGATATCTTTATCGTAGCTTTTATTAATAAGCTCTTGTTAAGTAAAAAAAAAAAAAAGTTCTTTTTTATGACCATATGCATTATGCTCATCATCAAATTTATCATCCATTAAAATAAACTAAATCATTAATTTTACTATATTATTCTGAATACAAAAATAATATATCTCTGGATTTCATTAAAGCGAAAAAAATCCTACATTTTATTTATATACCGCAACCTCGTAAAATAAATATCTGCACTTTTGGTCTAAATATTCAAATTCCACTGCTTAATCCCTAACTTATAAGTTTTCTAAAGATATAATGATCACAAACAAATAGTACAACAGGGCAGCCCTCCAGCAGCTACCTTTTACTTTTTTTTTTTTTTTAGCTAACTATAAAGCTTTGAGTTCAAAATGAAAACACGTTTTCAAGCTAAGCTCCGTGAAAAACAGCGTGCATATGTTCTTTTATTAAAATACTAAATATGTTAAATCTATTAAACAAATTCTTTATTATATTCACTACAGGCATCTCGCATATCTTCACAATATATATATTGTTCTTAAACCAACAGTACTTTGTATAGGCACTTAACCGTAAAATTTTATAATGCACACGTTATATTGAAAAATTGCCATGACACAGTCTGGCATCTACAGATAATGCCCATATTTATAATTGTTAAATTAATAAACCTATTGAATTTGATTAACTTATTTTGATTTCACTTATTTAATTTCTGCGATCCACACCATTACCTCGGGCCATATCACATTATATATATATTGTACCATCCATAGACATTAGTTAGCGAACCTAATGATGTATTTTGTTATAGTCTCTTGCTTTTCTCTGACCACCAGCACTGGCAAGAAACTATGCTATTAGTAGCATCAGATGTGTTGTCACATAGATGGCACTGTGGAGCATAGACTTTGGATTCGAACTTGGGATTTCTGGGAGGCAACCCCTCCTAGAGTGTTGAGTTTCATGTATGGGGTTTGAATTCTGCAGTGTGTTAGTGAGGCAGATGAATCTGACCACTACAATATATAACCAAAGGGAATAAATCACCCTCCCCAGGCTATGACTTTAAAAAAAACACTATAAATTTTGAGCAAGAAATCAAGACTAGAATAAATTCACATATTCTTGATAGCAATTTCTTTCAATGAATATATTAATCATTTTTAACAGATCTGAAATTATTACATTTCATTTAATCCTAGATATAATTTGTTTACATACATCAAATATATATATTGTAACCTTTTAAAAATGAGAGATGGGGGGAGGGAGGAAGAGAGAAAGGAAGTGAGAAGAGAGGAAAAAGAGGAGAGAGAGGGAGTGTCCTTAATAAATGATGAAGACAAGAAAGATAGAGAGAGACAGAGTACGAAGAAAGAGGAAGTAAGAAGAAGAGAAGAGAGGAAGAGAAAGAAAGAGAAAAGAAGAATGAGAAAATAAGAAATAGAAGGAGAGGAGGAGGGAGAGAGTATAGAGGAGAAAAAAAGAGAATAAATTAACTAAGAGAAATAAAATTAGAAACTTTTCAGCTAGACACAATGGGGTTCCAATAAAAATTTATTAAAATGTTAGTACACAGAGATCCATAACAAGATGGGAGAAAAATCACAGTATTACCAAATAATCAGAGCACAACAATAAATTTAAAATAAATTACTGAGGAAAATTTCCACTTTAGCCTAATATTTATAAGAATTGACCCTCCATCCAATCATATTCCCCAAGCATAATAAGTTTATGATAAAATAAAAATCTTTCAGAAGAAAATGAAATGAAATACTATCAGGTGCTTTTCCTTTAGCATGGGGAATAAATAAGAAATAATGTTCACACTAATTCTACTTAATATTATGATGTGTTAAAATTATATAAATTACTAAACGATCAACAAGAGTCAATGTTCTCAGGAGTCCTACTGTAACTCTTGTGACAAAACTAACATATGACATTGTTTGATAAGTAACTGATTAGCTAAATGGATGAGTAAATGATATCCTGGCTGACTATAGGAAGCAAACACTTGATTTGGAAGTGACTGCATCCTGCTATAAGATAATATTTATCATAATTTAAAGAAAATATTTATTTAAATATTCAATAGCATGATTAAAATATTTGTAATTCAGACTAATCATAGCCTTTGACCCAGGATATCACTTGAGATGGAAGAAAGACAAGGGTGCATTTTGTGTCACTCCACCCTCTCGCAAAACAACCTTCACAAATGATTAAACGAAAACTGGACTTTGACATTGGAGTCAAATAATAGTAGTGTGTGGTCAAAATAGCATGGACAATCCTCATTTCAAAGACAACAACCTTCTATCTTAATATCTCTTAAAATGAATCTTATTGTTGGTATCTGCAAATGTGATATTATCTGTTATAAAGATTTCATCCAGAAATCAGAATTAAATGCATGATTTTATTTTATTTCTGTGGGAATAAAATATACTATATAACTTTAATTAAATGAAAATAATTAATGTTGTGATTAATAAACAATATCGAATCCAAGACAGTAGCATATATATAAACATAAAAAAACTGAATATAATAATTTAAATAAAGAAACAATAGGTTTATTTACAATTTTGTTACTCTGAACAAGGTTACACAAACTTGGAAAGACCTGTTGCCAAGATAGCGCTGATACAACATAATCATTTGGTTGATAATATTGACAGATTTTTATTTTAACAAATCAACCACTAAGGTTTCTTTTAACTAATAGGTTCACATAATATCCTTACTTAATATAAAAAAAATTGACTAGAGAATTAGCACTGGCTAACTCTTACACCTTCATTAGAATAATTTATCCCTCAAATAAATTTAACTGTTATACAATTTATATGTTGTATCATAGATTAATAGCATCCAATTGCTCTACATTTATCTAACTTAACTAGTACATTATAATACTAAGTGACCAGTATTAATAAATGATTTACTAATTTTTGAAGTTATTAATTAACTACATTTAAGCAATAGCTGACATATTTAAAATACAAATTTACCTCTCAAATAAGTATTCTTTTATTACTTAGAAAATTGAATTAGTAAAATAACTGAATGAATGACTAAAGCAAATAAATCAATAAATGGTAAATGAATGGGCCACTCATCAGAAGTCATTTGCACACATACATTATAAAATCATTGTCCACACTATAAATTACCCTAAATGTTGAAAGTAAATAACATACACATCCATTGGAGAAGTTCTAGATGATCACAAACTACATAGCATATATGAATTGCACTTATTAGCCATATGCTTATAAATTAAACATTTAAAATTACTAGCTATTGTGGATTGGTTTGTGGATGATTATTGAATCATAACAACACAAAAACAACAGACATTGAAACACTTTTAAGCATTGAATCATAACAACACAAAAACAACAGACATTGAAACACTTTTAAGCATTGAATCATAACAACACAAAAACAACAGACATTGGAACACTTTTAAGCATTGAATTATAACAACACAAAAACAACAGACATTGAAACACTTTTAAGCACTAAAATAACTGAGTGCATCCTGAAGAAACTAACTCCATCAAACTAAATTATCTTGGTATTGCATATTAAAATGCAAACAACCTCACCTACTATGGTGGAAAATGAGCTTTAAACATATCATCATGAGAAATAGGCCAACAAAGACTCCGCAGAGCAACTAGCATAAATATATTAATACACACTAAGTATGGTGGCTTCCAAACACCTACATCTGAGGCAAGAGAGGATGCCTGGACTTTGTTGCAGTGCATCAGGAAAATATGGACAGACACACCAAGAAATATAAGATCCTCTCCAGGGATCTAAACACCTTCAAAAATATGTGATAACAATCACTGAAAATAGGCACTACCAACTCATGGAACAAAATGCAATACAGATGGGGAATCTATCTGATCCATCCAGCATAATAATCATAATGAGCAAGGCCAGACACTATGAGGTCATCAATAGTATAGCTAACAGTACCAAGATAAAAACATCACAATGATTAACTAAAGCCATATTCAAAATTTTAAAACACAATAAAATAAACAATGTCTGAATCCACAAATGCACTTTGGACTTCAAACGACTGTGAACATTAATAAAGACAATTAATAGCATGTGAAAATTTGGCTTTAAGTGGCAATACACATGAGTATGGAATACTAAATATTAAAATTTATAATAACCAGTGGACATAAATGAAAGGTGAATAAATATAAGAATACTAACTCTTGAGGCATAAAATATTTATGAATAAATTTACTATTGCACTTATGCAAAATATAAAACAATTACTTCTGATAAATATTTTTGGCTGCTTGCATAACGCAGTTCAAATACCAAATATTTGAAACAGTTATTATGAGAGATTAAATCTCCACTGACTTAAAATAAGCAAAGTAAAACTCTAGCTTGTAAAAGCACACCCTAACTATAAAATAAATATTACTTGTTTAATGTATAGACTATCTACACATTTATAAACCCATAAAAATCAAATTTACATAAATTAAACCCCTGGCACTTGTAATATTACATAACATATATCAAAACTTTCAAAAGAGAGGGGTAAAAAATATTACATAAAATTTTCTTCCCCTTTTTTTTTTACCAATAAAGAAAACCTCAGTTCATGAGCAAATCTTCGCTCGGTTGAGCACACTTAATATTTATTTGACGGGCAAATATTTTCTGCGAAACTTCAATCATGGCAAAAGAATTTCCAAAAATTGAAACATAAGACAGCTTATATCTAAATAGTTCTGAATTGAAACCATTCCAAGACATAAGAAAGAAAACAAAGGCACATACAACAATAAAGAGTCGCGACTATGGAAAGGACAATATTGTGATATATATAATTTTTCAGCTGACAGAAAACTTTTCAGGGATGCCATGGGTTAATTTCATTACGGCTGTAGCTTCTTTTTTTTTTATTTATTAATAAACATATTATAAGCATTGACAATTAGTTAGACATTCTTCTTTTTTTATCTCTTTTTAAATGGTTTGTCTGAAATAATAAGATATTTCTAAGTTATATTTAAGCCATTCTCTTTTAAAAACATCATTCCGTAAGTACTTCTTTTAGCAGAAAATACTTTAGCATATAAACTGTCTATAAAACATTACTACTAAAGACATGGCATAGCTTAACAAACGAATATTTTATACTCTTCATAAATGTCAAATTATTTTCCCAAACATTAAGTGAAGAGCTGTAGCATAGAAAAATATTTTTTAAAACATTATTCCTCAAGTATATAGTTCCTTCCATATCAGAAGAATTTATTATAAACAGTTAATTGTTTAAGCATTTCTAAAATATTATTATTATCATAATTTCAGAGGCAATTCAAATGTCATTAATAAAATAGGCAGATTAATATAAAACTTTTTTATATTTTAAAAGCTTGAGATATACAATTAAACAGAGTCTATGCATTCTTAATTTCCTCTTCTTAAAACTTTTGGAGCTTCTGTCATTTAGAAGCAAACTAAATAATACTAAAACTGAGATAATGTTCAACATAACCTTTAAAATGTTCATCAATGAATATAATAACTATAAGTTATTTAAACTTATTTCAAAGCAAATTTCATTCAATTGATTGTTAGCAGACATTAAAATTCTCCAGAACATAATTGAGAAAGTTTGATTGGAGATAGTATCAAGAAATGGGCGTACCTGACTTTATTCGGAACACATTGCGGTTTAAAGAATAACCAGATTTAAATTAAAACACTTTTACAATGAAAAAAATAAATAGAGTTATAAAAGTTATACTTTACAAATTTTTAGTGCCAAGACTTCAGAGAGAGAAATCAACCAGACAAGGAATGAAGAAGAGCCAAGCTCTCTTATAAAAACCTCTATTTATAGTCTATTTTAATCTTCCCCCTTTTTTTTAAAGCTGTCAATCCCCCCCAAAACACCCAATCAATAAAACTGTTACATATATACACCTGGGTCTCTTTTTTGCAAACTTATTTAACATGATTTTTGAAGTTACGCGATTCGTGTTTCACCGAGTGTCGAACTCCGATATTGCGCTATTACTTTAAATAATAAATTTCGTGCACTTACATTATATTGAAAGTAATAGCACATTATTGGCATTCGACTTTCAACTTAGTAATTTCAATATTTTCAGTGTTTTATAATAGTAAGATTTTATGCAATAATGAAATTAAAATCATGATTTCCACATTTTAAATTTTACAAGATTATAATGTAAATTTGTTCAAACATTGTGCATGTTAATTTTGCATTTTAACTCACATTCTGTTTTTGCTTTTTAAAAAAGAACGTAATCAATTATTAATCATTTAGTTTCCACAGGTTTATTTTTAAAAGGTCAGTAATAGCAGTGGGCACAATTAAATTTGACAATTAAAAATTAAAATCTGATTTTTAATTGTAATTAACAATTTAAAAATTACTTACGGCGACTTGAAATAATATGATGTGAAATTTGATTTTTAAACGAAATTGAAAATTAAAGACAAAAATAATTTAATTTTTAGTTAGTTTCATAAACAATAAAATCATCATCTCAAAGATTAATTACTAATTACGTTGTCACCAGAAAACCTCTGACACAACATGAGTGTGAAGTTGGCACTAGTTGTTTGCAAATGAATGTGTTTTTCGGCAAATAGCTATAATAATTAAAATGTGTATAAAAAATGTAAATTACTGTACTGTAAATTATGCATAAAAATATATTATTTTGAATAAAATTAAATATTATAGTTAAAAAAAGTTTGTCTTGTATCAATTTTTTTCAAATTTGAAATTTTTTATTAGTCATATTTTATTTCCAAATTTTTTTTTTTTTTGCGCGAATTTTAAAGTAATTTTACGTTGGTGCTTTGCTTTTACGTGAATTTTGAAAAATCACAGACTGTATCCCCCCTTTTTCAATGTAAGTTACGTCTATTTTTGCGCATGTTTTCTGAGGAACTTATCTATCGCGTAAAACGAGACCCAGGTGTATTTTAAAACTCAATCTTAAGATACTTCAATGTTTTGTGACATCGTTATGATCTAAATGTTAAAAAAAATGACATGTGATCCAATGAACCGATTTGGAATAAAGTTTTCTTACAATTAAAAAAAATATTACATAAAAAATAATCATAATACCAAATAATTGAATTAGCCCAAAGATATTTTCAACTAACGTTTAAATTAATAACTCTTATTTATTGCATTATTATAATTAATATTATTATTTATAATTTTAAACATGAGTTTAAACAATTCAAAATAAATTACTTTAGTAATTATAAAACACATTCTCCCAGAATTCACACGCACATACAAACACATTTGAACTCAGGGGAAATAATGTTCAGCTTTAACTTAACTTAATAATAATTGCTTTTTTTTTTATAACCAATTGTAATTTAACAATGACCTAATAAAATATTTAAAGATATTTAATGCTAAACTAACTTTAGTAAATTCAACACTGACTTTTAATAAACTAATATTTTTTAACTTTTATGCTATTATTTTAAAAATTAACAAAAACTACTTCAAACTAATTGTCTATTCTCTATTCTCCTCTGGTTCATAACTTAACTATTAAACTATTAAAAAAAACATTATTTCCTAGCACACACAACAATATAAGATGAATTAATAACTGCTATTACTGTAAGAAATTTAAACTGTTACTTAAAATGAATATAAAAGTAATATTAAACACCTTACACAAAAGTTGTATTAAAGCATTTAACAACAAGACTATTATTTATTATCTATTTTACTTATGAGTTAACTTTTTTTTTTTAAAGAAATCAGATAAACATGCAAATCGGTTAAGCCAGGGGTGGGCAATTGTTTTGGCTCAAGAACCACAGAGGTTGATGGAGGGCCACATCGGGGGCCACTTTGTGGATGCGAAGGTTAGCGAAGAGCCCCATCTTTTTTTTCATGACACAATAAACACACTGCTTTATTCCCTGTATTATCAAAGAAATATCTGTTTGGCCATTCTTCATTAAAACATGGCATTTATCACCGATTTTATATTTTTTCAGAGGGTTCATGGTTTCACTAAAGTTGGAAATGTATATATTTGCTAATGCAAAGATAAAAATTGAAATTAACCAGATCAACTGAAAAAGCACTGCACATCGTATCTACACTGCATGTGTATTGACGTGGCCATTCTACTGGAAAATACAAGACAAATCTTCAGTTGCGCATGAAAAGGAAATCTCAGTTCAAGGAAGATTTTACTGATTGTCTTGGTGGGCTGCATAAAAACTCTTAGCAGGTCGCATGTGGCCCTCTGGCTGCTATTTGCTCACGCCTGGGTTAAGCTAAAGTCAGGAACTGGAGTAAGTGTAAAAACACTTAGTTACAATATAAATAGGCGCACAATAATCTCATTTTTTAAAGATTTTTCATCTCTTTTCATTTACCTATCACATCCTAATTATAATTAATGATCAATTATATTGTACAGAACTGCAAACATTCATGAGGAAAGGGCATACTAATGCTTATAATATTTCTATGTTTGAAATGAAAAAATGAACTGCTAATTACATATGTATATGGTGACAAAAGTTAGTTAATAGAAATTATTTCAAAATAAAAAAAATAAAAAATTGCAATAAATTCCATTTCTACATGGCAAGTTTTTCTGCGATCTTCTTTTTTCTCTGCTTGTGGAAATAGATTTTACCATTCACCGGTTGTATCTCACATGCTTTTATTCTTCTTTTTAATTTGATGTATATATATCAACAGATTTATAATTATGTAAAAATTAGATGCTTAATTATTTCATTCAATGTGTATATGCTATTCAAAATCCAATATTTATTCTAATTAATGACACATAAATCAAAGAATCCAGAAAGCTTTTCAATCAATAATTTATTACAGATATGTATTTCATTCTAAATCTGAGTCTCCCAGATACTCCCAAACATATCAGAAAGCCAATGGACATAATATAATTCGACTAATTATGCTATGCTTCAAAAAGTTATATAAATAACATTCTATCACATACACATGTAAGTAAGCAACATATATTAAAAAGCAGACAAGGAGAACTAAAGTCTATTTAAAATCATTAGTACAAATTTTAAATAGCCAAAATATGTAATAAAATGTAGATGTAAAGGCTTCAGATCCTGTTGTATTTGGATTGCAAACTCCAATCAACAATACTAAAATATATGAATACTTGAAGCTCATTTAATCTGATTTATTAGTATTAAATATATTTACATAATATACAATCAATAAATATATTTCCACATATCTGAACTTCATTAATGCCAAGCAGGTAATGCCTGAATGACTGGAATCACCTCCAGCTGTATAAAATAGCTTGCCTTGTGAGTTTGTCCAATGACTCTTCCGGATGTTCTTGATGACTTGCCACAAGTTTATCCAATGACTCTTCTGACTGTGTTAGACAGATTACCTTGAGTAGGCTCTAGTCTTTGCAGCTTCCAGTCTTATTCTGGACTTGCCTCACTTTGTAGACTTATAGCATAATGACTATAATAGATATGTTTACTGTTAGTAGTGGTTTCAATTGAGAGCGTGTTCTGTCATTTAGGTTAGGCAGATGTTCTCTGTCTTGCCTCCAAAAAGACTGACTGTTTATTGTCAGATCCTTAATCTTACTGGAAGCAATCAGATTCAGAAAGCATTATTGCCTATTGACTTGTACTAACTTATGGTTGCACATTGACCATATGTTTACAATCTGGCCATAGGTTTACATATTAGTTAGCAGCAATGAAGGCTCAATCTGATCAGATAAGGAAAGAATCTGAATTAGTCCACTTCTAAGGGCAATGTGAGATATAACATCCCTCCCCCTAACTAAAATTAGCTCTGAAGAATGTAGTCATACAGATGTACTGGATAACCTCTTGTCCATTTCATCGTTTACATTGGTCTGCTGCTGTTTTTGGCTTGTTCATCATCCTCTTTGCTTGTTGTACTTGTCCCAGCATGTGCATCTGGATTATAGCTGTCTTCTGTTTGGTGGTCATCATTTTTATTTGATTTACTTGTTTGTGTGTGATTCAGTCTCAGTTGGTTAGGTGGCAATAATGTTGATAACCATCTGCTGTTTGAACTACTACAGTGTAAAGTCCTTTCAGTTGTGTAAGTATGACTAGTATCCATTTTGTGGATCCATTGTATATTCTGCATAGCACCTGAGTGCTTATTGCACCTTTATCTTGCTATTTTCTTTTTGTATATATTTGGAATCAGGCTTCAGGGTCGACAGGTTAGTTCTCAGATGCCTTTTGAATAGCAGTTCTGCTGGAGTCTTTCCTGTTGCTGTACTTGGTGTGGAGTACTGTGTTATCAATGTTCTGGTAATCTTGGTGTTTCAGTTTCCTGTATTCATTTTTATTATCAGCTTTTTTGCTTTGTGAACTAATCCCTCTGCCTGGCCATTGTTTCCTGGATGAAATAGTTGGCTGTATACTAGCTCAATGTTATTATTAATGCAAAAGTTTTTGAATGCACTGGCTGGAAATGCTATGCCATTATCTGTCACTAATATTTTAGGTAAGCCATGTGTGACAAATAGCCTCCTAAGAGCTTCTATCATTGCTGTGGACTGAAGTGATAGAACTTACACCACCTCAAGCCACTTGGAGTATGAATCCACTATTATCAACAGCAGTTTGCATTTTCATGGGCCTGCGTGGTCTACATGGAATCTAGACTAGGGCCCTTCAGGTTTATGTCACTGAGCTGTTTTGTCTTTTGCTGGCATGTTTTGATTCATTTTGCACTGCCAACAGTGGTGTATCTTGGCCTCAATATCAACATTTAAGATTGGCCACCATTTCTAAGGGGAAGGTGAGATATGACAGATCCTAATGACATCTTTAAAATATGATGTTATGTAAGCTTCAAAACAAATAGAATATCTTTTAAAAAATATAAGGACCCATAAAATTCTGCCATTTATTCTTAACGATGATTTTATTGTTCCAATTTATTAATATAAAATAAATTATGGAATGTCATTATCCAGTTCAACAAAACTATGCATTCAGTAGTAAACGAGTTATTATTAGAAATCAAAGGAGGTTTAGAATTAATTTTTGTTTCCAGAAAAATTTAAAAAAAAAAAAAAAGAATTTTAAACAAAAGCGTGATTTATGGATATTTGATCAACATAATTGAGATGGTTGTTGACACCGGATTAAAAAATCCAGTTGTCCATTCGGAAGCTTATTCGTAGACACATACTCAGTAATTAAAACAAATGATTTTTTAAAACTATATTCTACTATTTACCCAAGCGTTTCGAACAATATTTTACCGAGTAAATGCTTCCGGATAATAAAAAAATATTTTAACATTTTGCGCCATTAATTTGAAGAAAAAAAATGTTGTTTGGTCTTGTCACGTCAGAAACCAATTAGGTCAACAAGCCTGCGTAAGAAAAATTTCTGGAAAGACGCTGCATAGAAAAGATACCTGCGACCAGCAGAAAAAAGGTAATATTTAATATAAATCTTATTCTATATAGTTATTGAACAAATGTATTTATAATTTGGGTATATAATTATTACTCCTAATGATTTTAAAATCTTTATATTCAAATATTTCTTTTCAAGTAATTATATAACTTTAAAATGTATTTATATAACAATTTTTTCTCATTAGAAAACTTATAGTAAATTAAATTTTGAAAAGCAACTGTCTGCAAGTAAATAAAAATTATCATCTTAAAAATCTAAAGGCTTGTGCTTAAAAGTTCAATAATTTTATTTATTTATTTTTTAAAAAATGCGTTAAAAGAATTTCGTATATTATAATTACGGAATAAATACGTATAGTGATATAAATCTCATGAAACTTCTATTAGACTAGCATTCAATTTTTATATTTTCTTAAAGATTCTTGACTCGCATTATAACGATTATAATACTATACAAATTGCTTTCAATGATAATCTTTTTGAGGTAAACCTTTATTGTAGAAACTACCAATAGACTGACTTGTGAACATGTTTAGAGTTTGTATAGTTATTGCAAAGCATTTTTTTTGCCTCAATGAATAATATTTCTGTAGTGTAATTTTCACTACACCACTCTCATGCAAGATAGGAACAGGGTAGGGACAGGCTTCTATCTATTTTTAATACCTTGTGGAGGATATAATCATGAAAATGTGTCCAAAAAAAAGATGTATGATTCCCAAGATACTCATTTTGTGCTGAACCTGTACCCATCCGCTGACCGAGATCACATTCTTTTACACTTATCTTTTATCATTGTTCAGCATGTATAGATAGCCAATTACTACAGTTTAATTGATGTGACAAACTTATTGCCCTCATAACTTTGACACAAATCACTTAATGGAGTATATTAATAATTATTAGTAGTCATTCATTAGACTAGAGATTATCTACTTAATAAATAATATTTCTGTAGTGTAATTTTCACTACACTGTCAATGGATAATCTCTAATCTAATGAATGACTAATAAAAATTATTAATCTTTTTTTTTCACTTTTTACTCTTTTTTTTTGGAGTAAACTTGGCCATTCTTGGTGATGAGTGACTGAGATGATGGTGATGATATAAACATAATGTGCTCGTATCTTTGCTTTTTAAGATACCCTATATCAATATTATGGTCTTAATAGTATTTATTAATGTATAAATGGTTATTATTATTATTATTATCATCATCATCATCATCATCATCATCATTATTATTATTATTATTATTATTATTATTATTATTATTATTATTATTATTAACAACAACAACTTTATACAATATTGCCACTTAGTCTAAGCCATAGTAATCAATGGATACTAAAAGGTCAGTGCATCAAAATCTCTTACCTAGTGCCTATTCATAAATCTCCCCAGCCTAGTTTATAGCTCATGGCTTTTACCACTGAGAAGCCTTGGATCTGGAAGCACTGCGCCTAGATCTTTGTATTTAATGCATACTTCCAGCAGCTACTTTTTACCTTTTTTGTTGACAATATAGCTATGATCTCAAACTGAAAGCATAATAATGATTTAATTTAAGCTAATTTAATTATATAGCATATAGATCTGAACTCAGTTCAGTTATTATATATTTTGGCATCTTTGTTTTTTAATAACCATAGTCACCAATGTCATTTGGCTAATACTGGTAGTAAACTACTATAACATCATATGACCATCATTTCATATGATTTCAAAATTTGTTAACACAGAAGCAATTTTCTCCACACAGTATTACCACCTAGTGGAGGCCATAGTAAAAAATGTATGCCAGAAAATTAGTGCCTCAAAATCACTATTTAGTACCTACTTATCCAATATCCCCTGACAAGTTTTTAGCCTATGGCTTGTACATTATAATAAGAAAATTACTACTGTGTTAACAAATTGTATATCCATAAGTATATGCACACTGTCTATACCAAACTTAATGTAATTATAAGGGACTTAAACTCAGATTTTCAAGCTCCCTACAGCTATCTAATCCATCTTATATAACTGATACACATGACCATGTACTTGTGAAAAAGATAAATGATCATATATATATTGTAACGATATATAGATATGTCGTTACATTAATTTAAAAGAAAAACAAAGTTCGCAAATAAAAATAAATGTATTAAAAATCTATAAAAAAACTAGACGCTAAAATTAAAATGTTGTTAAATATATATATTCGCACAGATGCTAAACTTTAAAAATATTTTTTTTTTATATATATAAATAAAAAAAGGGTATTTGAACGTATTTTTTTTTTTTTTTTGATAAAAAAATACAAGAGTTAAATATTAAAATATTTAATATAAGTTAAAATAAAAACAGGTATTAATTAATTCCTGTAATCTATAAATGGAAATGATTGTTTATTATTTGAAAAACAAGCTAGCCCTCAAGGCTCTTATGTAATTAAAGGGTCAGATGGAAATTAGATAAGAGAAATTAGCTGGACCAATGGAAGCACCAAGCCTTGGCTCGGACCCTAACGAAAGTGATGGATTGGTGACGTTTTGTTGTTTGAATCCGTGTGGATAATATAAAAAGGAGAAATATTGAGTATTGGGCAGTTCCAGCTGTTTGTTTTGAGAGTGGTGATAGAGACGCCGAAAGGAACCACTCTCTCTCTATTTTAAAAAATGAACTGATTGTGATACCGAAAGGAACCAGCTAATGCTACCTCCGGAACATCTGACCGGGTTTCAAACAAGGACTCCGTGGAAAAACAAGAACCTGGACTCTTCTTCCGTAAGCTGTTAACAATGAACTTAAAATTTTTTTTAAATAATTAAGAACTTTCGTGAAAGCAATTTAAATGTTAAAATGGAGTTTCTATTTGACCTTTAAGTTTAAAATCAATTGATGTTTAATTTTATATGTTTGTTATTGATAAAAAAATCATTTCCATTTATTTTAATTGTATAAATTATTTATTGTTTAAATTTTAAATGTATGAAATTTAAGTTGTTTATGGACGCTTGCATGGATTCGTTTGCGGTTAATTATATTTTGGTTTTCATATTTGATCAAAATATATAGACATTCGATAAATAATGATACCTTACGGTGAGTATCTAAAATGTATTTATTCGGATGTCTTTTAAGTTATTGGTGACAACGCAAGTATCTTATGGTGAATACTATTGGGTTACTTATAAGATCTCCTCGTGCGATTGTCGGTATCAATAATTTTGTATTTTGATCGTTTATGTTTATTTTGAAATGTTTTTGACCGTGGAATCTATGTAATCGATCTATACCCAACATTTTTAAACAAATCTGTGCGAACGTATATAAATGTTAAAATTAAGTCGGGTGAATGGCTATATAGTTTTGTAAAGTTGTATTAAGGGGAGGGTAATCTTAGGTTATTCATTTCGTAGTTGAATTGGTTCAATGGATTGGATATATTTGTGTAATTAGTAGATGTAGTATGAGATCCGCTATGGGCAGGATTATAGATATACGCCACACACCCTCTGTTTGCCTATGGATGGGTTTGTAAGTCGGCAGAAGACCGCAGTCCATTCCTATGGAGTTTTTAGTTTATTGATCTACTTGCCCACAGATGTCACATTCCTGTTGGTGGAGAGTCAATGTCTTCTCTATTTCTACTTATTGTTCAGATGTACATTCCTGACAATATAGTATTTTGTGTTGTTGTATCATGCTACATTGAATACATGAATGTATCAGATGGATTGGCGCCAGTTGATTGCGAAATTTGTTGCCTAAGGTTAAATCAGGGAAGAATATTTTCCTTTCAAATGCAGACCTATGTAGTCCATTCATACTCGACCCTCTAAATAAAATATTAAACATTATAGCAAGCTATTTTAAATGTAAAATTAAAAATTAAGATAAAAATCTAAATGTTAAACTTATTCCTCGAATTTAGAATGATTTTATATGTGCGTAAATAAATATTTTTCTGTGTTAATTTCTGGCAGTGGCTTTTATTATTTTATTCTTTTATATTTAAGATATAAAATTTATAGATTTTTATCTCGGCGTCTCCGCTGAGCTAGTGACAATGGGCTAACGATCTAAATATGTAAATAAAGTGGAATCCTAACAGCACGTATCTGCCTACTTTATAAATTTTTCTAGGCTCAAATGCCTAGATGGCGCCCTTTGGTAGTGCGGTGCGGTGCGATGCGATCTACCACTTCGTTTGGATCGTTATAATTGGCGTCCCAAGTGTGGCCTTACCTCAGAGATTGACCCTGAGAAGGGGAATTGATGCTGAAATTTCCTATCTTGAATAAACACGAGTGCCCTGAGAATGTTAAAAATAAATGAAGCCCGTAATATTTTTTCTGAAATCAGAATATATTGTTTGTATTATATAAAGTTATGAATTTTGTGTAAAAAGTGCTGCCAGTAAGAAAAATTGCGCATATGTAAAGAGAAATACGAGGAATAAAAAGTAATAAATAAAACGTAATAATAAATCTAAATCATAGATTTTTTTTAAAAAGTCTTGTTAAACTAAAATCTAATAGTTCAACTTGCCTAAGAAATGGTAAAAGATAGGAGAAATGAAACTTGGAAGGGAGGGGGCAGAAATTTAGCTGGTAATAAGGAATCAACAGTCAACATTTTTTTTATCATTATATTTGTATGTAATTACTGTTTTGTCTTTTAAAAAAAAAAAAAGTTTTGTCCTTTTAAAATTTTCATATATACTGTAATCAATTTGTGTAACGTAATTAATTACTAACACTAAGTAAAGTTTTTTTTTTTTTTAATGTTTTTGTTTTTTGAGGAAGTTTACTGATATGTAACGATATATAGATATGTCGTTACATTAATTTAAAAGAAAAACAAAGTTCGCAAATAAAAATAAATGTATTAAAAATCTATAAAAAAACTAGACGCTAAAATTAAAATGTTGTTAAATATATATATTCGCACAGATGCTAAACTTTAAAAATATTTTTTTTATATATATAAATAAAAAAAGGGTATTTGAACGTTTTTTTTTTTTTTTGATAAAAAAATACAAGAGTTAAATATTAAAATATTTAATATAAGTTAAAATAAAAACAGGTATTAATTAATTCCTGTAATCTATAAATGGAAATGATTGTTTATTATTTGAAAAACAAGCTAGCCCTCAAGGCTCTTATGTAATTAAAGGGTCAGATGGAAATTAGATAAGAGAAATTAGCTGGACCAATGGAAGCACCAAGCCTTGGCTCGGACCCTAACGAAAGTGATGGATTGGTGACGTTTTGTTGTTTGAATCCGTGTGGATAATATAAAAAGGAGAAATATTGAGTATTGGGCAGTTCCAGCTGTTTGTTTTGAGAGTGGTGATAGAGACGCAATATCACACACTCTCTCTCTATTTTAAAAAATGAACTGATTGTGATACCGAAAGGAACCAGCTAATGCTACCTCCGGAACATCTGACCGGGTTTCAAACAAGGACTCCGTGGAAAAACAAGAACCTGGACTCTTCTTCCGTAAGCTGTTAACAATGAACTTAAAAAATTTTTTAAATAATTAAGAACTTTCGTGAAAGCAATTTAAATGTTAAAATGGAGTTTCTATTTGACCTTTAAGTTTAAAATCAATTGATGTTTAATTTTATATGTTTGTTATTGATAAAAAAATCATTTCCATTTATTTTAATTGTATAAATTATTTATTGTTTAAATTTTAAATGTATGAAATTTAAGTTGTTTATGGACGCTTGCATGGATTCGTTTGCGGTTAATTATATTTTGGTTTTCATATTTGATCAAAATATATAGACATTCGATAAATAATGATACCTTACGGTGAGTATCTAAAATGTATTTATTCGGATGTCTTTTAAGTTATTGGTGACAACGCAAGTATCTTATGGTGAATACTATTGGGTTACTTATAAGTTTCCCTCTGCGATTGTCGGTATCAATAATTTTGTATTTTGATCGTTTATGTTTATTTTGAAATGTTTTTGACCGTGGAATCTATGTAATCGATCTATACCCAACATTTTTAAACAAATCTGTGCGAACGTATATAAATGTTAAAATTAAGTCGGGCGCGAATGGCTATATAGTTTTGTAAAGTTGTATTAAGGGAGGGTAATCTTAGGTTATTCATTTCGTAGTTGAATTGGTTCAATGGATTGGATATATTTGTGTAATTAGTAGATGTAGTATGAGATCCGCTACGGGCAGGATTATAGATATACGCCACACACCCTCTGTTTGCCTATGGATGGGTTTGTAAGTCGGCAGAAGACCGCAGTCCATTCCTATGGAGTTTTTAGTTTATTGATCTACTTGCCCACAGATGTCACATTCCTGTTGGTGGAGAGTCAATGTCTTCTCTATTTCTACTTATTGTTCAGATGTACATTCCTGACAATATAGTATTTTGTGTTGTCGTATCATGCTACATTGAATACATGAATGTATCAGATGGATTGGCGCCAGTTGATTGCGAAATTTGTTGCCTAAGGTTAAATCAGGGAAGAATATTTTCCTTTCAAATGCAGACCTATGTAGTCCATTCATACTCGACCCTCTAAATAAAATATTAAACATTATAGCAAGCTATTTTAAATGTAAAATTAAAAATTAAGATAAAAATCTAAATGTTAAACTTATTCCTCGAATTTAGAATGATTTTATATGTGCGTAAATAAATATTTTTCTGTGTTAATTTCTGGCAGTGGCTTTTATTATTTTATTCTTTTATATTTAAGATATAAAATTTATAGATTTTTATTTCGGCGTCTCCGCTGAGCTAGTGACAATGGGCTAACGATCTAAATATGTAAATAAAGTGGAATCCTAACAGCGCGTATCTGCCTACTTTATAAATTTTTCTAGGCTCAAATGCCTAGATGGCGCCCTTTGGTAGTGCGGTGCGGTGCGATGCGATCTACCACTTCGTTTGGATCGTTATAATATATATATATATAGTGCTCAATTTATATTAAGGTAACAAGTCTTCAAACTGTAATGGACAAGCTTCAATCTTCTCTACTCTCTATCTCTTCAGCTATTCATAATTATTGAAAATCCAAGGATGGAATAAATATTATTGCCATACTCATGTTGACCTTAAATCAATTTGACCCCTCACACATAGAGCCTTAATATCTCCATTTAATTAAACAGAAGATGGATGGGCAGAATACAAGCTGAATATGTAATATCTAAATACATGTACACTGTCTATACCAAACTTAATGTAATTATAAGGGACTTGGAACTCAAGACATTCAAGCTCCTTATAGCTATCCAGTCTATCATACAATCGATACACATGATTATATGTGTGTATAAGGTGGATTGGATAGTTATAGGGAGCTTGAAAGTTTGAGTTCAAGTCCCTTAAAAATACATTGTTTAACATAGACAGTACATGTATTTAGATATTACACATTCAGCCTGTATTCTGCCCATCCATCTTCTGTATAATTAAATAGACATATTAAGGTAGGGATCAGATTGACTTAAGAAGTATGACAATAAATTGACTTTATCAAGGGTTTTGAGCATTCCATTATTGGATTTTCAATGATATGGATGGCTGAAGAGATGCAGAATGGAGAAGATTGAAGCTTGTCCATTAAAATTTGAAGATTTGCTATCTAATTTAAACTGAGCACTGGTTGTATATATGTGTGGGAGATGGTGATCTGGACCAACTGATGAGTATTTGTTCAACACAAAATATGTATATTGGAGATCATTTAACTTTTTCATATATATCCATCATGAGTATCTGTTGTCTAAGATGGATTGAATAACTCTAGGGGATTTGAAAGTCTGAGTTCAAGTTCCTTATAATTATATTATTATTATAAAGGTATTGTGTCATTATTATCATATTCAATAACTCTTAAATAAGTGTGTGTGTCATTGTTATCATGTTCAATTACTCTTAAATGACTTGGCAATCATATTTTCAGAAAATAAAAACAACATATATCATTTACACCTTTCTTCAACACTTTATCAATACTTTTATTTATATCAAACTAACAGCTTTGACTATCCTGCAGTAATCATCAGAGCTACAATATTCA
Organism: Epiperipatus broadwayi; assembly: GCA_028023455.1. NCBI lineage: Eukaryota > Metazoa > Onychophora > Udeonychophora > Euonychophora > Peripatidae > Epiperipatus > Epiperipatus broadwayi. The sequence goes on from JAQFVV010000037.1 coordinate 2,490,809, forward strand.
AATACTGTATATAATTATACAATTAATACACTTATCCACATATTGATATACATAATTAAATACACAATATAAACAAAAATAATTATCCATTTTAATATTATCTTTAGAAATAATCATTTCCCATTTTATTTGATTATTTATAAAGATTATATTAAAATGTATAATTATTTTTGTTTATATTGTGTATTTAATTATGTATATCAATATGTGGTTAAGTATATTAAGTGTATAATTATATATTTAAATATTGTAGCTCTGATGATGACTGCAGGACAGTTGAAACTTTTTAGTTTGATACAAATAAAAGTATTGATAAAGTGTTGAAGAAAGTGGCAAATGGTATGATATGTTAAAGTAGAAATAAATACATAGGAAAAGAAGTAGAAAATAAAAAGAAAAGAGAAAATCAAACATCAAAAAGTTTACAATGAATTTTCTGATGACTGTACAAAAAATAAAACAAACTTTTGTAATAAATAGCCTGTTTCAGGGCAAAGGTCTCTTCAGCAAGGTTAGAGCAATTTTTATCCTTGTTTTATCCTCTAGTTAAGAATTTTTAATATCAGTTTACTAACTAATATTGAATGTTTAGCTCAAATGGTTATGGGACAACTACTTGAGAAAAAATCATGTTTAGATGAAGAATCAAAAGTGAAAACTCAATTATATTCTGTAGCAGTAGTAAAGCTGTCTTCAGTAAAACCAATCCTAATACTTTCAATACTCAATATGTTTAATAAGAATAAAATTCTACTTCAATAAAAAGGAATCAACTATAATGATAATAATAATTACAATATTATTTAATAATATTTTTTATTTCTTTGTAAATTTGTATATTTACATTGTGGAATTTATTGAATTTTCCTAATTTTTTGTATATCTCCATTGCATATTCTTTCTTATTTCTAGTTTTTGGTTTTAGTGTCAGTTGATAAACAAAAAAGATTTACATAAGTAAAATAAATCAAAGTATAGTTTCAAGTTGACCTAAGTGTTGTTATAAACAAAAGTGGAGATAATACATCACATGACCAACAAAACTTCAAATGACCTTAGCTTACACATATTGCTATCCATTAGCAAATTCTTTTATTCTCCCTAATTTTTCACATCTTGTGTAATTTACACTTTAGTAATCCAATAGATGTTATATGGTAATGCTTATTAAATCCTTATCCAGTGCTATTCTAATTAAATATCATCAGATTAATTTCTAGCTTGTAGCTTTCATTAGTGAGCAGCTGTTTGACATTTTTGTACAGGCACTTGAAGCTTTTGGCTCTAGAGAAAGGTGCATTACAAACAAAAAATTCAAAGTGCTTGCACTGTTCAAAAAAAAATCAAAGAACTTCAAATTGATGAAAGTCATAATAAGCTAGAAACTAATTTGTTGGTGTTTGGATAGAGTAATACTGGATAAGGATTTAATAAGCATTAACACATAACATCTACTGATTACTAAAGCTTACACAAGATGGCAAAAAAGTTAGAAAGAATTAAAACAAGTGCATATTGTTTTTATTAAATATAAAATCTGTTTTGAGTATAAATTTAATTCGTTTGCAAAAATTCACTTTTGTATTTAATAAAGGATATCAGATTGATGTCTATTGCATTTTGCAATATATGAAGCTTTTCAGGTATTCATGTTTATTTGAAATATATTAAAATTCATTAATAGTCTCTCTTTATTCACTTGTTCATGGTGTCATACAGCCATGAAAGGTCATCACATGAAACAAGTTGTGTTTATCATCAAGTAATCATAAAAATCCATAAATTCCATATTCATTTCTGAAATTCAGAAGATTTTTAAGGTTAAAATGTAAACATACATACAGTTTTAATTTTCCTTTTTTTTTTTCACTGAGTGATTTTCCAATACTTTATACTATCTACTGATACTATTTAAAGATACATCATTATATTGCAATTTGTTTAGAAAAGGGACCTTTATTAGAAAAAACCTGAATGACAAGATTTTCACATTTTGTCTAGAAGTTCATCAAAAGATAAAGTCTGCTTTCCGGAATCATTGGTTTCACGTCATCAGTAGGGTGGCCATGAATATCACTTTTAATTATCACTTGTTATTAATAAAGACATTCTTATGAAAAAAAAGAGAATTTCCAATTCATTTATAAAAAACAGGCATGATTAAAATATGAACTAATATTTATACTGGTATGGTGTCATTCTTCTATAGATGTTGAATGCATGATTTACTTACCTTTTCATTATTTGTTTGCCAACACAAACTCTTGCCAACATTTTTTTCCTCTATTATAAACATATTTAAATCTAAAAAATTTGAAGAAATTTATATCCATAAATATCTTGGTTTAAGTATTAATATAAATTACTTAGATCAAATGGTTTTAATAGAAATAACATAATATGAAACGGAAATATGTTCTGTGCTTGAATTAATAAATATGTTTTCCAATGATCTGGACCTTTAACAGAGCAGCAATATAATGATTTCAGATAACATGTTAAAGTATGAAGAGATAAATTTTGGGGTTAATAAGAAGGAATTGAAAATAAAACACATGGATGAGACAACTAATAAGTATTATTGGCATCATTAAAAGAATTTCAAGATTGAAATAGAGTCGATGGGCATCTCAAATCAAAAGATTATAGAAGACATAGAAAGAGACTGACTCTGTATGAGATAGATGGAGTCTTTAGAATATTGTGAAACAAAAAATTATGGATTAGAGAAATTGCATTAAACTTAGAAAAACCTTTATCTTATAAAGGATTTATAATGGTTGAAATAAATAGCAAATTACCTTAAAGAGTATGCTTTCTGATCAGTACATCTGTTCATTAATCTTAAATTATAATAAAAAACAGTAATTGTAGCTATTAAAAAGATTATATTCTTATTAATTTTAATTCAAGAATCATTGGAATATAATAACAATCATGTGAAATGTCTGCACTAGACATGGGCAACTTTTTGAACAGCAATTCATATAAAACAGGGGTGAGCAAATAGCGGCCCAAGGGGCACATGCAGCCCACTAAGAGTTTTTATGCATCCTGCCACGACAATCAGAAAAATCCACCTTGAACAGAGATTTAATTTCTGTGCGCAACCGAAGATATTCATCTCGTATTTTCCACTAGGATGGCCACATGCATACACATGTGCAGTGTAGATACGATGTGCAGGACTTTTCCAGTTGATCTGGTTAATTTCAATTTTGTCTTTGCATTAGCAAATATATACATTTTCAACTTTAGTGAAACCATGAACCCTCTGAAAAAATGTAAAATCGGTGATGAATGTCATGTGTTTAATGAAGAATGGACAAACAAATATTTCTTTGGTAATACAGGAAATAAAGCAGATGTGGCCCTCCGCTCCACAAAGTGGCCCCCGATGCAGCCCTCTGCCAATATCTGTGGCCCCTGAGCCAAAACATTTGCCCACCCCTGATATAAAACATTTTTTATAAGGTGTCATGTAAGAAATTCGTTAAATAATTTGGGTAGCATGAAATATTTACCATCAAATTCAGGCTGCATTACTAAGAGAAAAACATCCCCATACCATAAATAATACAAAATATATTTAAAACATTAAAAAAAAAAGCACACTATTTATACAACAATAATAGAAAAAAAAAGATACTATAGTCTGAATATTACTAGCTAATATTAAGTGGATAGAATTCATCTAGTTTTGAAATGAATACATAATAGATTATTAATTCTCCCTTTGAAATTTTAAATTAAGATATACGATAAGTGATTATATTTACGAAAAGTGCAATATTATTAATTTATTTATTATACTGCAGCTTGGGAACAAATTTTCATTTCCGAGAACTTTATTTCTTTTCGCCTATAAAACGTTGAAGCATTTTTACTTTATTTAGCAACAAATTGCATAATATATCCCTATGCTCATTTTCAAGTTTAAAACAAAAAATTAATTGGCACTGATTGAATGCTCATAATTTTGTAAAAATGATGCTTGAAATAATAGTTTGCTATTTTTTTTTTTTTTACATATTTATCATTTGAAATAACAACAGAAATAATATTTGCAAGTTTTATCAAATTGGCAAATAGATTTATTAAGAACTAAAACAAAACTCAGCACTTGAGATCTTTTCACTTTTAAGGAATATGATAAATGACCTATTAGTACAGCATATGCATGCATGTAAAAATTCTTGTTGGTTTGTCAGAATTATCACAACAAGTAATAGTTGGAAACAAAAGCTAAATATTTTAAAATTTAATTCAGTGCTTGATAATTTGAGAAATAGTTCATTTATACCAAATCTTGAGCAAGAGAAAATATGAGTGCATAGGCGAGACGTAGTAACAAAACTTTCAACATTGTAGCAATATTTATTATGTTGGTATAAATCATAAAATAAGCATATACTGTATTACAAAAAAAAAATCATGAAGGTTTGCATGAAATGTCATAAAGAATCGCAGTTTGCACATGGCTAGTCTACACATTCTCTGAATAGAAGCAATAAATTTATTGAAAAAAAAAATAGATATTTTTATTTTATTTTATTAGATATATTTATTTGCTTGCTTTAACGATCTGAGAATATTATTATATGACATGAAAATACCCTTTTCAAAGTCATGGTAAAGGTACTCATTATTGATTATCTTCTCATTGGCATGTTTATTATAATCTATTCTTTTCTTTAAACCATCTTTTCTTCTTCTCCTTTAATTGTTTTTTTCACTTTTTTAACCTTCTCTTTTTAATTTTTTTATTATAAAATTTTATTCACATACTTTTTTTGAGCATCAATATTCCTAATTTTATTGGTTTATTTTTTCTCAAACCTACATTTAAAAAGTCTCCGATCAATTATCTTTTTAATAATCACCATTTTCAAAATTATTAAGCATGCAGGAAAAAGTTTTCTCCAAGTTTAATTCGTGTTTCTCCAATTCCTAACTTCCAGTCTCCATATCACACTAACAAATTTTTTTATTTCATCTTTCTATATTTTTTACAATTTCTTGGGATCCAAGTTAAGATTTCGACTGCCCATCTATAACCATTTCTTCTAGCAATATGTTCATCCCAGTTTCATTTTAATCTCTTAATTTTTTCAGTGTGAATGATATCTGTTTATTCTCTCACCAAATATTTAGCTTTTGATTTCTTGTTACTCCCAACATACATCTCTCCATACTTTGTTGATTGGTCTGATAACTGTGTATTGCTCTCCTATTAAGTATTTTAATCTAGTTCATAAGTAACCATAAAACACATCTGTTCAAAACTTCCCCTCTCAACACACAGGCATACTAAACTTTTTATAAATTTCCTTCTTAATTTCAAATTCAGTCTTTTGTAAAATCCTTTTTTTTTTTTTAATGTCTATTTTGCTATTGCAATTATTTTATTTTTTTCGCTACATTTATTGTTACTTACATATCTATCGTCTGCTCTGCAAGCTATTTTTAAATAATTCATTTAATACTCATTGAAATCATCTCGTTTTCACCATTTTAATGGATTTCACTCATCTTCTTATCTAACAGCAAACCATACTCAGTTTAAAAACTTTCTTATTAAAAATCTTTAGTCTTAATTAACATAATTGTTTGTTCTTTTTAATTAACAGGTTCTAATTTATAATTACTGTTGTAATATATTTGAAAATGTCTGAACTACCTATAAAAATGGTCTATTCCAAATTATATAAACAAGAAGTCTATAATTTTGGTGGCGTCTGTTGGAGAACTATGAACTTTCTAGAAGGAGTTAAAGAAGTTTTTAATTCCAGACGAGAACGAAAAGATGATATTTGGATTTGCACTTATCCAAAAAGTGGTAGGTATGGCTTTTATTTTAATTGTGTAAAAATGTGAACTTGGATTTTCACTAAATTGGAAAATTAATTCTTTTGAAACAACTATTTTTTAAAATCAATTTGTGGGCTATTATCATAATTTTTTTCAATTATTATTGTATATTTGCTAGTAATAAAACCTTGTAGCATACATTTGTTTACATTACTAATGTTACTTTATAGTTTTTATTGATTTAGAGACATAATAAGTCATGTCATTCTCGACAATAATATTGATAATGATGATCACATCTGCATGATTATGGTCATGTAAATGCATTTTGTTGGTAATTATTAACTAATATAATATCATAAAAGTATATAAACAATTTTCTACTTCCACAAAATAGTTCTTTACTTCAGAGACAGTTTTATGTTTAAACTTAGCAATTCAAAATTCCAATCCATTTTACACAAAAAGTTAGGAGTCAACTTGAATATAATTCTACAATTTAAGATAAAAATATAATGACTATACATAATAGTTAGTACATGATATTAATGTTAAATCTGGGGTAAGTGAAATTTATTTGGACATAAGCTGACTTTGGGATCTTTTCTTCAAATAACCAACCAATTGGCAACCCAGCTAACTATTCAATGTGTATTTATATATAAATTGTTGGAGAATAAAGGTCATAGATCAATCTAAGCCACCCATATGAAATTCACAGCTCTCACTTTAAAAGTGAAAAATACAATTTTAATATAAGGTCTTTGCTATTGATTGAAGAGGTATCATACGTCCATAAATCCTGAATTCATGGTTACCTTTATCTTTTATTAGATGTTTGTTATTGCTTGCTATTATGCTCTCAAAGTTATTTATTCAATAAGATACATTGAATTCAATGCAGTTCACTGAAAGGGCTAATAGACAGAAACTAGTCAAGATTTTATTATAGCACCATAACTTATTATCAATTGATTTTTCAGATTTAAAAATAATGATTCTGGAGTATAATAAATTTATTGGTTATGAGAAATATTTCATAAAGGTTAGGAATGCTACAGCAAAAGGCAAGAATAAATTAGTTGTGTGTAAAAGGAGTAACTTCAGTTTCTGAGATATAATTTTGTATTTGTGGGCAATTGTGTTTTGTGAATTGAAAACCTGGACTTTGAACAATAAGAAAATATCTCATTTAAACACGTTTAAAATGTAGTATTGCTGGAGAGATAGAATGGAATAACTGAGTAGATAGAAATTTGAATGCATATATCCTGTAATATTTAGCCTTGAGCATTAATACACTTATTATTTAAGTAATATTTTGGGTGCAATTTGAAATGGGATTCCACCTTTGTTGTTAAAAGAAGGTTATCTTGACAACAGTTTGAGATTGCTAATTGTTATCTATATTGGGATTGTCTATGTGTTGACTGATTTCTAATGGTTATATATATATAAAAGACATATTTTGCAGGTTCATCCGTGTTAAAATATTTTAAATATTGATATACTGACGTTTTGACTTGGTAACACAAGTCATCCACTGAGTAATAAAAAGTAGAAAGACAGTTGTATATGTAAAATTTAAATCTGTTAGAATAAACCATACAAACATTAATTACAAATTATAACTCAGAAAACAAAATATGATATAAAACCAATATCTAGAGATAAATATCAACAAATTATTATTTCTCCGAACGTTTTCGAAGGCTTACCCTTCATTATCAAGGACTACAAAATTTCTTATAATCTCTAACAATATATTGATATGCAAATATACGAAATGAATCAGGTGAATATGCAAATAAGGTTCAAAGTGCCTCAGCATGCCATTTCTTTGATAAAGCGTAAAAAGACTCCCTCTTATTTAATGCATGCTCATCCGAAATGATAAAATACGCCTCTTTAATTTTCCTTCTCAGATCACTTCGCTCCCTACACAATACTTTAGGCTCATCTGGTCTGCATGCATGAGTTGCAGCAATTGCATGTTGTACAAAAATTGACGGGTGGGATGAATCAGCTAAAGCTCTATTATATGAATATACATGTTGGGACAATCTAACATGAACGGATGCTTTCGTTTCTCCATAATATGCGGCCTGACAGTTGTTTTCTCTACATGCAATTTTGTAGACTGCCTGCTGTGCTTGAGTCGAAGGATATATATGGCAATTGATATATTTAAATTGTTACAATATATATATATATATGAGTGTTGTGGCAGCTATCAGGAGAATAAGACTGTTTTGGCTTGACCACAATTTTCAGTAATGTTAAAGACTTTTATGGGGATTTCTTGGTAACAGGATATGAAATAAAAGAGTGAGAGAAAGACCAAGACATTTTTATATAGTGCAGATGTGCAGAGGCATACAAATGAGTACTTATATGAAACTCAAGAGAAAACTGGAATATTGTCAGCAATGGAATAGTATATTGCAGGTTTTTCAGAACCAGTCAGAAAACTTAATTTCTGATGATGATAAATGTGTCTAGGCCTGATCGCTTCTCAGACCACTGTTTTAACAGCTATTGGTTGTCTGAAAGTAATTGTAAGGTGCATGTGGAAGAATAGCAACCTTCCAGTCATTACTAATTTAATAACAACATGCAATTTAAACAAAATATTATTTACATACGTTGCTGATAACTTATATTAACATCTAGAAAATTGTGGTGTAGTAAATCTAAGATTTCGCGCTGTAATATCATAAATTAATAACTCAGAGAGTAATAAATGTATATGTTTATATTATTCATGCTTTCAAGCCAAGATGCTTAAGACTGGCTTATATATATAAAAGTTAAGTAAAAGAGAAGAGTGGTATTATTCTTTTCTTGTCAAAAAATCTGTCATGTGTCTAGACCTGATCGCTTCTCAGACTGCTGTTTTAACAGCTATTGGCTGTCTGAAAGTAATTTTAAGGTGCATGTGGAAGAATAGCAACCTTCCAGTCATTACTAATTTAATAACAACATGCAATTTAAACAAAATATTATTTAAATAGAATAGAATAAATTACTGCTTCTAATGCAGTATGAATCTTAATGATGTAAAAGTCTCATAGAAATTCTTGATATAATATCTAAAATTAATCTGATAAAATAAAATATGTTAAAGAAGTGAAAAGTAATCAGAAACTGCCATAAACAATGATCAAGTGTTATTAATTAGTGTGAAAACAAATGCAGGTGGCATGCTATCCGTATTTAGTGAAAAATGGTCTACCAGTTTATAGCTTTAGCTTTAATTGGAGACATTGTGATAAGATATTATTTAACATATTCGTGCTTTTCAGAATGGATAGCAACCAAAATAGAAATTTCAACTCCTTTGAATTCATGGAAAAGAGTTATCGAAGTAGGTCATTGCATAAAATAGGAATTTCGCCATATGATAGTGATTTCTTTCATGAATCACCATTTATTCTATTTATTATTGAATCATTGCTGAAGCATGGGGAAATTTGGTTGCCATATTTTTTTTTGACTTTGTGATGTTTTTATCACCTTTATTATTTCCAAAATAACTAAGATGATTCTTAAACTGTCACCAGAAGCACAATAGAAAGAATTGAATAAATATGCTCCCCAAACATCTGATTTGTTGTTAAAATCATCACTTTTTGATGATCTCCAACTCAAGGCAGTTGCAATATATTTACTTCATCTCTACAGTATTGTTAGCTGTGTTGTAAAATCAACTATTATATTTAATAATCTCTTCTTATCTCTGGTTTTTCTTTTTACATTGCAAGGGGGCTTCTATGCACCTTTTTATTGCAGTCACCATATATCAATCTTTTTATCCTGTGGTATTTATTTTACCTGCAGTTTTACATTATATTCAGAGAACAGGCTATGAGATGACTATTGGAAACATGATTGTTTTTGTGTTAGTGTTTTCTTCATTAGTTGGAGTTCAGTTACTGGAAATGCTCTACATATCAGCGCAATGGACAGAAAGTTGGAATTTTATTTATTCAACTTATGGGTGCATTTTAAATTTACCAGATCTAACTACCAATATTGGCATTTTCTGGTACTTTTTCATCAAATTATTTGAACATTTACGATTACTTTTCATTTGAGTCTTTCAAATTAATGTTTTTATTTATATTCTCCTCTTATTGTTAAAATTCAGAAATGATCCCACCTTCTTACTTTTGGTGTTTAGTTGTCTGATAGCCATTTTCAAATCATATCCACGTGTGGGAGATGTTGCCTTCTATATGGCATTATTACCAGCTTGGTCTCATTTAAATAAATTTATGCACCAATCATTTGTTGTTGGATATTTCTACTCATGTGCTCTTTCTTGGGGCCAATACTTTGGCATTTGTGGATTTATTCTGGAAGTGAAAATGCAAACTTTTATTTTGCTATAACTTTAGTATATGCCACAGCTCAAATTTTCTTTCTCAGTGACATTACATTTCCTTACTTGAAGCGAAAGTACCATCTTTACAATGGAACTGATTCCATAATAATCAATGGACAGTCTTCACAAATTATTTTGAAATAAATTGTTTTCTAATAAAAAAAAAAGTGTTATTAATTAGTTATAGAATCTTAATGCTTAGCATCACAGAGTAAAAATCTTAATCAACATATACTTAGTAAAAGAATCTTAGATTGAAAAAAAATGTTAGCTAGTGAACTAACTATGAAATGCTATTTTAATTGTAATTTCCCAAATTTTTAGTTAATTGTAGAGGGCACAGGTGAAAATATTATTTATCAAGTTTTTAACTGCCAGATAGTGAAAGTTGAACAATTTTCCATCTTGTTTTACTATCTAGCTAAGCCTAATTAAATATTTATTTACTGACCAATAATAGGTATTTAGTTGGTTGGGCTAAGAATCAACAGCTTAAAAAATATTATAAGCTTATTTAAGATTTGAAGAAATTATCAAGTTCACCTACCTATATTTAAACCAAGGTCACAACATGATATTAATATACATAATAGATGTATAAAATAAAATATTCTTTTCAGTTTAACATTTAAAAACATTAATTATCCATTTAAGCATTAGCTTAAATTAAGAAGGCATTTTAAAATCTTGTTTAAAAAAAAAAAAGTAAAATGTATTAAAGATGATAAAATATAATACATATAAAAATATTTTATAATTAACACTTTTATTTACTTTGCACTAAAAAAATAATTGTTTCTACAACCACAATTGGGATTTTTATATTTAACTTGAAATAAAGGTGTGGGGGATCCAGAAATTAATTCAATTCCTTATTATAAAAATAAGGATTAACTTAATTAATTTATGAACTCACCACAGCACTCTTTTATTTTAAATTAAATATAAAAATCCCAATTGTGGTTGAAAAAACTATTTTTTTAGTACAAAGTAAATAAAAGCATAGATTATAAAATATTTTTATATCTATTATTATTTAGTTTTTAGCATTAAGATTGTAATCAAAGATTTTTTTAAATTTCAATTTTAAATGATGCTAAAATACTTTTAAAGTTGGAAATAAAATCATAAATATTAAATCTAGTTGTTTACAATATAATCTTGTTTATATTTCCACTGCTCAGTATTTAACAAACTAGGTAACCTACCTAAAATATTTTTAGTGTCATTTCGCATGGCCAATGATTTATAAGAAATGTACCAAATTTGAAATTATATTGAATATAAATATATTAAACCATGATTTTAAAATTTTATTCTTCAATAAAAACATTTAATCAAACAAACCATCAAACAATATATATGTGTCTTGCATTGGTGGTCGAGAGGTCAGCATGACTGCTTTGCACTTGCAGGCAGTTGCCCGGGTTGCAGGTTCACGTCCCAGCCGATGCTATGGCACTTTAAAAAAACCAATATATATATATTGTAACTGACAGAATTGTGCAACTCACGTGAAAATTACCTGAGGGCAATCTGCATGCGTTCTATATTCTGACATTACAGACTAACAATTTTTTCTTTTACAGTATGTTAAGGTCACAGAGAAACAAGAAACTCTTAACTATATTACTTAAGTTATTGATTGCAAATAATGATGACAAACTGCTAAAAATAATATGGCAAACACAATTTATTTTCATATATACAAAATAACACACATTGGTGACACTTAGTCACTTGCACCCCTCATTCTTGCTATACCACAGCTAAAGGACCATACTAAATAGGATAATACAAAATCATCAATGAAGAATCAATTTGACTGTGTGCTCAATTCCAGGTTATAATATTAGCAAGCAATAAAAATAATAAAATAATTATAAAATATAGGAAATCACATCTGTACTACAATAGTTTCTACATAAGAGCAAATGCATGTGTAAATTATATACATATGGGAGGAATTAAACTTCTATAACATCCTACTTCTTAGAGTATTTGGTAACACATGAGTGACCAGCAGTCACAAACATATCACCACAAGTCATGTATGGAATAAAATAGATAATATACGATAGAAATTTTTTATCTACTGCACATCACTGTTTAAACAAAATAATGACTGTAAGAGACCAGTAATCACAAATGATGTTGCAATCATTTTACTATTTCATTACTTAAGAATGAGTTTCAGATGTAACTAGCATAACCTGAATTGATGAATTGACAGCCATCCATTTTTATCACTAATATCACCGCAAAAACACAAGTGCAGCTCACTCAATCTGAAACCTATTAAATACATTCTTAATCTACCTTGTCCATGCAGCACAATTCAACTCCATTCATAATTTACAAATTTACAGCTTTAAAATATTATTCAGATTTTCTTTAAAGTGTAAATAACCAATTTCATTAACATACAAACATTTAATAGCATGGCAAGAGATTGCGATTAGAAACTAATTGCCTTTTATAAAATAATTTTATACAATTATCATCGACTGAATTATGGAGTGATAAATAGAACAAACTGTAATCTCTTACCATACCTCCTCATAAATAGATTAAATAAATAACTATTTACTAACATATTTCATTAGATAGGAGATAAATAATAATTAACTAAAGATTAGTTTAAAATTTATACTTATTCTTTTAGCATCAAAAATTCATATTCAGTCTTTAGGTATTGGTTTATTTTTGCAGTATTTTTTTATTAAACCATAGCTATGGTGATGGTTGGTTTAAGATACAATTTCACATTTATTTAGGATGCCTAGGTATCAATTTAGTCATGGTTTGGGGGCTGGTTTTTCTTGTAGCACTTGACATCAGATTTATTCATATATATTAATGCTTAATAGACACACATTCAATTGGCTTTTTCACATATGGACAGCTTTTCTTTTTGGGACTCAGTGATGGGTTTTCAAGATTACCCTCTGCCAGTTTGACAGGGCAAGGAAAATAATGGTTTTTCTGCTCTTGCATAGTAGATTTCTGGAACTAGCATATTAATTAATTGTCCCACAGAATAACAGCAGCATAAGAATAATGGCAGAAGAATAGAATTCTGAAAGAAGACTAGAATTTGTATTCTTTGAATAAATTGTAAGCACTATTTATATTATTTTGAAGCACTTATCAGTAAAAGTTCAGATCCCTCTCTTGCTGTTTGGATCCTTTGATCTATTGGCTATAAATAGACTCCAGAGAATCCACTGTCATCTGTTGCTTATTTGCCCAATACCATATTTTCAAGTTCTTATCTTTGAATGGGAATAACAGTCTTTTTAATTAAATTATTTCAATTATTTATCTCCTTAATTTAATATATTGATCTGTTTACAAGTATTTTAATTATTTTTTCCTAGAATGTCATTTCCACTTTTAATTATTGTTAAAAAAACATCTTTTGCTTTTAACCTATAAACTAAATTTAGAATTAAGAAAATATTTTATTTAATTTCACTTAATAAAATAATTTTATAATTACTTTACCATATACATTTATCTCGCATTTACATTATATCTATATAATTTTTATTTATTAAAATTATTTAAAAACTTTTACTTTTAAATTTCGTAAATTACGGACATGAAGTATATCTGTGAAAGCATATATATATATTGTGCCAAGGCCAAATTGGCACATGTATATAAAATAATTTTGTCGTAAAAAAATTATTAAAACAAAAAAATCTTTCGCAAAAGAGTTTGAAATAAAAGTTGAAAAATCATTAATTTAAAGTGGGAAGGGAGTTTTTTTCAAGTTAAACTGAAGGTTTTATAAAAAGGAAGTAAAGAGTTTATTATTATTAGTGAAATACAATTTAAAAGTTTTAAAAAATATATAAATTTCTTCATTTAAATTAAAGAAGAAAAATAATCTTAAAACTAGTTTTGATGTGTAGAGTAAAATTATATATGTGCGTGCGAATGTAAAAAAAAAAAATGTATCAGTATTAAATATTATAAATAAATGAAAAATGTATTAAAAAAACAACAACACAGCGGTGCGCTACTAATTAAAGATATGAAAACAACACGTTTTGAAATAGCTACTACTAATTAAACAATCAATCAAAAAACACGTTGTCAAAGGATTAATTGCTAAAGAATTTCGACAACAGATATTTGCCGGAGGATATCGAAAAGAAAACACTTCGTTGGTATAAATACTGAATATTTTATCGGACAATGAGTTGAGACAGTTCAGTTGAGTTCACAAATCAATTGAGTCAGTTAATTTCAATCAGTTAAGTTAATGGTATTCAGAAACAAGATGCAGTGCTGAGAAGATTTTGGGAACGCACGTTTTTCACCACACCCTGATGTCCGATGAAAACAGCAAGATCTACCCGTGAAATAATGTCAGCATAACATCTTAGAAAATCTCCGTCAGTATCTAATTGTCTCCAATAATAATAATCATGAAGAATAATGAAACTCATCAAGGAAACGTCCCAGCCGGCTGGAAGTATTTGTAATGGAAATATCCTCACCGGAAGCAGCCAACAACAAGCAATATCTCCGTCCCCAAAAATCCTAGTTAAACGTTTATTTATTATCATTTATACGTAGTAGCCACCGCTGTAATTCGTAAATATTCAAGATTCAAATTATATGAACTCTTATCATACATAAAATGAACTATTGATATGTGTGTTTAAGTTTCAAATGCTATTAATGCTTTATTATTATGAGTTAATATGTGCGTGATCATTATATCAGTGTTATTAGTTAAATCAGATAAATACCAGTGTTCTATTATTAAAATCTACAAGAATATTTAAACTAGTCTAGAAATGTTAATTTAAAATGTGTGTGTATTATATTAAATTTATAGAATGTTTAAAATGATTTAATGTTAGTTAATAAATTGTCTTTAAAACTTAAACTTTATTTGTCGGTCAATTCTTTTTATCAACCTTTTATTAATTCTTTCCACCACCAATTTTGTATAATTTATTACTGATTAAAATTAGACTGGGCTAGTTTATGGTATGGTTTCGAGCGCTGGATTATGAGCCTACTGACCAAAGACGTTGTTTATTCTTTTGAATAGATAGCTGGCGCCTGGAGTTACTCCGAAACAAATAAAGTGTTTGGATAGTAGGGGTTTGAATCTAGCAACCGAGATGGGCCATTGTTGATAGTTAAAGCTATCAATAAGATCTCCCATTTTGCTCGAACGTGCCGGTTCGTTCACGTAACCTTTATAAGATTGTAAATGTATTATGAAGGAGTTTGAAACTGGCCAAAACTTACATATACGTATAAGTAGGTGGTTTCAGCGGTTTGACCCGGTACAATATATATATATTGTAACCTTCTCTTAGAATGTCTAGCAATTGTAACTAATCAAACTGCATGTTTTAGGCGCTATAAGCATAAAAAAGTTAAACTAATGAGATGATTTCTTTATTGAACTAAGCTAGCATGAAACTATAAATCTAAAGAAGATTACAAGGTGATTAATGAAGATAATAACTTCTGGTCAAACTAGCTTTAAAATCCACAAATAAAATGTTATGAAATAAAGTTAATATTCGTCAACCCAATAAATAAATAATAATTACATCTATGGAATAGATATGAAATTAAAATTATAAATTAAGTAATAAGTAAATTAGGAGGTAGATGACTAAATGGATGATGAACTTAAGTAATAATTAAATAATAAAATGAAATGAGTCTGAGAATGAAGAGAAAAGAACGAAGATGTATGAGAATAGTAAATGATTAAGATAATGATAGAATAAGAATTAATGAATGATTAAGATGATAATAGAATAGAAGTTAATGAATGAATAATCAATTATGATAATGAATTAAGGTCAAATGAGAATGATCATAATGAAACTGAAGAACACTGTTGATAATGGAGACTGAGATCTTAAACTATAAACTAATATTATATTAATTGATAATAAGATAAGCTAAATAAAATAGGGATTCCAAGCTTGACAAAAACTGAATATTCACCATAAAGTCAAAACAAGCTAAACATTTTAAGACACAAGAAGCAATTTGCACCTTAAAGTTTGGCTGACTTTCATAAAACAGTGAATATAACATAACTCAAATCCAACTACAATAAATAACTGTAGATATAAAATTTACTATAAATTCAAACTCTACATTGCAAATTAATAACCTATTCTTCTCAGGGTTTAAGCAACTTAAATATTGTTATACAAGATATACTTGGGTCAGTGAGAGGGATTTTGCCATACCCAATATACTTGGGTCAGTGAGAGGGATTTTGCCACTACCCAAATATAATGCACAAAACAGCTCTTAATACAAAATCGAATTAACAAACAATATTTAGCAAGTCCAAATAAACTTTATAAACTCCATAACTATTATAAACTTTAAGCTTCAAGAAATAGAAATAACCTTTTAATAATTAAACACAATAACTTCCCTTTCTCAAATAATTATGAACAATGTGATCAAGATCGGTGAATGATAGATCTGCAGGTTCAAATAAACTGATTAAACCAATATTAAGTGTTTATCTTTTAGTATACCATTTAAAATAAAATGCAATCTAGGTTAATAATATTTTGATTATTAAGTGATGATGCCTTAGACGTACTCTTAAACTATAGGGCTTAACAAAATTCTTCTGGTATATTAACACACATAGTTAAATATACTATGATGATTGATGATGATTTCAATATAATCAGATGATATGTCGATAGCAATAACAATAATAATGTGTATGGTGATTAGCAATAAGACTACAGACCATTAAATAAATTTTCAACACAACAAGATTTATTTACACTATTTACAAATTGATTTCAGACACATTGCATGAAATAAGACAGAAACATTATATCAAATTAGGCATAGAAAATAATTTATATCCCATTGACTACACACATAGTATATAAGATAAACTAGTACAGTGATATTCATATTCTCATTATCATTATTGGCTATGTTTTTATTATTTTATCTTATAGAATAGGAAAATTAAACTCTATTTAAACTAATTTAGCAGTCAAATTATAAAACAAAAGGGTATTTAAATCTTTGGGGATATGTGCAAATTTTAAATCTAAAACTCAAAGTTATAAAGTAGTGTATTATACTATAGCTATTTCATTTATTAGAATATGATAAGAACAATTATCATATTCAGCACAATTAAAAATTATTATTATTATTTAATAAGAAGAGATTTATTGTATTAATGTGGGGACAAACATCAGAAGTCAAATGCACACATGACACCAAAACATTGCCTATGTCCACAACATAATCATTCTAATAGTTAACCTATCTTACTGACATCAGCAAATCACTGCTTGATGAAAATAAATCAACACTGTATGGGTGCATCACGTGCTCTACCATACAGAAGTTTTACAATCACTAGTAAGTTTTGGTTTGTTTGTTTATAAACGGATGAAGATACTACAACATAATAATGACACTATTCCAATTAGGCAAACACTATAGATAAACCAGTGTCCCTGAATCTAACTTTATCCTATTCTTGCTATTTAATTTAAAATACTAAAACTTCACCATACACGGTGGAAAACTAACTACATAACATCATGAGGGATCAAACAATAAAGAGAGGCTCTACAACACAACATGATAGTTGTACAATAATATGGCCAATTCTAATACCTTTTCATAGGTACCAATGTGTGGACACTGTCTCATCACAGGCAAATAGAATATGGACCATGGATGCAATCTTCTCTTGGGATTAACTATGCTAACTGAGCAATAACTGTTTACCAGCCTCGGCGATATAATCCTCTCATGGAATCAGCAATGGGAGAATTCTCCATCTACCCATGCACAATATCAATGATACTATATTTGATGTCATTATATGTGGCACATACTTATCAGCTGAAAGCTGTCATGAATTCTTATCAATACTATTGTATTGATAAGATAAAATAATTCTAACAATAAAAGTGGCAACATAAATATTCCATTTTACAATGCAGAAACTATTAGTATTAAACAAACCAACATGTAAGTCAAATGACCATTAACTGTTTTTAAAAATAATAATAATACTTTTGTTATAACAAGCAATACACACATAGACAATGAAGATTAGCCTACATTTTATATTTGAAGTGGACATGCTAATTCATATGCAAAATTTAATAAATGCAAAATGCTTATATCAAATATTTCATATAATAAAACAATTGTGTCATTATAGTATATCTTTGACAAATTTTGGTCTGTTTGTTTACCCTTCAATAAAATATTAAAATCTGTTTTAAAAGTCTGAGAGATGAATCTCTCTCTCTGTCTAGATAAACGATATTTAATATTATATTTTCCCTCAACTGGGAAAATAACACACAAAAAATATATATATATAATATAATAAATGTATATATCTTTATACATCTATTTGTCCTTAACTAAATATATTTTCATACCACAATAAATAAATAAAAATTCTCTGAATAACACATTACAAACAGTATATTACAATAATAAACCTAAGCAATAAAAAAAACACGAACATTTTCTCCCATTATATTTTATCCTCCTTAGTTCAAAGTTTGTTCCATCATTATGAGCTGAATGATAAGGAAACTGATATCATGAGCAAACATTTATAAGTAACACATATATATTTTTATGATTATTATATTTGATGCTAGCATAGTGAAATAAAATTCCAATACTTCCAAAAATCATGTAGCACAATTAAAAATATGTTTATCCACACTTTCTGTAGATAATTTTCCTTAAATGAATTTATAGGTTTATTACGATCTACAAAACAAACTTTTTAAAATCATTTATTGATTTATTTATTTTGTTTTTCCATCTGCGGTGATATCTGTAATAATTTTAAAATGATCTTGGTGTTTTTAAAACATTTTAAAATATTATTAATTCACATGTTACACAATAAAGATTAAGAAATAAATATTTATTTATTCATTTCTATCAGCAAATTAATATGTGTTTAATAATACTAGGAAGAATTTATTCAATCATTAGCAATTATAAATATGATCCTTGAGCATTTTAACATGGTAACTTTTCCATTTTCAATAATCAAGCAAACTCGCGCTAAACAAGAATTTTCAGATGATTTTACTTCTTTAATAAAAATGGGAAATAAGTTCATGCATTTTTCTTTTTAAATTGATTAAACTTTATACTACTTACAATGACTTTTTAATTTGTTTACTTTATCTTTTCACACTTTTCTTCAAAATTATTTCTAATTATATTTTATGAAGATTATAATTTATAAGCAAACGTATTTTTCTTCTTTATTATAAAGAGCGCGTGCGAAAACAAAACATTTTCTTCTTTTCTCTGCCAATCTAAATAATTTATGCATCATTTTTAAATATGAAAACTGACTAACATAAATAAAATAAAAGTAATTGCTTACACTTTCTGGATTAGTTCTTAGTTAGTTTGAAGTAGTATTTGTTGAGACAAATAATTATCCATATGGCTCTCATTTTTCCTTTCTCTAATATGAATCTCAGGAACTATAAATCGATGAAAAATAGTGAGGAAATGAACACAAGGTTTAAGGTTTCTTATTCCATGTTTTTAAATAGACAATATCTTGCAATCTTGTTCAAGTAAATTTCAATTTTACAATTTTTTCACCTCTTTCTTCTTTATTTTTATAGATGTAGATATTGAAGTCCTTTTTATTCTGATTTTCTTTCTTAATAGCACCCTCCCTCCCTACAAACTCTGTTAAATTATTTATATCTTGTATTCCATTGCATTGTGGTACTAAATGGACCAATAATGGAACAGTGTGAATAAATTAATATTTCTCCCTATAGTGATAACTAATTAGACAGTTTCATATCAATTTAAATTGCAATACAATATATTTCAAGATTGTTTACAAAATTTAGAATTATAAATTGTTTTCTTTCTTGTAATTATTGTCTAATAATAATAATAAAGTACTAAATATTTTTATACTTCCAAATAAAATTGGTTTAATACTATTAAAATATTATTTTAAATATGACTGCCACTAGAGCATATGATAAAAATGTTTATGAACTTCATATCCACTCTATCAGATTTTCTAGTGTGTCTCAAACAGTCCAAGTCTTCATCACTCTCAGGACATTTATTGGTGAGCTTTTACTTAATTTGAAAATTTATAATCCAACAAGCATTTCAACCTATTACTGATTTTATGCTGATTTTTTTAATATTATAATTATTATTAATTAAAATTTAAATTTTTTTATTACTGGATCACTTAAATAAAGCTTAATGCAATTGAGCCAAACCATAGGGTTACAATATATAGCTTCAATATACATCAGCCATACAATAGACTCAAGCTGAGATATAAGCATGGTCAGTAATATACCAAATATGCTCTAAGCTTAAATGATTCACTTAAGTTTTTAAAAACTCTTATTGATGGGTGAATGTGCAGAGATTTATAATATTCAAGAAATAGCACATTATCAGAGTTTGACTTCCTCTTTAATAATTACAAATTTTCAGCACTTTATAACAATAGATTTACATATATATATATCATCAAAAATGGAAAGAATTTTAATTCATTATGCTGCTTTTAAATATATTTAAATGAATCAAAAATATAATATATCTTTATATAACAGCAATAATATATATAGTAATAACTATGTAGAAAAAAATGCTGGTACTAGTCAATTAGCCACTGCACACTGCTTGATGGCTCTGTTACTAGTCAAAAACCAATAGATAAACCATTACTGGGCTGATTTACAATTTTGTTATTATTTATTCAAAAACAAATAAATATAACGCTTTCACTTGTTTGTTTGTTTTTTGATAGGGATTTACATTTATTTTTCTTAAAAACATTTTTTTTTAAAAAAAAACTGCATTTACTTTTTTTCCGAAAATGTTTGTTTCTAAATTATATTTTTTAATTACATTACAAGACTCTGATCAAACATTTTAAAATTACATTATACATGGCAGCATATAGCACTGAAATGTGCAGGGACAGGGACTGATGGTTTTGATGATCCAAAAGATTGGCCAAAAAATGCAATACTATGATCAAACATTTAAAAATTACATTAGACATGTTAGCGCATAGCGCTGAAATGTGCACAGAAGGCACAGCTGTTTTTGATGATTCAAAGGATCAGCCAAAATATGCAATACTCTGATCAAACATTTTAAAATTACATTATACATGGCAGCGTGTAGCACTGAAATCTGCAGGGAGGGGGGCCAAAGGTTTTGTTGATCTGAAGAATTGTCCAAAATATGCACTATTCTGATCAAACAAAAAAAGTATAAATATTAGAAACATTCCGCGATGACACTTTGAAAACTATTTTTAAAAAATTTACAAAACAATTTAATAAAATGTATATAATTTTAATGCGCAAATACGCGCACAACAACCGAGCTTCATCAGGATTAAATAACAATATTATAAACTCAAAATAATTATAATATCTAAAGAATAATGCCCGAGCGCTTTCAAGAGAACTTAGCTCTCATAATCATGGGCAACAAAGTATAAGCATAGCGTGTAGGTATATGCTAAAATATGCTGATATATGTAAATGAGTTGAAAATAAATGCGTCAGCTCTAAATGATCCATTTCTTAGAGATTTTGTAACACGCATCTTTCCTATTCATAGCCTTACAATGATTATAAAACCTATAGAAAAAAGAGGCAATATTCAACCTAATTCAAACATGCCTTCTATTCATAAATTAGCTGGTTTAGCGTCTTTCTTGCATAGGAATGAGCAACTTTGCAGATTTGAATCGGACAAAAGAGCAAACTTAATCTTATATAGAAACGATTTATTAGATTTCGGCTTCAAGCATTACACAATTGATAGGAAGATTAGACAATTTTACAGTAAATTAAACAGAAATGTTATTAAGCAGCAGAAAAACAGAATTTTGTTACCATATATTGCAACTACCCATCGAAAATTTTACTCAGTGTTTAATAAAGAATTTCAACTAAGCTTTCATACACCCCCTAATACAAATAGAATTATTAATAACACCAAAGACTATAACACCCAATAACACCTCTCAGGCTGTATATAATATTTCATGTCCAGAAAATAACTGCATGGCATCATACTATGGGGAAACGAAAGCAACTCTTTCTACAAGACTATCCCAGCATAGATATTCTTACAATAAGGCCCAAGTAGACCCAAATTGCAACTCAATATTTGCTATACATCAGAAATCAACTGGTCATGCATGTGAACCTAAAAATGCAAGAATAGTTTGCAGGGAGAGAAATGACATTAAGAGAAAAGTTAAAGAAGCATGTTTTATTGCTATTGATGATAAGGCTATGAATAGGAAAGATGCGTGTTACAAAATCTCTAAGAAATGGATCATTTAGAGCTGACGCATTTATTTTCAACTCATTTACATATATCAGCATATTTTAGCATATACCTACATGCTATGCTTATACTTTGTTGCCCATGATTATGAGAGCTAAGTTCTCTTGAAAGCGCTCGGGCATTATTCTTTAGATATTATAATTATTTTGAGGTTATAATATTGTTATTTAATCCTGATGAAGCTCGGTTGTTGTGCGCGTATTTGCGCATTAAAATTATATACATGTATAATAAGCACCTGAGTTTAATAATTTCTTTTTACAATTTAATAAAATGTAAAAATTCCATTTTAAAATTACCATCTGATCAAACCAAGCTTATGCTTTTAAAAACAATGACAAAACACAGCCATTTTAGTAGTCTTGTAGCTGTTCTTGTGCAAAACATGTTTTTCATGTGATTTCTATAAAATGCTGCTGGGACGTATACTTTTGCAATTCATTTCACCTTAAAAAGATGTGTATGGAAGGACAACAATGGGCTTACAATTATTGCTATCTAAAACTATGTCAGGTCATATGAAAAATCACTACTTTGAATGCACATAAA
This sequence comes from Epiperipatus broadwayi, assembly GCA_028023455.1. NCBI lineage: Eukaryota > Metazoa > Onychophora > Udeonychophora > Euonychophora > Peripatidae > Epiperipatus > Epiperipatus broadwayi. Next base: position 2,513,964 of record JAQFVV010000037.1, read on the forward strand.
AAGAGTGTTGGCCACTTGAATTCTAAATACCTTCACATTATACCATAGCAATCTGTGAAGTGTGTGCTATTTGCATAGTACTGCAAAGCACAAAAATGGGCCATAATAATTGTGTGCAATGCCATCTAGCCTTGCTTAGTGGCTAATATGAACAGAACCATTCTATAGGCCATGTAAACAGTATATTTCTGTGCTTTTGCATGGAATCAGTGACATCAAGCATCTTGCTGCAGCTTATCAAGTAGTACCAAAACTCTTTTCAGCAAATATTATTTTTTGTCCCTTTAAATATGCTTTGAATAATTTACAATTATGATCTACATTGCATACATAATGACATCTATCTTTTTTTGTATATAAAATGAGCTATAAACTATTAAAATCATACAATATTTTAAAGATATAAACAGAAAAAAGTTTTCTTTGTCTTTTTTATGTCTTAAAAATATTGTATGATTTTAATAGGTTATAGTTAATTTTATATATATATAAAGATAAATGCCACTATGTATGCAATGTAGATCATAATTGTAAAGGGCAAAAATTAATATTTTCTGAAAAGAGCTTTTTTGTATGATTATCATTATATATATTATTGCTGTTACATAAAGATATTTTATATTATATTATGTTGTTAATTTATTTAAATATCACCTCTCATACCCATTACTGAAAACTTGTTGAAGTTATAACTTATTTTAAATTTGATTTAAAAATATTTGAAATTTCATTCACTCACTGCTCTGTATTTAAAAATCTATGTACCTACCTAAAATATTTTAGTGTCATATTGCATTGCCAATGATTTATAACAAATGTAATATATTTGAATAAACTATATTGAATATAAACATATTAAACCTTGATTTGAAACTTTTATCCTAACTTAAATAAAAAATGTCTACAAACAAACTAACAAATAGAGTTTATAACTTAAATAAAAGCATTTAATAAAAAATAAAATGAACATATTGCAGGCATGTTTATTTAAATCATGAGATTTGTTTTATGAATAATGATAAGCTATTAATAAAATTTAATAATGTTAAATTAAAGTGATTATTATTATATCCATATCTCTTTTAGTAATTAAATTATTTTAACAGTCTTTGATTGTTTGTTACTACTACTATTATTTTCAAAGTTACATTTAAACAAGCCTGGATGAGCAAGCTTGGCAAAATAACGTTATTTATGCAAGCATTAGAAACAGTAATTTATTCTACTCCACATCAGTTATATTCCAAGAGCTTAAATAATTATACTGAAATCTCCAGATTACTTTCTGGCTCTTAACCTACATCAGTGGATTTGCATTTGTAAATTCAGCAGTCATGTTTTTCAACCTAGTAACTATAATTCAAAAACATTTCAAAAATGTAAAACAATCTTACAGTTCATTTATCCTATTACTAAGTCAGCCATTTTATTTGTCTGATTTCAATTTCAACTAACTCTAAGCACTTATGACTTTGGCAAGAATGATAAATACCAAATGAAACATCATATAACTTTCTCACTTTATGCTCCCTATCAGCATTAATAATAATCTATATTATATTTTACAAATGTTTTATCAACCTCAACTATAGACATCAACTTCAGGCATGTGCTGTAAAATAAATATGAAGATATAAACTATGAATTATAATTTGAGGCAGATTGTATCATATGTTTATTCAAAACATTATGTAATTAATATAAAAAAATCTGGAATATATGCCAGGTGAGTATTCAATTTACGTATATAAAAATGCTTTTATGTAGGTGGTGTTGACAAATGAGAAAATAAGATTACCATTCAAGATCACTTATAAATACCATGAACAGAATTGTGTGTCATTTTTTGTTACAGAAAAATATGTTCATTTAGCAGATACTTTTCCATTGTTTAGATGGAAAATTGAATATATTATCTGCATCAATTTATTTTTACTTTTCTGGAAAATATTAAAGTAAAATAACTAATATTTAACAACTTTAGTTTGCTATAATGCATACTTTTTATTATGTATAAGTATATATGGTTGAATAGTGTCATGCGCTTATTTTACCTGTGGCCTAAGTTGAAATCCTGAACAGATAAAATTTGAAAGTTCTTATCAGGTTAGGATTTTTCATTAATTTAAGTGGTTCATAGTCAAACTAGCTAATCACCCAATATTGATCAGTAAATGGATATCTAACTATTCTTAACTAAAGAATAAAACAGAATAAAACATTTAAATTCCCAGCACATGGCAATTATACAATCTGATAAATCATGCCTTCTTTTTTATCATTCCTCTATGGGAGACTGAAAAACCTTTATCATGCAATGGGATAATTAAGTATTATCTATTTATAGAACAAGGGTAACATCTTTCCAATATTTCTCTACATAGTAAATGAAGACAATAATTTCCAGGTTAATCATATACTGGATTGTGAAGATTTGTGTGTGTCTGTGTTTACCATTAGCTGATAATCCATACTTATTTATCAGTCATAGTAGTTAAAAAATGTTTATTTATATTATTATATGATCCTTTTTTATTACTTCAGGGACAGTATGGGCAAGGCTAATTGTTGAAAGTCTTTTAAATGAAGGAATTCTACCATCTCGCAAGGATTTTAGTTCAGTACCAGTAGAATTATTACATTCAGAGGAACGCAAATCTATTTTGACTTCATCACTTCAACAAATTATAATAACTCATTTGCCGCATAACTTGTTTCCTAAAAACGTTTTGCAAGGAGGAACAAAGGTTTGTTATTATTTATTGTTATTAAAATAAGTATATATGTGTATACACACAAACACATATAAACATAGTTTCCAAATTCATCCACATGAATGATCATTTGCTATTAGTTGTTGCACTGATTTTCGGACTGAATTACACCTGTCGTCTAAATTATAAAAGTGGCTTAATAGATAAAATTCATTCAATCAAAATATATGCTATTATACTAATAACAAACAACCATTCACACAGATAAATATTTACATCTTTCATTTATAAAATTTTTTATTTTAACACACATACATATATATTGCAATGCTAATGAGAGATATGTGTTAAACAAATATATCTCTAGTGTTACATGTTTATAATTTAAAAATAAATGATTGTTATTAATAAAAATGAAAATATAAAAAAATTTAATATGTTTTAGAGTAGTTTTCTTTTCTTTAAAACACAATTTTGTGAAAATAAAAAAAAGATTTGTGTTATATTTTTCTTTTTTTAAAAAAGAGATTGGGTTAGGAAAAGATTTAAAAACTCTCCTTTTTTAAAAAAAAAGAAAACTCTTTTTGTCTTATAAAATAAAAATAAGTTAGGGGAATAAATGGCAAAAATAAATCTTAATAGAAGTCGTAAGTAAAAGGATTAATTAATTAATCTTGGAATGCTAGTAAGATTTCTGATTGATAATGATATTGAAATTATATTAATTAAAAAACTATGTAAACTATCGATGAGATAGTAGATTAATCTAAGCAAAATATTAGATTAAAGCAATTGTAAAAATAATTAATTAAAAAAAAGATTTGCGTTGCCATCAAAATTAAAAATAATAAATTAAAACAATGGAAGAGAGAGACGTATATAAAGTTGTTATGGCCTATTGTTATTTAGTCAGGTCTGAAATCTGTAATTCAGTCCAGTTTAAGTTCAGTTCAAATTCAATTTGGAGTCTAGCTATATAGAATGCAAATTCTGAGTTTTGGAGAACTTTAAATGCTGTAACAAACTAGTCATTACTGCTGCAGCCTACATAATGAAGAAACTGCATAAGCCACAGGAATATTTGGCAGAGCTTTATGTCCCAAAGTCATCAACTATCTTGCCTGAATCAATACCTGGAACCAATGCCTAGATTGTGAAGTAGAAGCTGCCACATACTCTCTTTCTCATTATTTGACAGAAACCTGGAAGGAGAGCCATAAAGCTATCAATGGAAACCCCAAAAAGCCAACCAGTTGGAAAGCAAAAACAAATGGAAATCAAAACCATTGGACAAAATTTACACAAATGAAAACCTAGGTAAAGGATACTTTTAAATAATGGTTTATAGACACTTTATATTTATTTTAAATGAGCTTTAATTAATGAAGAACTATCATAATTTAGCCTGAGTAATTACTTATATATATATATATATATTACTTTATATATATATATATATATATATTGTTTTGTAAATTTCAATATTATATTGTTATATTAGATATGTATGTGTTTGAATAAACATTAATGTTTTCTTAAATATTATTTGGTCTATTCTCTCTCTCTCTCTATCTTTTGTCACTATTAATTTAAGAGTATAAGTATTTTTATGTGTTAAGTTAAATGTGCTGGACCCTGGTTAAGTGTATGAGCTAACCATGGGATATTTCAAGCACTGGATTGGGTGCCTGTCATCTGAAGCATGCTGACTATATGACCTATGGTTGGCTGGTGTATGAGGTTGATCCTCAAAACAATTAAAATGCTTTGGATGGCAAGGGTTTGAATCCAGCAGTTGAGGTGGGCCACAGTCTGGAAATGTGATTGTGTTGTGCTTTGCACAACTCAATCTAATCAGGGGTATCATTGATAGCTTTGCTATCAATTGTATTCTCCCCTGTGCTTAAAGGGCCAGTCCATTCTTGTGTTTTTTTTTTTAAATTATAAAAAAGATTTAAACGTGGTTAAACAATTTATTATTCGGAGGGACTTGGTTCAATATATTACAACATTTGATGCCATGTGTGTAGAGTTTAAAAGAAAAACATTGTTAAAAAAAATCTGATTGAGCTTTTGAGCAAGGTCAAGAAATTAAAATTATATCTGCTTATATTTAAACTTTCTATTAAATATTCTCTTTTATAAAGTGTCTATATAACTCAAGAAAGAAAAAATTGTTTTAAATAATTCATTAATATGAATATTCTTTAAATAAAATTTCTAAAATGAAAAAGTGTATAACCACCATTATAATGACAGATAAGAACTAATTAATGAATTAAATAAACAAGATAATAGTAAAAATATTTGGAAAAAGACATCTTTATTTGAATGATTAAATGTGTTTTTCAATTAAATTTTTAAAAGAGACAATAAATTAAATTATTTCAGCGTTTTTTAATTAGAGCAAAGTTATAGTTACAGTTAAATTAAAGATAGAATTAAGAGAGAGAGTGGGACAGTTAAATTATGTGGTCCACTTTCATGAATATATTAATGAACCAAAGCCATGCAATGCTAGAGGAACTAGAAGATTTAAACCAGCTTCTCATCTCTGGAAGAGATAGCTATAGCTATCCCATTATTATAGCTTTGTGAAGTAACTTGCCCATTAGAGAAAGAACCATTGAAGCTTTGTTAGCCAAAGCCATGAAATATAAATTACTTAAACACTAAAAAAATATTGATATCACGCTGGAAAATTACTGAATCAAATTCAATTTGCATGCTAAAAGTTTATGACTTATAATAAACTAATATGTGCAATTACTTCATGAAAAGAACCTTTTGTAATTTATTCAGTTAAATTCACTGTCACAAATATGTGAGTTCATTTGAATCTATTATTATAATATTTAATTAGAAGAATATTTAATTTTAATAATTATATTAAAATTTATGGTTGTTTTCTCATCCCTGGTGTTCGCCTTGAGATGTCGCTATTTCTAGGTCAATTTCTAGAAATATACCATTTCACTGGCATTCACCCAACAAAAGAGGAAATTTTCTATGTTATAAATGCAGAAAAGAGTTCTTACATTATGTTGGATGGTGGCGGTGGCGGCGACAGAAGCCAACACAAAGAGACATTTCTATGATAAAACACAGAAAGAGTTCCTGACGACTTCCGGTTAGGGCTTTTTTCTATGCTAAAAGCAAAGAGAAAGAAATGCCTTCATTGGCTGATGTAGTAGTTGATTTTTTTCATCATTTTCTCGTAATAGTAGAATATCTATTTTCTCTGTAGTTTCATGTGAGAGTGTGTGTATTTGAAGCAGTCATAGTTTTTTAAAATTTGATAAGACGTCAATTTTTTTTAATGTGTTGTAACTTACTTTACTGTTGTAAGTTTAGTAATAATGTCCTGAAGATTCCATTATGAATGGGTAACCCTCAAAAATTGCTTAGGTGCAGAACGAAAAAAATTTCAAGGATCACACGAAAAGTACCATTTTCGCGAGAATTTGTCTGTGACTAAGTTACTTTTTCTATATATATATTCTAACCTGGTCTTGTGCATCCTCACTTCAGAATAGTATATGATATAAAATAAAATGGGTTCTAGCTCAGTTAATAATTAATAAATAAAATATTCAGCATTAAAATTAAAATGTTTCACTAGCTCAAATTTAAAATACGAATAAGGTTCAGTTTATAAAAATAAATTAAATAAATATTTAATATTTTCATGAGACTTGAAGTGAAAATACAGGTGACAAGATAGATTACATTGAGCCAATATCCCACAGGATACTATCTCAATGGCATAAGAACACTATCCCCCCTTATTACTATTTCAAATAACAAACTCATAGTATTCTTACAACTTTAATAACTTCTACTCACTAAGATTAAGTTAATAATTACATCTTAATCTTCTATTTATAATAATCTAGCTCAATAAAAATCTCAGGTTCGTAAAGTTTATTCTAAGTTAATAAAAATACGGTAGTAAAATATGAGAAGGGATTTTATGTCATAATCTACTACACTGAAACTAATAATAATCTTCATTGTTTAACTACTACTGGATATCTTTTTTTTTTCGTTATATTTTTATTACCATAATAAAATAATGTTATATAATCTTTTATCTTCATGTAATAATATAATAAATACGTGGTAGCATTTGATAATCTGATAAATAAAATATGTGTGGCAACTGATAGCATATAATTCAATATATTATTGTGATAACTTATTTATGACCAATAAAATAATTTAAAATTATGATTATTTAATTAAAAGAATACCAATAAATATTTAAATTCTTAAATAATTCTCTATCTTTTTGTGCAAAATTATATATTTGTTTCAATTGTTATGAATATATCGTGATTTCATGCAGTGAAGTAGAGAAATAAACAATCCAGACACAAAAATTTTGAAAACAAATTTTAACAAAATTTATTAATAATAACAAATAAATAAACAATTTATGTACACTATTTACAATGGATATCCTTATTTTATTCTTACATTTTTATCTACTAGGTTATATAAAAATAATTTATAGTTTAGTTATATCTTTATTTAGACTTAAGACAAAATAAAATAAAAATGTTACCATTTGGTTTCTCGTTATGGTTAACTTATTACAAATATATTTACTTATTTTATTAGCAAAATATTTCATCCTTAATATTATTCAACTATCTTATTTTTAAAAACATTCATAGGAAAACATTCTACAGAAAACAAAATTAACTTTATAATGAGTATGGATTTCTTAAAATATTAAAAAATTTTCATCTTGCAAAGTCAAAGATGTTACATAAAATATTCGTCCAAAATTCAGTACTAGATTTTAGTGTTTTATCACATGATGTTTACTAATCATAATATATTCTTATTTAGCCTTACTTTAGTATGATATAAGTGTAATAATCAATATATTCCTGTTATTCAATAAACAAAAAAAAATACTATGCATATTCCTTACATTTATTGTATATTAGTGTATTTTAAAAATATGCAATACTTTTTTTTTTCTTAAAAAAAAATAATAATAAAGCATTTAAAAATAATTAATATTTCAAAGAAAACATCTTGTTTAGATACTCTATTCCAAAATTTATATTTCATTTCCGAAATAAATTCAAAAATATATTCTATGATTCTTTCCCTTTCTTAGGATATATTGGACCTTCATTTTAAGTTATAAAATTCTGTTCCTTATAAGCAAATAAACCAATCTTATACAAAACGATAGCATAACCTAAGTTCTAAATTATTTATCATTTCTTTTCAAAATATCTTACTGAACGATGCAGTTACATGAAATAAAGATAGCAAAATAGATGTATAGGATTTAAGGAAGAAAGCTAGAGTATCACTCATAACATATCTCAAAATATGGCACGGTGCTGTCTAATAACCTCTAATACATGAATGATGTTAAAGCTATTTCTTCAGCTTTATTAGAACATCAAATATTTAAAGAAATATAAAACACTGTCCAAATAAAATGTGTTCCAGTCATAGGGCTTTGTTAACTATGCTGATATCCACACAAAGACTAAATATTATTTCTATCCCTTATCATATCCTATTTCTTAAAAACATCATCTTGGTTTCCTGTTCACTAAGTACTTCCAAGCCACTATCTCAACATTATTTCTCAATATTTTCCACATCTTACATCGATAAATAACTATCTGCATTTACAAAACAATAAATAAAATTCATTGATAATTAAACGATCCCACTGTTCCACAAGAAAAGTTTGTCTATTTCATCATTCTGTATGCTTAATCATATACAATCTAATCAGACAATACTTGAATATCCTAACATGAAAATTTTGAAAGAATCACATAACTATTTGTTATTATGTTGGGTTATATCACTAATATAAAAAAAAATCATCGTATGCATATTTCCAAATCAATCCTATTTCATAATGTTTTTCCAAAATGTTGTATAAAATGCGTTATATATAATTAAAAAACTTTTACACTTCATTCTTACGATTCATAGATGATCTAAAGAAAACAAAATATACATTATAAATTATTAATAGTCATTATTATTACCAAGATAACCTTTATCTGGTCATCATATTCAGTAGGCTTCTTCATCCACTAGATACCGATCATTGCAAACATAAAGAAATATACATTCATCCACTTTATTTTAAAATATATTCTTATATAAATTATTAGATTATTATATTATAAAGTTCTTATATTAATAAATTAATGTTTTTATGTTTTCCTAATCTTATAAAATAGAAAAAATTTACATTTGAACTAAGTTAGTAAAAAAATATAAATTAAGACTATAATTACTTATTTCTTCATTAATTCTTTACTTGATAAAAGTCCTTGATAGAGTTCATAAAACTTATTATTTTCTCTAGTTTTTTTTTTTAATGTTCCTCCTAAAAATGTGTTATTCCTCAAGAGCGTTTTTCCCCCGCTCCATTGCTATGACGATGAACAAGAGCAATCCATTGAGGGTGGTTGGCGAACAATTTTTAAAAAAAATAGTAAAAAAAAAACAATACGTCTTTTAAATCTTCAAGAATATAATAAAATCCTTGTTAATCCATTTTAGTAAATTTCATAAAAACAATAATCCTTGGTTTTACTGTTTTAAATAATTATTAATAAAGATTCATTATGCTAACTAATCCTGTGAAGCTTCTTAGATAATTTAACTTTAAAAATATTGGGTAAACTTTTCCCCAATATTTCCATGGATTCATTTTTAATCAACTGTTATATGTTCATTCTTTTATATAGGTTTCCATCCTTGATAAAGTGCTTCAAAAACAAATACTTCTAAAGATGCATTTTTTAATATTTCTGAGACGAAGTTTTTTTAATATTATAATTCCTTAACAAAATCTTCTCTGTGAGCTCTTTTTAATTCTTGTAAAATATATTCTTTTTAAAAAATGTTTCCTTCAAAAAGGACTAAACATTCTATTTCTTTCATTGTTATATTTTATGATAACCCATAAGATATAAGTATCTTATTCAATTTTAAAACTCCTGGATAAGCTTATAAATAATGCGTCACAAATTTTTTAGACGGCAAATAACTTTCCATTTAAACTTCCAGCATAATGTCCGAATTATTTTTTGTACCAGAACAGTTCTCCAGTTAAGCATTAATAAAGCTGTATCAAAATATTCCAAAAACATTTTTATATTATTAGAATTTATATGCATTTTATTCTACAGTATATCCATCTTTTCATTGCGAAGTTTAGGTCAAACTTCGGATAAAATAATCCTGGTAAGTACTTTAAAAAACTAGCAAATCATTTTCATGAAGTTCCCAAATATTATTTTTTTAAACTCTCTTTTGCAAAATACTTTTAAAAATATCAATTAGTTTTTGCAAATAAACTATAAGAAAGTATTAAAAATTGACTAAAATAAAATTTAAAAATACTATCTCTTTGATAGCTGTTAATATACCTTTCTCTGGTTTCAATACATTATTAATCTCCTCTGATACCCCCGTGCAATTCGTATTTATAGCTTGTAAGAATACCTTATCCTATTGGTTAATTCTTACTTTTAGCTTGAGAACAAATTTACATATTTTCAATTTTTTTTACAGAATTGAATTTCCAAAATAAAAATTATGACGTAGTAAAATTTAAAAATATTATTTAAAATACCACTTTTAAATCAATTATTATTTTATCAAAATTATTTAAACATTTAAAATAACTTTTAAAATAATTTTAATAACCTATTCCATTCTTAATATTCCATTTATCTTGTTTTATTTAAACAAAATATTTAATTTTTATATTATGAGTGTATTTGTCTTTATTACATCATTTAAACATGTTATACAATAGTTAACTTAATATTTATTATTTGCTTTATGCTAGGTGATAATTCCATCCAATTCTATAATGCTATTTTAAAACATTTCAAACTTTGTTATTAATTCAAACAAGCAGTGTGTGAAAGTATGATAGTATACAAGTCACATGATCAATAACTTTGACAGACGATTTCTAATCTATTTCTCTGCCCAGATTTATAAAATTGATACACTTATTATATTTAATAATATAATTATAAAAATTTGGAAAAATAATTTAAAATATAGAATTAAATACAATTCTCACCATCATAAAGTTTATTTTTAAAAATATACGATTTTTATTAGATTATTAAATATGACTTTATAAATTTAAAATATAACATTTATTACTATAAGTTTTAAACTATTAAAATCGAACTTTTTAAATATACTTTTAATTATTTATAGCTGTGTTATTTAATATGGCCAGCTTTTACAACCATATGCAACAATATTTTAAGCTTTACTTAACTATTTTTAAATAATTCGTTATTTTATATATTACGTATTTGCTTTAGCTTCAAATTGTACTTTATAATATAATTGACAAACTATAATTAATAAATCAAAATAACATATTCTAAAATTTAAATTTTTTAGTAATTGACTGAGATGGACTATTACTGACCTATAGAAAAGGGCACAATATATACGCACAAACAAAAACAAACCGGTGTCTAATTATTAGGAATTACTTGTCCAAAAAAGAAAATTAGTCGGGTATTACTTTTTTTTGTACATTTATTATTTCAAAATAAGATTAGTTTTTATATCTACACACTAACAAAAACAACCCAGTTCCTGATTAATTACTGTCTTAAAAAAAAAAAAGAAAGCAAATTCAACGGGGTTTGATTTTTTCAATGGAGTATTTGAATTACAGTTTGTTTGTTTTTTTATATATACACAAGATTTACCAAAAAAAAAAAAAAAGAAACCCAATTTCGGAATAATTACTGTCAAAAGAAATGCAAATTAGTCAGCTATCATTTTTAAATTTAGTATTTCAATAACAATACCCTTTTTATATAGACAGACTTAATAAAAACAACCCACTTTCTGATTCATTACTGTCCCCCCCCCCCCCAAAAAAAAAAAAGCAAATTAGTCGGGTATCATTTTTCAATTGAGTCTTTCAATGATGGTCCTTACTAATAGTAGTCAGGTATCAATTCTAAATTGTAGTATATAAATTACGTTACTTTTGATAGATTTAGAATTACGTATTGCTTTTTTAATAAAATGATTGATTTACTCTTGATCAAAAATACCGTAACTTTAAAAAAAGACACACATAAAGTCCAAAAAAAAATGAGAAAAAGCCCCGTAACTTTAAAGACACACACACAAACTCAAAAACAAGATAAGATTAATAAACATTAACTTATTACGTCTTGCTTTTTAATAAAATTATTGATTTACTCTTGCAAAAAAAAGACCGTAGCTTTAAAAAGACACCTAAAGTCTAAAAAAAATTAGAAAAACACCGTAACTTTAAAGACACACACACACACAAACTCAAAAACAATATAAGATTAATAAACATTTACAAAAATGAAAAATCTAACATCATATAGTAGTATTAGTTAGTAGAATATTTTATTACAAATCTAAGAAATCAGATCTTTTTATATTAAATCGATCATTTAGGTCCGGCCCGTATTCGTTATATGTATATGTTTTTGATTAGCATCAACGCCATCCTGCGGTGAATACCAGGGATGAGAAAACAACCAAATTTATTCTTGGATATTCAATAGAGAGAAATTAACATATATAAATGTATAGACAAAATTAGTAATATTTTATAATTATTTTAGCAACTATTACTTGAAGAATTTTCTAGTTTTAGTTGAGCATATATACAAACAAAAGTTTCTTTTTACTCTTATATTCAAAATAACATTATTTTTTTAAAAAATGTTATTTAAATAAAAGGGGAAAAAGTGGCAGTATTATCAATTTAAAATCCTGTGCAAAGCAAATCTTATTTAAATAATTTATTATGAATTAATTTATTTAATCTAAATATAAATTATTGCTTGCATTTTTATCGAATCAAAGTTATTGTGAATGATTACTAATATCTATATCATAATGTGTGCATATTAATTATTTTTTATGGCTCTCAATTATTGATATATGAATCTTGTTCTATTCAAGTTATAAACTACCTAAAAACTTCATTAATTTGATCTGACTTAACCTGAAACAAATATATACCACTATCAATTTTAAAATGCTCTAATTTTATATTATTTTTTAAATCGAATAGATGTATGTCTATCTCAGTGCTTTCTCAAATATGTCTATATATTACAAAAATCAAATTAGTTTAAATTTTACCTGCATAGTCTAAATTTGATGGCACTTTTTGGGAGTTTATCAATGTTTTACTGTGTGTAATCTATTCTCTTGTGTTTTTTCCTACTATTTTATATAAATATATATTTTTATAAGTATCTTTATTCGAATAAAACCAATTATAATTTTTCGAAAAGAATGCATTCAACTCTATGAAAATTTTGTGTGGTAATGTTTTTTATATGTGGTATTATGGCATAAAGTTTTCATACATATGTTCAAGCACTGGAGAACCTGAAATAGATTGTAACTTGAATAAAATGTTGAACAAATGCAAAATGTTTCCAAATATTAAATATCTCAACTGTCAAATAATTCATTTTATGTAAAAAATTTATGCGGTCAAATAAAATTTAATGCTTAGATATTTTTAAAAGCATTAGTAAAATTATTTACAAATCACACTTAGTTGAGCAATACAAAGATCTGAAGGTACTAATAATGATAGTGACAGTAATATTGGCAGCAAGGTAATTATTTTTATTTGTTTTATTTCTTTCAAATGCCAACTTGGAATGTTAATTATGCCATTAAATAATACTTTTTAATGAGTGATATATATATTTACCATGTGTAACAACAATTATGTTACAAAATTTCATGTAGCCATTGAGGGGTAAACAATTTAATCCAAATTATTAATTTAATCTAAAATATAAATTGCTTGCACATTTTATGAATCAAAGTTATTATAAATTATTACTAATATATATCATAATATGTGTTTATTAAACATTACACTACATTATCTAAGTATTTTGTTTTACTTAAGCTAGCTTCTGTCATACATACAAAAGGGGAATATTTGGCAGATTGGTGAGCACTATGCCATCTTCCAATTAATCAAATAGAAGTATATTCTTCTGATGACCCAGTGTTATAGATGTTGCATGCAAAGCATGCACATACTATACAAATATTTGTCATTCACTCATAAAAAACTAGATGTATGGTTAATGCTACTTCTTTTTGTCTTATGATTATTTAAACCATCATTGTTGCTTGTATTTTGATTCATCATCATCACTATTGGCATTGCCATGAGCAAACATGTTTATATATTTGTATCTCATTATCAATATCTTTTGGTATTACAAATAAATAATGGACCAATATGTAAATGTCAATACCCACTGAGTTTCTAAAATTATATATCAGTATGTACCAATGAAAAGAGACTGGTTCTCACATTTTTCTGTGGTATCATATTACCTCTGAATCAGCATAGAGTTTAACCATTCACCACAAAAATTTGAAGACACTAGTGTGTCTAGATCATGAGTTATAACATGGAATATGATAGTGTGTTTTGTGCATAATAAGTTACTTGAGCGATCACATGACATTTGAGAAATAAGTTTCAATTCATGAATCTTCAACTTTTGAGTCCATTATTCTACTACTGTACTAAGTCATGCAAGACAAAAATAATCTAAAGGCTAACCATTTGGTAAATCATGTGATATTTAAATACTGGAAGTGACAGAAATGAACTTTTATTCCAAAAAATTTACTCCTAGAATCCACTTCATTATTATTGTGAGAATTATTGCTATTCCTAAAGATATGATTTAAATCTCATTTATAGATATCATTTCCTATTTATTTGTCTGTATATTTTTCAGATTATTTATGTAATGAGAAATCCTAAAGATGCTGCTGTTTCATTTTATCACTTTCTAAAACTTATTAAAAGTGTGGAATATCAAGGAACCTGGGATGAATACTTTCCATTTTTTGTTTCAGGAGAAGGTAAGATAATTATTTTACCAAGATATTCAATACTCTTTAATTCTTTTTTTTTTCAGTGTTTATATTTAAAAATGCCTTTTAAAAAATCTATTTCCCTTTTGTACTTTTAACAATGATTTTTATTCAATTATCTGATAATTTCAACTATCTAGCAGTTTTCTTCAAAATTGTTATTGTTTATGTCTCTGAAGAAGACTGCTAAACAGTCAAAACTGTTGGATATTTGACTAAAAAGCATTGTGAAAAGTGCTTAAAAGAAGAGGATTATTTTAGAGATTGAATGTATAATTTTTATATCCAAATTTATGTATTGATGTTTATATACTTTTATATCTTACTAATGTAAACAAACCATTAAAGTTTATGATAGTGAGGTGATAAAAAAAATTTTCAGGAAATTGCATACAATGCAAAACTATCACTAATGATGATCAATTATTAAGTTGTAGTTTCTTATTATTAGTTATGTCATCTATCTCTAAGCAGAGAAATGACATATGTTCAGATATTGGTTATTATGTAGAGAAAATTGTTGATTTGAAAATAAAATATGTTAAATAAATGAAACAAATGATGTTTCTTTTCAGTGGATGCATATGCTTTTTTTTTGTTTACTGATAATAATTAATGTGATATTTATAATCCAATAAATCAATATTGATTACATTTATATTTTATTTTAGTGGAAATAAATATTAAGAAACATGAGATCATTTTTACTTTCCTTCATAAATAGCAAAGAAAGAACGACTCATTGTGTAAAAACAATTCACACTAATTAGTCAAAATAAATTAACTAATAACATTTCACATAAATTAAATAATACATAGTAATGGGTAGATTTTTTAATATATTCTATTGTGAATGGATAATATACATATTCAGGTTTCAGTGATACCATGCTTTCATCAGTTAGCATAATGAGAGTCTGGATGAGAGAGCTCAAGATTTTGGGTTAAAACTCTACCTATCTCTTCTGATGCTATCATGTGGTTTGTCAATATTATTTAATTACAACTAAAAAGTTACCACAACATATTTAACCTTCATTTAGAAGATCTTCATTGCCTTATGTTTAAGTTATCTGTCTACCATACTTATAAGTTGAGAATTAAAATGTTGCTTAGCCAATCTAGCCATCCATTAGTAATCAGTAAATGAATATTTAGCAATTATTAGCTGAATGGTAAAGGATTGTGTTAAAGTGAATTGGTCAAATAAAAATTAATGCATTGATTATAAAAATAAAAAAGTGTGAATGTAATAAATGACTTTCATTGCTAGTGGGATAAATGTCATACTCCTATGGGCCTGAGTCCCATGGTTTATTCTTATCTTTTAATTTCCACTTTCTACATTTGAGATACTGTTAGGATTTCTGCATTACTTTATTTACTATTGTAGGCTTGGTTGTCTGACATTAATTATTTGTACAGACCCTCACACACATATATATAGATGGATGGGTGAATATATAAATAGATAGATGAATAAGCAGATAGATAATCACTTCCATGTCCACTTTCATTTTAGTTCGAAGCCTTTCTGTGAATAACTGAAGCCATGGATGATAACCAACTATATATATATTATATGTGCTTGATATACAAATACTTAAATACTATTTAATTTTAAATACTTACACATTTAGACAGCAACAAAAATAAATAACAAAAATTATAATATGTAGTTATAAAAAGAAAGTCGAGTAGTAAATATAGTGAGTTAGAAAAAACAGCCATATTCTTAATTGAGTGCACAAAACAAAGAAAGGTTTAACTGAGAGATAATTCAGGATGGCATTCATATAGATGGTCACACATGTAAAATTTATGAATTCCTAATTTTCTACATTTTTTAGTCAATAGTTTCAAACCAGGCTTGATTGAAAGCATGGATAATGAGTTCATAAATATAGTGGCACTTTATTACGTTTTTTACAAGATTAAAATGAGAGATTTATGAGGATTTACACATGTATTTAAAATTTACTATTATGTAATATTTCTCATATCTGTATGTTTTCTTTTACTTCCATACTAAATAATCATCTTTGAATAAGTCATTACTTTTCTTACCAACCTGGGAGCTCAATTGTAAGTATAGGAAATTTGAACTCAGATTTTCAAGCACCCTTCATTTATCCACACTATCTTATACAACTGATACACATAATAATATTGGCATCAACATGGGATTTGAGTTTTCATCATCAGATTTTCAATGATATGGACAGCTGAAAAGTTGCAGGTTGATGTAGATTAAAGCCTCTCCATTAAAGTATGAGGATTTGCTATCTTAATATAAAACTGAGCACTGATTATATATATATATGTGGGAGATGATAATCTGGACCAATTGATGATTGCTGGTTTAGCATGAAATACGTATATTGGTGATTATTTATCTTTTCTACATAGGTGTAGTCATGTGTATCAGTTGTATAAGATAGTGTGGATAGTTGAAGGATGCTTGAAAATCTGAGTTCAAATCCCTATACTATTTAAATAAATGTTTAAAAAAATTATGAAATTTGACAAGCAAAATAGGCAATAATATAAATACACCTCATTTAACACATATGTCAGAAAAATGGCCCATGATTAAAATGACTTGACATCTCTATTTTAAGATGGCATAGATACTTATCAGTATACATATAACTCACCAAACTCAATATCTTTGGTATTTTAGTGCAGTGGTATATATATCTTTGGTATTTTAGTGCAGTGGTATATATATATATATATATATATATAGACTTGTTAAACTAATTCTTGGTTAAAACTCAGCTTATCATTTTTGGTACTCAGATATCATAATCTCCCAAACAACAATCATTACATATTTTTTGCCATCAATAAATATCTTTAAAACATATTATTCTAAAATTGAATCTATTCCATAGTGGATTTGTAAAGATTGTTTTTCACAGAGTTCTAATGTATGATATTATAATTCACAAATTGATATAGATTAGCTACATTGTCTTTACATACATAAATATTTACTATATGGCTTTATATATTTAATTATTATATATGTATTATAGTTTTTAATAAGTACAAATTTTGTGTATTTGCTCAATAGCGGATCAATAGACTTAAAGCTAAAAATTGCTTTAGATAAATTATCAGCAAAGTAAAGTGAGACAAAAATTTCCAGGTCAAATGAAAGAAGTAATTGTTTAAATATCACATGTTGTTACAGGTAACATGCAATTACTTTTTATTTTCATAAGTAGTTTGCAGTTTGTAGAGTAAAGTAGTCTTCTAGATGGAGAGTATAGCTAAATTTAAGAAGTGAAAGAGAAATACGGCACTTTACAATTAGATTCCTTTCAGAAAACAGATTTTAAAAACTTGAAATTTTTGAAAATCAAATAAAAATCAGTGTTTTTTTGAGGTGATTATTATAAAAAAAAATTCATTGAAGCAAGTTGACCTATGCTGCTCATCTATTCACCTAATGGAAAATTCGTATTAACGAATATGAGACAAATCATGGTATCATAGGACCAGACATACATTTTTCTAAGATTCAACAGATACTCAGGTTTTTTCCAGAAGTTTCACTTCAAAAACTTTAAAACTGGTTAGATCTATTTATGGTAAGATTGATCAAGAGGTTTCTGCCAACAACTTAAGTCATGTGATTTCTCTCATTTTATATTGTGCTGTCTTTTTTATAACTGCATTTTTCGAATTTTTAAATTACTTTTGTTAATGTCTAAAAATGTAAATTTAAAAAAATTAGATTATATCGGTGTGTATGCATTCATATATACGAGTATGTGTGTGTTAAACATGAACATTGCTAGGATTTGCTCTAATCCAAGGTTACAGGAATTTATGCAAAAAAAAAAAAATTTCTTGATATTATTTTCAAGTGTCAGCTTCATTATCAACACTGATTTGGGTCTTTGACAAAAAGTATCAATATTTTTTATTAAAATTAGATTACTTCTTAAGTTTATTTGATTTTGTTGTTCAAATAGGTCTTGTTTTATTCTCATATACTGTCCAGTTGTGATAACAGTAGACCCAGAGTAAAGCCATTATTTTAAAAGGAATTATTAAGATCTTAACATTACAATTAAACATCTTTATATTTCTGACGAACTTCAGTGCAATAAACCATTTATTCAGTAACATTAATATTATAATTGAGGCAAGACAAAAAATATTTACCATTTTATGAGAATAGTTACACAAAGATAGACTAGGTAAAGGAATTAATAATTTGTTTATCTTGAAAATGTCTTATCCTCATGGATAGCTCTTTTCTACCCTTTTTTATTCGATTAAGCTATTATAAATATACATCACATGATCACCATTTCTTATGCTTGCTTATAACTGTTATTAAAACAGGCAAAACTCTCTATACGTATTGCACTCAGTGCAAGCCAGAGTAATCAATGGATGCCAGAAGGTTTGTGCATAAATCCCCATCTAGTGCCTACTCATCTAATATCCCCAGACTAGTTTCTGGCTTGTGGCCTTCATCAGTGAGGAGCCTTGGATCTGACTTTTATGCACAAGCCTTCTGGCATCCATTGATTACTCTGGCTTGCACTGAGTGGCAATACATAAAGAAAGTTTTGCTTGTTATTATAAATATACTTTTATCTAAATCCATCTTGCACAGACTTTGATCTTAATATCCTAAATAAACTGGCAATAGGAACCACTCACTACACAATGGCTCTGAATATAATGCTTTTTACTTAAGTAAGAAGATAAAAAACTGACTCCCGTACTGTTTGGCACAGTTGTGAGTTTTATTATAATGGTAGCATAGTGGCCTCAAAACTAGATTCCAGGAATGACTCTCAGATGAATAATTAACAAAAACTCACCTCAGAATAATTAACAAAAACTCACCCCAGAGTAATTGAATGGAATATTTTAACCAATCTGTCATTGAGGTCTCAAATATTGCATAACTTTTCAAAAAATTAAATATAATTATTTATTTTAATTAATGAAACTGGTCTCATAAAATAAAACAGAATCTGTGAATCCTTCATTTTTATTTGCATTGATGGATATTATTATAATTTATGGTTTAGCACCATCCTGGCAAATTATGTATCCATGAGCTAAATATCTCTGTATCAAAACTCAGCTGGTCACATCTGGTTCTTGAATGTCACACAATCTTTTTTAAGCAACTAGCCATTTAATAGTATTAACATCAACTGTAAATAATTTTTTACCATTGTAAATATTTCTAATACACTTTTCAAAGCAAAAATTGAGTACAGAAGAAATATTGAGTAATAAATAGACATTTAAAAATGAAGGTAGTAAAAAGAGTGAAATAAGTACATAACTTTTCAATAGCTCAAATATAGTTGTAATAATGTGGAAGTACTGAAATCCTCAGCAAGCTGAATATCAACTAACCATTAATAAACATAAGTAAAGAATGAGCCCACTTGTACTTTAGCTTGAATTGCATATAAGAATAGCTTATAGTTGTCTTGAAATTATATTAGTATATATAAATCACAGTCTTCATATTAATACATTAATAAATGATATGCTTATATATGATTCAAGCTAAAGTATAGATGAGCTCATTCTATATTCATATTTAGTGATAGTTAGTTTGCATATAGCTCACGGGGGGGGGGGGTTCATTACTTCCACATTATTATTAAACAAGATGTGTAAGAAAAAATCCTGAAGTTAAATTAGTTGTAGCATTAGCATTTACAGTAAAAAGTAAAACTCAGTAACATTATTAATCATTAGAAGCATTAGTCATTCAATGGAAGTGCAATATCTACAGGTATACTTTTCCAGAGTGAGTTTAGAAGATCAAGGATTAGCATTAGTTCAATAGCATCTCTAACAGTATCTGTTACTTGTAGAAGATAGTCACGATATTTAATAATAATCTGAAAAATTTTATTACAATGAACTCCACAAAATTGTTATAAGACATTGACTTATATAAGTGAGATGATATTTAGTTTGTCTCATTTCAGAACATGCTCTGATTAACTAAAATGATGTATTTACCAACTTCATAATCTTTATGGTGAGACTTAATAAACTATTCTGGATATGAAATCAGATTAATCTGTAACTTGTTTTCTTTGTTCTTAAAAGACTTTATGAATGAGATATTTATATCAGTATGACTATTTTTGTTTCTTATAGCACATATAAAAATCATCTTTTTAGCTACTTAATATTAAAAGCCATTTGAGTATTAGTGTGAAAGATAAATGGAGTTGTTGCTATTTTAGAATACAGTACATATATATGGTTCAGGCAGACCTCTAAATGGGAGAATTATTGATTAAA
Organism: Epiperipatus broadwayi; assembly: GCA_028023455.1. Classification (NCBI taxonomy): domain Eukaryota; kingdom Metazoa; phylum Onychophora; class Udeonychophora; order Euonychophora; family Peripatidae; genus Epiperipatus; species Epiperipatus broadwayi. Next base: position 2,534,948 of record JAQFVV010000037.1, read on the forward strand.
AGATGATTCATAATGGACATCTGCGTGTAAACATAGATGTAAAATTTATAAATTTTTAATTTTTCAAAACATGGGTAATTGAATCTATGAAAAACAAGATCACAGGTACAAATGAGGTAGGTGGAGGGGTGGGTGGGTGAGATTGCTGTAAAATATTTTCATTTTTTTGCTTTTCGTTTTAGTTCTAATAGTCTGGATATAATGCTTAATTTGAAAACTTTACTTCTTTGATTCTTTAATGAGTTTGTTGAATCTGAAGTATTGTTACTGATTTAATCTGGTTGCATTATATTGAATTGTGTTTTGGGGCAAATGGAGAATTTACATGATTGTAGATTGAAAGTATATTCTTTGATATTTGTTCTTCAAAAATTATCAGAAACTATCATTATTATTAAGTGCATCATAACTTGTCTGTTTTGATCCATCACTAACTCTTAAAGGAAATGGAATTGTAAATTGTTTTATTGTATCATTCAAAATGATTTGATTTAAGAGATCATTCCCAGTCTCTATTTCATCTCCGACAGTCATAATGAAAAAAATAATCTATTTTTGACAATCAGTGCTCTTGAATAGTACTTCTATTAATGACTTGTGTGGTTTGGTGCAATGTTTAAAGTGGCAGACCTTTGTGCTTAAGATCCATGGATCCTACCCAGCCACTTTCAGTGTCGAAACTTCTTATAAGCTCCCATGATAATAAAACCAATTAATTATTTTTTATTCTATAATCCCTTTAGTTTGGATTTCATATGCAGAATATAGAACATTTTTAAAAATATTTTCAAGAACTTTGAGATAATTTTTATTCTTATTTGGTTCAAAACGTGATAAAAGAATGCAAATGGCCTAAATATCAATACAAGACTGCTTCGGTTTTGATTAGCTATTTTATTTAGTTTTTCCTTATAGTTGATTTCAATAAAGTTTTTAAAATGGTTAGATACATAGGAGGCAAGTACTTTAACATGCTTTTAAATAAGTCAATTTCATTAAGGTCCAATTATTGATGAAAAAAAAGTGTTTTTCAATTGCTACTCTGACAGTAAGATCTGTTGGAATTAGGAGGGAAGGATATTTTAAACAAACACTTGCTACCATTGGCTTAGGAGTGATAATAATGCTGGGGATTGATTAAATTTTTTTTTTCACAAAATGCAGTATTAGTTTTATAAGTAACCATATGGTTAGTTATTCAGTAGATTATGTAGAAATGATGAATTGAGCTTCAATTCAGGAACTATTAGCTCTCAAATCATAACTATACTATTGTGACAAAACTTGTTTTTGAATTATTTCTTGTTTTTTAGATGAGTCATAGTTTTGACAAAAAGTAGTTTCCACAAGAAATACATTAGTTATAGTGCAAAACATTGTTTAATTAATGGAGTAAACCCATTCTCTCCTCAACACTCTGTCGATAGAGGATCAAAAATAGAGTGGATCCACCTATTCTTTAAGCTTATATGATTACCCTTGTCAATATTAATGGAAATTCAGAGTGAACTTAATATATCAACCAAATAAAAACATGGAATTGATAATTATTGAGCTAATACTCAATTATACAAAGAATGGATATTGAATCTCACTTTTAATAACCTTGTTTTAATAATTAAACAGGAGAGAGGGATTTACTCCATTAATTACATGTAAATTGAGCTATGTTAACTTAATATTTATAACAATTTTTTTTAGTATTATAGTTAGGGACATTTTGAAACTCACTTAACTGAATATGCTATAAGTTGCTCACTTGCAAATGTTTTATTTGAAATAAACTCTTTGTTTTTACTTCACCTTCAAGTGGTAAGTTTTAATTGCACTTTACACAAAAAAGTGAAGCTTAGTATTATTAGAAAAGAATTATAAGGCTTAGTGCTTTTGGGGAACTTAGGTCTCCATATTCATAGCCTATCTTGGGAATGTTAGCTTACATTGAGATTTTAAGTGAAGCTTGGCAGTAATTTATGCAAAATTTATTCAAAGTTTTCTCTCATATAGACCATTTTCTGGAGATTGCAAAGCATGATTCTTTTCGGTTTATTACATAGTTGTCATTTGCAATAAAGCATGCCTCCTTTATTTTTCATGCTTTATTTATGAGTTGCTTTATTGTTTATATTTCCTTTTTTTATTATTATTATTAATAGTAACAGCTGTAATTTTGTTCTAGATGAAGAAAGCTATTAAAAAGTATTAAATTACATTTTTAATTAAAATTTCTACCAAATAGTTTTGGATATGTTTTTATTACATATCTCAGAGTCTTATAATGCAGTATTAGTACACACACTTGCTTTGTCTATGACTTGAATTTTAATTCTGATCTGGGTCAAATTTGAGAATTTTTTTCCAGGTTTTAATCAGGTTTATAACTTTTCATTCAGTTAGACATAACAGAGATGATAATCAAATACTAATCAGTAAATGAGTAACTGCTATTCTTATCTACATAGAAAATTTAAAAAAAAGTTAAAACCTCATCATCTAGCAATTTGGCAAACCTAGTGAGCAATGTCTTATTCTGCTTCATTGTTTTTATTGGAGGTGGCAAATGAGAATGGAGAAATCTTTGCCCTGCTATAGGATGGGGATATTTAAGGCAAGTTTTATCTTTCATGCTTTAATAACATTTCAAATATTTTTGAACATGATTTTAGGATAAATCTTATTTTGAATCCAATACATTAATAAAATTAATTGAAATATCAAGTAATTGCATAGTAATTGTCATACTTCTACAAATATTACATTTTGTCAAGCGTTGGTGGCCGAGTGGTTAGCACAGTTGCCTTACAAGCAGTTGTCCCAGGGTTTGCTTCCCGGCCGACGCTTTGACACATTAAAAAAAAAAAAAATCATTTTTTTTACTATTTTATTTTTCTGCCAATCAAACAATATTATTTTGATTACTTGCCATTTTATAACAAAATATTTTGTTATTATTATGGAACATTCCTCTTTCCATATTCTTTTAATGTGAATACAAACTTATTTTGTCTTCCATATTATATTGGAAAATCTCAAAATCAGTCCTCTCTCCATATTCTTTTAATGTGAATACAAACTTATTTTGTCTTCCATATCATATTGGGAAATCTCAAAATCAGTTTTTCTGATTTCTAACTATTTGTAAAATATGTCAGGCTTTTAATAATTTTTATTAGTCATTCATTAGACTAGAGATTATCTACTTCATAAATAATATTTCTTTAGTGTAATTTACACTACACCACTCTCATGCAAGGTAGGGACTAATTTCTATCTGTTTTTAACAATTTATGGAGGGATGAAATTATAAAGATATGATCAAAGATATGTGAAAAACATATATAATCTTCAAGATGCACATTTCGTGCTGAAACAGCACTCGTCAGTTGGCCCAGATCAACATTTCTTTCACATATCTTTATCATTAATTGATAAGGGTCAAACTTTCTGTGCTCACAACTGTGACACAAACCACTTAATGGAAAATATATTAATAATATAGTTGTCCCTATCTTGTGTGAGAGTGGTGTAGTGAAAATTACACTACAGAAACATTATTTATTAAGTGGATACTCTCTAGTTTGACTAATAAAAATTATTAATATACTTCCATTAAATGTCAAAGTAAATTTGACACATCAATTAAAGAGTAGTAATTGGCTATTTACATATAGTGAACAATGATAAAAGATATGTGAAAGAGATTGTGATCTGAACCAACTGATAAATGCTGGTTCAGCATGAAATGTGCATCTTGGAGATCATACATCTTTTCCGCATGTCTTTGATCACATGTCTATGATTACAACTCTCCACAAGTTATTAAAAATTAATAGAAACCAGTCTCTACCTTGCGTGGGAGTGATGTAGTGTAAATTACACTACAGAAGCATTATTCATTAAATGGATAATCACTAGTCTAATGAATGACTAATAAGAATTAATAATATGCTTTCATTAAGTGGTTTGTATCAAAATTGTGAGGGCAGTAAGTTATCAATTAAACTGTAGTAATTGACTATCTAATTATAATGAACAATAATAAAGATATATGTAAGAGATTGTGATCTGGGCCAACTGATGAGTGCTAGTTCAGCATATAATATGCATCTTGGGGATAATATGTCTGATCATATGCTTATGATTACACCCCTCCACAAGGTGTTAAAAGCGGATAAAAACCAGTCCCTACCTTGCGTGAGAAATTACACTCCAGAAACATTATATGTCAAGCTTTTGTTCTCTTGTATTTTAACTTATTAAGTTATATTTTAATTCAGTATTGTTTATGTAAATTAAGAAGAGGCCACTGTGGGAATAGTTTCGTCAATTTATACTGTCTGGGAATTATTTTGAATAATCTATCGTAAGAAAAGATTAATACATATAAAAGGAAAATTAATATATATATTAACAATTTCAATCTTGCTTTCATACATGAAAATTTTTTCACATATCACAAAATGTAAATAAATCATCACAGATTTCATTTTCTACGGTTTTTTTCTTCAGTACTTCCGTATTATTTAGTCTAATTCGGGCTATTAAAAAGCTATAATAGCAAACTTTGTAAGTAGCTCGTCTATCTTGCTTGAATTTAAATGATTTTTATTACTATTAATTTTAATTTAGACATCTTTCCCCTTAAGCAGTTGTTAATGGTAGTGCTAGGAAAATACATAATTTTAAATTTAGAAAAAAAAAAACCCAACAACATTTAAATGCGATAAAAGTCAAACAATTTCGCAATTTCAAACTCCATTTTGTAAGAAAATTGATATAACGTCCTTCTCATTCAATAACTGCCGAGAAACTTATGAACACTGCCTTTTTATGATCTATGTTCTTACCATAACAAACCATTAATAATGTTAGAATTATTAGTGATATTTAAATAAATTATTTTATCGATGATACTTGAAAAATATAGTAAAATAATTTTCGTATCTTCATATTTCTACAAATCTGTTACTTCCTAAATCATGCCATCCGGGTACCTTAAACACATTGAACCACCATACAAAATAGTCCAATATAATTCTAATAGCCATTAAAGATAATTAACCAAAAATTTCTAATACTCCATTTCCCCACCCCAAGTTTTGAACTGAGATATTTTTATTAAACTATTATCGATTAATATTTAATGTTTGATTACTGTTGATAAAAATTTATAAATATATAATTCCCTTATTATAGAATAGAAATTACTGTTTTCTTCTTCATTATTATATTTGTGATGGGGTGTTATGCAGTAAAACATGGCTACTTCTTTATTGAATTCAAAAATTGAGTTTATAAACCCCAAATTACTTGTTAATCATTATCTCTCTGTATCTGTTATTTTATGTTCCCCATAGGTTCTGAAATTTCGTTTTTGTCCATTCAAAACCTCAATTTTTTAAAAATTATTTTTATTATTATTCAATCCCATCAAGTCCTGTATAATTTGATGCTGTATTAGCGTGTTAGACTCTAGAGTGTAAGTACTGGCACTTCCAGTATTCAAACCTAGTCCTGAGCAAATAGATTATTGAATAATTTTTTTATTAATCCCAACAACAAAAACACTTCCTATATACACTTAATTTATATTTATTTTATCTTAATTCTATTATTTATATCTTTTAGAATTGTGTTAATACTGAAGTAATATTTATATATCCGTCAGACAGCACAGCAATGTCATATTACACTTTCGTTGTCCTTTTCTTTCACTTGGGGATTTTAAATATTATCATATGATATATTTATGATGCGATGTATTGTAGTAATTCCTTGTTTGAACTAATTCATAATAAATATTAATTAAAAAGGCATTTTATGATAAACTTGAATATAGTTTTTACTATAGATACAAATATGTTTATACCATAAATACTATCTCAAGAATATTCCAAAGAAATACAATGTTGATTAATTTCATTGGGAAGATATGGTAGAATATATTGTAGAGCTATAATTAGATAAGATGTTGAAGTACTTAGGAAAGAAAAGTTTAGTGCAGTAGAAAATAAAAATATAATAATGTAAAATATCAAATAAGTAGAGTAATGAAGTAATTTGGCCTATGTGTGAAAGTATTTGGTGGTCACAGATTGATTTATGTAATCATTTTAAACTCATCTCTATTGTTTGTTTGTTTTATTCACTTGGAGTTGGAATGACCATATTCATTTATATATACTGCATCAACAAAAACTTTGTCCTTAACTACTATTGCTTCTACTTCAGCTTACAAAAACCCTTTTAGTTTTCTTCACTATTTTATTCTTAATTTTTTGGTTATTTTTTTATCCAACCTAAAAAGAAAGTCATCAATTCTTTTGCTATAATCTTTCCTTTCTTACATATTCCACAATTTTATTTTTTCTATTTCTACTAAAACTGTTACACTACAATAATATGTGATAACACTTTTTGCCTACATTAACACTAAACACATAACTTTAAATCTTGTCTCCACTTTTTAGTTGTTTTTTTTTAATTATTTTTGCTCTAGCCCTTAATTAACAAATCACTTTCCATGCTATTATCATTAATTTTATCAGCTTCAATACTGATTTTATTTTGATGCCATATTATAATGTAATGCAAGGGTCCCCAACCCTATGCCTGCGGGCACCATGGCGCCCACAGACCATTTTACATGTGCCCGCCGCTATCCGAACACGATAAAAAATTATCTGATACAAATAATATTGTATTATATTGTAATCAAATTGTAGGGCATACTATACTTTTACAGCGTAAAAATATAAACATTAATTATATGTTAAAATTTTTTATTTTTGAAATAAATATTTTTTTGTACATTCTGTGTATTATTAACAATATCCAACTATAAATTTACATTGAAAAAATAAATGGTGCTTGCCACCTGGTTGAAAAAATAAATGGTACCCGCCACCTGGCTGGTATTATAGAATGTGCTCTTAAGTGCAAAAAGGTTGGGGACCCCTGATGTAATGTTTACTCCATATTTTTAATTTATATGACTTTTCCTTTTTTGTATTTATTAAATGTTAATTTCGTTTCTATTTATAACATTGTATATGTCTAATATTCTGTTAGAACATTCTTCCTAATTTTTATACTAGTAAATTAAAATAAAATTTCCATTTAATTCGCTTGCATATTTTATTATCTGCTTTAGTCAAATTATATGACATCATTTTAATTAATGCGAATTTGCTTTTGATTTTCTTATGTAAAATAGCAACCATCTTCATTTCATCTTGTCTAATGCCAACTTGCTGTTCATATTTTCCTCTCAAATTGCACATCTCATATTTTTTATGTTTTATCTAAAGCTATTAATAATTGGTAAATATTGCATGCTAAACTATTTCTATAAGTCACACCAGGTGGAATCACATATTTTTATAAGATTCTACTTCCTTTCTTCATTTTATTATTTAAAATATTCAGGGTTTAATATTTTTAACAATTTAATTTTAGTTACGAAATCATTTGTACAGATAATATTTGGAGTTGTAGTATGATTTTAAAATGTTTTTTCTTAATGAAGGTAAAATTTTGTTTATAGGCAATATGCTCAAAAATGCTGTTAGCCAAATTAAACATTCCCTCCAAATAAAACGTTTAAATATCACAATAAACTCATGCACTTCTTACTCCCTATTATCCAATAATTTTTCCAGTCTTAGTTCATTTTTTCCCTCCTATCCTATCTTGCTTTGTAAAAGGTGTTTTGATACTTCCATTAATCTGGCCTTATATTTATTAATTCTATTATAAGAAGTAAGTAAAAAAAATCATAAAATCATTAAATTTTTTTCTCTATTTATTTTTTAATTTCTTTCATTCTTCATAAAGTTTAACCTGATCATCTTTCCACATTTAAAAGTCCAATACTTGTCTCTCATCGCCATACAAATTATATCCAGAATCCAACTTCTTATTTAATTTTTGCATTCTTTCCCTAGTATCTAAAGCCCTTACATCAAATAATAATAAGTTAACTTTAATGTTATGCATCCTTGCATACTTTATGTAATTTTTATTTTTTATAACTTCAAACTATTTTTTTATACTTATATTCATTTTCTATAACACTATTAATTTTCTTTACATGTTTTTATTTAATATGTTAATAAAAAATTTAAACTTTTAATTTTGTATGGAATTCAATACTGCAATCATCTGGTATTTAATTATATATAAACTTTTCTACTTCTAATTTCTGGAACAATACAAAACAGATTGTAAAACCTGTAGATCAAGGGCCATATGTGATCCAGGATGTCTATGAATGTGAACCAACTCAAAAATATAAACTTATTTAAAACATTATGAGATTTGTCTCTGATTACAAGTCACAATATGATTAAAATAAATTTATGCACACACTCAAATACAACATCAAATATCCAACTAATTTTGTTTCTCTGTTTTACAATAAAAAAAGTATATCAAAAAAAAAAACATCAGTGGTGTTATTTTACTCAGATATGTATATCTTCTATAGTAATGATCATGAAAGTAAAACCTGTCAAGATGTTCTGAATGGGTTGCTGCATAATTAAGATTATTATTTAAGAACTTTTTTGCTTATCTACGGTGGTAGATATCATGAAAATTATGCATGATACTTTTTTTACTTATCAGCTTTAAGTAAAAATGGTATATTTTATGTGTGGCCCAAGACAACTCTTTTTTTCCCAATGTTGTCCAGAGATGCCAAAAAATTGGTGTCATATCTTGCCTTTAAATATTGGATTAGCCCAGATCCTGTCTTATCTAGATCGGATTTACCATTTTTTACCTCTAAGCAATGTGTATACAAATAGCTAATGCATAGTTAATGGTAAGAATGGGCCAATACATGATGATGCTCACTAAACCTGAATGTTTCCCTTAGGGATAGGGATCTAACCATAAATAATCAAGCTTTTTGATAGTAATTCCTACCTTCAAAAAACTTGTTCCAGATCCCTGTTGCTAATGGAAACATTCAGATTCAATGAGCAACATTGCCTATTGGCCCATTCTTGCAATTGGCTATGTTTAATCTATTTGCATATGCCTTGGTTAGAGGTGATGAATGTTCAATCTGATCTAGGTAAGACAGAATCTGGACTAGTTCATATTTTAAGACAAGATGAGATATGACAGTTGGGAACCCTTGTTAAAGTACTTTCTAATGTTTGATTTTTAAATTTTTAGTGCATTTAAGTAAATGTTGCTTTTAAAAAAAATTTTTTTTATTTTCTTATCAAAATTATTCTCTTTAGCTCCCCCTCATAATTATGACCTTATAATAAGTTCTCTACACAATCATCCCAATCTTGTATAAATACATATTCTATTTATTAACTTTGCATATTATAAAGCAGTACTTAAGTGTTAGTCCAGTCACATGGTTAATGACAGCACTTCATGCTGAAGTATGCTGGGAGAGAGGAAAATGTTTTTGATAATATGAAGGATCATCCAAGAAATGCAAAAGGCTCAAGTACATAATTTAATTTCTTATTCAATGTCTTTTTTTAATTAATATATGTGTCCATTTTTTTTTCATTCACTTTTTCTTTTAAGTATTTTAAATTTATTGTAAAAAAAATCATTACTTAATGTCTGGACAAACACTTAAGTACCTATAAAATTTATTAATTTGTTGTCTCTTCACATGATCTTATTATTTTTGGTAATCCATTTTCATTCATTCATTAAAATAAGAGAACTAAACAATGCATCAAACGAGGTGTTTATGCAGAAATAAGGCTTACAATCTTCATGTATTTCGCATTATGGTGCATACGATATAAAATCACTATTGGGAAATTGGTAGATCCACAGGGAATGGAACTAAAGAAAATCATAGAAAAAATCAAACAAAGAGACAGTTTAATAGCTCCAGACTATTTGGTAAACGCCACTCGGAGAAACTTCTAATAAAGAAGATGATCGCTAAATTTACAGAATTGAACTGCTGGAGAAGCAACTACATACATAAAAATAAATACATTAAAGCTGAATGATTTACATCTGAAATCACAATGTAACAAAATAAACAATTTATATCATACTGTAATATCATATAATAGCAAAATATAGGTTTGTATTGCATAATAAATTTCTCTTAATAAAAAAAAAAAAGAGAACTGATCTAAAGGAAATAAAGAGTGTATTTAAGTGCTCGCTATTTGATATTATTATTTACATTAATGTATTAATAGTTGCCCTATTATTTTTGCTCTTGCTTTATTATTTATCTTTATTTTTATTATTTTACAGTGGGTTATGGCTCCTGGTTTAATCATGTTTTAGATTGGTGGCAAAATGAAAAAAATAATCCAAATATTTTATTCATAAAATTTGAAGATATGAAAAAGGTAAAGGACTAAACATCACATGATCACCATTTCTTATGCTTGCACATAACTGTTATTAAAACAGGCAAAATTCTCTATACAGTAGTGCCACTCTGTGCAAGTCAGAGTAATCAATACTCTGGTTAGCACTGAGTGACACTACTGTATGGAGAGTTTTGTCTGTTTTTAAAAAGGTAAAGGAGTAATGATTTTAATTTCTTAAAAATAATTTATTTTTTAATGCAGTTTAAATTTTTTAATTTTCTTTCTTCTTTTATCTTCCTTCCCTCTTTTTTCTTGCTTTCTAATAGGTTTAAGTATGTGAATGAATAATAAATAATATGGCTGCCTATTTTGCAATTTATATTTTCTACTCAAGTGACAGTCAAGCATTAAGATATGTGCATTTTTTTTTGCAATCAGAAAACAATCTAGTAATTTGGGTCGTGTGAAAGTCTGAGTTTGAACCCCCCCATATATTACATATATAAATGCAGGTTTAAGCCTGTACAATGTATTAATCTAGTAATTTGTAGTTTTTGAGTGCAACAAAAGATCACATGACCTTTTCAGTTTTCAAAATATCACATGACTTTCTCAAGTTACTATCTTCCATTTACAACAATTATTTGAAATTGTTATAAAATGGGTAGAAAGAGTTAATAATAAAATTAGTAAATAGAATAGTGAAGTGGCAAGTAAAGCCACAGAAAAAGGCAAAAATCTCAGAAGTATAAAACAAAATTTTAGTATTAATAGGAAAACTATTTCAGCAATAAAAAAAAAAAAAAGATGGCAATATTAAAAAGAGAAAAAAAGTGATATCCTGAAGGGTTCTACTAAGAACTGAACACAAATAAATAAATTAACAAGAAAACAAATGGAAAGATGAGATATACAATTAAATCTATCAAGAACCAGAAAAGCTTTAGGAACTGATAGAATTACTGAAATATCACACAGTCACCATTTCCTATGCTCACACAGTTAAATCAGCAGCAGCAGTGCCACTTAGTGCAAAACCTTAGTCATTAATGGATGCAAAAAGGAAAAAGTATTTTGCTTTTTCGATAAACAGCTTTTAATGATAGATTCGCCATTTACAGAAATATTCGAATTCTGAAGAAAACCTGGAGACATTTTAAAATGTCATAATAATATTTTAGCTTTCAGAAATATTGGAATATCCTTTAGAAATAAATGGATTCATAAATTATGTCACAAGATCTTAAGGATATTTCTATGGTTCCAATTTATAAAAAATAAAAGTGACTATAGAGTTAAGAGACTACAGTAATTACAAGAATTATAATTATGAATTACAGAAAAGTACTTTTAGGAATTTTATTGAACATGTTGTTTCCACTTATGGATGAGAATAACCATAAACTTGGTGTGTTTTTTTATTGGCAGAGGAATGAAAAAAAGTATGATAAATGAAAGAATTTTTCTGAAAGATATCCAGTATTTGAAAGTACTTAATGATCTGTGCATGTTTCTGCATGGAATTGAAAAGCATTGTTGCTGATGGGAAAAAAGTCTGAGGTGTTGAAAGAGAAATTGGCCTTCAAAAACAAGATCTAGTGGATCAATTTTGGCACTCAAAGCAAATCTTAAAAATGCACATTTTAAAATTATTGAAAAGATTCATCTAGAATAATACTGAACAATATAATGTACGTAATAGGAAAAAATACATTTTAAATAAAAAATAAATTTAAGTATTAAATATATGTAATGTCTCAATTTATTACACTTGCCATCAATTAGCAAAACGTAATTTTAAAACCTTTTATAGAATTATTACATGCTCTAGAGCAAGATTGAAAGTTCATACAATAAAGAAAAAGTTAGAAATTTTTTAAATATAAATGTAGGTATTGATTGTAGAAGAGTTCTGATTAATAGACATTAATCTTTTTTTTTCAAATGGGTGGTGATTTACGTGTATCATCATATTTATTGCTACAGTTTGGTTTCTTAAGAATTTCAATGACTTCTCTGATTTTCCAGGGAATGAGGATCACGTTTTGACAGTATTCTGCTAGTTTTTAAAACTAATTGGTGAAAATACCTGTTGATTTTAAATCAATGTTTTTGATCTACTGTCATTTTTTTGTATTTTAAAAATTTCCATTTTTGCTCTCTATTGAACGAACCTTTAATTGTGTTCTGTGTATTGTTGCTTATAGTGTGCTTCCTTAATTGTTTTTTAAAATAACATTCCTTATCCAATTTCTGGCAACTGCAACCCAGCCGTAATGTCAATACAATAGTACTGTTAATTACATATGAATTAACTTGGATAATAATTTTTTCATATTTGTTGCCTGTGAAAATATTTATATTTATCATATATATATACTAAATTCATTGAAAGCAATCAACACTTAAACAATACCAATATCAATAACAATCTCAATCTGTTGTCAAGTCAACCTCCTTTTAACAATAAATAAGGTTACCTTGACAACAGATTGAGATTTCTGGTTGAAAGCAATCAACACTTAAACAATATCAATAACAATCAACAATCTCAAACTGTTCTTAAGACAACTTATTTTTAACAATAAAGACGGAAATCCGTTTTTGTTTATGGTCTTGACCACAGAGAGTGAAATTATTGATACATATTATATATATATACTATTTGCAAAGTTATTATAATGAATGCTTAGAGATTTTGCCTTGTAAGTATGATTTAATGCCAATTTAAATAAGGCTATATAAAAATCCAATATTTATTAAATGTTCAATCTTATAATTTTCATTAAATGATTTTGTTTCTCTAATATGGTTGTAGTTGAAGATGAATTTATTTTCTCCTGCTTAACATATGGGCAGTGATATTGCAAAAAATGTGATTAAATTTAATATATGCAACATTTGGAGATTTTACTATTTCAAAACATGTACATACATATACCAACCATTCATAAACAAATATGTCTATTCCAACTCCAAAAAAAAAAAAAAGAAAAGAAAAAAAAACTGCCCTAGAAATAAGTTTTGCAATGATTATACAAACTAATCTATGAAACACAAGTACATCCAGATATAGAACATGCTCCTTTATTTTTCAAAATTTTTTTCTTTCTGATCTTCCTAATAGACACAATTAATATCACCCTTCTTTAAATGTCTCTGAGATAATCCTTATAATTCTCCCATGAAAACCATTCTCAAATTCACCATAGAACATCCTTTTAGCCAGTCTTAAACTGTTCATTGATTTTACCTACCCAATTCAATGAAGGTGTGAATATCATAACAGTGGACTCTATAGTATAATATCTAGCAAGTTGAAAAACATATTGGATTTTTTTTTTGATCTTGCCGCATTTTTTTTTAATTTATGGAGTATCTTTAAATGAAACTTTTATAATGCCTTGATATTGTATCAATAGGGTGTCCAAGCTTCATTTCCATGCAGTATATTAGGACAGTTCTATATACAACTAACTTAGTTCCAGTAGTTATTTTCCTGTGAAGAAATACCCTATTTTTTAACTTGTCAAAACAGCAGCAGTACATTGGAATTTGTGTTGCACCTTAAAGTCCATCTTTATGCTTATGCAGTATCAAGGTGCTTAAATTGGTTTATATTTTCAAGTTGATAATCATTCATGCTAAAAGTTGCTGAAATTTTTTTCCCCATCATTGGCTGATAAAGAACTTGAATTTTTTGAACATTACTTATTAAATCAAGTTTTTAAATATTATGTCAAGTACATTCTGTAAATTGTTTTTTGAAGTGTCAAAAATAAAAAATCATCAATATTGTATATCGTAAATCTAGAATCCAAAAAGTAGAATTTATTGTTTTTAATTATTTGAAATCAAAAATTTCATCATTAAATCTGTATAACAATTTCAAAGGCAACTGTCAAAAAAATTGAAAACAATTGGCAAGTACATATTCTTGTTTGACATCAGTTTTCATTTCAAATGTCTCAGATTTTCTACTCGTAGTAATAACATTTCCTTTCATTTCCTTATGTAGAATCTGCATAATATGAATACCTTATGATAGTTAACAACTAATTTCAAACAATGCAAAAATTAAGTAAAAAACAAATCAGTAGAAACAATATGTAAATCAATAGTCAAAATAAGAGTCATAGATCACATGACCCGATTCTCTTAAGCTTGTAAGTTATAAACAATGAGGATTGCCAATTCCTCAACAAGCTTTGTGATAAATGCTTAGCCAGAGAAAGCATTTAAAATATCTCTGTCAGGAACCCCTCTCCAAACCCCTCTTATGTTCCTGATATTTTTGTTGCATTTGACTAATAACAAAAAAAAAAACATGTTTATAGTGTTTCTTGATTATTTAAAACCACAATGTATCTCTGGCAACTATTCATCTATGATGAAAGTAATCTATTCAACAAAATCTTTGAAAATACTTTTGTTTTTATGGATAATAATGACAATCTGTGGTAATTACTGCAATCTTGTCCATTCTCTTTATTTTAAAAATTTGAACAATAGAAACATCATTAAGATCAGGTGGCATAATTTCATGGCCTTATATATTCCTAAAAATTTCCAATATTTTTGAATATCACCACTATATTTTAAACTTCTCCAGGTGTTTCATCAGAACTTGAAGCATTTTTCATTTTTAAAATTACCAAGAGCTGTTTGACTTCATTAAGCTGAATATTTTCATCCAAGTCTAAATAAGTAGATGAAATGGACATATCATCTAAAGTTATTATCACATTTCTTGCATCATTGTTCAAAAGATGATCAAAATATTCTTTGTATCTGTTCAAAATATTGTCATAATCTGCTGGATTTAAAAGAATTATGACCTTGTTTCTCAAGTTCATATGTTGCTTCAAAAAAAAAATCTGGAGTGACTACAATCTATAAATATATATTGTATTTGTGATTAATAGAAGTATGTTAATTTTTTTTTTGTAATGTTTTTAATTTTGCAAATAAATTGTTTGTTATATTATTATATTTTTATATGCTTTTAAAAAAAAAAGTAATTTCATTTTTAAATTTCTTTTAACATTTTTTAGAATTTGTCGAAGATGACCCATATTATTTCTCATTTCATTGGCCATCCTGTGAGCGAATCAGAGGCTGCTGCTATAGCTGATGCATGTGAATTTTCGAATGTGAAGAAAAGCATCGTAGATAAAGTTCTTCGATCTGCACCTCTTTTCAATGGTTCTCAGAATTTCTTTCGTAAAGGTATGCCACAAACTCAAGCGAAGTCACATATACAGGCAGACAAAGATTAAAAAGATCGATAAATAGTTGTATCTTGCTATGCATGAATAATTTCTAGAATATTATTAAAATAGTTATTATTAAATCTGGAAAACAGCATATTTCAAAATAGATTTGATTGACTTGCAATGCTATTTATATCATCTTGAAATAACATATCTGTTATCAAATTTAGATATATTTATCAACACTCCATGCATTTATTTAGTTAATATCCCTTGACCTTGCAGTAGTTTGGTTCAATGGTACAATGACAGAACTGATGAGCTAAAGATTCTTAAATCAAAATTCAACTTTATCACTTCTGATACTCAAATATCTAATGAACTTCTGAATGCCAAATTAGTTGATTATTTTTTGCTATTTGATTCTAATTGGAGAAATCTGCAGTTGTGGTTCCATTTAGCTTTCCACACCCTTTTAAATCTTCATAACTGCTCTTAATGTATTATTAATCACTTCTGATATTTAAACCATTAAGAATCCCGTTTTTATCTGCAATCAGGCATCATTTGCTCTTTTTAACCCTGAAATCATTTTTACTTCCATTATACATCTTTTTGAATTTCCCTAAATTTTTCTTTTGCATTACTGATTTTATTTTCAAATAAACTTGATCTCATGCTTCTGGCGTGAATTCAACTATTTTATACAATATTATTAATTTTCCCGTTACTTGATTATTTAATTCTTTTGCATCCACTAGTCCATATGCACAATGAAGTAATTTCTTTATATTACACAGCTGAGAGCAGTTTCGATGGTGATTACCATAATCATAGCTCTGTTGTTAGCTGTTTTAATTATTATGAGATATGCACTTTTGACAAAAGTAAGTTTCTGGTATGATTCCACGAACTGTTTGCAGATTTATTCATTTCACCTGTATTTTCTTGTACTACAAATTGACATCATAAGTTAAATATTTATTTTTGTAACTTCAAATTATTCAATGCTTATTTTTTAAAAATTAAAATGATGCTTAATATCTTTATATTTTGCTTTTTCTAAATGTTTTCAACTAAATAATTTAAGATGTGAAGCATGCAATAGAATGTTACATTTATTTTATATTGATCAATAACATTAAAATTGCTTAAATAAACATATATATATATAAGCTTTTTACAGCCATTAATATTATGCATTACATTACATTAACATCCTGACACTAATTTATTAAGTAAACAAAGTACTCTCAATCCAAAGTACAAAATAAAACTTTATATGTACAGTATATATCTTTTTTTGTTACATATACTAATAAATTAATTAATAGGTCACACATACACAAAAATGCACATTAAAGATTTCACTATAAATGAGTTCTAATATTTTCATTTTTATCTTTTTATCTTTTTCTTTTTCATATTTTGTTATGACTATGATTTTCTCCTGCATTTTATCTTAAGATTTTGTGAGTCCTTTTTAAGATTATTTGGCTTCTTTTTGAATTTTTGTATTCTGACATAATATTCTCCGAATTCTATTTGAGTCATCATCGAGTTTCTTTGGAGATTTTTACAATTCTTGTCACAGAGACTACAAGAATAATGAAAAGTAGTATAACAAAGCTTCTTATTAGTTCTGCTATTTTCACAGTTTCTCTTTTTTTTATTGTTATTTATAATTAAACATAATATAATAAGTTTAAGTGAGATTAAATTAAATGAAGGTTTTATTGCTCACTGAAGCAATATGAGGATCTTATGTTACAATATTATTATGTCGTCCAACAGTAGATTCCAGTTCTGGAAACTCCGGTGTTTAAATTTATTATGAACGCTGAACAATAAAGTCTTGATTATTTATTTTATTTAGTAATTATTAAAATAACGAAGTTTTGAGGTCATTGATTCATAGATAAAAAAAGTAAATCATATTTATATATTTTTTTGTTAAACATTGAAAGAAATGAAGAAGATTGTTGATTTACTAAGATGTGAATACTGCAGAAATTAAGCTACAAAAAGACAATTTATTAAAGAGATAAGAAAGCAAAAACAAACATCTTATAACAAAAAAATTAGTTTTTTTTTTTTTCACAATAGCTAACATTTCTTTTAAAAATTCGTGTATTTATTTCTATTTATCTTTTCCCTTACATACTAAAATAATAACAAATGCCAACAATTTGTCCATCTTTATTAATGTAATGATTTTATCTACCTCTGTAGATTATAATTTGCTAGAAATATCAATGTAATTTATTCAGTAGTAAATTCTTTTTCTCTCATGCTGGTTCTGCCACCTAGTGTAAGCTTAAATAATCAATAGATGCTAGTATTTAATAATTATTCATCCAGTGCTGCCTTATCTAATATAATATTTATTACTCAAGCTTACACTAGATGCCATAACTGGAGTGAGAGAAAGAAAATTTGCTATTGAATGGCATTACGAAAGTTGGGATCATGTGATGTTTTGTTGATTTCAATGATAACTTACTCCAAATCTTTAAATTAATTCTCATTTCATATTTCATTTACAAAATAATCAAATGATAATTAAATGATATCACATGGTATTGAGCAGCAGAAAAAAAAGCATGAATTTGTACAGTAATATTTAGCTCATGCATTTATTATTATTCCATTGTGTTAAATCATATAGTGCATTTAAATTCATATTCAATTAATCAAGCCTCATATTGAATGACAAAAATTCAAATTATATAATGAGTTAAGAGAAGAAGCAGAAGATTAGAAGGATAAAGGCCTTTTTAAATCAAATTACCAATATGCATTAATTTCATGCTTTAATGTTACATTTATATATAAGACTGTCAAGAATTAAGTTGCTTAAAATCAATCAAAACATGTATCCAATATCTTAATTTGAATAAATAATATTTATTAATACAAAAGAAATCAAAAACAAAAACTAATACATAGCACTACAACAATAAAGTAGACATCAGTGTTTCTTGCAAGGGTTTGTCGTATGAAGAAAAATTACTAGTGTTTGCCCACACATGGTTAAGACTTAAGTGAATTTAATAAATCTTAAAAACTAATTTAGCCCATGATACAATTTTGTTAAAATGAATTGTGCTTCATCACTTCTGTTGCTCAACCTCTTGAGCAATAAACCATGTGAATAGTTATTAACAGTCATTCATGAATGAGTATGACCATTCTAACTCCAGAATGAAATGACATTGATAGAAAGTTAAAGATGAGTTACTGATATGTTACTCTTTCCATACTCACTTAACTAAACTCTTACTCACTACTAATAAAGAAAGAGAAGTCAAAATTTTATAAATTTCTTAGCAAGTGAACAATAAGTATATTGTTTTATACTAAATGTAATTAGAAGGACTTGAATTCAAGATCCCTACAGCTATGTAATTCATTTTAAACAACTGATACACATAACCACATACAAGTGATAAAAATAAATGATCTCCAATATATGTATCTTGCTCTGAACCAGCACTCATCATTTGTTCCAGATTACCATCTCCCATACATATACACAATCAGTGCTAAGTTTATATTAAGGTAGCAAATCTTCAAACTTTAATGAACAAGCTTCAGTCTTCTCCACTCTCCAACTCTTCAGCCATCCATATCATTGAAAATCTGATGATGGTTCTGGATGTGAGGGGTCAGAGTAGCTTAAGGTCAGCATGGGTATAACAATAATATTGGCATCAACAAGGACTTTGAGTGTTCCATCATCAGATTTCCGGTGATATGGATAGCTGAAGAGTTGGGGAGTGGAGAAGATTTATGCTTGTACATTAAATTTTGAAGATTTGCTATCTTAATATAAACTGAGCATTGATTATATATATGAATGGAAGATGGTGATCTGGACCAACAGATGAGTGCTGGTTCAGCATGAAATATGTATGTTGAAGATCATTTATCCTTTTTCCTTATATGTGGTCATGTGTATCAGCTGTATAAGATGAATTGCATAGCTGTAGGGAATTTGAAAGCCCGAGTTCAAGTCCTTCTAATTATGTATTTAACACTTTGCAGTGCTGTGTTTTAATATATACTGTAGTGATAAAATTGCTTTATGGAAGACTTTAATGTGGCAATATATTGTATTCCATGAAGGTCTTATGCTATAGTGATTGATGCATCTTCATGAAGTGACACAAAACAGAGTTCAAATCTGGCTGGGTGAACATCAAAATTTCACAAACAAGCTTAGTTTTTTAATAAAAAAAAATCCCATAATCAATCTAATCAGTCATCCATCACTGGTTAGAAAATGGTTCTTTGGTTATTAAAAAATAGATAATAAAAGTTCAGGATAATCAAGATTGTATGATCACACAGATTTTAATGAATAAAAAATACAATTGATGTGGGATTTACTACAAATGAAAGAAATGTTATACTCCTATAGGCATAGATGGTTGTATTTACAGTACTTGTCTTTGGGATAATCTTATTACAAATGAGGTCTGTCTCTCTTTTGAAAAACGTATAAGTTTACCATACAATATTTTTTGGGAAATCTGTTACCATTCATTCACTTTGATTGCTAAATGCAATGAAGATGTGCTTTTATGCAGTCATTTTAATAACATCATATCCATAAAATAGAAGAATATATTGATTGGTCTTATATTGATTTATTAATATGAATGTTTGTTCGTTTATTACTTTATAACTAAAAAAATATTGCACCAATCTTGATGACTTGCATCATTTTTTTTTTGTGGAGAATTTTATAGATTACAAGTGTTTATTTTACAATACTTCTTTTAAAAACTTTTGTAATTTACCATTGCATTCTTTGTTTATACACAGTTTGTATACTTAAAACAAGAATCTGACTATAAACATATGCGTATATCTCAAAAACAAAATGTTTTACCTGATTTTAAAGGAAAAAATTGATTTCAAATTTGTGAAGCAGATTTTTTTAAATAAAAACAGAATTTAATATTAACCCCCATTTATTAAATAAAATACTAATGGATATATATTAATAAAAAATAGCCTCAATTTAAGCAATAAATCAACAAAAAAGAATCAGCAGAAGTGGAAGCCTCCTTTTATTTATCTTCTAAAAAATGTTAATTTATGATAATTAAAAAAAGCTAACTTTTCTACATTGTTTTATAAATTACTTTAACTAATATTATATATTAAGACTATGCGCCTAAAATGTGACAATAAGGACCTCTACAAATCTAAACACAAGATTAACAACTTTAAAAGACATGAGCGGCCATTCTTATCTTTGACCTAATTTCTAAATATGTAGATGAATCTAAAACATTTTGATTTGAGAGCATGAAGTTATTAACTACTTCACTGATTAAGTCCACAATTTCTATACAAACTAACATACGCAAAATCTTTTGATTTACAATGAGTCAGTATGAAGTTCTTATAATTAGAAATCTTTTAAAACAATCAAAATGCTTTAGATTCACCTACATATTTAGAAATTAGGTCGAAGATAAGAGTGGCCACTCTTGTCTTTTAAAGTCATTAATCTTGTGTTTAGATTTGTAGAGGTCCTTATTAGGTGCATAGTCTTAAGGTTATAGCCTTAATATATATTACTTACATAATGAGTATGCTCTTTACAAATTATTAGTTACAATTTTAACTAATAATGATAATTCTTCAGTACAGTAAACTACTTTTAAAAATAATAGCAAGGTGCATAATAAATTAACAATCTTTTAGAAAATGCTTTATAAATTACTTTAAATAATATTAAAAATTCCTCAATGTAATATTTTAAAGAATCCTTAAAATATATTTTTATTATGATATAGTATACAAATATGGTAAATGAATTTATCTGATTTTAAAGGGGAAAAATTAATTTCAAATTTATGAAGTAGATTTTTCAAAATAAAGACGAACTTTAGTATTAACACCCATTAATTAATTAAAATACTATTAGATATAGACTAATAAAACATTAGGCTCAATTTAAACAATAAATCTATAAAAAAAATGAGTGTGAGCAGTAACCTTCCATTATTTATTTTTAAAAAAATGTCAGCTTATGGATAGTTTTTCTACAGTGCTTTATAAATTATTTTAAACAATATTAAAAATTATCCAATACAATAAATTACTTACTTTTAAAAACAATGGCAGTGCTAAATAAATTGTTCCAAGTAATTAACCAAACGTGATACATTTCATAAAGCAGGGTTCCCCAACCTTTTTGCACTTAAGAACACATTCTATAATACTGGCCAGGTGGCGGACAACATTTATTTTTTCAATATAAATTTATAGTTGGATATTGTTAATAATACACATAATGTACAAAAAGATATTTAAAAATTAAATTTATTTGTATCAGATAAATAATTTTTTATTGTGTTTGGATAGCAGCGGGCACACTAAAATGGTCTGCGGGTGCCATGTTGCCCACGGGCATAGGATTGGGGACCCCTGTCATAAAGAGTGTTAAAATTTAAACTGTTGAAATATTTATCGATTTTTTTTAAAAATTAAAATCATTTTATTTTTAAAAATAGCATTGTTTAATAGAATGTATGATATATTTATTTAAATAATATTTTTAAAATAACCTTGCCTTCAACTAAAAATTTGAATTGAGCTCTATATAAATATGTAACCTATTAACATTGTAAGACTAATCTTGCACATTATTCATTTAGGATAATGGCTCTCAACCTTGCTAATGCTGCGACCCTTTAATACAGTTCCTTGTGTTGTGGTGACCCCCAACCTTTAATTTGCTACTGTTATGAATCGAAAATATGTTTTCCAATGGTCTTAGATGACCCCTGTCAAAGAGTTCTTTGACCCTCAAAAGGTTCACGACCCACAGGTTGAAAACCGCTGATCTAGGGCATGAACAGTGCAACTAATGAGACCTCTAGAACATGTAGACAATATGGATCAGAAGAGTAGTGCCAATCAGCATACAGAATGGCAGAAGAAGCTGCTATGTATAAGATAAACTCAATATTATAATAATATTTAAAGTAATGACATTAAAAGTGCAACTACCTTTAAGACTTCATATCTAAGATATTTAAATAATATCAATAGTAATTCGTCATTATTAAGATATAATGACATTACCCATTCTCTTATAAAACTATTGATTGCAAAACTAAGTCATTATAAAAATAAAGTCACAGGAAATTTATAACTGGTACTAATAATATCAATCCAAACACATTCAGTCGCACAATATCCAAACTGTCAATAAATGCAGCATTGTTCAACTATCATACACAAAATAAATACTCATTAGCAATTAAACATCATTATAAACTTAAAATTATAAATGATTATCATTAAATAATAAAGATTATACATTTGACAATTTGCACTAAAATATGATGTCAGTACACTTTCGTAAATAATAAACTATCATTATTCAAAATTATACAATGTTTAGAACTGATAGAAAGTTAATAATAATTAGCAGTTATAAAGAAAAATATATCTGAAAGTTTATTTTAAATATATATATATATATTTTAAAAAAGATTTATAAACTGATTTTATTTACAGTGTTTTATTTAATAGTAAAAGTTGTTTTCCTTCAGCAATTGATTGAAGAAAGGATAAAAGGCAATTAACAGCATTTTATATCTTAACCCATAATGAAACAATATTTTAACATTAAATTTTGTTTTAAATTGGAGAAAACTGCTACTAAAATATTTGAAATTATTCAAATAGTGTATGGCAGTCAATCTATTATAAGACACACAAATATTTTCAAATGGTTTCCAAGATTTTGTGATGGCAGAAAGAACATTGAAAATGATCTTCAAATATATGAAACACCCTGTTACATTTTATGTGAGAATTCGTGATCCAGATATGGTAATATTTTACCATTTTTGTGGTGAATAGCTAAAGTATGTCATTACACAACATATTCATTGATTCAGAGATGGTGCTTCAGGCAGTTTAGAGAGAGAATCTGCCACCTTTTTACTTACACACACATTATGATTACTGCCATTATTAATAATATTTGTTAGTGAACTTTATTAATCAAATCACACACAAACATGAAACTATAATAATTAGACACCTATATGAATGCAAAGAAAACCAATTATCTTATAATTGTATAGTATTTTATCCAGGAACAGGGGCATTAGCAGGCGGCTCTAGAGATAAAATGGGTCTATCTTCCTTCTCCATATCTCAACATGATGATGTCATAAATTAAATTAGATATACATGATTCTATTGAAGATATGGACTACACCCCTGTACAAGATATTAAAATGGAATAAAAAGCCTTCTCTAATGTCTATTTATCCAATGATGAAAGCCACAAGCTAAAAACTAGTATGGGAATATTGGCTGAATAAGAACCAGATAGGAATTTTGATGCACAAACCTTCTAGCATCAGTTGATTACTATGTCTTGCAGAGTGGCGCTAGTGTGTAGAGACAGTTGCTATTTTATTAGTTGTTAGTATTAACAGAATTTCATGCATAGATTGCATAACTTACAGATTTTCATGATAAAAGTAATTATTAACATTAACACATTTTTTATTTAATATATAACAAGGAGTTAATTCATCAAATGTCTTTTCATTTATTTAATATTAGATATTCATCCACCCATTCTATTTTTAATATATTCTGTATTTAATATTAAATATTTATTTTCCTGAAATCTATTTTATGGATATAGTGAAAATAAATTCTTGTTTATATTCCTATTAAATTATTATTATATGGCACACTTCTATTCAGGAACATTTTAATACCTTTTCAAATCTTATCTCATCAACTTTATATTATTAACATTTTATTTTATATTTTTAAAAAATAAAAGATAAATTATTACACAAATTAATAGTAGATAGAATAATCTCTTAACAAACATTCATCACAGAAAGCATGAAATTTTCATGACTATCTCAACAAAATCAACTCATATGAATAATATTGCGGAGTTAAATGCATAACTAAATACCTAAAATGGTCAACATGTTTTTATAATGAATCACTTTCTTCTCTTTGATTGCCTTAAATAAACTTCAACTTAAAGATCAAATATGACATTAAAAAATCTGTTATTGCTTTCCTTTATATAATGCTTTTAAATGTATAAATGACTGGTGACAATATAGGCACAAAGACAAATTATTATAGTAGAGCTTTTCAACACATTTATTTTCTAGAGATGTTCTGTTAGACTTTTTATTTCTTTAATAATACTTCAATACTAATGTAGATTTTTAAAATGTTCTAGGAAAGCCAATGATTTGTTACTCTCTCTTTATTATCAAATAGTATCACCATTTTTGTTATCCTCTTTCTCTTTATTATTAAACATGTATTACCATTTCTTAGGAATACACAATCTGTTATCACAGTAGCAACTTTATCCATATGGTATTGCCATAATGCTATATCATTTGTTCATTAAAATTCCTATCTAGTGTTTACTCATCCAATAGCCCAGGACTAGTTTCTAGCTTGGGACTCTCATAAGCATCCATTTTTTCTTTTCTGAATGCCATACACAATCACATTTTTAAAAATGTAAATAAATTTCTCAAGGTGGCAGCAGCTATTTTTCCATCTCAGAGCAACATATACCATCATGTTTTTTAATAAAACTTCTTTGGTTTATGTTGAAAGCACACACATTTTATTTTTCATTGATTATTCTTTTCAAAATTATGTGCAGTTTTTTTGCATAATAAAATGCTTTCTAAGCATAGTATTACAAAAAAGTTATTGGAAAAAAAAATAGAATATCACTCCAAGTATATTTAATTGTGATGAAAATCAGACATTTCATTATTCATTTTTTTTTAAAAAAATAAATAAAAATGATCCAGTAAGTTTTTTATTATTATTATTTCAGTAAAGAATAAGTGAGCACACAGTAAAATATATGCAAATGTGTCCCTTCAATTTATTATTAATAACTCTTATTTTTGTTAATTTTCTTGATACTATAATAATAATTTATATATGCATACTATACTTATAAAAATTGACTGCATACTTGTAGTTCAATAAATAAAACTTTGAGCTATTATACATGATGTACATAAGATATTTGGAACAACACATTGTGGATATCGTGGTTTCATTACATTACCATCAAATATTTATTATATATTTTTCTAATCATAAAACAATGTTATTAAACTATGATAATATTTTTATAATGAGTTTTTTCATTGATGTTAGAATTTCAAAGTGAAAATTTCCAATTAAAATTTGAATTTAAAGTAATAAATTGAAATGTTTTAAAATTTATATGTGAAATATTAAAATCATTACTACTTTTACTTTGATGTTATTATTTCACTTGCTATTATTTTCTGTTTCAGGTGATGTTGGAGATTGGAAAAATTATTTTACTGAAGAACAAAATGAAATTTTTGACAAGACGTTTGAAGAGAAAATGAAAGACAGTGGCTTAACTATTGAATTTGAGATATAATATTTAAATATTTTTAAAGCCTTATTTTTTTTAAGTATTTGACAATAAAATAAAAAAAAAAATCCAGTTTTAAATTTAATATTACCTAATTTTCTAACTTATTCTAATCTGTATTAGATAATGGTGACGTCAAGCCACTATATATATACATATATAATACAAATAAAATGTTCATTAATTAAAATCTATTGTAATAACAATGAAAATAATAAATATAACAGTAATTAATATAATTGTGCTTCTTTATAACTATAATGATTCAAGCCATAAAAGAAAGCCAATTACCAGAATCAATTACAATATTTTGTTTGCACTCCACTGACTTAGTAAACAGTTATATATTTGGTTGTAGTATAGATAGATGCCATCACTTATTAACTCCAAGCTGAGGCTAATTTTTTGTAAGTATCAATCAACATATGTAGAGTTAAAGAAAACTAGAGATGCCTATTATCATCTTTATTTTTATTTTTTTCTAAGAGAATTAAAAATTTAGATAGAAAGACTAGAAATCAAAGTGACTTTTATAGTTGGTACTACTAAAATGCATAATAGTTTTTTTTTAATGTAGGTGTTATGACATTTTTTAAAAACAATATAGATGATATAAAGTTGTGATAAAAAAATGTGGAGAGGCAGAAAGAACTATGGAAATTAATTTCAGTGAAAAAAGGTTGAAGATCAAAATGTTTAATTGGAAAGGTAAACATTGAAAGCTGGAAATGGAGATATATCTCGAAGTGGAAGAGTATTGGAATTTAGATACTTTCATAAATATAAAAAAACAATTACACGGATAGTTGGAAATTAGAGTTAGGGGAAAAGCAAAAAATAATATTATTGATTAAAAATATGGCATATTTATAATAAATATGAGGTATATAAAATTATTTGAAAAAGGATGACATCTGCTTTAACATTTGGAAATGATGTGTTTTTAAGGGAAGTTATATATTTTTAGATAGAATTCAATAAAAAATAGATAGGTATGCATTGGATTATGAATTCTGTATAGTGAATGAGGCTGTTCAGAATGAAATGGGTTAAATTTCTTTTTAATGAGAGAAATTAAAAGAAAATTTTAAATGTTTGGAAGGTTTCAATATATAAATAAAAATAGTTTAGTAAAAGTAGTGTTTAATTTGGTTATATGAAGAAGGCAACAAACACATCTGGATAAAAAGAGTTTTACAATATGCAGTTTATTTCCATGTATTTATATAAGAATAGGATAAATGTATGTAGAGAATCTATCACAGATTCTTAATTATGAAAGATGGGGAAAAAAGAATAGATAAGTGCTATGTTCTGAAGATCTCTAAAGATCAGTCAGACAGCGATAATAAACAGTATATGAAGAACAGGTACATAATAGTGTTTATTAACATTTATTTAAGACAGATGTTAAACTAGAAACATTTCTACATTTAAGTTTACTTCACAACATAACAAACAATGGTAGTGTTTCTGACCGTGTAATGTGGCTGCTTGATGGAAACACTATTAATTCCTTCAGATGGTCTAACAAGTTCTAAGGTTTTAAGCTTTGTTCAGAACCATTTTGTCAGATTTTAGAGTGCTGCTTCTTCTGCCTTAGCACCATTAAATGACTTCAATACATTTAGTCTCACTTCTGTACAGGAATAACTCTCTCATGTCCTTATATCAAGTTTTTCTAATGCTCTAATTTACATACAGATGTCATGTAATATTTTTTAGTTGCAGTCCTTTACTAGTTTTTTAAAGTGATTTATGGAGAATAATTATGAGTGAAAATAATTCATGAGCATTTACCTATAAAAACACTTTCTTTATACTAAATTATATATGCAGAAATTCCAATAAGTTTGTTAGAAACTAAGAAGTAAAGTTATGCAAAATGAATATGAATAAAAAAAGTTTGTTTGGAAATATATAAGAATAAAAATTACATATAATATGGTAACAAAAGAGTGCATATACTTATTTGATGCAAGGACAGGAGTTTTTGATATCAAGGAAAGAAAAAAAAATGGAATAATGGTTTGACTTATAGATATACTTATATAAGATGAGAAAAAAAAAAAATTAAATACTTATTTAGGAATTACAACAACAAAAAAATCATATAAAACAGCTAATATAAATATATATTGATCATACATAAACAGCCTTTTTTTTTGCATATGGTTTAGTGCCTTTTTCAAATGTTAATCTATTATAACATTAACAAATTATTAAATATATAACTATAACAAATTATTATATATACAACAATAACAAAAATAAAACATTAGTAAACTAGAACAAAACTTTTACATAGAGATCCAATATAACTTTAAAAAAAGAGACTATATAACATATAAATACACAAAACAAACAATACAGGTATTATGCAATTTTATATATATTGTCTTATATAATTTTAACGTTAAAATAGGATCATGACAAAGTGTATGGAGATTAGGAGAAATTTAAAGGTAAAATGAATGAAAAAAAATTATGATTTTTTTTTTTGTTTAGGATTTTATAATGAAATTGGGGATATAAAATAGAAAAGTGAATCTAAAGATATATCTTTTATTAAAATGAGATGGAAAAAAGAAATGATCCAGAACTGGAAAATAATTGGGTAATAAAAAATAATTGTGATATGTAAGAGTTTGAAGGGGGACTCTTTTAATTTGGTAACATCTATTAAACAAGGCAAAACTCTCCATACAATAGTGCCACCCTGTGCCAACCACAGTAATCAATGGATGCCAGAAGGCTTGTGCATAAAATCCCCATCTAGTACCTACTCATCCAATATCCTGGCATCCATTGATTACTCTGGTTGGCACAGGGTGGTACTACTGTATGGAGAGAGTTTTGCCTTGTTTAATAACAATTATGTGCTAGTATAAGAGATAGTGATCACGTGATGTTTAGTGGTGTAACATTTATTCACAGAAACTTCTGATTTTATTTAAGGACAACTCTACCACATCACGTTAAATTATAGAATCTCATTTCTTATTTTTACAAATACCTATATTTTTTTTAACCTGTATTTATTTTTAGTCAATAAATAAAAATCTTAATATAAATTTGACATTAAATTATTCATTTATCAAAAATATATAAAAAGGAATGCATTTTAACAAAAAATTGAGAATGGGGATCAAAATTAGATTTCCGCTAACCAAATATTTAGATTATATTTTTCGGGGTGACTCAATTCCTACTAATCAATTTAAATGAATACTTTTTGGTAACATTAATTAAATTTGAAAATAACTTATTGGCTTCCAAAAAATTCAAATAGAAAATTATTAAAAAATAATAATTTTCTATAATTATAACATCAAATTGTCATTGGATTTTTTCTTCTACCTGTGCATCATTTTTAGATTACAATTTAATTAAATATTTGAAGTTCATGCATTGTTTATGCATGTGTCAGGTTGAATGTAAAATAAAATATTGATTAATCAGGATATGAAAACCTAAATAGAAAATAAAATAATTTACAAAAAGTCTTCGCCAGATGTCACTAATGATGCGAGAAAATTGGAAAAAGGAATTGTAGATCTGAAAATAAGAGTTGAAACAAAATCAAAAAATAAACTGGGATTAAAAATCTGGCATGTTTCTCAAATGATAATGAGGTATTTAAAATTATTTGGAAGCGTATGATGCTGCCTACTTTAATATTTGGAAATAATGCGCTTTGAATTGGTCAGGGAAGTCCAGTTGTTTTAAAATTAGCTAAGTTATTTTGTCAAGTTACACGAATTGATCAAACTTTTCTTTGTTTAAATGTTAGTTCTAATTTCTTATAATTTTGTACTATGAAGACTATACAAATAATTTGGAATGTTTAAGCAAGTTGTCCATTTTCTGTTGGATTTTGAATATTCAGTCTTTAAAGACTGGCTTTGTGTAGTTATTATAGCATTTGAAAAGTAACAAAAGATGATAAATGAACTGGCTTTGCTTTTATACTGGGCTTAGTTTTCATTGTTTAGTATACTAACATTTCCATCTCCTTTTCTACTGCTGTAACTGTCTATTGTTGTGTATATTATATTGATTGTAAGTAAAAATAAAATTACAAAATAGAATTCTATTTTTATCTTCCATACCTGGTTACCTAGTGATTGGCTTGACATTAGGTCATCACTATGTTTACTAGGTCTAAGTTTTTATTAGTGACATTCAACACATTAATAAATTACTCATTGCTGATCTACATATATTGTAACAATTCAGGTTTTTCACCAGAAAAGGGAATGCATCTAACTACGGTCAGACCTAGAGTCTTCTGGTAGGATGCTGAGACCGAGTGATGAAGTAACCAATGATCATATCCACCTCCAATGGGTAGCTCTATGTTTACTCATTAAATCTAGATACAATTTTGGCTAGTTCATTCACAGCTCACCCCTCTTTCAGATTCCATTATGCCTCAGTATTCAAGCTCAGGGAGAATGTTGCCTTTGGCTCTCTTCAGGGGTAAATTTACTTTATGTAGCAGCTCAGTGTTTATGACCTAAGATATATCCAACCATACTTCAGTGTTATGTGTTATAATAATCTGCATGTGTGAGCATCTATATATTTAATCAATTAAATTAATAAATGACCGTATGAATAAGTCTGATAAACCAGAGACCAACACTAACAAATTTTATTAATAACAGATAAAAATTTCTATTCATATAATGTGTCCCATATGCATCTCTACCATATCAATACTTAAATTATTCATTACCAACCCATCTCCCTGGTAGATATGCATTAAGACACTCTCTATTTATAAAATCAATGAGATTGAAATACATAAATAAAATAAAAAATATTATTTCATCATCATAATGATCACGAAGCTAACTACAGATCACACATACAAAGATCCTAGACGCAAGACATATTTGGTTTTTATACCTCTTCTCTGATTTTAGTCTTTCATGCACATCCTGTTTACATCTTTTAACTTTGACAATTTTAATATATTTTTGTTCACAAAGTCATCTTTTTCCCTTTTGGTGGCCATCTTTGATGATGGCGAAAGAATATTGTGATTTTAACTTTTAAGTAATGCTAATTGTTTTACAATAAGAATTTTATATCCTTTTTTTAGCAAAATCAATGTTACATTTTCTTATTCTCTTTAGATCTTTTTCTAATCTCTTTAACTTAAAAAAATATATAACCTACGTTGTTTACAAATAAAATGAGATGGTATTTTAAAACTAAAAAATATTATTCTTTCTTTTCGGGAATTTAATAATTTAAAATTGTAAATTGCCAATGCAAAACTTGTATCAAAAATACATACAATGGTTGCAATATATATATAAGTATTGTATTTAAGATTATTTATCACCTTTTGTATTTCTAACTACAACTTAAACAATATTACTAATTAATTGTTCTGTTATCAAACTATGGAATATTTAATATCTATATATTGTAAAACATAATCAGAAATAATGTTTTATTGGAAAATATTTATAGACATTTATTTTTATTACTACTAATTAACTAATATAATAAATGTATTATTATTTTGAATTATTATTGTACTTTATTTAATACTAGACTGGTTTATTTGCATCTTTAGTCTCACATATGTATGGTAAACAGAATTTTTGTGAACTAAGAGACTATCTTCAGTTATAATGGAATTTCAGTATGTGTTTGTGGATATCTATATAATTTTTTAAGAATTATTTAGATGGCTCCGAGAAACTAAAGATCATCATTAATGTCTGCATATTTTATTTATACATTTTATGAAGATCACCATTAGTTTATTTATGGCTAGTGCACTTATGGTTCCAGTTGACCATAAACATTGATGATGATCAGCATTAATATAATGATGCCAACATTTAATATATGCTTAGTTTTATAGTTATTCAGCATATATATTTGTACATGATTGACATTCACTTGCTGATTAACATAATATTTTATATTTGAATCAAATCGCAGGGGATGATTGTTGATTATATTTGTCACTTGATTTGGTTTTACTAATATTTGCCATTATTAATACATTATGCTTAATCTACTTTTTATTCAGATACAAATGGCACATTAAAACGCATTCTTGTACAATTTATTTATTATTTTGACCTAAATAAGACCAGATTACTGTACTCATTTAAGAGTAAGTTTTTTTCCATTCTGTTCTAAATGGTGCACCAGCATGTGACCAGAGTCATTTAATAAAATATACGCTTATTTATATCTATATATCTTTGGACACTTGAACGTATTGCTACATATATCAAATGAATGTGTTTTTTTTTCTACAACAAAATAGAATTAATAATTATTAATTTTATTTAAAATGTAATTTATAAAAAAATAATAAAATTTGAAAGTGATAACAATTAACGAAAGACTGACTATTCTAAAGAAATATATATAGATATTTACCATAAATGACAGATGGGGGAGGGAGGAGAAATGTTATCAGGATCTTCATGTTGAATTTATATAATTACAGAAAAATAAATTGTAGACGTTTTACAAGTAAAATTTAAATTTGAGCAAGTTTTTCAGTCGTTGGTGGCCTAGCTGTTAGCATAACTGCTTTCCCGGCAGCTGGCCCGGGTTCACTTTCCGGTCAACGCATTTGACATGAAAAAAAATTTTCAGCAAGCATAGGAAATGGACGCAATTCCAGTCAGATATATCTATACATACTAACTAGTATATGTATACATTGCAACAATAAACTTCATATCAGGTATATAAATATTGTGCAAGTGCCCCTCTACTAGTTAATTAACTCAGCAGTGGCTATGATGATACACGATATGGAGGGGAAACAAACATTGATATAAGAATGTGAATAGATATTTTACTGCATACAGCCCAAATTAATTATAATTAATCATTACCTCCCCCCCGGTGTGAGTTCAAGTTTTACCCAAATAATGATAGTTGAAATCAAGTGAAAGAAATGTACATATATATCTTCACTATCAGTAATTATGCTACCTTGAAATCACCACTTGGGAACTTGAGCCAAGCAAGTTGTTCTATCTATCATCCCTCTTGAATTATCTTCACAAATGAACAATATAACAGGGATTATCATGCAAAGAGCTAGCCTTTCCATGATAATCCCTGTCATATTGATTGACTGAGGCGAGAAACAAAAAAAAAAAAACACAATCAAGTTTAATAAATTGAAATATTACATTAAAAAAATATATTATAAAATTGAAAAGGAATTAGTCATTAATAATGCTTATATTCAAAATCCTGTACTCTCTAAAAATTGTATTCAGTTCTTGGCTAAAGTAAATTCTATGTCAATGATAGGAGAGAAACTTCCCACTATTCTTTAATATTTAACTTAGGAAATAATTAAGTTACAATGACAATTATGCATGTGCTTAGCAAACTACCCTATTTAAAATGTGGAAAACGTGTTGCAAATATGCACAAGAAATTATATTGCCTCAGACAAGCATTTAAATTTGCTTGGATTTGGACGAATATATTTCTTGTCTTAATTACATTACTCATTTATATAGTTATGTATGTTTGAGAAGTTCAGAAAGGGCATAGTTCCTCATCACCCTAAAACAGACAAAACTCTCCATACAGTAGTGCTACTCAGTGCAAGCCAGAGTAATCAATGGATGCCAGAAGACTTGTGCATAAAATCCCTATCCAGTGCCTACTCATCCAATATCTCCAGACTAGTTTCTAGCTTGTGGCTTTCATCATTGAGGAGCCTTGGATCTGAGAGCACCCCACCTACATCTTAGGTTCTAATGCAACCCATCTGCAGACACCTTTTCTCTCTACTTAACTGCAAAACTATGAATCTAAAATTGATAACACAATAGTATTTTCAATCCAAGCTCATTAGCTTACATAGTCATATAGATCTGAATTCAGCTCACTGCCCATACATTTTGGTGTCTTTGATTCTTTAATAACCATAGCCACCATTATCCTATTAGGCAGGATTGGTATAAACCACTAAACATCTCAGATCCAAGGTTTTTCACTAATGAAAGCCACAAACTAGAAACTACTCTGGAGATATTGGATGAGGCACTAGATAGGGATTTTATGCACAAGCCTTCTAGCATTCACTGATTACTCTGGCTTGCACTGAATGGCACTACTGGATGGAGAGTTTTGCCTATTTTAATAATAGTTATGAGCAGGTGATTATGTGATATATATTTAATTCTAACCATATTAATTTATTTTAACTATATAATTCTTGAAATATTTGGGCAATAGTCATATCTAACTTTGACTCATTCCCTTCATAGCTTGAGACTATGAATTATTTTCATTATTTTTTTTCAGGGCTACTTAAAGACAAGCAGTATATATATATTTCTGCAAATAAGTACCTTATTAGACTTAGCTCTCCCATAATAATTGTATTATGTGTAGCTAATGTGCTATGAACTAAAAAATGCATTATTACAAATAACCATAAATAAATTTTTAATATATAAGCTAGCAAAATAAAAAAAAAAGGTCAAACATATATATATATAAACTGTACTTTCATGCAACATAACAAGCACATAGTTGTTTATTAAGTTTAAATAAATTTTCTAACTATCCCATGTGTACTGACAATCTTTAAATGCATTTATATTATTTCTATGATATAATAATTATTGTATAGTATGTATTGAGCAAAATTCATATTTCATGTTCATATTTCATAATTAAAATCTCCCCAATTTTTTTTTTTACAGCTACAAAATACTGAATACATTTTACTAAATAGATTGTTCTTAAGTCCTCTTCTTGAAGATTAATCCCTGGTAATGTTGATTTTCTTTCCACGGTGTTGTTTGAAGAATAGGCTTAAGATTGTGCTTCATGTTTCTACCTACTAACCCATATTCAAACCCCTATATCCCATCCTGCTCCTTTTGTCGTGTATATATATTTCATGTATATATTTGAGATGCGCGCCTAAATTATAAAATTTAATGTTTCAGTAACATGTTTTAAAATTATTATTAAATTATTTTTATTAATTATTAGTTCTTTTTTATTAAAGTATTATAGATGCAGCTCAAATATATATATAGGAGCAAAACTTACTAACAAAATATTGATGTTTTTAAATATTTATTATATGTCATTTTTAGCTTTTTCTTTTTAAATTGCTTGTTTTTCTATTAAACTATATATTTTTTTATAAAATCCAATATGGAAGATGTGACTGTTGTTAATTGTCCAAAAATAATTAAAGGGAGGTATTTTTTAATTAAAGTTTTACTTAAAATAAATGGGATTAAGTAGATTAAAGATTTTCTTTTGTATAAAACATGTTGTTAAATCTATTTCTAATCTGGAAATAGATTTGAATTTATTTTTGGACGTTATCTTACAATTGCATCTTTCAAAAACAACTAACTAATTAATGATAAGCATTCCAGAAATACCTGTGCAAGGGTATAAATAATGGCTGGATTTTTAAAGCAAAGAGAAGATTAGCTACTATTGAGAGAAGTGATTGCTACTAGACACTATGCTGTTTTGAATCTAAAAAATGATCTAGTAAAAGCTTTTCCGGACCCTTGTGGGTCGTTTTCCGCTGCCATAATATTCTGCTACCCTCAAGTGAAGTAAAGGCCCAATGGAGAACTTTAAAAATGCTAATAGAAACTTGCTGTCACTAAGAAGAATTCATTTGGATCCTCAATTTGCCATGCATGAGCCATACTTTGAAAATAGACATTAAATTTGTGCAAGGTAACTTTTATGCTACTATTTGAAAATGAATCTAGCCTCACTAATCTCAAATCCTGCTATCAAGATTCTAACGTATTGTTCAATTTTCTATCTTTTAAATTAATGTTTTTTTTTATATATAAATAACATGTAATTTGCTCTTAAATAATTTATATAAATTTAATTCTCTCTCATATGCTCTTAAGTTTGGTACGGTCATTTATTTACATGTATTTATTATTTGATTTATATAACTGCTTGCTTATTATTATGTCAATCTCACAAACTGGTGAGCTTAATTTCTAAAAATCTTTTCTGTCATTTTTTCTTCTTCTAAACCTTCATACAAAGATTATTAACATCCCCTTAAAATATATATGTAATGCATTATAAATTAATATATTCACCAGTTTGTTTTTACGAATCAGCATTTTATGTTGGTTTATTATAAAAATATATTTGTTTAACTCTGGATTTTCTACCCGGTGTAAATCCAGAACTCAAGCTAATTAACGCTTTGAAATCTTATAAAAATATTCTTTATTCATTTCTGAATAGGTAACCGATTATTTGTTTTCTATATAACTGCTAGTTATTTTTTTTTTTGCCATACTCTTAAAATTTCAAATCTTGTATTCAAATATTTTGGTTATTGTAAAATCAACGAAGATGGGATTGTTTTATTTAAAAATAGTAGAAAAGGGATGGGGATAAATCTTAATGTTTCTTTTACTATGTTAAAATCTTAACATATATTTTATTAAATGAAATATTCTCTCTATATATATATTATAATTGCATGGCATATTATAGTATTCAAACAAGGGTCATTTATTTTTAAAGCAGTAAAACTTTTCAAGGTCGTTAGTGACATTTATCATTTGTACTGCATTCCTGACATATAGCTGATCTTCGTGATTATACATATGTGCTTCTTAATCTGGGGGTTACGACAAGTTCGAACCCATAGATTTCTTCTCGTTCCACAGATAGGTGAGCTATCTGGAACCTCATTTATTCCGTATCAAATGCCTCTGGCGGTGATCCCATAAGTTTGGCACACGCTATGCATATACACTTCGTAGATAAAAAGGCTTCTCGCATTGGTTATACCAGCAAAAGTCTGGGTCACACCATGCCTATCCACTTTTCTCTAAGCACTACCCAAGAAGGGGATGTGAGATTCCATTTTTCATCCAGAAGCACAACTTTTCCTGTTATTTTAGGCTATTATGTCAGCACCGCAAACTTATTTGTATTAGTATTTCTTTTGCTTCATGGCCCAGTTTTAATGCTCTAATATTAAAATTGCGCTCTGCTTAAAATATATATATAAATGCCAATTACTTCTATTTTATTAATTAAGTTTATTTCAATCATATACACTCCCACCATCATAATTTATATATCTATATTTAAGAGTATCTATATGCCTTGGGGAAAATAAAGCGTTCGTCTTACTATTGTCAAAATAATTTGTCATTTAATATTTTGTCATAAGTTTAAATATAATCAAATGTTTTCAAATGTATTTTATGTATTTTCACGACCATAATGGCAGGAAAATAGTTTGTATTTATATCTGTAATGAATCTCAGAACACTCCCCTAATATATGTTAGTCACCACATTTCTGAATGGTAAATCAAAGCGTTAATAGCAATTTTATGTAATTCTTTCTAATATTCGATTGGCATTTTAACATTGGACCCACCAAAGATGCGTGTTTCTTTGCAATATATTATTTAGCTAATAAAGAGCATATGAGAAATAATAGCATGAATGACACTATATAATTATCTACCGCTTGCTCATTCACGCACATACTAATGTACTTAATTTATAAATGTATAATAATTTGTCAGTATATTAAATTATATTTTATTGTCTAACTTATTTGAGTAGTTCGAATTCCTTTTCCTTCACTTCCACATATTACAGCCTTGCTTATATATATTTTAATATAGTCATAGTTAATAGATGTCTCATTGTTTTGCTTAGCTTTGCTAGTCGGCCGGATTAAGATTAATTCTCATGGGCCATTACTATTATGTTATCCATTAGGTGTTTGATCTGGGGCTTAGAGAGTGGGTTCGAATTCAGGCTGGTCCCTGACCTAAATCTTGGGTTTGACTGGGTTTGAAGTACATTTTGTGAGTTCCAGCTCATGTTAGATGGATAAACATATTTTGACCGGCACATAGGATTTTTTTTCCTTGGGCTTGGCCCCCCATTGGGCATCAGAATGCAGAAAAAAAATTTACTGTGACAGTCAGATGATGTTTGTTGGTTTAACCCAGCTCGAATACTAGGCAAAAGTACCTTGAGGCCACCCATACATGAGATATTAAATCAAGAATACTATGACCTCTGCCCTATTCGCCTATTCTCGAGGCTAACTACAAACCAACATTATCTGAGACACGCATAAATTATTTTCTCATCCAGCCACAAAACTTAGCATCGGAGGGAGACATGGACGGAAACAACTACGGAGCTAAATAGTTAAATGTGCATAATAGAAATATGTGTTTTGCGTGCCTGGATCATTTGAAAAGTAAAAATAAAGCATTAAAATAAAATTGGAAAACTGAAGCTTTTTAGTTAAATAATAGATATGACTTTAAAATATTAATAATGATTTAATGGCCTTTGTGACTCCCCTGAATTAATGAAAAACTAATTAGATAATAAAAAAAATAATATTTTTGCAGTCTAAATATTTTCTTCCCAATTCTAATAAAATTGTCAACTCGAATCTCCTCGATAAAGTACAATAAAAAAATCTTTCGCAAAGCATTTTCTATTGCTTTGCGTGAACAACAGACAGTTTAAAATTATTTAAAACGTATATAGCTAAATCAGATATACGTAATAAGCTACTGGCGAACAAAAGAGGCATTATCGAGATCAAGTTGGCAAACAAAGGAAACTTACTCATATGGAATTTAGAAACATAAATAAATTGGAAAGAGATTTTAAATGTAAAATTAACTTTTAAACTTAACTGCAATGGAATACAAAATATTTATACATGTTAGTAATGAAGAATAGCGAAGGAAAAAGGGTTAAATATAAATAGATGATCACACCATATATATCTAAAACTAGTCTATAAAAATGGTTACATTACAAATATAATTAAATACAATATTTCAGAAATATAATTCAGTGAAGCCATTAAGAAAGGTATGAACAAAAAAAGGTAGAAAGTAAATAGTTCAATGAGGAGAGATATGATTACCATCCTGGTTCCTTGCTCCTGTTAGGTGGCATCGTGGCTTGATCCGACCGTCGATAGGTATTTGTCCGGACAAGGAAAATGGAAATATGTAGCATGGTTTCATGAAAAGTCCTACAGACATGGCACAGAGTTCAGATTATATTGGGTGGATACTATGGCATTTTGATGGTATTTAGGAACCTCGGCGATAGGCAAAGCTATTTGCCTAGCCAAGCATAGTAGAATCCATCAAATTCATATGACTTTTAGCTTGTAGCATGTTCAAACTTCTCAGTGATTTTGAAGATGACAGTTGTACAACTTTTTGGAATAAAATCTCAACAAGCAAAATCTGAAAGAGTTCTCCAAAGAGAAATCTGAATGCCTAGTCTTTTGTTCACTCTCCTATTTATACATTTTTTTGTAAGCTACCTTCTATTGTTTTATGTATGATCTTAGATCTTGATAAGCCCCTCCATGCTCCTTTGTTTCAAGGTAACATTTTCTAAAAATAACTTTTACTTTTTTATTCTAAATTTCTTTCTTTAAACTTTGAATTTTATTAATTAAAAAAGAAAGAGAAGGCCATCTTTAATTTGCCTTGAATGGGCTAATTAATTAAAAATATACATTCTTTTAGAAAATGTTGGTGGGCTTATCTCAAAATCAAATCATACTAAATATTTTACCAAGATTTAAAAAAAAAAATACATTCTTATTTCTTTTAATAATATAAGTATTTTATTTCAGCAGAATTTTGCATTAACTCATATATACACTTGATGTATATATATGTTTGACTAATAGATTTTACAAGTAATTTTTATTAACAGAAATCTAATCTTAGAATGGAATTTATTTAAAACAAAATATTTAAATGCAATACAAATTTAATAAGCATAATTAATTTTAGCTTTAATGCAAAACCCTGCTGATATTGGACTATAAACTTAATTCAGGTCTATAATACTAACTAAGTTTATAGAAGGCTGTGAAGCATGGATCAGACTTCAGATCCATTGCTTCAATATTCATTTTCATTGTTTTTTTAAATCTGACATTTTTCATTATCCAACAAATTTT
This sequence comes from Epiperipatus broadwayi, assembly GCA_028023455.1. Taxonomy (NCBI): domain Eukaryota; kingdom Metazoa; phylum Onychophora; class Udeonychophora; order Euonychophora; family Peripatidae; genus Epiperipatus; species Epiperipatus broadwayi. Next base: position 2,574,958 of record JAQFVV010000037.1, read on the forward strand.
GGTAATTTAATTTTGTGTTTATTTTTCTGAATTTTAAAACTTTGGATGGTTTCACGACGAAAAAACTTGTTTTAACACCTGTGAAAAAATATAATGGTATAATTATTTGGGACTTGTTTCGACTTGGTTCTATCTTGGGGGGGGGGGGCTGACTATTTTTTTATTATTATTATTATTAAATCAAAAGTAACTTTTGTGTTGTTTGGGGTTCAAAAATTGTTTTGAAATCCCCATCCCCACCCTCGGATCAATAATTCTAACATAAAGTCAATAATTTTACTTTTTTTTAAACAACTTTTTTTCACTTTTTACTTTTATTTATATTTCGTTTGAATTAGCCTTTTTTTTGCTTCTACAATAAACAGCTTTTTGGGGAGCTTTCATACTGTTATTATTAGCAAAAAGTAAACAAAAATAATCATTTATTTGAACCCCATTTGTTTTAACCCTGATGAAAAAATATAATGCAATTATTTGGATATTATTTCAAATTTATTCAACCTTTTTTTTTTGGTTGATCAAATTGTTTTTCTTTTTATTAAATCAAAAGTAACTTTTGTGTTTTTGGGTGGTAAAAAATTGTTTTCAAACCCCCATCCCCACACTCGGAAAAATAATTGTAACAAAAAGTCAATATTTTTTTTTTTCAACAACTTTTTCTCATTTTTTACTTTTATTTATATTTCGTTTGAATTACCTTTTTTTTTTTTGCCTTCTATAATAAACTGCTTTTTTGAGAGGCTTTCATACTTTGTTATTATTAACAAAAAGTCAACAAAAATAGTTATTTATTTTAACCCCGCTGCAAAAAAAATAATTCAAATATTTGTCAATTTCTAAAGAAATGGAAAAAAAAAAGTACACAAACTTTGGACTTTTTGAACTTATTTATTATTTTATTGCTGTAATAAAAAGTATGGTATTTGGGAGGACATTATGTGCCTGAAAAAAGAACACACTCTCACACACTTTCTGTACTCGGCAATTCTGAAAAGTTGAAAAATTGCACGTTCTTCTCAGACCTTTTATTGGTCTTGTATATTTTCCATGCTGAAATGTGACTTAGCGAGTGAGTTTTGTCAAAGCATGTTCGAACATACCCTTTGCCAATTTTTTACATATTAACATTTTTTAGGGAAAGGTGGGGACCATATGATAATTATTAGTAATTAACAACATTATTTAAATATAAATGATATTACTCTATTACAGAGATTTGAAAAGTTGTATCGACTTGAAATTAAAACACTCTCAAGAGATACGGTAATCAGCTATGAATAGAACAAATATGCATAAATAGTTTTGAAGTACAAAACAGGACGTAATAATGTCATATAAAATGGCCTGCCAAATGAATTAATACAATATTTGCTGTATTAGCCATAAGGCCAGCCACAGAAATGGCATTTTTATGTGTTTTGACATATAAACAATGCCATCAGGCAGCCATCCCAGGTTTTAGATGACTACCAAAAAAACATATGTAAAGTTCTAGAAAAAAAGAAAAAAAACACATATAAAATTTTAGCTGTAAATATATTTTTAAATGTAAAACTATTACTTACAAATGATTTGAGAGATTTATTATATTGTGGGGTGAAACATTTACTGTGATGACTGAAACGTTTAATATTTTCTAAAATGGAAAGGATCAGTTTATTTGACATGAATTAGTCATGCCAGGATTTTTGGTTGCCATGACATCATAAGCAGAAACTGTGAATAAATATTATTAGATGCAAACGTGACCCGAGTAGTCATAGCAGGAATAATACCAAAGAACTATATAAAGTTAAAATTAAAAGTTAAAAAATAAAAGTAAAAATTAAAATGAATGGTTAAGAAAACTGGGACAATTAACTGTCCCAATAGAATATAATGGAACAACTCTGGGAAAATTGGGATGTATGGACACTTTATGTAAAATATAAGATCTCTTGGTATTAGTTTTCATTGACGAGTCTTTTGTTTTGTTTTTTGCAAACTTTTACTTGTTTTCAATGTTTTATTGGGTTTTGAAAAAAGGCGAGTAAAGGAGTGGGATGGAGATAGGGAGGTGGGGGTTATGATACATTTTCATAGTTGTTTTCTTGTAATACTACTTAGTGGAAAATCTTCAATAGATGCAATGGATGCAGCATATCCCTTGCAAAAATTAATTTACCTGTACTAATTTGTCAAATAAATAATAATCTTGAAAAAAATAACAAACCTAAAATAATAATTCTGGCCGGATGATTACGCCAAAGCAGTGCTATTAACAAACTATATTTTAAAAATAAATTTTTGAATTTAACTAAATTTTAAAAAATTATTAGGAATATGAAGTTTATATTTAAAAATTTTGAATTTAAATTAATTGTAAAAAATTATTATAAATACGATATAAATAAAAGTTTTTTTTTGATAAAAAATTATTAAACAAAAGCAATTTTTGATGTTCAGTTTATTTAATTCAAATCCTTTATTTGTGTCATATTCATAATAATTTTTTAAAATTAACTTGAATTCAAAAACTCATTTTTCAAATATAATGTTTGCCAAGTCTAAGGTGATATTTCATAAACATTGAAAATATATTCACAAAATTAGAATAATTACGGCTGGACGATTATACCATAGCAATGCTAATCCCAAAGTACCGATTTACAGTGACAGTGTATGTAGAAAATGTCAAAACTTTAATGTGCATCCATGGCAAGGCAATATCAGTGCATACTGCTATAGGCAAGGGCTATACTGCTCATGAATAAGGTATTGTGTCTTAGCACTTTCATGTAATTTTGACTATTCATTTGAGAATTGTAGAAAACAAATATAAATAAAAAAATAGTTTGGGCTAATATAAAAATAAAACTTATATAAGAGATGAAAGGAAATATTATAACAAATAAAGGGAGTTTATTGTTATTTTATGCAAGAGCTCAAACTTTAGACTCCAGTAATCCTAATAGTGGCTTGGATTATAGATGTAGTTTTAAGTGCAGATGGAAGATAAATTATTTAATATTTATGTATGGAGCACAGGATGTTAAAAGAGGACCACTGACAAATTGTATGGTGTGTGAAAGAATTTTAAAGATAAAGTTGAAATTTTATGATTTTTTTTGTTTAGACCTGTATAATGTAATTTATAAATGTAAAGACAGAATAATAAAACTATGGTTTTTATTAAAATGAAACAGGATAATGAAATGAACTGACTAAGTAATAAGATACAAAAAGTAGATGAGCTTATTGAATGTATAGATATTTAACTTGAATAATAGGGTTTCTGGGCATATAATCTGCATATAAGAACTTGACTTCATTTAAGGGAGAATCTGCATTTACATCACATCACACAATGAAAAATAGGTGATTTCTTTGTGGAATATAATATTGTGAAAGGAAAGAATGTTCAATAGGTGTTAGATATATTACCTATATAAAATTTTTCTGGTTTTATTTATGAAGAAATATTTTACATCACATTGTGATTGGATAAGACAAAAATATAGTTGATTAATATATATAATGCTAGATATATGGTCTATGCACAGAAATTTCTGATTTTGAAATAAAACTGTTTATCACCACTAACTTATTGAATGACTAACAGTAATGCTGTTGAAATGGAAAAGTAAATAAACAAATTTAAAGTTTTAGAAGATATATAAATGACAGCTAACTGGTCTTTTAGACTTATTTAAATTTCTGATTTCACTAATGGAGATGCCATGTTTTATCACACATTGGGTATATTTCATGATAAAATAAATGTTAGTAAGCTATCAACACTGCTGTAATTATTATAATTGCCAACATTACTATTGTTAATATTAATACAAATGTGAGTATTACTTTTGATATTACATTGCTATTAGTATTAATATTAAAGGATGTGTTTATTTATAAAAGATATAAATTATACTAATGACTTACAAGAATACATTATATTATTTGCATAAAAGAATCATAAATATATATATATATATATATTGTGCCATTACAAATCATAAATATATATATATATATATATTGTGCCATTACAATTTAGTCATTAGCTAAATTGATAGTAATGTGCATGTAAGAAAATGTAAAACCAAAATCATCATCACATTTTTATATAACAATAAATGAAGCTGTAGGGCATCCAAGTTTAAACCCTACAAGATCCAGTTTTAAAAGCTTTAGACAGAAAGAGAGTGGGTCAACAATTATATTCTTTATTTGTTTGTGTGTTGATAGAAAGGTAATACACACATTTAAACTATTCAATATTTTAATTTTTCTTTAAAAAGCAAAGTTATAACGCATACGTATAGGCAGTGTATGTGTAAGCTATTGAATAGTTTTATATTTCAGATATTTAACTTTCTTTAAAACTAACCTATGCTTGATCAATTTTAATATCTTATTCTGTTTCTATTTTGCTTTTCTATAATTGTAATTGGGATTTAAAAGCTAAGGATTTAATTTTGAATATTAGGGTTATAATTACTAAACTGGCAATTAGATTATTGTAATGACAGTTTATGAATGATTTGAAATGATAAAGTATGTGTGTACATTACATACAGAAATTTACATTTATTAAATATTGAAAGAAAAAGAAGGGTTAAATCTGTCAAATTATTTTTTTTTACAATTTTGTGTTACATCAGATATCTATTTTTGTAGCAATTTTGTTTTTATAAATGATTGTTTGTCACTTTGGGAGCTTAAGCTTGGTGGGAACTCTAATTTTGAAATTGTCTCATCTTAAGATTAAAGGAAAGAAACTCCAATTTTAGATATTACAGATATACGTGAAAAAGGAAAAAGGATTAAGTCTATTTTTTTTAAGACAAAAGTGTCTGAAAACCAGGTGTGTGATTTTTTGGGTTGGTCAAAAATAGCAATTCACACTATCACTCTAAGTGGGTGAGTTGACTCAAAAATCGGATATAAAAGCAGTCTGGAAAATCAGCTGAGCTATTAGATTATTGTTATTATAATATTTGTGATAGAGACTTTTTAAAAAATTATTGAAACTAAAGCAGACAAACATTTTTAATTCTGCTAGATAACCTTTTTCTTTTGAAAATCATTTTTTATGAAGTTTTGAATGTTGAAAATATAAGAAAGGATGGGGTAGAAAAATTATATATGTGTCCCATCAAGACCTGACCATTGTGGAGCTACAGATCATATAGGAAAGAAAAGATGTCTTGTCTGAAAAATAATATTCTGCACCTTTCAACTAACCAGAGAAATAAGATGTTTTTAAATAGAAAGAAGAAAACATTCACCTGCATTCAAAGGAGATCAGAAAGATGAATTAATCTACTGATAACCCAGGAAATTTATAAACGTGAAAACAACTGTATTTCATCCACTAAAAGAATCATGCTTGATAGGAAGAGAAGAAAAATTAATATAAAGATTTCCAAATTGTCCACTAAAGCAAATAACCTCAATAGAATCATCATCATCAAATAATAATACACCTCAAGAAAAAGATTGTTCCAAAGTAAAATGGAAATGGTAGCTGCAGGAATATAGACATTATACAAGATAAGTTTGAGCCCTTGGAAGTTCACAAAACAAAGGATCGGTAATATGACTTTTTATATCTATTTTCTTTATGATATCAGAGTCTTAATAAAATTTTAGCAATAAAATGGTATAGTTTATTTAAAGAACTTTTAAAGACAATTCATATCGATTAAAAACAATAATTTCTTACCAATAATAACCTTGAGCTTCATAAATGATTTTAAATGTATCAAAATTATTTATTAATTTACAGTCATGAAATATTAATGTGTAAAATAATTTTTTGTATTATTATTTTGGTTTTAAATAATATTTTATTATGGGATAAAACACGCACATACATAATAATATTTTTATATGTGTATATTTGCGAGTGAATGTGAAGTAATAAGCAGTGTTAAAATATTAAATTATTTTGTTTTAAGAAAGTATAGCATTTCAGAGGTAGAAGGGAGGGGGAGAAAATGATTTAAAACTTGTTCGGTAAAACTTGCTCTTTCAATTCTACTAACATTTTTTTAACATTCTGCTTACATATTAGATTATAAGGTATGTGTGCCAATGAGTGAATATTTTTTTTATGAAATACTTTTCTTGTGGATGGAACATTTTAACAAATCGGTTACCCAATTTAATACAATATACTTTTGAAATACATTTACAGGAAAGGGGGAAGAATTTAAAATTTAATGTTATGATTTTAAAACAGTCGATTATGATTATTGTTGTTATTGTTAATATAAATTTTCATGTAAATATAGAAATTTTTATGTATATGTTAGAAATGCAGTAATAAATATTAGTTTATGTTATTAAACGAGGCATATATAGTTCATTAAGAGTAGTCTTTATCAAGTGTGATCATTCATCATCAATGGTTGAATATTAGTTGTTTAAGATATGATTGAATATGCTAAGATTAACAATAATTATGAATTTCGTTATAAAAATTAGGTTTTATGTTTAGGCTTAGTCCTAAAGCTGTGGTTGAAACCATTTTTATTATCATTATCATTATCATCATCATCATCATCATCAACGTTTTAATTAATGAGCTGGTTAAATGTTTAAAGGCTATAAATAAATATTGATTTCATAGTATTTAGTGATTTCTTAGTATTATTATAACCACCATCCCCTCATCTATTTCATGCAAGGATGAGTGAATTGCCATCCTAAATTAATAGTAATCTGAGCTAGTAAAACTTATAAAAAAATATTGAAACACATTTGTTATGCTAAGGCCTAAGAAATGATTTATGTCTAAGGAATTCCACTTCAGTTTAAAGATGTTTTATGTTATCTAGGTGTTTACTTAAATATTAGTGCATACAGTGCTATGGGTCTAAAATCAAAATCGTACATTTTGTAAGAAATGAGGTACCAAAAGGGATTCAAACCCGGTACATGTGAAAGGTTATTAGATATAACTGTGTCTAGATTCAAATAATCTAGTGGTGCCCTGATAGACCCTATTCACTTGTTGTTCACTTAGACATGCACTTAATATCAAACCATGAAATGAAAGTGAGTAAAATCTACGGTTGGATATACCTGAGATATTTTATTGAGTTACTAGTGTACTCACCTCAAGTGATTTCCATTTACCTGAGTTATAATAGTTGTTATTAATAATTTGTTTATAATTATTGATATTGTGATATCTTGAGGAATCTGATTATAGAAGTATGTTTCATTTAATCCAATGACCCTTAATATGATTGCTAACTCAGTCTGACCTTTTTGTTTAATAGCCTCTATTCAGATATTCTTCTCATAATTTAATTTAAGCTACAATGCTTTTCGTTTATTAGTTACAAGATTTATATTTGAATCTTTTCTTAATTATTTAATACATTTGGATCGTTTGATCATCTTTATTAAGTTACAATGAATATTTGAGATTTTAATAATATTTGGATTTTTGACAATCCAATGATATTTTAATATACAATTGAATTTCTACTTTAATATGTTACAATGGACCTTTTGAGCTACATTAATTAAGTTACAATATATATATATATATATATATATATATATATATATATATATATATTCATTTAAACACTAGACATCACATGATCACCATTCTTTATGCTTACACAAACTGCTTACCCAGAGGCAAAACTTCTCCATACAGTAGCACAACTCAATGCAAGCCAGAGTAATAAATGAATGCAGGAAGGTTCGTGCATAAGATCCCTATCTAATGCCTACTCATCCAGCATCCCTAGACTAGTTTTTAGCTTGTGTCTTTCATCAGTGAGAAGCCTTGGATCTGAGAGCACTGCACCTAGCTCTTAGGATCTAATGCAACCCTCCAGCATCTACCTTTTACCTTATTATCTAACTATAAAACTTTTAGTCCAAAATAAAAACACAATGATGTTTTCAATTCAAGCTCATTAGCTTGTATAGTCATATAGATCTGAACTCAGTTCAGCATTTATACATTTTGGTGTCTTTGGATTATGGTAATTGTGGTTATTAAAGAACCAATGACACCAAAAAGTATAGATGCTGAACTGAGTTCATATCTATATGATTATACAAAATTAATACGCTTGAATTGAAAACATTATTGTGTTATCATTTTGGACCCAAGGCTTTATTGTTGTTGGAGGATTGCATTAGAAATGGAAATATGGTTTTTGGTAAGATGAGGGAAATCTTGACTTTGTAAATATATTTTAAATTAAATTTAATTTTTTTAGATGTATTTAATTTCTAACTTGCAATTGGAGCAGAACAAAATATCATGATAGTGAAATTTCATAGCCATTTATAAAAATTAATTTATCATGTGAGAAATATATTTAAACAAAGATCCTAAAAGTTGATTAAATTGAGTAGTAAAACTGTTTGTAAAAGGTTATATTGTTTGGGATACTGCTGTTGATGACTTATATATTATTATTTCATGTAGATAATATGTAAATATATGTTACAATAACAGCTACATATTGTTTTATATTTTTTCTACTAATGTGAACAAAGCCATGGATACAGCTAGTTTTATGTAAAACAATAATTTGTAAATTAATGTAGAAAATAGAAAGCAACGATAGAATTGTATTCTGTAGGTTAATTGCATATTTTGATAAATATTGATTTTTTCTAATTCGTAATTAATTTAGCACATTAGGAACACGAGTATATCCGAAAAAAATACAAAAACAAATAATTAAATGGAAACATACAAAAATTAATGGTTATTATTTTAATCAATTATAGAGAAGTTTATAAGTAAAGTATTAAGTGTAACGGGATATATATATGCGTTACATTTAAATTCTAATACTTAATGTTTTTATAAATATCTAATACTGAATTAAAATCATAAACGTTCAAAATGCACAAATAACGAATTATTAAATTATTAATATGTTTGATTTAAATATTAAAATAAGAAGAGCTTTAAAAAAATTGTAGAATCGAAGCAAAGATTCTATAGTTTAAATAAAATATAATAAAAAACCTTTTAATTTTGAAAATAACAAAGAGTTTTTAATCTTAAAAATTACAAACAGATCCTCAGGGCAAAATGACCATTGAAAAGATGATTACGAAAGAGATAAGAGTCAAGGAATAGAAACAATTCAGATTAAAACAGTTTCCCGACAGTTCCAACTTGATTTTGTGAGAAGAGCGATAAGACGCACTTGCCGCTCTCTCTCACTTATTTTAAAAATGAAATGACTGTGATACCGGAATGGAACCAGCTAAAGCTACCTCCAGAATATCAGACTGGTCTTCCATGAAAGTCTTTGTGGGAATTGACACCAGGAACCGGGAGCTCTTCTACTGTAAGGTGTAAACGGAAAAATTTTACTACAAATAATTAAGAACTTTAAAGATTTAACAAGCTAAACATTTTTTTTTTTAAATGAACTTTAATTTGACTTTCCAAATTAATAATTAATGTTTAAATTTTATATGTTGAAGTTTTCTAAAATAAAGGCATTTGTAAAAATACATTTTTGAAAATGTATCCACTTACAGCAATAACACTGTACTTTTGCAAACATTAAATTACATGTAAAATTAAGTTCTCTTTGCTTGTACATTCTATCCAATTATGGAAGCATTAAATACATACTGAGATTGTTTGCCTATCTCAATATTCATATAAGAATATTTAGTGTTGTTTGTAGTTAAGTAGAGATAAAAGGTGGCTGCTGGGGAATTGCATTAAATCCTAAGATCTAGGTGCAATACTCTCAGATCCAAAGCTCCTCACTGATGAAAGCCACAAGCTAGAAACTAGTCAGGGGATTTTGGATAAGTAGGCAGTAGATAAGAATTTTATGCACAAGCCTTATGGCATCCATTGATTAATCTGGTTTGCACTGAGTGTCACTACTGTATGGAGATTTTTACCTGTTTTAATAACAGTTAAAGACTACATATTTTATTGTGGATTTATCAAAAAAAAATTTGAAAAGACCTTATATTCCAATAAAAGATAAAACTGTTGCTGCTAAACTAAAAAAATCTACAAATGTTAAAGATTGAGCTCAACAAGATGAAAAGTCTGATAGTTTGAGCATATTAAAAATGTTATTAAAATCTTAGTAGCATTTAATCTTTCTTTTAAGTTTGATCAAAATTTATTACAAAAACCTGATGATATAAATATTTTATCCAGAGCTATTTGAAAATTTAAATATTTTGTTCAAAATTTTTGTTGCTACTTTTAATATTATAATAAATGTTTTTTTTAAATAAAAAGTCTGTATATCTTTCCCCTTAATATGTTAATAAAAGCTAGAGTTGATTTATTTATATGTGGAATACAAACATGCATCTTACCAACTGAAAAATAAAGGTCCTTAAGTAGAGCTAATGGAATCAACTATAGATCTCTATAATATATTATAGCATATAGTACGTTGATCGAAAATATCTCAATTATTTCTATTTGATGTGACTTAAGCAAAGAGATAATGCTTGTTTAATGATGAATAATGATGTTAAAAAAGTATTGGCGACTATTGATGATGGGAACTTTAATAAGTAGTTGCCATCAGTTATAAGATAATTTAACAAATTTAATGGATTAAAAGATTAGTGGGTGGTGAAATATATTCCTGACAAGATATCTCTTCATATTACCCATGTTGAAAAGTTTAATATTTACAATAAAAACTACAATAGATCTTGCAGTATCGTTAGTATTTTTAAATGAGAATAAAATATTTGGCCACATTTTTAATCCTAAAAAAACACATTTGTCATTATATTCATTTGTTAAAGTATTAAAATGAAGAATATATGGAATATCTATTGTATCACCAATTGCTGTTACATTTTATTCTAGTAGAGGTGTATAAACTAACTTTTTATTGTAAAATTTTTATTTCTGCCTATTCAGTTGTTTGGTATAAAAATCTCCAGACAGTAAGGTATTGATCTAATTAGCTATCTATATTTTAATTTTCTCTTTGAATCTTTAAACACTGGGATGACTAATTTGTTGCAAAAATAATTTATAAATTCACTGCTTAATCCTTCATTGACATCTTTTTTTTTTTTTTTGGTAAACTTATATTTCACTTTTCAATTTCTTATTGGAGAAAAGAGGAGTGGGAGAGGGAAAACAAAAAATATGATTTTTATAGGTTTATAAGAATGTAGATAGAGTTCAAATAACAATTCTAATTTGAAATTGGAAAAAAAATGGCTTGGAAATTTGATTCTTCTTTAGTCTTTAGAAATATCTTTCTTTTCAAAGGTGAGGGAGGGATAGAGAACTAAATCTAAACTTGGGGATTTATACTAGTAATACTATGACTAAATTTATGAAAAAGCATTATAAAAAATATAGATGATATTAGTATTAATCTAAAATATCTTAGTATTAGTTTTCATTGATAAGCTTTTTTTTTTTTTTTGGCAAATTTTTATTTTTTATAAATTCAATGTGAATTTTTAAAAAAAGTCATAGCTAAAAAAAAGTAACGTTTTCACTTTACAAAAAAATACTTTTAAATATAGGGGATTTGAACTCAGACTTTCAAGCAACCTTCATCTATCCACACTATCTCATACTACTGATACACATGACCACATACATGTAGAAAAAATAATTATCAATAAACGTATTTCGTGCTGAACCAGCACTCATCAGTTGATCCAGATTATCATCTCCCACAGTTGTTTTTAATTTGTTAGAAATTAATTTAAAATAAACTTTATGTTGATTTAAAATGTTTTTATTTGAAAAAGTGTTCATTTAAATTGTTTGTAGTTTTTAATTTAAAAAAATAAAGGTACTGTGGTATTAGAGCTGCGACATGAATAATTATAATCGTTTAATCATTAAAATTAATTAGGTTATTAAATCAAAAACATATTTTAAAATCTACATTAAAAAAAAAACCAATTTAACAAAAAAAAAATACGAAAAGCATTAATGTGAAGAATAGTTAAAATGCGTGTTTAAATCAAACTGAGTGTGTGATTGCACGTGCATATTCTGCATAATCTATTTTAATACATTGTAAGGCTTACACTTGCATTTAAATATGTAATATATGCGGGATTCGAACTCAGACTACTCTCATCACACACATGTTGAAAAGATAAATAATCACTAATATTCGTATTTCGTGCTAAACCAACACTCATTAAAGTATGAAAACTGGTTATCTTAATATAAAGCTGAGTACTAATTGTATATATGTGTGGAGATGGTAATCTGAACCAATTGACGAGTGCTGGTTTAGCACGAAATACGTCTACTGGTAATTATTTATCTTTTCAACATGTGTGTGATCAGATGAGTCAGCAATGTAAGATGGCAGAGTTGTAGGTCGTATGAAAGTCTGAGTTCGAATCCCTCATATATTACATATATAAATATAGTTGTAAGCCTGTACAATGTATTAAAATAGATTATGCAGAATATGCACGTGCAAATACACACACAATTTGATTTAAACACCTATTTTAATTATTTTTCACATTAATGCTTTTCGTATTTTTTTTTTTGTTAAATTGTTGGGGTTTTTTTAATGTAGATTTTAAAATATGTTTTTGATTTAATAACCTATTAATTTAATGATTAAACGATTATAATTCTTCATGTCACAGCTCTAATACCACAGTACCAAAATAAAATTCAAATCAGTAGTTTTCTTTTTGTTTAATTTGATTTTATTTCAAAGCCAACTAGTTCGTTTTTATTTGAGATGTTTGACTGAATTTGTATTGAAAGCAGCTATCAAAGTTCCCAAAGCAATTCACCCCCCCCCCTTCATTTTCTAAAAAAGCAAAAAAAAAAAATTTACAAAATTTTAATACAAGTTCAAAACAAATCTGACAATTACAAATCAAAAGTTGTAAGAAATTCTAAGTCAATCAATTTCGCAAATCAATGTTAGCTATATTACAGATGACAAGAAATCTAAAGAAACCTTGAAAACACAATTGATTTCTTTTTAGAAATTGCAAAAAGAAATACTACAAAAAGTTCAGCAAAAAAAAAAAAGACCCGTCAATGAAAACAGGTTTTAGATTACACATTGAATTTATAAATTAAGTTGTAATATTATCATTGATAAATCGCCATTTTTTTAAAAAAAAACTTCAAATGATTGGTCATCCCAATATTCTTTCACAACATCAAAGCCAAGTTTAAATAGTTAATAAAAGCTAAAAATGGAAATGTAGATAGCCAGCTAGATTGGTACCGGTTTGAATCATTTATAGCTTTATTAGGAAACAACTTTGATTAAACTGAGATAGGCAGGAAAAATGCATCACTGCTAATAAAATTAAGTAATATTAGATCAAAAGGTAAGGGTTGATTGAGAAACAGGTGAGTTTCCAATAATATAAAATGGATATAAATTTTTAACTTCAATTAAGAGAAAAAACCCACATCCCTTATATTGACAGACAGCATAATGGAAAAATTTGATTTGTAATTTTAAGTACAGCATATAATCATATTTCAAATTAATTTTTAGTCTTACTTGTTAATTTTTATATTTTAGTTAAATGTAGAAGACATGAAAAAATTCTTTACCAAAGAACAAAATGAAATATTTGATAAACTACACAAAGAGAAAATGGGAAAGAATGGCTTAGACATTGAATTTGAAATTATTTTTTTAAAATAAAAAACTGCTAATTTATTATATACTATTTAATAACTGAAACACAGGCTTATTATATACTATTTAAAAAAATTTTTAAATTTTAAACTAAGATTTATTGCAGCATATGCACACAGTAAAAAAATTATTAAATAATGTTATATTAACATTTATACACCCGAGTAGTGGTACTGATTTGAAAATATGATACAAATTATTAGATTATAGCAACCTGTCTTCAATTATACTCAAACACATTATTTAGTCAGCGAATTCTAGAAGGCTACCAGACTCACAATGGAATTTTTAGCTTTCATCATTGCATTGCATATATCATCTTTAGATAACCCAATTAGGTACTGCAGAACACAGAGACATATAGAGCTGTTACCAAGTCTGACTACGACTACTATTGGTAATATAAGAATCCCACGTCTATTATTATAAATCAGATGGAATATGGATTGTCAAAATATTACTTGATATTCTTGAGATCTAAATGAAGTAAGAAACTTATAAGAGCAAATCAGTGTATCTTTTTGACCAGAACCAGACTGTTTTGTCCTTATGGTCATTACCTCCAACCGCTGGGCCACTCATTTTGTTTCAATCAAAAGCAAAAACAAATCTCATTATATTACCCTTTGTTTTGGTTTTTAAAAAAGTAGCAAAATCACATTAATAATGATAAGTTATCAGCAACATAATTTGAAAGTTTAAAGATTATGGCTTTTTGACTATCAAAAAAATGCATGTGTTAATGCAATGTGTTGATGGCAGATTGGTAGAAGGTAAAGGATGACAAGAAATAGATGTTTGAATTAAATTAGTATTAAAATTTAGAGAAAATTTTTAAATTGGCTATGTTTCTAGCATGTGATCAGAATTCTAGGATTAAATATTTTGTTCGATAGTATGTATAAAATTATGTAGTAATAAATTTTAAGTCACTAATTGACTATTATAGAATTTTTTTTTAAAAAAAAACATTAATACCAGTATTACAACCTGTTAACAGCTACAAATACCTTGGTCAGATTATTAATACAGATGGAAACATAATGGATTAAATTAATCATAGAATTAAACTTGGTTGGAGTGCTTTTGGTAGAAATAACTTGATACTAAAAGGAAATATTCCTATGTGTTTGAAAAGAAAGGTTTTTAATAAATGTGTTTTGCCAGTTCTTACTTATGGATCTGAGACTTGAACACTTAATAGAAGAGCAATACAGAGACTTCAGACCACTCAAAAAAATATGGAGAAATGCATGTTAGAAGTAACAAGAAGAGATCGAAAATGCAATATATGGGTAAGAGAACAAACAGGTGTTATTGACCTCAATGAAAAAATTAAAAGATTGAAGTGGAGTTGGGCTGGACATAGATGATAATAGATAGACAATTGAAATCTCAAACTGGATTCCAAGAGATTGTAAAAGACTCGCAAAGAGATGGATGAAATAAGAAAGTATGCAGAGGTGATGTGGAGAAGAGAAGATGGATTGAACTTGGAGAGACCTTCATCCTGCAGTGGATTGATAATGGTTGACGGTGATTACCTGTTTAAAAATTTAACACAAAAAAGTAAACAAAATTTCCTAACAAACTTTTTTAAAAAATAAAATGAACTATCATCATGTCATAGCATTATCAATGTTAACCATATCCAACTAGAAAATATTTAGGCCAGACCATAACTCTAGCAACAATATTTTTCTCTATTTGAAATAAGAAAATATTATTGCTAGGGCTATGGTCTGGTCTAAATTTTATTATTTTAAAACTATATGCAATCATTTCTTTTTAAAGTTCTAATCTATTTCTCAAAGACCTTATTTAAATTTCACAAAAAATTTTCACATTGCATTAAACTTGAAGGCTGTGTGTATGAAAAAGTGAGATTATCTTCCTTACATTATTAAACTTGGAGGCCATGCATAAAAAAAAATGAAACAATTTTCGATATATTCAATCGGTATCAATCTAATCAGCTAACTACATTTTAATTTTTGAGACTTTATAAACATTGAATGGTTAATTGAGAAGTTGTAGATTTCGTTCCAAAAATAACGATTGATCTTAGTAGTAATAAATACTATAATTAAATTTATAAATTCATTATTTAATCTAGAACCTCTTAGTATTACTTTTCATTAACAAGTTTTTTGGCAATAATTTCTTTTCCAATTGAAAAAAAATTTAAAAATTTGGATTCTTTTGTTTTAAAAGGGGTGGGGTGTATGACAGAACTAGCTATTGTATTTACGACTAAATTCATAAATTCATCTAAAATCTCTTACTTTTTATTGACAGAGGGTTTTTTTTTTGGCCAAACATTTTTTTTGGCAAATTTTTATTTCTCTTTGCAATTTCTAATTGGATTTAATGAAAAGAGAGAGTGGGTGGAGGAAATTAATAAATTCTATGTGTAATCTAAAACTTCTTTCTCTTGGTTTTCATTGACAGGCCTTTTGTTTTTATTTGTTGTTTCAATTTATTAAGTTTTGAGAAAAGAGGATAAGTGTCTGGAATTTGTAAATATTTTAAATACAAAAAAAAATCCATTTTTCCGTGCATTTCAAAAAATTTCACAAAGTTCAATTTATCCTGGAGACAATTTTGAAGGTGACAAAAGTAGTCCGAATGTAGAAACGAATCTGAATTTTGAGTTCATACATCAAGTAATGTCGTGTCGAGACAAACAAAATGGCACATTTTAGCAAACAAGTCATCTGCTTGAAAGATTTACCGTTAACAGAATTAGTTGTTGTAGCATTTCTGCAAGCAAAAAATATTCTTATAAATGAAAAGACCTGCATTTGTGGATCATCTATGAGAGTTTATAATAGAAATACAAGTCAATTCAAATGTTCATCACGTTTGTGCGATCGGTGTTGTTAAAAATTGCAGTTGGTTTGACGGCTCGAGAATACCATTGTGTAAAACACTCCATATTATCTATTACTGGAGCCACAGACAGTTGACTTGAAATTTGTTTCATATTTGAAATTTTTTTCATTGCTGTTTTTGTGTGTTTGTGTTATGAAAATCATTATTTTTTCATAACGGCTAAAGGATTCATACCAAATAATGATTTAAAAAGGTAAAATAACCGGTATAACCTTAAGTTCAAAAAACAGTTTATTTCATGTTTTGATTAATAAAACAGCAAAACAGTTTTTATTGCTCTTTCTGTTTATATATGTGTGCATGTCTGGACTATAAAAAAAAAAGATTGACAATGTTTATAAAAATAAAAAAAAGACAAAAACCAATTAAACTACCTAATCAAATTAAAGCCGGCCTGGTAATGTTACATTTTATGTGTCTTTATTATCAAAAAAAAAAGTTTGACAATGTTTATAAAAAAAAAAAGTTTGGCAAAAAAATAACCGCATAAAAAAAAAAGACAAAAAACAATTAAAATTACCTAGTAAAATTAAAGCCAGCCCAGTAATGTTACATTTTATGTGGTTTTGCAAATAAATGCCATTAAGCGGCGCATATGGCTAAAGGACTAATATTAATATCAATTTATTAATAGTTAATAAAAAAGTAAAAAAACTTTTGTCTTGTATAAATTTTTTTTCAAATAATTAAAAAAAATTTTGTCATACTTTATTTCCTTATTTTTTTTTAATGCAATTTTAAAGTAATTATATCTTGTTTGGTTTTATGCGATTTTTGAAAATTACAGCAACTTATCCCAAATTTTTCAAGGTAAGACTATTTTTTTTTTATGTCGCATATATCCACATTTAGTTTTAATAACAGATTGCCAGCTAAAATAAAATATTGAATAGCCAGAAGTATAATTGTTCCAGAAAGCATAAACCTATAGATAACAGTAATAAGGATGTTTATAAAAGCCTTCATGATTAAACACATTATGCTGCTTAGAATATTATCCTTTGTGTGTGAGAAGCAAAATATACAGCTAGAGGATTAAATATATACTATTTATTTCTTCAGGAATTCCAAATTATTTATTTATTATTGTTAAATAAATTTTATTACACTTGTGTTAATTTATTTGAAGTTGTTGATGCTCTCCCAACTGTTATTTAATTAATAATGTGAGATATAGCATTCATGTTATCATGCATATATTACTCATGTTCTTAACATGTATTATTATTCTGAAAGAAGTATATATCTATAGTGATAGATGTAAATTTTAGGTCAACACATTTTTTCAAATCATTGTATTTCTGCAGATAAATATCACAAAATCCTAACTCTTTGATAGAATGCAATAATTCTTTCATATCTGCAATTTCCAAATCCATAATATCAATAATCTGCGATTTAAAAAAAAAAAAATTAAATTAAATTTTCTGTATTTTATTTTTTTTAGTTCTCAATTATCATTTTACTGCAGGATGATCTTTCCAAGTTTAATCCAGTTTTTTCAAACTATAGGGTTTCCTTTCTACATAAAAACAATTTTTTTTTTCCCATTTATTCATCTCACATAGTTTTTTCTACATCTTTTAAATCTCTTGGGATACCTTTGACTGCATATCATATTTTCTATAAGTATGATCAGTCCGGCTTCAATTTTATTTCTTTTCTTTCAATAATATGTTCTTTCAACCATGTATTTCCATTTTGATCCCTTTTTTTGTTGTCCTCAAATATTGAATCATCTTAAGTTTCTGCATTGCCTTTAAATGGTCATATCTCAAATCCTTATGCAAAACCCAATAAAAACACATCTATTAAAAATCTTCATTGCCATATTTCTTATTTCTAACAAAAACATTCCATCCAATTTCAAATCTATGATTAATTTCATCTATCATATATTTCTATCAGTAATGATAATCTGACAAAAGGTTTTATAGTTAACTTCTAATCCATGATTATCAAACTTTATTTCCTCTTTCTATAAAAATGTATTAAACATTACTTTAGACTTTTTAGCATTTATTTTTAGTCCTATTTTCTTACCTTCAGCTAATATCGTAAAGTTCTGAAGCATTATATGCAAAAGCAACTATATTGTCTAAATAAAATCTAGATAATTCAAATAAAATCAATATATTTTTATTCCCTTAACTTCTTACTTTAATTGGCAAAGTACTTCTTATACAAGTTTTGAAGATATGAAATCACACTGACATATACTCTTTTAACAATTTTAATATCAAGTAATACAATAGTTGTTGCACTTTGATAAATATTTTTCAAAATATAGCAATATCCTGGGTCTATATTTGATGATCATAAACTTTAATCTGTCAAAATATTTATAAAACCAAATGCTCTTTCATAATCTACAAATCTAAAGTATAATGTCTATTCATACTCATAAATCTTTTCTATAAAACTTTTCTCAGTATTTAAAATGTAATTCAATGTACTAAAACCACTTTTAAATGCAGTTTGCTATTTTTTACTCAAGTCCAAGGTTGCTGCTAATAAGTTGAATTTAGCAAAAATCTTGTATAGAACCGATAGGTCTGTAATATCAAATACCTTCTTTATCATCTTTCATAAATATCAATATCACCATTGCATTTTTCATCTATACGACGTTTTTATCATTTACATATTTGTATTTTTTTACCTGCTGCTTTTATGATATCGGTAATAATTTTATTACTTCCTGAAGTTTTTCCCCTTTTTTTTGACTTTTAATTGCATGCTTCATCTTTTCATTTAAAATAGTTGACAATTCAGACATAATTATGGAGATTATTTAACTCTTTATAAAATTCTTCTACATATTTCATAATGTTCTCATTCTTTTTAGCAAAAGTTCCATACCAAAATACTGCTTTAACTTTGAGACTGTTCTCTTCTAAAGTTTTTCCTTGCCAATTCAGTTAAATTTTTTAACATTATTAAAATTTTTTTCATACCATTTTATAGAATTTCAGATATTTCATTCTTCTCAGTGGTAATTTTATGCTTTTTTGTAAGGTATATTTGTCAGAGTTCTTCGGTTATCAGTTATTTTCTTATTTATCTCAGCAGTCTAAAGTATTTTCAAAGTTCATTAATATTTTATACCAATTTGCATGTTCTAATTTAAATTCATTGAAATGTTTCTGAAGGTTAGGAATATCAAGTGTTAATAATGAATTTCTTAGTAATCTTCATCTTTCTAGTTTTGCATTAACAAGTACGTATCTTATATCATATTAATCGATGATCACTTCTTGTGTTTAATCTATTAAGAATATTACAATCTTTAAATAAATATTTTCTGTTAGTCAAAACATAGTTCAATTTTTCTGGGTCTTCATTTGGATGCTTCAATGTCCATTTCCATTTATTAATTTTCTTAAAAGAAAAAATTCACAATATATATTTTTTTCTGCAAATTTCATAAATATGTCCTCTTATTTCTGCTATCAGAATCAAATTTACCCACAGCACTTTCATTTACCAATTCTAGAATTAGTCTTCTTGTGATAATTGTGTGACCAACACTTTTTTAATACCTATATAAAAATTCTACTTTTTTTTCACAATAATGATCTGTTAGACTAAACATAATTCTGAATTATCTGCATTTGATATTTTCCATTAAGTTGAATAACTAATCTTGCCACTCTGATATTCTACCACTCTCCACTATGTTGTTTTTTAATTTTTTTTATTTATAGTAAATTCTAGTCCAGTTGTACTTCCAATATTTGTACTTTTCAAATCAGTTATATTTTTACTTTTTTTTTTAACTTCACAAAGTCCATATCCTTCATTTGAAAGTAATCTTCAGTTGTAGGTAGTTAATAAAAGATCACCATCAAATGGCAACCTGTTTTCACAATCATGAGATTCTTAATACCATCTACCCTTTGATCGCCAACTATTGCCTTGTTGACAATTTTATGGTGTCCTGCACCTATAGACCATAATAGTTTTGTCTGTTGTTATTGTAAATATCTAAAAGAAAAGATCACTATCCCACACATTCATCCTGTTTTTAAAAAAATTCAACTGATGTATCAGTTATGAACTAACTATTAGACAACTGAGAAGACTATTGTGTTTTTCTTAAGTCAAAAGGTAAAAAATCCAGTAAATTCACCATATTGGCTGATGCATGTTGGTGAGCAACCTATCAATGTTAGTTTACTAATAATAGTTGCAATGACAAGTATATATGGGGTGATGTTTGGAATACGCTCTGCTCAGTTTTTTAAAACTCAAAGAGAAATCCGAGAATCTTTCAGTTAGAAACTTCTACATACATGTTTTCAACTTAAAGAAAAAAAGACAAGTTAATGACAAAAGTAGACTAATCTATGGACCTTGACACTTCTCAGTTGCAATACACCACACAAAGCATATTAGAAATATTGTTCACTGTTACCCATAAATGTCAGTATTAATAGTGTAACCTCACGTGTTGTGATCTAGAGAGAAAAGTAATAAAGTTTAACATATGATATTTAAACTGCAAGTATTTGTTAGCATATAAATAAATATGCAATCTTAAACATTTACTGTTCTCTTCTAAAAAATAAAAAATCACATCATGGACATAGTGAAGCCCCAGTCAATATATTATTTTTATTGATAAATTAAAAGATTGTTAGTATTCTTGCAATAAAAGAGATAAAAGTTCAAATGCTAATAGATAGGCTTATATTAAATTTTAACACAGTTTAAAAATGCTTTTATAAAAATATATATATACTGCACATATATACACAAATTATGCCATCTAAATATTTATTTACTTCTTAACATCCAAACTCCAGTATCTCATGAATGTAATATACTGTTGTGCGAGATTATGATAGTGCTATCTTTTTTATTACTAAATATCCACTCAAGAACCAAAAATAAATAATGTGAAATCATTTTATTCACAATTACTATAAATATCCCAATAAATATTCTTTTGAATGTTATAAATATTTAACACATCATTGAGTAACTGCAAAAATAATTTAATAATACAAAATCATACAATAATATATTAATAGATTGCAAATAAAGTCAACTTTTATATACATTTTGGTCACTATTTCTACTATAAATCTCTCTAAATGTTTTATGTATTAAAAATATTCATTTCATATTCATCCTAAAAATATTAATATGCATAATATATTCAAATATTATTTTTCAAAAAAACATAATATATTAATATGCATATAAGTAAAATGACTGTTGATAATTTAAAGTCCATATTATGAGAAGACATGTTTCAGTCATAGTTGTAGTAGATAGAAAGTGTAAAAATTTGAGTTGAAGTGACTAATTCTTGGCATATTTTCTTAATCTAAGATTTGTCTTCATTATATAAAATGAGATTGTATAAAAAGATTATGTCAATATTTGTTTGAAGAATTTGGAACCTTTAAACAAACTCTATATACAGTTTGTTAATGCACAGTTATATGTTTATCATCTAGAGTATTAAGTATTGTTTTAAAAAAATGTAGATAACTGAAAAATATATATAATAAAGAATGTTCTATTACATATAAATGTATGCAGAAAATGATGTAAGTTTAGCTAGATTCTTATATTCTTTAAACTCATTTCCTACCAATAATTATTATCTTCAATACAAATTACTCGTGGAAATTCAGATTCATCAACAAAATCGATTTTTAGAATATATTATATACTTAAATCTATGAACGTGTTTCCATTTTTTTCTCCTGCCTTTCATAAAATCATCATACATTTATCTTAAAATAGAATTTTTCTCTTTATAAATAAAAGTGTTGTTAAAAAATGATGTGAACATAATAATAGCTGTGTTATCTATTATCAATTATAAACCTAAAACAATGGTCAATGCATAAATAAATTTAAAATTAAATTGTTAATATGAGATACCAGTAACAACAAATACTCCTATGTATTATCAATTTTTCATAATAGTCTATTATTTAGATCTTACATCTGTTTTTGAGGAGACAAGTCAACATGTATCCACACAATCTTTATAATCCATTGCAGGTTACTTTAAAATCTCTCCAAAGAGAAAATAATATTCACTATATTAATACATTGAAAGATGATGAATATTTACATTTTTCTTCCCTTGTTTCACCCTACAGTTAAGATTAATTAGATATCCATTTATAATTAAATAATTGGCAGATTAATAATATTTCTATGTTTTACTTGAATTCAGGCCCCAAGCTTTTGGCATTAACTGCAGAGATTCACTTCTTTACTTTAATGCAATAGATTTTAATGTATTAAGACCTTAACACATCTCCAGTTCTATATTACCCCTTTTTTATGACATGCAAACACATATCATATTTGATTTATACTCTGATATTATGTAGTAATTTATCTTTAAATAAAAGCAGCCCTCTGAAAACTTGCAAAACAATAAAACTGTCTCTTACAAAATTGTAGGACTGGAAAAAAAATAAATCATGTAGGTTAAATAAAATGTGTTTTATGATTTTGTAGATACTTTGCATTCATCAAACTGAAAATTAAGCAAAAAAATCAAAGTTCAAGTAATTTGCTGTACAAGATTTTTATTGACTTTCCCTTTATCATGAACCTGTTTTAATCTGATTTTTTGTTTCTGATTTAATTTACAACATGGAATAAACTTATAAATATACACATAAAAAATTAACATTAGCAACAAAATAAAATTTTAATAATGATAATAAACGAAATCTACAAAAAAAATTTGCTGAAAACTTTCGCCCATTTCATTTTACATCGGACAAAACAAACTTTTTACAACATGTGTATTTACAATGCAAAATTAACTAAAATAATAATAAGAAGCCTGTTCATTTTCTGAAAATATATACACAGTATGTAATTTAAAAAAACAAAAATATATAGTGATTTAAATATCGAAAAATAAATGCTCTACATCTGGCACTTCTTTTTTTTTTTGTTTGTTTGGTTTCAAAAAAAAAACAACTAAATTATACTAGTTATCTACTAGAAATAAATTACATATTTTATACATGTATTATTATAAATGGTAGACATTCAAAACAAAGTAACCTGATTGGAAGAATATTCACAAGGCGAATACCCTCTTTATTTGCAATTTGAAAAGCAAAAATAAATTATAACAATTACACATTGGGGAAAAAAATAATATCATTAATTATGTAAAATAACTGATTTACTTTAAAAATTGTAATTATAAATTTTAAATGGGTTGGAATAATGTTTAAAGCAAATACACACAAAATTAAATCCGTCAATATGAGGATCAAAAATGCCACGAAAATAAAAAAAATTAATAAATACTATACAAATTAATAATCATCAAATAAAATGCGCACAAAAAAAAATTAGAAATTATCGCTTTATGAAATATTTGGGCTAATTTTAATTAACAAATACTTTTCCAGAGATGAAAAAGATTTATATATTAAATGAAAATAATTCTTACTTTAATTTCTCCTGGCCAACCCCATTCCTTTATTATTATTTTTTTGATGTTTTGTAATATTGATCAATTAATTACACTGAACAAGACCAGAATAGTAATCATGTACACATTAATTAATTTCAAAATATATATCTAGTGTCCAGTGGAATTCTTCATGCACACTAGCTAAGCTACTCTCTGTGAATTTTAATAGTTATAATGCTTTAAACTTAAAAAAAAAAAAACTGATAAGATCGGCATGCACAGGGTAATCATGTACGGCTAACAAACTATTTAAAATATTTCAGCGAAGATAGAAATTTAACTGATTGATACCCAAGTGCTACCTGGTATCTTTAAAAGCAGGTTCTAAAATACTTTCAGTAAACAATAAAAATTTTTTTCTTTTTCCCTAATAATAAAGTAGAATGAACAACATTTGACATTCTTATAAATTTGCAACTTTCCAATTACCTTAAACTCTTTACGAAAACAACACAAATAACACATAAATTATTTTCTCCCACTTGTTGCAACACCCAGGCCTGACAATAGTTTTGCAATAAAGATCAAATATTTTTAACATTAACTGGTGGTCCTGCACCCAAGAAAAAAAATGAATAAACAAAATATTTACTACTTCTATGTGTCAATGTGTGTGAATTAATATACACACATGTTTAAAGTGCATACACACGTGAAAATGAGTACACACACATAATTATATGCATATGGATATATGTACATGTAAAAATACTTTAGATATTTAAAATTATTCTAATTTTCATATCCCTATTGCTTAGAATATTTTTTATCAGTTTTTCACTAAAATTACCTTTTTTGCACTTACACCCAGAAAAAATATGTCTGACACTTCAGTATACAATTCCCTTAGTGGACAAATCCACCAATGATATTTAATGGGAATAATAATATTAAACTGATAAGCAAGTGAATGCTTAAAACAATTTCTACAACTTGAAAACCAATGGGTGTACTTTTTTTTTTTTAATTTCTAATGTTTCTCCAACTATGATGGTAATTCAAATAATATAAATAAATGTAAAGTTAGTGCTTGAAAACATTTATAATTGTTTGCATTTGAACCCTCGTCTTTTGTTCATTAATGGAAGAATGGCAAGGGGGAGATCACAAGGTTTACCAGTCTCTACTGGTTTAATCTGGCTTAGTCAGGATTCTGATTTTCTCAGGCATTCTTTTTCGTGATTGGCTTTTTCTAAAACTCTAATAGAAGCTGATAACTGAACATTGACATCCATCAAACGGCTGCAAACTTCTGACAAATCATGATCAGGCCTTGTAATTACTAAAATACCTACAATAGAAAAAAACAAACAATTTTACAGTATTCTGGTCTTTTAATTATAAGCATTCAATACAAAAGAAAAAGAATGTACATATATTTCCACATTATCATTTCTATTTTTGTCAAAAAGACAAAATTATAAAGTAACATTTTAATTTATTGTAATTACTGCTATACTTTAATTGTATGCTGATATAAATATAAGCAAAGTATTATTATTAATAAAATAAATGTATGCAATATACAAAAAATATTGCAACATATTCAAACTACAGATAGTAAAATTAACTTGTGTAAGCATCATTTAGACACAAAGTGGAATGGCATTGCCTGTTTTGTTTACAGCAGTCTTATTCAAGACTGATATTATCTTGTATTAATCATAACAATCTATAATTTAGTATTCATTTTTGTCCCTAGTTGGCAGGTATAATCAGGAGATAAAAACAGTTTTAAATTCAGTCACTCTTTGTGTAATGCAGTGGGATTTTTACATTGTTTGTAAAGATGAAAAATAAGATTTTATTTGCTTTGGAAGTTTTATTAATAAATATTATTTTTCCTTTATAATCACTAATGATTTTTTTTTTTTTTGTTTGGAATTACAGTTCAATTCAAACCATTATTTAATTAATCTATCAAATGTTAAAATAGAACCAGTGTTCCAACAATAAATGTATTATCTACATATCTAAAATAACCTTTAATACATATATTTAAAAAAATGGGAATTTTCTTGTTACAATATGACTATAAATGAATTGTTAATGAAAAATATAATTGATGAAACAATTTTATGTGGGTGGGGATCAACATGTTCATTAAAAAAGAGAATGCACGAATATAAAAAAATGTACAGAAAATTATGTGATACTGGTGTTATAAAAGAATAATTTTTTTTTTATCCAGCATGTATGTTGTCATTTCACAATAGGAGATTTTGTTCAATTTTAAATGTAAAAAATGATAAACGAAAAAAATCAATAAGGCATTTGACGAGCAAACAATTTAACTATGTAAGTGTATATATTGTTATTTTCAAAGAAATCCATCAAAATGTAAATATTAAAAGCCTAAAGCTAAATTAGCCAATAAAATAATCAAAATTACCCCAAATTCAAAACTAAACCAGATGAACCAAAAAAATAAACTCTAAAACACAATCAATAGTTTCACTCCTACAAGCAGACTTTTCGAGTGTAAAGGTCTAAAACATAACAAATTTATACTACATATTACCCACAATCCTCACAGCCCACACACCATTAATATCAAAAGAACTTTTAAACAAGTTAATTGCTTCAGAATCATAAATTTTTAATAATAAAGATTCTTTAATTCTTTTTATTTCATTTCTTTCAAAAACGACAACCTTAGCTTCATCAAAACTATTAATGTGACCTGCAGATCTTTTATGGATATATAATGCAGAACTAAAATATTTATTTCTAATCCTACTTTTATTCTTTCATTTAAACTCTAACTCTCTGATCTATGGATACTGTCTTACAAAAACAAGGGATAATATACAAAAAATACTAACCATTTCTTTTTTCTGCTAAATGTTGACAATATAGTGATAATAATATATCAACATCTTCTTCTTCAATACGTCCAAAAGCTTCGTTTGGCCACATTGACCTAATAAAATAATTAAAAACAAGGAGTTATATGAAATACTTACGTTAAAAAAAAACCATGAAAGAATAAATTAATAAAAGCAATACCTATAGCTCCGAAGCTGCTGTATTGCTTTGAGAAACTTCTTACTCAAAAGGAATTCCAGTAAATAACTTTCTGCTTTTTGCTTATTAAAACTTCCAGGATCTAACTGGGCAACTGGAGAAGTCTGGCCATTTTCTAAATCACACATGGCCCTGGTTAATTCATGCTTCAATAATGTTACTTCTTTGGATAAATCAGGAACCTATTAGTAAAAGTATATAAATTGGTAGTATATTGAAACTTTTTTTTTTTAAAAAAACTTCATATAATTAACAGACTTATACATTTTCAGATTTAAAAAGTATTACTGGAAAATTTAAAGAATTTAATAAATACAAACTTACAACAATAATATGTTAAGGGGATGGCAAACAATGACATACACTATTATTGTTAATAGTATTTATATCACTTTCTTATAATATCCGTTTGCCTAGATATTAAGGCATAAAACTTAACATATATATGTAAATATATATATATACATGCACACAATAACTTGTATTATAATGTTATGTTGGAAAAGACTATATAAAAGCCAAGTGAAAGATTAGAAAAAAGTTAGATTTATGATCTTAAGGAAAAAAGTGATTATGATGTATTAATAAAAGATCAAAAAAAGGCAGGGTAATATGCAAACTAATGGTAAATAAATGATGCTGATCAAATATAATAAAAGTTTTAACAATATTAAAAAATCATATACTATGTTATTTTTATTGTTTCCACAACATAAAATCAACAAAGAAGACAACAGTCAAAAAAAAAGAGAGACAAGCATAACTATTTTCTAAAAACTGCAAATCAGAAATTTTGATTATATAATAGCAATTTAATAAAAAAAAAAAATTTCTATTATTATTATCAACCACAACAGAAATTTCATGCACCATACAATTAAAAAAATCTACTGATTAAAAAAAGAAGAAGCCATTTTCAGCATTATTCAAGTGATATCTGAGGCCTAGTTGCTTTAAAATAATCATTGTTTTTCGAAACTATTAAAAATTCCCAGGTCATTATCTTGTCAGAAATAAAATTAATAAAATACAAAATATATTTTAAAAAAATGTATCCAAAAAAATTTGGGATGGGGGATTTCACCTTACTAAAATCATACAAAATAAAAATATTTTTATAAGGAATATGTTGTAATATCAGTAACATAGCATTAATCAATCTAAATAAACATATAAATTAAATTTGCTAAAGCCTCTAGATTAAAATTAAATATTTTATTGATACAAAAAAGTAAAATTTTTCAACTGTTCATAATAAAAAATATTATTAACTCCACATGTTAAATGCTTAGAATTGCCATCTTTGGCTTTATTATACTGTTGTCTTTTTTTTTTATTATTATTCCAGCTTTATTCTTGATTGGCAAAGCCTTATAAAAAGAGAAAAAAGATTCTAGGAAGGAAAGTAAAGATTTTTAGAGTTGAGACAGTAATCATTGATAATATTCATCTGCTAGTGTTTTTCTAAAGATGAAAAAACAAATGGTGACATGAATTCAGAACAATTTGAAAGACATTCACGTTCTTTGTCCAATCTAAAATAAATGGATCCAATGAATAACTAATTAGAATGTTAGATCACATCTTTATCAAGCTTTAAAATATCTAGAATATAATTAAGTAAATCTATAACTCGATTTAATATCAAAAACTATGGTATTTGTATAAACGAGTATTCTAATATTTGTTTGAAGGTTTGTAATGATGGTATATTATAAGATGTATTCTAATACTTTTAATAACTATAAATAAACAACAAACGTTGCTAATATAAAATTTCACCTTTGAGTATTAAACAATCAATTTACTATCCATATAACAATGGTAGTAATGTTGATATTTTCAAATTTAATGGACTTCATTTCATTTTCACTTATAATGATTTTTATGGTATGAATGAATACTGTAGGAATTCTACATATATAAATATAGATTGTATTTCTGACATTTTAATCACATAGTCGATGTATTAGAACTTGTGGATTTAGAAACAGGAGGAAGTATTAGATTTAGACTTTATTTTATATTAATAGAATTTAACATCTTTAAAAATTAAGTTCCAAGATTTCTAAATGCAAACTATCCATCTTAGTATGTTTGGGGATTTCATTGTTTTGTAATGTGAAACACTATATTTAAATAATAGAGTGGCAAACTATCACCAATGATGATGATCAACCTTCAGCAAAGAATTTAGCAACACATATTTAAAATATTGAAAGGCTTAGTAGTGCAGAGTGGTGCATTAGTCTGTCTTCTTTGCGACCAGAGATTTGAATCTGGGCTGAATAAAAAAAATTTTTAAGAGGTTTGGATTTTTTCTTATGTAGCTGACCACAGTCACCTTATTTAATATTGGTTTGTAAATGGATATTTAGTTATTCTTTGCAGGGCAGTAAAACAAATTGCTCAATACCTCAAAATAAGCAGACTTTTCCTCTATAAGGAACTGATAGAAAGACTGTTGCATTGCAGTAGACTATTTAAAGATGTTTTATTTTTTTGTGCAAATTAAAAGAAAAAAAACAAAACAAAAACATTCTTACATTAAAAAAATAAGTGTATTCTTAAAGTAAATCTGTTAAATAATATTACTTAAACAAAAATATCTATGCAATATCTTATTTGGTGTTTATTATTATTATTATTGTCACTTTCTCTGATAATAATTCTATATATATATATATTAGACCTATAATAATTTGACATTGTATTTTCTTTGTTTTATATATATGTATATATAGTGTATTCCAGTGATTCTGTCTCCAAATTGCCTTTAGTATCATTTCTAAATCAATTCATGAGTTACATAATTTAAGTATGGCCATAAAAATTTTAAGATGCTAATATGTCTGAATCATGAATTGTGACAGTGGGTTTCATATCTTAACCCAAGATAGAATAAAATACTAATATTAAATTTTGTTTTAAATTGAGCTAAATGGCTATTGATATGTTTGAAAAGATTCAACTATATATATATAGTAAAAAAGTCACAAGGAATGAGAATATTTTCAAATGGTGTGCAAGATTCATGATGGCAGGAGATCAGCCCCTAAGTTGTAAAATACAGTGCCACATTTTATGTCATAACTTGTGATTCAAACACACTAATGCTTTAAAATTTTTTGTGGAAAATAGTTAAACTACATTGCTATGTAACACTTGTATAACTTGCCATCTTTTCACTGTCACACACTGGCTGTCAAATATATATATACACCTGGGTCTCATAAAATGCAGTAGATAGGTTCCACAGAAAACCCGCATTAAAAAAAATCGCACAAAAATAGACTTAACTTACCTTGAAAAATGAGGAATAGGGTCTGTAATTTTCAGAATTCGCATAAAAGCAAAGCAACAAGGAAAAATTACTTTAAAATTCACATTAAAAAAATAAAGTATGACTAATAAAAAATATCATATATTTGAAAAAAATTGGTACAAGACAAACTTTTTTTTATTAACTACAGTTTTTAATTTGACATTTTTTCATACATATTTTAATCATTATAATCATTATCGTTATTTGATGATATGCGGTTCGTTTGTAAACTGGTAAGAAATCAGATTCGTCGATGTGATGTGATGTAGCTTCTCCTTGAACAAAGTCAAGAATCTCTCAGCAATTATGCCCAGAGAAACTTGTTAGCCACTTTATTTTCCATTCCTCACTCTAAGTTTTCCCATATTCTGCTCCATCCCATTTACACAACTAGTGCCAATTTCAGTCTTGTGCTGTGTTAATGGTTTTCTGTTGACAATTGATTTTTACTACTGAAAAAATTTTAAATGTTCACATTTTGTTTCTATATTAAAAAAATGAGATCGCAATCAAAACAAAAAGATTATACATTATCATTACAAATATTATTTTCAGTTTATAAAATCAATAAAATCTTCATTATTTATTTTAAAAATCTACATTATTTATTTCTGTTATACCTAACAAAATACGTTTTAAAAGTTTAAAATTTTTGAATATTTATTGTGATATTTTTATATATAAGTATAAATCTATTATTATTATTTACTCATTAGTATAAGTAGGTTATTTATTCTAAATACAGCTTCAGGCCATATTCACGTTAGCTGCTAATATAACGTTATATTTTTGAAAAAAAAAAAAAAAAAGTATATCAAGTCAAAATAAGTTATTAATAATTTAAATTTCTTGATATCTAATAAATATAGTGAAATATAAAAAATATTAAGAAGAAGCACAAATTGCATAACTTCAAAATCGTATGGTTGCCATTCCTGGATAATTGATTTACTAATAATTAATAAGGTTGTAATTAATCTTAATAATAATTGTAATTTATAAATTAGGTATTATATCAAGGGATTTATCAGTTGGTAAACACAACAGAAATGTATTTTTAAAAAATACATTTTAAAAAATAATCTTAGAATCCAGATATTGCGAAAATAAATACTTTCATTCATATGTTATTGAGATATTATTGTATATAGTGATATGTTTTTATACAGTAATAGTGATATTAGTGATTAAGCCAATGCACATGTGCTTTAAAGATAAATTATAAATGAGTACTCTCACTTTTCCAGACACAAGATATAGTTTTATAGCAAAGATGGAATGAATCCACCCATCCTTTCGACCCAAATGTATATATGTTTAATTTCAACTAAAGAATGATGTATTGTAAATTGTAAAGATTTCACAAGCATTATTCGTTCAAGCATAATAAATGTAATTTAAAGTGATTGCTTCATGATCTCATTCCCATATGCTTAAGATTTGCCCATACATAAATGTTTGGGTCGAAAGGATGGGTGGATTCATTCCATCTTTTCTAAAAAACTATATTTTGTGTCTGGAAAAGTGAGAGTATTCATTTATTCATATGTTTATAGCCTGGAATAAAAATAAACTATGGAGGCTCAAAATTCATAGATGTACAATATCTCCCCTATCAATGATGATGACTGTGTCATATTCCAATTTCAGTGTTTGTTTTTATAATCACTAAATCCAGATTACTCTCTACTAAGAATAGCTACATGGCCATTTACCAATCAATACTGTAGGGCTAGATAAATTAGATATATATATCTGTGAAAATGCTTGCTTGTAATCTCAAAAAATTTTCAGAATTGATTTGGCCCAGAACCGAACCTTAGATTAATGACATTAACCAAAAAAATAATAAAATTTTATTGTATGCGCAAGTTTTATCACCTTAAACATACACATCATTTTAATACAGTGTTAGTAATATTGATATAAAAATATTTTCTGAAAAGACAATGTAAAATATATACCTGATGAACCTTTGATGCTGTTGAAAGTAGACTAATTAATTTAGAATAGCACTCGAATAATAATAGGAACTGAAAGTGTAACTTATAAAGGCAGCGGCACAGATCAACATACTGTGGAAACAAACAAACAAAAAAAAGACAAATATTAAACTTCCATATGACTAAGTAGTAATATTTAATTTTTTTTTTTAAATAAATTTTACAACTACATGCAACTATTTTCACATTCAATCCCTGCTTCAATAATTATTGTTTTATAAAATAAATTTTTCCTGAGAACAATTTTTTTTTTTAATTCAAAGATATCATCTATAATAAGTTTAGAAAAATATTTCAGTTATATGTTATCCAAATAACTGACATTTTCTAGAACTGGATTTTATTCACCATTTTAAAAACATTATCCAAATTCACAGACCAAACAAAAAAATTAGGAAGGTACTTTTGTAGAATTATTAGTTTCCCACTTTCAAATAATAATATTTTTTTAATTACTGGAAAAAAATAAAATAATAATATGAATCTATCAGTTCATCATATAGAATCATAAAAATTGACAGATTCATTATTATATTAGTTCTCTGTAAGAAGTTCTTTAACATTTCTTAGAAAAATGATCTATTATGATTACAAGATACATATACATTGTGACACTGAGGTCAAATGACACATGGTTAAAGGGAAAATAGAAAATATGTACACCTGGGTCTCTTTTTACGCGGACTTATTTAACACGATTTTAAAGTTACGCGATTCGTGTTCCACCGGAAGTCGACCTCCGATAATGCGCTATTACTTTAAATAATAAATTTCGCGCACTTACGTTATATTGAAAGTAATAGCACATTATTGGAATTCTACTTTCATCTTAGTAATTTCAATATTTTCAGTGCTTTATAATAGTAAGATTTTATGCAATAATGAAATTAAAATCATCATTTCCACATTTTATGTATACACACATTAAATTTTACAAGATTATAATGTAAATTTGTTCAAACATTGTGCGTGTTAATTTTGCATTTTAAATCACATTCTGTTTTTGCTTTTTAAAAAAGAATGTAATCAATTATTAATCATTTAGTGTCCACAAGTTTATTTTTTAAAGGTCAATAATAGCAGTGGGCACAATTAAAAATTAAAATCTGATTTTTAATTGTAATTAACAATTTAAAAATTACTTATGGGTGACTTGAAATTAATGTGATGTAAAACGAAATTTGATTTTTAAACAGAATTGAAAATTAAAGACAAAAATAATAATTTAATTTTTAGTTGTTATTTTTAATTAAATTTTTCCGAGCAGTGGTGAATAAATGTCTTTTTATTATGGTAAGTCTAAGTTCATAAACAATTAATAAAATCATCGTCGTCATCAACAGAAAACCATTAACACAACATGAGAGTGAACTTGGCGCTAGTTGTATTTCCTCTTGTGAGAATAATTGCTGAGATATTCTTGACTTCGTTTAAGGAGAAGCCAAATACATCACATCACATCACATGAGAATCTGATTTTTTACTAGTTTGCAAACGAAGGGCAAATAGCGATAATAATTAAAACGTGTATAAAAAAATGTAAATTACTGTACTGGAAAATATGCATAAAAATATATTATTTTGAATAAAATTAAATATTATAGTTAAAAAAAGTTTGTCTTGTATCAATTTTTTTCAAATTTGAAATTTTTTATTAGTCATATTATATTTCCTTATTTTTTTTTTGCGCGAATTTTAACGTAATTTTACGTTGGTGCTTTGCTTTTACACGAATTTTGAAAAATCACAGACTGCATGCCCCCTTTTTCAATGTAAGTTATGTCTATTTTTGCGCGACTTCGTTTGCGCGTGTTTTCTGAGGAACCTATCTATCACGTAAAACGAGACCCAGGTGTATATATATTACTTTATTTTTGGATCATTAATGTACACATTAATTAGTAAGCATGTATTTGTGTGTGGGAATAGTAAACAAACACATTTAATTATTTTATTATAAAATAAAACATAAGTGTTGATTATTATAATTACTAATGAAGATTAAAAATAAATAAAATAATCATTCTGATGAAGTATTATTATTTTAAAAAAAAATATACCTGGGTCTTACACGATAGATAGGTTCCTCAGAAAACACGCGCAAACGAAATCACGCAAAAATAGACGTAACTTACATTGAAAAAGGGGGGGTGCGGTCTGTGATTTTTCAAAATTCGCGTAAAAGCAAAGCACCAACGTAAAATTACTTTAAAATTCGTGCAAAAAAAAAATAAGGAAATAAAATATGACTAATAAAAAATTTCAAATTTGAAAAAAATTGATACAAGACAAACTTTTTTTAACTATAATATTTAATTTTATTCAAAATAATATTTTTTTATGCATAATTTACAGTACAGTAATTTACATTTTTTTATACACGTTTTAATTATTATCGCTATTAGCGAAAAACACATTCGTTTGCACTCTCATGTTGTGTTAATAGTTTTCTGTTGACAACGTAATTAATCTTTGAGACGATCATTTTATTAATTGTTTATGAACTTAGACTTATAATAATAAAAAGACATTTATTCACCACTGCTGGGAAAAATTTAATTAAAACTAACAACTAAAAATTAAATTATTATTTTTCAATTCGTTTAAAAATCAAGTTTCATTTTACATCACATTAATTTCAAGTCGCCGTAAGTAATTTTTAAATTGTTAATTACAATTAAAAATCAGATTTTAATTTTTAATTGTCAAATTTAATTGTGCCCACTGCTATTACTGACCTTTTAAAAATAAACTTGTGGACATTAAATGATTAATAATTGATTATGTTCTTTTTTAAAAAGCAAAAACAGAATATGATTTAAAATGCAAAATTAACACGCACAATGTTTGAACAAATTTACATTATAATCTTGTAAAATTTAATGTGTGTATACATAAAATGTGGAAATCATGATTTTAATTTCATTATTGCATAAAATCTTACTATTATAAAGCACTGAAAATATTGAAATTACTAAGATGAAAGTCGAATTCCAATAATGTGTTATTATTTTCAATATAACGTAAGTGCGCGAAATTTATTATTTAAAATAATAGCGCATTATTTTAGTTCGACTTCTGGTGAAACACGAATCGCGTAACCTCAAAATCGTGTTAAATAAGTCCGCGTAAAAAGAGACCCAGGTGTATTAATGTGTAAAGTTTTATTTATTTTACTTTGTTTGTCATAATTGGTTTTATTTATATAACACTTTTGAATGGGGGAATATATATATATATAAAATGTCTTGATTTCATTCTTTGATAAAGAAGGCAGGAAGAAGTATAGAGAGATATATGGGAAGTCTACAAACTGTTAAGTAATAGAAAAGTTTTCTCCCCAAATGTAAAAAAATATTAGAACTTATTTATTATTTTTCTCATTGACCAGATCAACCAAAGAGCTGGATATTTAAAAAAATTAACAGATTAACCTATATCATCTTATAATATGATGATTTTATTATTAAAATAAAAGATATACTCATCCAAGTAATAAAATTATTTCAGTAATTGTATACTGCTAGTAGGAGCTTCATTATCGGATCATAAAATGAGCCTCAATGAAAAGAAAACATCAGACTTTGTAAACAAATTTAAACAATTATTTTAATAATAATATTTCCGTAATATAATTTTCACTATACCACTCTCATGCAAGGTAGGGACTGGTCTACTGAATGACTAATAAAAATAAACAATTATTTATTTTTATAATGCATTTTTCAAAAAGCTAAAGCAATTCAAATAATAATAATGATTTATTGTTAATTTAGTTACTTATTATACAATATTTTTAATAACAAAATTCAAGTCAGAAATTCTAGATACAATATTTCATATATCTTATTTGATAAATATTAATTTTATTTTTAAAAAAAGTTCAATTTAAGTACTAACATTGTAAAAGAAGAAAAAAGATATTATTGATAGAAGAATGAAAAAAGATATTATTGATAGAAGAATGTTTATCAATTTTTTATATATACACACACAAATTCGAATATTTAGAAATGTTCTGGACAGATAGTTGCAAAAAAATAATATACGCTTTCATAATTTTAGAGTTGGGTATTACTTCGTTTTTTTAAAAATAAGCATGGATAAATAATTATACACTTATAAATATCGATTTTGCAATACATCAAATATATTTTGTTGTAAAAAAACTGAACAAATATTTTTACTTGGTTTATATAAATGGATAAAAAAAAAAAATTCATTTCTATAAGTCTTAAAAAATTTCATGGATATTTAAGTTAATTATATAAAATTTCTGCTCAGGTTCATATTTACATATTAATAATTTAGCATAAATTATAAAAAATATGTAAACACATAGTATTACATTAATGGATATATGTGACTAAAATAAAATGCATTATTGTTCCTGCAAATATTTTACCATTTTCTTTACATATATGTAAATCTTAATGTTGGAGTTATAAGATTGTTTCTAACTAAGATAAATAATTTTCATTTATTTTATTTGATTATTTTGTAGAATAGTAGTACATTTATTTACAGAAAGGAGAAGTATGAGTAACCAATTTTAATGTAGATAAAAATAAAAGTGAAGGAGAACTGTGAATAACCTATTTTAATGTAGATAAAAATAAAAGCATTAAAAAATGCTGTACATATCAAGTATTAATTTATTCACTGTTATTATTAAGAAATCGAAATGAAAGTAACTGTACCTTCCACTAAATTATATAAATGTCAACTACTATGAAAAGATAGAATGGTAATTACTTTTCATACTTGTTAATGTTGATGTAATTCAGTGGAGTACATTTACTTCCATTTCAATTACTTACATTTAAATTATGATTATTTATTATTATTGTATTATTATTAATCAATTATCTAATAATGCAAAATCTTTGGTTTATTCTTAAGAAAAAAATATTCTAAAGGTAAATGTAAAAAATCTCCATAAAGAAATTAATTTTACTTTTCAATGGTCCATTTAATTGGCCTCAGGATCCAAGTTTTCGAGTCTCAATTTTTTATTAATAAGGCATTTGAAAATCAAGATGTTACTGGATGACAATCTAAATTATGAACTAGCTTAATAAAATGCCCAAGGCCAAAAAAAAAATTAATATAAGTACGTCATAAATGGAAAAGATACATAAAAATGTACTACCAATGTTATGTAAATAAAGTAGTGGTTTGATGAATAAAAAGATCTCATTTGCTTAATATATAATAACTTCTGAATAATCTTTAAAGTTTTAAACTTGTTTTATAAAAGATGTCATTGGTGAATAATACTGATATGAAAATAAAAAACTACACATTTTACATAAGACAAGCTCTGTCTATATATTTATTTGCATATATAATTATTAAGAAAAGTTTTACATTATATAATATAAAATTACAGGAATTCAATTTAAAAAACGAGTTACAAATCTTAATATT
This sequence comes from Epiperipatus broadwayi, assembly GCA_028023455.1. NCBI lineage: Eukaryota > Metazoa > Onychophora > Udeonychophora > Euonychophora > Peripatidae > Epiperipatus > Epiperipatus broadwayi. The sequence continues at coordinate 2,612,755 of JAQFVV010000037.1, forward strand.
TAAATTATAAAGATATACAATTCATTTAAGAATTATTTTTATAGAATAAATATTATGGTTTGCATTCTATAAAAAGTTTATATTTATCACACAATTGCATTAATTTTAACAATTCCGTACACATCTATTAAATATTAACAATATATATATTATTTTTAAATCCACTGATGATAAAATTAAAAAGTAGCTTTTCAAGGATTACCTCATGATAATTTAACTATAAATGTTTAGCATAAAGTGAGGAATGCATCAAATAAAGATCTTAAATATTATTTGAAAACTATGTATAAAAATAGATGAGTAGAAACTTCTTGTTAGAATTTGAACAATTTTAAAATATAGGAGTTTATATTTAATCACATTTACATTTAAATAGTTATAGCAAAGGCCACTCTTAAATAAACCATCAAGATTTTCTATATTCACTTGTTTAATTAAATAATCAAGTGTTTGATCACTTGTAATTTAGTTTTTGCTTACATTGGATTTTTTTAATGCCCCCCTCCCTCCACCCCCAAGTTGAAAAAAAATCCACATTTACTTCTTAACAATAATAATATATATGTATAAAAAAGAATAGGGATGTTTCTATGTAGTGACTAGATATGTTTAGCAATGTTATTGCTAGGTGACTATCAATTATTAGTGACAGTCCCTCTTGAATTTAATACATACATACAGAATGACCCCACCCCCCTCATATATTATTAGTACATCATTATTTATTCCACCATTCATGCAAATTCTATGAAAGCAAAGGATTTAAAGCATTAAGTATAGATTACCTGTTCATCGGTTGAATAATCACCAAAGCTTTCACCAAGAGTTTGAAGTTTGATAGTAGATTTTATGCTATCAAGGCACTATAAAAAAATAAATAAAATAAAATCCATTGTTAATTAATGAAGCAAATATATATGTATACGGCAACAATTTTACATCTCTTTGATTTTTTACAGACTAAAGTTGAGTCTTTGGCTAAAACTATATTTAAATATATATATATCACTAACATTTCAAAGCAGAAATAGATCTTACTAAGAGTTAAACTTAATTGTCTGCAGATTGTTTTTGGAGTAGCCTAATCATTGTTGGCTGTCACAAATTAATTTAGAAATATAACTTATTGTATAGTATTCTACATTTAGCCTGGTCTAAACTGTATGTATTTATCTAAGTATGTTAAGCTTTCTTTTTGTTGAAGGCAATTTATTAGTCATGTTAAGCTTTCTTTTTGTTGAAGGCAAGTTATTAGTCAACAGATTATGATTAAAATAATCCCTGGTCACCAGTGATCATCTGCCACTAGTTGCCATCCTCTTAAAGTAATTTAACTAATGACTAAAAATTATAAAAAAATAGTATTAACTATTATCAATGGTCTACAACTTTGCATTAAATTTTAATGAAAATAATAGGGAAAAAAAAAAGATTACCAAAAAGAATTTAGAAATGATATTGCTTGATTGGTTAGACAAGTAATAAATAAGAATCAAAGATGCAATAAATATAAACATTAATTAAATGTAGACTTCAATGATTATGAAAAGGCTTCTAATTATATATATATGCATGTCTTTTTGACTTCACATATACATAATCTTAAATGCCTTAAAAACTGATGTAATTAAAAAGATTTCCAATGTCAGTATTTATTTCAATAAAAATTACAAGAATAATATAATATGTATGAAGCTCTAAAACTAAGTCACTAGAGTAACCTATATTACTATAGTGATGAGCTACAGCAAACTAGCAACAATAATAATATATTATTGCTTAGATATAACATAAATTACCTAATTATCTTACTTACTTCCTGCCAAAGAACTTAACAAACAATCTTAAAATTACAAGAACCAGTGATAAATTCAAGAGGATAAATGTAAGCTAAAGCAATAAAAACTTGCTTGTATAAATTCAAGCAGACTGCATAGTTTTGTGACCAGTAAGTTTTTGCATAATAAATACTAGTTTGATTACTAACACTGACTATAGATTATTAATAGAGGGAATTACAGTAGACAATATCCTTGCATTTACTTTCTTAAAAAAACATTATAATAATATTGTAGATTATACATACCTTCATATACTACTAACAATAACTTTCCGAGAATTATATTTAAAAAAAAAAAAAAAAAAAAGCAGATTTTTAATTAGAATAATTAATAGATGGCTCTATAGATGATTTCTTCATTCCAATTAGTAGAGGAGTTACTATTTTCATAATAATAATAATAATAAATGCACTAGTAGAGTCAGATTCTATTGCAATTCTGGTGTTCACACTTCTTATGAACTCGCAAACAATAAAGCTATGCAATTTTTTACCCCTATGTGTTTGTGATGTACCTGATTTAATGTTACTTACGAGAAATAACCAAATACACCTAATTCAAGTAACTATTACTCTCTTGCATAAAATTAAGATATCTCACTTAACAGATACAAGATTTTATTAGTATGAAAAATAACAATTATTTATAAACAGAATTATCGTTAGTTTTACTAGCGCCTGTAAGGCTTACAAAAATGATAAGACGACAGGTATAGTCTGTATAATTACCCTAGATCGGTCTTTATTACCTTCAGATCCGAATATCTGGTTCTCCTCCCATCGTTGGTCCTGTTCTGAATTCGCGCTACACTTAAGTCTCTCAGAAAATCAGGACTGACACTGACTTGTCTTTTTTCTGCTAGATTATATCTACTTTTAGTTCTATTGTTTATTCCTTATCAATTTTAATCACAAAAGTATTCTGGGATTATTTCTGAACTAATTAATTAAATTGTTCTTTACATTTTTAATCCTTCATTTAATTAATTATTTATTCGAATCTTCTATTTTGTTTTACACCTTGCTTTTTATAAAATATATATATCTGTAAAACCATTTGTAATTTCTAATTTTCATTTTTATTAAATCAACTCGTTTACTTTCATATGTAATTAATTTTTTAACACTTTTAACTTCTGGAGTACACACAGTTTCAAACGTATTTTTTATTAATATTAATCGTACTACAACATAACAATTCCTCCCCCACTCCAGAAGTTACGGTTTATCCGTCTTATACATATTCTTTTAGGTACAAAGGTCTTCTTTTACATCGTATTGATATAGGTGATTTCCTCTTTTCAATCTGTATTTTATCTCTTCTACCGCATCTTCTTCGATGTGGTCAGTATCATCTGTTTATCTGAATTCTTTTCATTTGCATGTTGGAACTGCTGGAACATATCTAGTTGTATGTCATCTTCACTTTTACGAATATGATTTTTGTGACGCTTATATATAATTCCGTTTTCGCCTTTAATATCATAAATTTGCTTTGATCGTGCCCGTTCAATTTTTCCATTAACCCACTGTTTACGTAGTATATCTCTGAATATTACCGCATCTCCAATGTTAAAGTTTTTCACTGGGTCTTGATTATATTTATATATATGTGTATCAGGTCGCAAAAAATCTAAATTAATTCGTATTTTCCGACCGAATAACATTTCAGCTGGCGATTTTTCAGTCGTGTTGATGGAGTTATGTGTTGATACATCATGAATTCTTGTAAGATGTTTTTCATATCGGTATTTTTGTTTTTTCTTAAATATTTCTTCACTTGCCCTACTGCGTTTTCCGCCAAACCATTTGATTCAGGGTGGTAAGGGGGTGTAAATACATGTTTAATGTCCCATTTTCCAAATTGTATTTTTAATTCTTCACTTGCAAATCCAGTTCCGTTGTCAGAGACGATTACTTGTGGAAATCCATGTATATAAAATATGTCTGTTAAACATTTTATTGTTTTGTTTGCACTAGTATTTTTAACCTCCTGACATTCTATCCATTTAGAGAAAGCATCGATTAAAATTAAATAGTTTCTTCCTTCTATTGAACCCGCATGGTCTATATGAAGTCTTTGCCAGATATATTGGTTTAGGCCAAGAAGAATATTGTTTATTTGGCAGAGCTATTTCAGACTTACATTTATCACATTTCTTAATATACTTTTCAATATCGTTACTTATCTGCGGCCACCAAACATAACTCCGAGCTAGAGCTTTAGCTCGCACGATGCCTGGGTGCCCCTGATGCAAAAGTTCTAGAACTTTCATTCTCCCTATAGGAGGTATAACTACTCTGTCTCCCATATTAATACACCCTTTACAGACCGACAATTGGTCTCTATTGACCCAAAACCCCATTGCTAAATTTTCAGGTTTTTTATTAGGTCAACCTTTGCTTATCCATTTTCTAAGTAACGCATACCCGTCATTTTCATTTGTCCATGTCTGAACTACTTTACTGTTTATGACTTGTGATTTCATATTGTCAATATGATTAACTTCCACATCAGTTTCATAGTTGTCATTATTTCCGGGCACTCTGGACAGGGCGTCCGCATGAGAAATTATCTTTCCTTTTTGATATTTTAAATTGAAATCGTAAGTGTATTAGCCCATCTGAGCATGATAGGACTTAAATGCTCTGGCAATGAACGATCTTTTCCTATAATCCCTAACAAAGGTTTGTGATCTGTTACTAATTCAAATTTTCGTCCATAAACTGGTGAAATTTTTTCACAGCAAACATAACTGCCAAAGCTTCTTTGTCCAGCTGACTATAATTTTTTTTCAGCTTTAGACAAAGTCCGAGAAGCATAAGCTACAGGACCTTCATGACCACCTATTTGACGTGCTAAAACCGCTCCGATTCCGTATTGTGATGCATCCGTAGTAATAGTGATGTCTTTGTCGCTATCAAAATACACTAATAAGCTACTAGAGGTTAACAATTCCTTAACTGCTTTTTCATGTTTGGTATTCCAAATCCATTTCTGATCTTTGCATAGCAGTTCGTATAGAGGAGTTGCGACCATCGCTTTGTTCTTTAAAAAAGATTCGAAAAAATTAATCAAACCTAGGAAAGCTTGACATTTATTGGGCTTGGAACATCTTTGACTGCCCTAATTTTATCAGTTAACGGACTTTTCCCTTTTTCCGAAATAAGATGGCCTAAAAACTTTAATTCTTCAGTTTCCCAAACGCATTTTTTAACATTTAATTTTACCCCTGCGTTATTTAGTTTCTCGCATACTTCCCGAATTTTACTTCTTAATTTCTCCGGTGATGTTGCAGCAATCAAAATATAGTCATAATATGGCATCACACCTTCCAAGCCTTGTAATATTGAATTTATTTTTGCTTGAAATATGTTTGGAGCTGATATAATTCCAAAAGAGAGATGATTACTTTTGAATAATCCAAAAGGGGTCGTAATTGTCAATAACCTAGCTGTATCATCTGTAACTTTTAGTTGGTGATATGCTAAATTTAAATCCAATTTCACAAAATTTTTTGCTTTAGATAGATTACTGAGAATCTCACATACATTCGGCACTGGGTAAGCTCCTTTATTAAGATACTTATTTACTGTTGTTCTATAATCTCCACACAGCCTAATTTTTCCGTCTGGTTTTGTTAACACAACAATCGGCGTGGCCCAATCCGCCTCGTCGACTGGAGATAACACGTCTTTTTTAATTAATGCTTCTATTTTTAACTCTACTAACTGCCTTTGGGCAAACGGTATTTTTCTCGGTTTACAAATAACCGGTTTAGCATTTTCATTTAAGTGCAAGTCAATGGGCTTTGATTTTATCAAACCTAAATCTTCAGTAAATATATTCGGATATAACTCTATCATTTCTTTTTCCACAAAGACCTTTTTAACTATATTAAATTTAATGCCTAAGTCTTTAAACCAGTTTCTTCCTATTAACAGACTAATATCTTTATCTACTATATATATAGGTAATTTGTAGTTTTTATTTTTAGAACCAACTATTACTTCAGATTTCCCAATTAACTTGATCGGGTTCCCGTTGACATCTCTAACGTTAATGATAGTTTTCTGTATTTTAATCTGAAGGCTATCTGTGGATATTTCCTTCCACTTTTTCGTAGATATTAAAGAAATTCCTGAGCCACTATCTATTTCCATTTCTACTCTTTTGTTACTTAACTTAATCTCTAGTATTAATTGATCCTGCTCATTTTTTAAGATATTTCTTTTAATTACTGCTTTCCACTGTTTCTGATCTTTACCATGTTCAGGTTTTCGTTTAGTTTTTTTGCACACTGCTGCTAAATAGCCTTTGCCCCCACAGTTGTAACATTTTTTGTTCCTCCATTTACAGCTTTTAGACAAATGACCCACTTTTCCACAACAAAAACATTTTATTTCGAAACTTTTCCCTTCTTTAATACCAACCTTATCCTTTCTCTCTATTTTAAAAAAGTATTCCTAGGGTTTTCCTCCGTTCTATTTGAAAAAGCTAAAGCTTGTTCTACCACTGATTCGTATACTATTCCCTTTTGAATAGCACTTTCATAAGTCATCTGAGTTTCAATTAATAATGATTGACGCAATTTATCGTCCTTCATTCCCCATAATAACTGGTCAATAAGAATTTGTTCCACAAAGTCGCCGTACTCGCAATTTTTTGCTAATTGGCATAGAACAATATCATATTCTTTAATCGATTCGAGTTTGTCTTGTTTGCGGTTCCTCAATTTTAATCTAGCTAAATACTTCGATGGTCTTGGGCTAAAATAATCTGTTAGTCTTTGAACCAGCTCATCGTAGTTACTACTATCTGTAACTTGTCCATTATACAATTTGTTTACTTTTTCAATAACTTTTCTAAAACATAATAATGCTGCTACTTTCCTGTCATTTTCAATAATATCATTTAACTTAAAATAATTTTGTAATTGAAGCAAATAAAAAGGCCATTCGTGCGGATTATCTATCCCAAATTCCGATATATTAGCTTGTCCTATTGACATTTTAATTCTTTAACAATTCACCGACTTCTGAATTACTGTTCGGTGTACTTCTTTCATAAAGCTTGAAAAACAGGTTTTCTCCTGACTGTGCCAAAATTGTGATGTACTCGATTTAATGTTACTTACGAGAAATAACCAAATACACCTAATTCAAGTAACTATTACTCTCTTGCATAAAATTAAGATATCTCACTTAACAGATACAAAATTTTATTAGTATGAAAAATAACAATTATTTATAAACAGAATTATCGTTAGTTTTACTAGCGCCTGTAAGGCTTACAAAAATAATAATAAGACAAATATAGTCTGCATAATTACCCTAGGTCAGTCTTTGACACCTTCAGACCCGAATATCTGGTTCTCCTCCCATCGTTGGTCCTGTTCTGAATTCGCGCTACACTTAAGTCTCTCAGAAAATCAGGACTGACATTGACTTGTCTTTTTTCTGCTAGATTATAACTACTTTTAGTTCTATTGTTTATTCCTTATCAATTTTAATCACAAAAGTATTCTGGGATTATTTCTGAACTAATTAATTAAATTGTTCTTTACATTTTTAATCCTTCATTTAATTAATTATTTATTCGGATCTTCCATTTTGTTTTACACCTTGCTTTTTATAAAATATATATATAAAACCATTTGTAATTTCTAATTTTCATTTTTATTAAATCAACTCGTTTACTTTCACATGTAATTAATTTTTTAACACTTTTAACTTCTGGAGTACACATAGTTTCAAACGTATTTTTTATTAATATTAATCGTACTACAACATAACAGTGTTTTAATGAAGTGGTAGAATGCCAGACTCTCGAGTATAGGATCTTCAGATTGATTTTAATTCTGGCACTTCCAATGCTTGATCTTGAGGATTCCCAAACAATAGTCATTTGATTTTTTCCTTCCCTATTTTAATAAGTCCTGGTTTAAAGACTATTTCAATATTTGAATCTTGATTTCAAAGACTACATTAATAATATTCAAAGCATTAGCTTTTAATAAGAGGGCAATGCAGATTGCAAAAACTGATGATGCAAGAAATGACTTATATAATATCCCCTGAAGAATAAAAATCAATGAAAGAATAGAAATGGTTTTGTAAGTAATTTTTTTGATTTCTGACTTACATACTGTTTAGTTTATAATAGTGCATTCGTATTGACAGCTGCAAAGACAATTTATAATATTTATAAACTACTTTGCTGTATTAATTATTATTCTCCTAAAGAAATAGGCCCAGTCCAACAAATTTTAAAGTCATTTTTAGCAGTATATATAAAAAAGGAAATTCTATGAGAGCAAATAAATTACACTGTAGTAATATTAATATCATCTATGTTCTTTATTACTTTTTACAGTGCTTTTTTACAACTCACTAGTGAATTTAAAAGTTTGAATTGATAGCAGTTAAGATTTGGAAATATGAGTAGAGTTCTGGGGCAATCGAAACTGTCAATCGTGGTTTTGTAAAAAAGCATTATAAAAAGTAATAAAGAACATAGGTGATATTAATATTATATGGATTTGGCAATGCAATAAGAAAGATAAAGTTATTCTGTAGTAGCATAAGTTCTTTATAGTAGTGTTATTTTCTCTTTTTTCATTAAGTTCCTGATTCTACTTAGATAAAAAATAATACTGGAAACCAAATGGATTTTTGAGAAATTCAGAGGAAAATGAAATTGTATCTGTTGATTATTTATTACCCTTGACAAGATACTTAGAATGCAGACTCATCTGTACAACATTATGTGGGCAATCATTCTACTTCCCTCTATTTTAATAAGAAAAATAACTAAATGGTTAATCATTTGGGAGATTGTGATTCTTAAACAACCAAAAATGGCAAATTACTACTTACAATTGCTCTCTACACTACAGTTTCATTAAAACTTTTCAGTTTTTTACTTGTCATTCATAAAACTATTTTTCTTCAGATGTTGCCTCTCTTACAGAAGTTTGACTACTATGTTTTTCAACAAATCTGATGTTAAGATTCTGTTACACATTCTTTATAAACCATGCAAGTCCAAATGATAACAATTCTCATCAGTTCACCCTCTGTCTGCTCAATGTCTTTCTCTCTCCGATATTCCTCTGGAAATACTTAAGGCCGTGTACATGATCCGAAAATGTAACTCTTCTAATTATTCCAAAACCATCTTTATAATATGTATTACTTTTAATACCTATTATAATTTGAGATATTATAAAAAACAGTATAGTGCATGTGTTAGGATGAAAAGTCTTCACTGTTTAAATTACATACTATCTCTGCGCTAGTAAACAAAATAAAATGTTACATAATTTCTAATATTTCTGAATATTAACATGTAGTAAATTTTAAAATTTCACAAGAATTAATATGAACAGAAAATAATGGAAGTGAATAGAGAAATATCTTCATGCTCTTAAACTGAGATGCTTTAGATTGATCTATATAATTAGAAAGTTTAAAAATAAAAGAGCCGCTCTTATCTTTTCAAAAATCTCTATTTTGTGTCTTAGTTCAAGAGTTTCCTCAATACTCAACAAGACATCATTGAGATATTATAAAAAACAGTACAGTGCATGTGTTAGGATGAAAAATCCTTATTGTTTAAATAACATGTCTATTAATACTTTAAAAAAAAAAACTTCTAATAAAAATCAAGTCAATTATTTTTCTTCGGCATATCTGTAATAAACTTACCTCAACAGTGTGATCTTTTTTATCAATATATGTTTCAAAGTGTTCATGGATTTCCAAAACGCAGAATTTATGTCTTTCCAAGAGTCTACAAGTAAGCATCTGGAAAAAAAAAAGTCAAATTTGAAGCTTAGTAACTTAAGATAATTATGTTAAGACATAAAAGATATATTGAAATTGAGTATTATGTATAAATTACTTATAATTACAACTTAGATTTCCCTTTTCAAGGCATAATTAATGTCATTTACTCATAATGTTAACAAAATACATTCCGTTTTAGCGAAATACTGTAATAGAAATGTGCATTTGGAAATATTTACAAACAGGATCTTGTAATAAGAAAAGAAATGCCCCCTTATAATTCTCATAAGATCAATTGTCATTTCTAAAATAGAATTAGTTCTATTCCAAATAATAAGCAAAAAATCAAAGATTAATTCATCAGAAAAAGTAAATGTGACAATTACAATGAGGAACATAGGTTTGGCCTATTACAAGTAGGTTAAATTAAAAAAAAAAATGTATTTCTTATAATTTCTTATTAAAGGAATAGGACAGGAAAATATAGTATGCTGTGACAACTTCCCAATATAATCACTATTTGATAAAAAATTTCTCATCCACAACTCCAAAAACTGAAATAAAACTTTCAATAGAAAAAAAACAAAACAGAAAAAGTTATTTATAGCAACAAATATTAGCAAAACCTTTTTTAAAGATCTTATGACAAATATATTCAAAAAAAGTGTCATCATTTAATGTGGCATTCACATAAAGCTAACTTATTTTCGTTTATCTACCATTAAATGTGAATCCCCCTAAATATATTACTCGTTCCATGGGAATGACAGACTATTTACTCTACAGACAACTTCTCACTTACTTATCACATGAATTTTAAAGACATAAAATTACCTATCAGCATAAAAGTTCCACAACAAAAAAATTTCCAAAACTGTGATAAAATATATTAAAAATAAAGATTTTGTACAGAAATTAATAAAGATATAGAATCTTGAATAACATGACATTTTTTTATTCCTATTTTTGTTTGTCAAAAATCTCAGAACTTTTCATGATAAAAATTTACAAAACATGACATGAAATAAACTTGGATACTTTAGTTACATATTATAGTTTATTCAAGCATGAGCAAACTGTGGCCAACAGGCACATGTGCATTTTCGTAATTTTCTGTATGGCACACAATTAATTCATGATTATAATAACTTTTTATGTATAACTAATATAAACAAACATACTAACACCTTCTTTTATGCACTTAACATAATGCAAATACATTATTTTATTATATTCAAATACAATATTTAATTATATTTAAATTTCCAAAAAAGTTGAGTTTTGACTGACAACAGTCTTCTTCAGAGCTCTTTCCATTATATATATATAAAAAAGATTGCCTATGCTTGACTTAATCTACAAAATAATTATGAGAACAAAAATATAGAGGTAAATGTATATATATCTCAATATATATTTCACTATCGAGGAGCTATGTCTGAATTCCAAATGATTTATTTTATCGAGGACCTTAACCTTAATGTTGCATTATAAATTTGGATTCTTATACTATAGTGTACAATTCTGCATGACCCAAAACTGCATTCAATACAATAAACCACAGAATGTATAGTCTTGGCAAATCACTTCTCTTGATACTCCTTCAGTCAGGATTATTTTGTTTTTGAAAAAATTAAACACTAAATATTCTCTAGTTATTGTGCCAATATTAATTATTTCAATAAGTATCTAAAATGGTGGACAAGTATATTTTATATTCAAAGCATTTATTTTTTTAAAAAAAAAATATATTAGCACAGATAAAATACAATTCATTATGTCTATTAATAAATATTTATGAGTATTAGTTATAAAAAAAGTTAAATGAAATTTTTATAGCAGTATTGATTTGCCTCCATGTAATCAATTTGTTAAAAAACAAACATTAATTCCAAAATGAAATCTTAATTTCTTTGTAAAAAAAAAAAAAAATCAAGTCATATTGTGAAGCATACAAATTTTTATTATTAGTTAATATTTATGTGTGTAAATATAACTGTATATTGGGTTTGTGTTTACATACATCTCTGACTAAATGGCAATAAATTAGTCTTTTTGAAGCATGAGTGCCTGCATTTAAGTTTTACTTTATTCTACAAGTATTACTATATTTACCGTTTCAGCATCTGTAAAAATATGAGGACATTCAGCTTGGTTAACTAAAACTTCCAGCATTGTTAGTAATAAAAGTTAAGGAAAAATATGTGTGTATTAAATAGAAATATTAAGGTTCTATTAAAGCTTGTGTTTTATTCTTAGAATGGAGTCATTATCCATATATTTTTGAAACAAAACAAAACAAAAAAATAATTGATAAATTTCATATTTTTCAAAAAAACATGAAAATAATACACTCAGAAAACAAATCTGCAAATAATACATTTAGTATTCAAACTATTGCACAATAATTAGTAAACAAATATATTCAATAAATGTGATCAATATTAAAATTCTATAAGAAATTCAATAACAAAATTAAATCATGGACTGCATATAAAAAAGGATTTAATAACACAATAATACAAAAAATAAGTTGCATAATCATAAGAAAGTAATTGGCAATAATAAATCCATAAGATCATATAGATAGTGAAAAACATGGATGCCATAACAAGTATACAGGTAAAAACATACATTTACAAGCACCTTTTTGAATCAATTACTTGTTTATGGATTTCATGACTAATTTTTTGTATTGTTATTCTTGTTAGATGCTTATTTGACATTAGTGTATGTTTTTGCCTGCATATCTTTATGGTAACTTACTTTTTTTGTATCGTGTTTTTAAATCCTTATTTATATTTAATCCACAAAATGATTTTGTAATTTAACTTCTTATAGCATTGGATTTGACCTCATTCTTAATTTAATTTCTTACAGAATGCTTGTATTGATCATACTTATTAAATGTATTTATTATTAATCACAAAGCATTAACTGGTTGCTAAATGAATTATTTTCAGATTTGTTTTTTAAATATATTATTTTCATCTTTCGTTTGTTTGTTTTTATTTTTGATGTTGTATGAAAAATATAAAACAGCAATTAGTTTTTTTGTTTTTGTTTCATTGATAAGTAAATGGTGACTCCATCCTGTGAATAGAGCACAAATAACACCAATATTAAAATATATATACTTTACTTTCATTCAACGGTTTTTTCATCTCTCTAATAATTTGTAATTTGATAACAAAAGCTATAATATTTTCAATAATAAAAAGGATATAGAACTGTCCTGCAATGATGCGTAAAGATTCATTCATTGATAAATAATAACACGACTCTCTTGTCAAATTGTATAGTCGTCTCCTAGTTTCCTAAAAATAAATAAACATGTAGAAATGCTTAAAAAAACAATATATAAATTATAATAAAAAATATTAACATTACAAATGGCATGCATACATATATATAAATGCAAGTCCAAGATAGATAGTTGATAATGTTTGCAAATGGATTATATGTTCACATGCTGGCATTTAGTTTTTCTATTTGATGTTTTATTTTTCAGACTTCTAATAAACAATTATGGCAGGAAACTCCAATTTCAAATAATAAAAATATGTAATAAACCAATAATAAAAATATGTCCAAAAAATCTAGTGAAATTTCAATATGTGAGACATAACATAATTGCAAAAAGACCAAGTGATCAACCCATAATTACAACAATCTTTGAAAAGGAATAGATTACAATTGCAGAAGCCAAAAAATGAAATATTTGTGAAACAAAATATTTCTAATTATTTGCATTATTAATGTAAACAATTATACTTTGAACTAATGACATTGCAACAATAATTCCCACTGATTTGCTATGTATTTATGATAATAGTAAATCACACTTTTTAATCATTTCTATACAAATTTCTGAAATTTGTTTAATCTGTCTCTTAATTATTGGTTCATGACTCAGTGAATCACAGTGATGTTATAAACTGCATACAACTGTTTTTCAAAACTGTCTAAATTTTACTTAATTTCGTGAATTAGATTATAGAAAATAGACACTTAGAATCCTAAACTTTTTAAATTACTAATAATTTTAATAATCTTTATTATAATGCAACTCTTTTAATTAATTTTACTTTTTCATACGTTTTTTATTTTTTCATATACAATCTTTTTTTCTCTCTTTTGACATTATTGAGCACAATAGCATTATAAAAATTTTGATTTATCACTATCATTTACAGCCATTCCCACTATCACTTGATGAAAACTACTAGCCATCCATTGTTTCAAGTAGTCTCTTTCTGATTTGCTACAAATGTTCATCTAATTAGTTATTGAAAATCATTAATACATATCTACTGCTTATTTTAGATTTATTTAATTGTGAAGAAGGAAATCAACCTCCAGTCATGCACGATTTATTAATGTAGTGAAACGGTATTATTTAGCCATTATCCCGTTTCACCTACTATGTTCCATAGTAGTATCTTTTCCCCTAATTCAAACCCATCCCAGTCCACGTATATAAGCATCTATTAATTTATTTATATGTAATGGCTTATATTTATGTGTATTTGTATAAGTGCATCCCTACAATAGTCATATTAAGGTCCGTATGCGTATAATATATACGCAGTTATAAATTAATATTTAATAAAGTGATATAATTTTAATCAAGTGCATGAACATTGTTATATGTGTGTAATTACCTACATATATATGTGAAAGAAGCCATAATGCAATAGATTTAAAAGCATACAACTTGTTTAAATTAATTTAAATTTGCATTATTTTTAGTTAAAAATTCTTTATTTAAAGGTTTTTGTATATAAATTTCAATTCCAGGGTAGTCACACACACATATATATTAAAATGTTATGAACATAAAATCTTTTTTAAAAAAGTTATCTGTTTTTATAAAAATTTGTAATTCTTAGAAAACCATCTGCAAGTAATTAATCAAACTTGGAGACAAAATTTTAATGTCTTTGAAATAAAAACTAAGAACATAGAGTGACCTGTTTGACCATTATTGTTCTCACCCAGATATGACCAAAGTTTTCACTTTTATGCATTTTTAATTACTAAGAAAACTTTATAAAAAGTTGTAAAACAGATCGCTCGAATTACCAATTTTTCTAGTATACCAAGTTTGGTTAAGGGGGGTTCACTCATTAACTTTCTACCATGCAAACTTTTGAGTAAAACAACTACTGCCTCTCTCCCTTTGCGGAGAAATTGGTCAATGCTCAAGCCGGAGTTCGAGATCCATAGCTTGCCACGCAGAAGCATCAGAAGATATCACTCAAGCCCAGCCGAGTATGATGGTGATCAACTACAGGAGCCTCAACAAAGAAGACGCGGTAACTAATTTTCCCTGCAGTGCACTTTAAAACAACTCTAAGAACTTTTATAAATGAATTCTAAAAACTTTTAAGCTAGCTAATAATAATAATTGTGCATGAACTTTTAAAATGAAATTGTAATAATAATTATAATGAATTTAAAAGCCATAATGAATTTAAAAGCAACTTAAACTGTAAATTGTGATTTAAACCTATGCTAAAATTCTGATAATTGATATCTGTAAACTTGCCTACTTATTAAGTTAAAAGTATAAAACTCTAACTGCTGTTAATAATAACTTACTTAGTTATTATTCTATCTTTCTAATCTGCAATCATGCCTTCCTTATTTGTTTTATATATGATATTTTATAATTTATGCTATGACCAGTTCAGAACGGAGATTGATTTTATGAATAAAGTTTGAGGGGGAGAGATGATTAGACGCTCTCTCCAAATTAAGTAATTTTGCTCTTTAGCACACTCAAAAAATCTCCACTCTGAAAATCTAAATATTGTCATTAAGCTATTATATTTAGCTTACTATTATAATTGTTATTATAAATAGGTTTGCAAGTCATAAAGTAATTAGTTAATAAATGCAAGAATGAATTATAAAGCATATTATACATATTGCTTAAGTCCCAGATATGCTTTAATTCTCCTTTTAGCTATATTATAAACTGTGCAAATTTACTAATAAAATTAGATTACTTTTAAGTGTTGCTTTTATCATGTTTTAAGAATGCTAATTATGAACTGGCATATAGTAATTTCGCAAAACGAAACTATAGAATTTTACATACTTTTAAGTTATTAATTAATGTTATACTTAGCGTGGCGAATGTTTCTTTAGGAAGCACACACATGCATATACGCCTTGCTGTATGTTTTTATAAGAATGGACTTCTGGTTTTAATGGTCACCCCATCATCTTCTTAGTTCGGACAGCTCTTCTTTAGAACTGGAACATGAGGGTCCAGATTGTTTTTATAAGCTGCTCCGATCACCGAACTGTGTTCACTTTATTCACAATGAGTCGTCAGTCCACGGGAATTGAGTACTTGATACTGAATCTCTTAAGACGTGCACATCTCTAATAATATATACATGCCGTAGTATCTGAAGTCATACTACAAAGTTCCAGTTCATCCCTCCATTATGTAATATTTCAGCATTAATCTGAACTTGTAGTCTGATTTGTACATATATAATCTGCATAGAGAGCTTATTGCAGCTCGTTTAAGGGTTATTAAATGACTTTTATTAAATGTTATAGTGAGAAATAAGCATTCTTGCACTGAGTTAACCGTCGCAAGCCTACTAGGTAGGGCATAGTGAAATTAGGGCATGATTAGAAACCGTAGATTATAAAATTGTAACAAACTCTCAATTTAAAGTGCATCATATGAGATACTGTGTTCAAACCTGCTCATCATTGTTTACACCTGCGTGTGTCCTTTAATGCACTTTTGTTTATTTGATTTATATTGATCGATTAAAATATATTAAATTATAATAACTGTGTTGAGTTTCATTCATAATCCATCCCAAATCTTAGTTAAATCTCTTAATGCTAAATCATATGCATTATCTAGCTAGCCATACATGTGTGTATTTATATAATAGTAATTTAGTTAGTATTCCCTGAATCTCTTGTTCTACTCTTTGTTACTGCTAGCCCATGAACTAAGAAATTCCGAGTGTAGCCTCATATATGTCATCCAAAAGATAGTTAGTCATGGAGTGTTGATGGAGGAGCTGAGGTGCGATCACATTCGAGGTCTCAAACCCTCATCTAGATCAGCCTTGATATAATTTGTCAGGACTCTGGATTTTGTTGCGAGAATGTACAAATATGACTGTTACAATATATTAAAATCTTCCTGGACTCACCTAACAGTAATAATTTAAAAGCATAAAAATACTCTTTAAGCATAAGTGAATTCATTTATGCTTTTAACCTATTACTGGCGGGTGAGTGCACAGAAACTTTAATATATATTTATAAACAGCATAAGACTGAAAGTTATTTCAGCACTTATTAATAATAGATTTACATTTATTCATAATTAATATATGTTTAATCACAAGTGGTTAAAAACAAGATTCCGTATCTCTCTCGTGATAGAATATCTAAATTTGTACAATATAATTGTAAATTTGAACATCAGGCATACAATAGATTCAAATCCTGAGATAAGGATGGGTAGTAATGATTGGCTACATGAGAATTCAGTTTAGGCTTAAGTGAATTCACTTATGCTTTTAAATTCTTACTGGCTGGCGAGTGCGTGGAGATTTTAATACACATTTATAAACAGCGCATGACTGGAGGTTAATTTCTTCTTCACAGCGCTTA
Source organism: Epiperipatus broadwayi (assembly GCA_028023455.1). Classification (NCBI taxonomy): domain Eukaryota; kingdom Metazoa; phylum Onychophora; class Udeonychophora; order Euonychophora; family Peripatidae; genus Epiperipatus; species Epiperipatus broadwayi. Next base: position 2,630,048 of record JAQFVV010000037.1, read on the forward strand.
ATAATAATAATTTACTTTTTGTTTATATATCATTAAATTTTACACTCGCATATGACACTATGCATCCTTTATTTACTTCTAATAATCATTTATAAAAATACATGCCAGACTATATCAAATATTTAAATAAATTTGTATATTCTAATTTTTGATAAATTTACACCAATGCAGTTTTAGCAATTACAGTTTTAAAAAAATATTAAAAAAAAAAAGTTAATAATATATAAATTTACATTGCTCTCACTTTCTCATTTAAGTATTCAGTCAGGTTTCATGGTATCTGCTTTGAATTAAATAAAAATGGCAACTCTATTTAATTTCATAAAAATAACTGATTCAATAGTAAAAGTAAAAAAAAATATAAACCAAGTGAACTGATTAACATATAAGTACTCACTCATCTATATTTGAGTGCACACATATATGAATGTGTTCTCTCTCTTAACTAAAATGTCTTTTTCATAACTCACAATTATTCTATTTTCGTACTATTATTTTTGCAGATGTTTAATGTGTACAATTTTTAAATTAAAGTGTATCACAGGTATGTGTATATGTGCTAAAAATTTTCATAATATAGAGTTCAGAACTAAGTGCGATTTAAAGTATCTGTTAGGACTTGAAATAACATGGTTCCAAGTGCAGTAGGACTACTGCATAACTGTGTTCTCATATGCATCAAAATTGAAAAATACTAACAAAATAAGACATTGACAAAAGATAAGCTATGAACACGTTATCCTAGATTAAAAGTAATTAACAAATAATTTATTTTCAGATATCCAAAATAAAAGAATCACAAACTTTTAATATTTTATAAAGATGATTGCAGTAAAATGAACAATTATCACAATGAAATTCTTTAGTCATAATATGTTCATAGTAAGCAACATTTGGTAGTTATTTCATAGCAATCATCAATTGTACATAGTATCAGATTGCTTATAAGCAGAATTTTTTTTTTTTTTTTTTCAAGAATGTCAAAACTTTAAATAAATAGGAAAATGAGAAATTCTACATCAGAAATAGAAAAAAAAAAAAAGTTTATCGAACTGTATGAAGTAAAACATAAAATACAATATTTAACAATATATATATATTGATAAAATATTAAAAAAAAAAATTCTAAAATTAATTACTTTGAATAATCTAGCAAAAATGAGATAAGTGTTAATAGCACAAGAGCCATTGGTATCGCTCATAATGCTTGTAACATGTGTCCTCCAAATCTCTTCTATTTCATCATTCTGAATGCTAATGTAAGTAGTTGTCAGACTGGAAAAACATGGTGAACTGTTGCTCGGAGTCAGTTCAGCAATATCCGTATCACTGCATATGCTATGGCTGTACAAACACAAAAACAATCAGCATGAAATTTAAAAATTACTTTAAAATTTTCTATTTCTATTGGCTAAATTTGTTTGAATGTTTCTATGTTCAGTGTTTGATATATGTACGTACATCTAATATATACAAGATATAAAAAAATATACAATATTCCCTCAAATTTTTCCTTGAATAAAAACAGCATTATATAAAAATTTGTGTGTGTTTTTTTTGCATTTATTATTATCATGTGTGAATAATTCAATTAATTTTTTTTTTTTTTCCTCGCTCTGCTTGGAATTTAACTAGTCAACTTCCTAAGTCTACAACTTCCGATATTGTGCTTAACTGTACTGGAAATATTAATAGTAAAAACTTTTTATATTTAATAAAGTAATATTTCCATTATTTAAAATGAAAATTCACAAGTTTATGAATAAAACCATCAAAACATCACATGATCACTATTGTATGGTGAGTCCAATAAGTTTATGAATGCTTACTTATATTTCTTGTAGCTCTTATTTAACAATGGGGCAACTAAAATATTCAGATAGTAGTACTCTTCAAAACATAAATATGGTGTCATCCTGTTGAAAACTGAAGTCAGCCTTGTTGAGCATCATTGTATTCACCATTATTTTTGTTAACAGGTCCTGGTAATGCATTTCAGTAATAGTTGCAAATAATCTTCTTAGTGAGCTTGTGAAAAATACATTAATATTCTCTGAAATGATTTACAATCTAAACATAAAATCAATCACCAAACAAAATTTTGAGACTAGTAAAGTTATTGATCAATTATTAATTAGTGTACTTTTCGTGTATTCTGTCAAAGACAATTAATAAATTAAATTTAAAAACTTTTTTATTTTCAAATTTCTAAAAAAAAAAAAATCAATGGCTCTTTAAATACGTATAGTGGCAGTTGACAGTTTTAAGAATGAACATGAAATAATCATAAAAATGATGCTAAAATGATCATCCAGAGTTCTCTGAAATGTTTTTACTATTTGATTTTAGTTCTCAGATAGCATTCTCAATGTATGATTTAAATCATATTTTTTCTTTTCTTTTAGTGATTGCAGATGATTCTACTGTCATAATAAAAAGTGGAAAAGGAATTTTACTTCTGTTGTGTCTTAACTACAATCTTATCAATAATCAGATTTAAGTTAACAATAAGAATGAAAAATGAGATAATGATAAAATAAAATATATAGTCATTGACAAAAACAGGTCAATTGGAGAGCTAGACTAGTGAATCCATTTGTTTCCAGTAAGGCCAGAGGTTTCAATATAAAATAAGACAACAACTTTCAAATGTGCAGACATCAGAAAACTATCAGATGTTGAAAGATAGTATTACTTTGTCTATGATATAGTAGAAAGCAATGAGGCATGTTTAAACCTGCAGCAGGAAAACTATTAGTTACATTATCACTATACCTGCATATGAGGCGAGCCATTCATAGGTTGAAGTGTCTGGGTCTTAAAGGGAAGCAATGATTCCTTCCTAAATATTAGCTGTACTGTTGGTCTTAAAGGGAAGCAATGATTCCTTCCTAAATATTAGCTGTACTGTTAACAGCTAGACTTGCATAATTTACCAATCATAATAGAAGTGATTTGTCATATCTAAACATTGTATACATTTTGTATTACAAATATATTTAATAAATATCTTTATTTTCAGAGTAGTGTGTTATTCTAAGTGACCAATAATATAAGCACAACAGTAAGACAATTTTTTCTTTTTTTAGCTTAGTCATTCAAAAATTTCAATGTGCTTGTTTTGTCAGATTCAATGTCACCATTCATACTTTCATAAACATGTATTAATGATGCCTTGTCTATCAAATCATAAATCTCACGTTTCCTGCTGTATATCTAATCCGAAATACCACAGTTCATGCAGTGACAATTTTCAAATGAAAATGCCAGAAATTAAATATTTTTTGTTTTAAAAATATGTTACTTGATATTGTCTATTTTGCTTTCAGCTGCAAAAATCTCTTTTCAGAAAAGCAAATTAAAATAAAGAATTTTTTTTCTCTTTTGATGTCTTTCTATGCAAAAAAAAAATTTAACTTTCAAAGACTTTAGGTGACTTCCAAAAAGAATATAATCTATTATTTAATTACCATTCGATAATCTCAATTCTGGTCAGAATTAAATTTAACTATATATGCAAACTTCAATTAATTTAATATAAATAACAAAGGATAAGATGGAATTCTTCATAACTGATTCTTGAGTAAACTATATAGTTTTCCTTAACTGGATATCATTAACTTATTTCCTTCATAGTTATTCACTAACTTTTAATTTTTGTTTTACAAGATTCAAGTCTTCATTTGGAACTGCTTGTGAATTGATTTTCTTTAGCAAATATTTACAATTACTAAATGTAGCATGCTGAATATTTTATTAAAAGTGCTTGTTAGATAGTTTAGGAGAATATCTTCAATGTGATATCCATTTTTCTTAAAATAAAAACAGATTATTAATATCTGGTTGAATGACAAAAAGATTGTGAGGATAATTATAAAAACTTAGAAAAGTGCCACAATAGGAATGATGACTCAAATCAAGGCCATATAATATTTTGGTTGAATAATTTAAAATTGAACAGTCTGCAATGATGAGATTCCTGATAGTACAATAATAATACAAGAGTTCAACAATTTTTAATAAGTTTTTTGCTTAAGATGATTTAAAAAATCATGAAATCTATACAGAACTATCATTGAAAATATATTTAACGTGAGAAAAAAAAGGCATTTCATGCTTGTCAAATGCATAAATAAAGGAAATAGACAAGATTGCAATAATTATAATTAATTTTTATTATTATCCACTATAGTAAAGATACTTCGAAGGATTTTGTTCAACAGGTTGCTTTTAGTCAGTCATAAATGAATGGCTGCTAGATCAGGACATTTGATTCAATTAATTAAACAGGTCTATAACATAGTTTATTCATATTATGCTGCTTCTACATGATAGAATGAGAGAAAGTATTTTTATTATAGGTGGAAAATCTAAAGGATTTGAAATGAAAACTGGTGCTAAACAAGAAAGTTTACTTACTCCAATATTGCTGGTTTTCAATTTTTATGACAGCTGCTTTTGGAACTGTTTATAGGGGCTAAATAAAATTGGAATCAAGAGGCAATATGAATTTGATTGTGGATTTTAAATTTGAATTGATTACAAATAAAAACAAGAACTTCATCTTCTTAGATTATGAATTTACAATAAGCCAATGATTATGCTATTTTTGGCAGTTCAAAAGACGACTTACAGAATGAATTTAATATTTTAAATGCAAATTCAAAAAATTAAAGTTCTTTATCAGTTGGTCACAATTTTTAGCTTAGATGGTTATCAATTTGAGAATGTAAATAAAATTTAAAATATTTTGATACTTTTATAAATAAAAAGATGGACTTAGATATTGAAGTACAACACAAACTCCAATATGCTGCTGCAATATAAAGGCACTAGAGAAATTTCATTTAAGGATGCTCCATAAAATTTTAAAAATACAATTGCAAGATCATAAAACCAATCAGTAAGTTTTTTAAATTGCTGAATGTGATACTAAGGAGGTATTATGTGTACATAATATAAATGAATAATGCAAGACTTCCTAAATAAGTGTTTGATGACGAAATTGAATATAATTTTTGTGAGAGGTAAATTCCATCTACATTATAAGAATTATCTCAAAGACATTCTAAAGAAGTGCAGTATTGATTATTTCCATTGGAAAAATATGATATAAAATAAAATACACTGGAATACAACTGGATAGGATGTTGAAGTATTTCAAAAAAAGGAAGTTATTCTGCAGAAGAAATTAAAAAACAGTACCACAAAATATCAAATAAACAGAAAAATGGATCAGTATGTTTGTATGTGGAAGTATTTGTGAGTAACAGATTGGTTTGTATAGTCATTGCAAGACTAGTTTTTGTCTCTTTTATTTTCTTTCCTAGGAACTATTCAGTCGTACACTTTTACAAATTACTGCTACCATGTATGTAGATGCATAAAAAATTTCTGATAAGCAAAATTTAAAATATTTAGTTGTATATTATAATAAATCTACATAAACAATAAGCAATATCCTTTTTAGATGACTTCCATCTTTAAAAGATTAATAAATTATTCAGGTGTCTAAAAAACACATTACTTCCTTATACATATATATATATAATTATTAGCAAGCATTACATATAAAATTATTACATACTAGTTTTCTCACTTTGATAGTCAACATATTATAGATCTATGAAGACAATGAAATAAAAGAGATGTTATATGCTAATTTATTCATTAATTTTTTTTTAAGATTTCCAATATTTTTTTATTCTCTTTTGTATTGTATATTTTAAATAAAATCCTAAATTGTGCACTTTCTCTTTGCACTCTTCACAATGCTTTATATTAAAATGTAAGATAGTTTTGAATTTCTGATATAGGGATTTCAAATTCAAATGCAGCAAAAAGCCAATCAATTAGATGTGATCTGTAGTCAATATTCGTGAACCAAAACATAAAAAAGGCTCTAACAAAGGTCCTTTTGCTGCCGAATCTTTATGACTTACTTAAATAGTTCACTATTTATGTTTAAATTTTATAAATATAACAAGTTTAGAAAATAAAAGTTTAATTATATTTTACTCATACTTTAAGAAAATAATTAAAATACATAATTTTGATTTACAAAAAAAAAAAAAATTTGTCTAAGAAATCAATTTGATTTTGAGCATGAAACTTCTCACCTTTTCTTTTATATTAACATGTCATTAACTGCTTCTTCATTTCATGTTGCAATGTGAAATATTACAATTAATCTAGAATCTTTTATCCATAAACATAACTTGTGACTTATTTTCATAACTGAAAATAATTGCTCATATACATAGATGCTTTCAAAGCTTGACAATATTTTTGCAGAGTAAATTTTATATTTAGAATATTTATTGCCAATGAATTTATAAAAATTTGGTATGCCAACTTCATTATATTTTTTAGTTTAATTTTGCATTAGAGTTCAATTACTTTCATTTGTAATTCCTTGTCAACATTTTTCAATATTAATTTTAAAAAGTGAACTAAATAATGATAATTCATTTTCAAATTGTTTAAAATCGGAAAATCTTTTTTCAAATTTAATTTTCAATTCTTTAATTTGAGGAATGTACTTTTTAAGTATCATTACTATTTCAAGAAATTGATTTTTTTTTTTTTAAGTGTAGAAAAGTGGGCTAAATTAATCTTTGCCAAGTGGGTTTACCAAAAATAGGATTTTTTTAGAAATGACTTAATTGAATCATATGTATGACAAATCAGCTATTCACGACTTGCAGAACAAGTAGCTTATTGTATCAGCTAAAAAGATGAAGTCTTTTGTACAAATTTTCATCATTGAGCTGAAAGAACTCAATTTTCTTTTGGAATGAAATGAATACATCAATTTCTTTTAAGAGTTCAAAAAAATCTTTTTTAAACATTGCCATGTCTAAGCTATTTAATGTCTACATAATATAGCAAATCGTTGTATTATAAATCCAATTCAACCAACACGATGTGAGAGTATACCCAGTTTACTGTATTAATTTTTACACTTATGATGTGTTCCAACTTTAGTGTTTTTAATATAAAATGACTCCTAATGTACTATGCAATGAAAAGATTTAAGTTTGTTCTTGTATAACATCTCATTTGAAGTTTATAACAAATCCAATGTTAACACCAACCATAAGAAGAGCTCTATCTGTAGTCGAACTTACTAATTTTGACCAGCCTGCATGATCATTTTCAAGACTTTTCTCAATACATAAATATGTCGTTCCTAACATAGGCACCATAATTAATTCTTCAGTCATATTCATAATGTTATCAATAACATATAAATATTGCTAACTAAGAAATACACCTATACCCTGCTTAACGCTTGTCCTTTATGCAAGGATTCACAATAGCGATCATTGTCAATTTGTACCCATTATTTTGATTTACAATATATCATTCACTATAACGATTGTAAAAAAAATGTAAAAAAAAAAAATTTTGTGACAATTTTGTAAGGGTGACAGCATCATGGAATAGTTCTTAACACTATGTCATCTAAAAGCAAAATAGCAACTTTCATATTGAAATTGTACAGTACACCTTGGTCTCATTTTACATGATAGATAGGTTCCTCAGAAAACACGTGCAAACGAAATCGTGCAAAAATAGACATAACTTACCTTGAAAAAGGGGAGATATGGACTGTGATTTTTCAAACGTCACATAAAAGCAAAGCACCAACGTAAAATTACTTTAAAATTCGCGCAAAAAAAAAATAAAATAAAATATGACTAATAAAAAATTTCAAATTTGAAAAAAATTGATACAAGACAAACTTTTTTTAACTATAATATTTAATTTTATTCCAAATAATATATTTTTATGCATAATTTACAGTACAGTAATTTACATTTTTTTATACACGTTTTAATTATTATCGCTATTTGCCAATAAACAGGTTCGTTTGCAAACTGGTAATACAACTAGCGCCAATTTCACACTCATGTTGTGTTAATGGTTTTCTGGTGACAACGTAATTAGTAATTAATCTTTGAGACGATGATTTTATTAATTGTTTATGAAACTAATAACTAAAAATTAAATTCTTATTTTTGTCTTTAATTTTCAATTCCGTTTAAAAATCAAATTACATTTCACATCACATTAATTTCAAGTCGCCGTAAGTAATTTTTAAATTGTTAATTACAATTAAAAATCAGATTTTAATTTTTAATTGTCAAATTTAAGTGTGCCCACTGCTATTACTCACCTTTTAAAAATAAACTGGTGGACACTAAATGATTAATAATTGATTATGTTCTTTTTTAAAAAGCAAAAACAGAATGTGATTTAAAATGCAAAATTAACACGCACAATGTTTGAACAAATTTACATTATAATCTTGTAAAATTTAATGTGTGTATACATAAAATGTGGAAATCATGATTTTAATTTCATTATTGCATACAATCTTACTATTATAAAGTACTGAAAATATTGAAATTACTAAGATGAAAGTCGAATTCCAATAATGTGCTATTACTTTCAATATGATGTAAGTGCACGAAATTTATTATTTAAAGTAATAGCGCATTATCGGAGTAAACATGAATCGCGTAACTTCAAAATCGCATTAAATAAGTCCGCGTAAAAAGAGACCCAGGTGTATAGAGTTTATTCATAATGCACAATACAATACACAATATTAGTCTGTATATACTTAAAATACAAATAATGAATGTACAATGCAGTATTTTATATAATATAGGGAGCATACTGATAGCTCAAACAAGCTTTTAATTCATAAGTGCGGTAAGAGAAAAATATTTATTTAAAAGTTCTGTCTAGAACATTGCCATCCCCAGGCCAATTGGTTTCAAGCTTTTGGCTCACCTCAATGAGGAGCTAGAATATTCAGACACTAGATCTAAAATATCAACTCAAAACCTAGCACTTATTTAATACATAGCATTTAAGTAGAAACTCTGAAATTTTCGGATATGAAAATGTCTTTAACTTCAGCTATCTAATTTAAAAATAACTATATGGGATTGACTCAAATTCAGATCTATCATATATTAATAGCCTTAGCATTGCCAAGGTCTTAAGGCTATTTAAGTTAGATAGCTGAAGTTAAAGATATTTTCATGCCCAAAAATTTCAGACTTTCTACTTAAATTTTATATATTAAATAAGTGCTGGTTTTTGAATTGATATTTTAGAACTAGTGTCTAAATATTCTAGCTCTTCACTGAGGTGAACCAAAAGCTCAAAATTAATTGGTCTGGGAATGAGCATGTTCTAGATAAAGATTTTAAATATTTTTCTCTTACCGCACTTATGAATTAAGAGCTTGTTTAAGCTATTGGTATGTTCCCTACATTACATATTTGTAAATGCAAGCTCATAAAAGCAATATCATGCTATATATGACTTGTTTTATTGATTATTATAATGCAGTATTTTATATTTAAATTTCATTCAGTGTCTTTGCAACGACAATCAGTTCTTCATTAATGATTACAAAGAACCACCAAAAAAGTGTTTCATTCAGTATAATAAATAATCAAAATCATAATTTAATGGCATACATCAACCAAATAATTAAATACTGTATTACATTTTAAAATGTATACATTAGCTTAAAAACTGTATTCTGTATTTATTCACTTTTATGAGTTAAAATTTTTACTAACAGTACTTTGCTTATGGCAAAAATAATGATCATTGTATTGTGATTTTGTTATCATAATTATTATTTTGAAAAAGAAAAAAAAAAATGATTTCATAATAATGAACTTTGTATGATCAAAAATTACTAAATTTAAATTAAAAATAACAATCTATTAATTCAGTTTTAAAACACCTCGTAATATTATTGCAGATGTATAAAATAGAGAACTGAAGAAAAAAAAAATTAAAACTTTATCAGCATAAAACTGTTAACGTAAATGTATTTTGAGTTTTAAAAAACACATGCAAAATTACATACAAATAAACTGAAAAGAATTCATACCTTTAATATTTATTTGAATAGTTAGATATCGCCAATTGAAAATGTTTTAAATCATATCAAAGAAAGATGTCTACCGCACATAATAAAATGCCACAGGTAGCGTATTTATTTGTATATAAAGTGATCTTTATTTAGATCTGCATAGTACATATTGTAAAAAAAAAAAAAGCCCTTAAATATTGATTACAATATGCAAACACAGAATGCATTAAATACAATTTTTTTTTTAATACATCACATTTATTTTTTAAAGTAGTTTTGACAATGTACAGTATGCTAATTTTGCTACTCTTACACTAATGATAACAAATCTTTTTGATAATCAATTAAATAAATTGTTATTAAACTTTTTTTTTTTTAAATTCTAAATAATTTCATGTAAGTAATATAATATGGTAATACAAATTTGAAAAAAATAAAACTTCAGTATGGATTTTTTTTTCATTGCAACAAGAAACAGTTGAGCAGAAAGAAGAACACCAAAAATTGTTAACTGCTAGTTTACTTTCACTTTTTCATCCATTTTGCTGCACTTTGGAACAGTTAAAAGATGAATTTTTTCTTCTAATGAATCTGTTTAAAACTTTATACACAAATACATTTTCAATTAGAATTATGACTGCCACTAATATGACTACGAAAAAAATCAAGAACATCTCTGACCTTGGATCAGAAAATGGATATCTTAGAATCAACAGGAAAAAGGGGAAAGAAATTGTGATATCTGTTCTCTATGAGTTTATCCACGTTTATCGTCGCCACTATGTTTAAAAATAAAGACAAAATAGAACAAAGAACTCAAATCATTGTAGGTGTATTCCAACTCACAGCAACCCATATAAAAAAAAAATCCAAAAAGCATATCAATCATCCAATCTAATTTTTTCCCTAGATTCTTAGCCATCATCTCATGCACACCTCCAAAAAAAAAAAAAAAAAATCCAAGATCAACAAAGGATTTAGAAGACAATAATGGACCTTAAAAAAAGCAATTCATGATTATTAAAAAAATTAGATAATTATGATTGATAAATGGATCACTGGAAAGAACAAATTTAAGATGTGTTTTTTACATAAATTTAAGTTGCATTACCATACATACATATATATTTTAAGTGTATCCTTTATAATACACTTAGCACAGTTTACACAAGCATATACGTACATAAGAGTTTTTTAATCAGTATATATACTACATTAAGTTGTTTGTTCACAGCTTATAATGTAACTTTTAGCTGGAGTAACTAGCCAAATTTTTTCCCATAGGAAACCATTATAACTACTTGTTCCTTAAGCAATATTCTTGTTTAACAATGAGTTTTGGAGTACTAATTGTCCTCGCTAAGCAGAGTAAAAGTGTATTAATAATGTCTATTAATTTTTCAACTGCAATAAAACTCTTCATTTTTTCATGCAAAATATTGCAAGTTCTCTGCTAAATCTTCAATATGCTCCACAAACTGTATTTCCTGATAGGGTTATATATTGAGCTGGTTGCTTTTTTTACCTGGTCATATAACTTAGACTGCATTTAAAATATAATTTTTAATAAATTCTCCAACAATAAAAGGTTTCGAAGCTTGAGCAATTTTTTCATTTATGAGATAACTATATTTATTAGCAGCATTTATTTGTTTTATTGACACTCAAATATACCCTCTGTTGAAACTTCTGTTCATTTTTAAATCTTTAAGTATGGCATTTTAGATTATATTCCATCATAACAACACTTTGTCTATCTATCAAATATGTTGGAATACTTTTTATTTCCACAAAGAAATATGTCCTCTCCCATTTATTATAAATAACACGTGTAACCTATTGTCATTGTATCACTTGGTTTATAATGTTTGTGCGACAAGTAACTTCCATTCAGTGTTGGCAACATTTAATGATAGAAAAGTGGCACAAAGAATTAAAGTAATAAGTTTTGCTTTTGTTTAAAGCTGTTATAAACATTTAGCAGTTGAATTTTTTCAGTTTTAATCCCCACAAGATGTTATAAACATTAATTTTTATAAAAGAAATTATCAAGGCTGTGGGCTGGATATGAAGCTTTTTGTGTGCCGTAATCAAGAGCTACCAGTTTGTGACCTCTGCTTTAACAGTCTGCTTCAGATTGATATATATATATAAAACATCAAAAATCATTGTAATACAATTATACTTTACAGCTCTGAAGACAATCAAAATTTTCAGAAATTTAATCAAAAGCATTGTAAAAAATTTCAAGGAAGATGCACATAATTTAGTTTCATTAAATTTTTGATTTCACTTTGATAATAAACTTAGGTAAGTGCATTTCTGCAAATATAATTTGTAGAAAAAGTGATCAATGATAAGTCTAGATATTTTCTGAAAATGAAGCAAAGAATGGAGACTTACTAGTGAAGTATCATATATGTTAAAAAAAATAATCATACAATCATTTCACCATGCTGATATATGAAATAATTAGATGTATGATCGTAATGATGATGATATGCGCATTATAGCATTACACAGTGCTGATCATTACTAAACAATTACAGATAAATGAAATATTTGTATTGCATTCCTTTATGAATGGTTATTGAGAATTCTTCATACAATCTGGAGCTCAAGTAAGGGTCTTCTGAAACTTGGAAAAATTTTTCAATTCATAAATTTTGGGCATAGGTAGTTGACCCATATCAAATCCAGACGGCCAACCACTTCTGACTACCAAGTTATTGGTGCAGTAAAAGAATATTAAACTATGCTTAATTAGTGAGTAAAACAAAGTTCTTTACTCTACAATTGGCAAGTCTAATGGTTTTTCTTACACTATTTCTTTTTGAAACATACCTTTGCCCTATAATCAGCTACTTATTTAGAGATTACTTTAACCTTACTTTATTTTAATTATTCAAGAACAGAATAACTATACAAATAGATTTCTAGAGATATGTGTGTGTGTGTGCATATATTATAAGTAATATTTATTTTGACAATCATATATCAGAATATGCAAAACTATTAGAATTATCTTAATAAACAAACACTCAGAATCTGTTTAATGAAAAAAAAAAAACATTTTGAAAAAAACAATTTATAAAGCATAAAAATTCGGAGCTCTAATAGAAAAGCAATAAGATTCATATAAATAAACCATTTGGGCTTTAACATACGATAGATTGAAAAAGAATATTCATAATTACTTACGATGAACCTGTGGTTGGACTGGAATGCCTCATGCTACGATCTAATATAGCAAGAGCATTGGAATGAAACAGGAAACTACCGCCACTACTACTAAGCTCGTCGACAGGTGACACACTGCCCATCTTTAATATATAAAAAAGAAAATATCTGCATTGAAAAAATGCCTAAATTCTAGATTACTTATATTATATAAATATGTATTACAAACCTCATCATCAGATGATTCTTCTCGGCATTGAGACAAATTAGGAACACTTCCTGTAAGAGAACAGTCCTTGAGAGTTCCATGATCTCCATCTAAATTGTTCAGAGATCTTCGTCTTACTCCCCAATTGAAATTATCCATGCTTTCACCCTAGAATTAGAAAGAAATATAATTCTAGTAGCATATGTTAGATTTGTGTTAAGTGGGAATGTGGGTATATATATATGTGCACACCTAATTTTTATGAAATTGTATTTTTTAATATATAAAAAAATGCCAGACACAAGCGCGCAAACATTTGCACACATCTATACCATATTTATTAATAAATTCATTTTAATTTAATATTATTTCCCCAAAACAAATTATGCTCTTACCTCAGCACTTTCCAGTTCATATTCTAAGAAATCAAAGTCTTTGAAAATACCAAACTGTTGCTCCGAGGTAGCAGAATCATCTAATTTTCCTTCAACGGACAACTCATTATTGAGAGAAATTTCTTCCGAACTTGAACACATACTAGATTGGCGTTCAATGATATCACTAGACTGGCTGAAAATAACCTAAAAAAAAAGTTTACCAAGTTTAAATATTAACTCATAAAAAAAGCAATATATTTAAAAAAAAAAAAATTAAATAAAAATCCAAACATTGGTAAAACATCAGAATAAAAAACAATTAATATCAAACAGCTGTCTATGAGAAAATACATCTTAACAATTTAAGCTTCATATCGGTGGAAAATATATAAATAATAACTAGAAATAAGTTCAATGCTTTAGATTGATGAAACATAGGAATAAGCTTCCAATAAGGATCTGGTAAAATTGTGATCAATACAGAAAAAAATCTTTATTAGGAATACAAATGCAATAAAATTAATAAATAATTACAAAAATAAAAGGCTGAATGAAACAAGCAGCCTAAAGTTAAAAAAAGATTTAAAAGGTTATGACAAAAATATGGTAATAAAAATTTACTTTATTGATCAATATGTTTAATAAGATAGTATAAATCAAATAGTTCATTGCCAAAAGATCATGTAATAGACTGGATCTTTGAAACTGGAAATGCTTCTCTAATTCATTCCTCTATCACAGAACCAAAATACATATTTAATGAAATATGTAGTTTGAAATATATTACATTTTGGAAAAGAATCTTAATTAAATGACAAAAAAATAGGCAGAAAGATATATTTAGAAGTGTTTATTAAAAACTGCTAAGCAGAAGAAAAAAAATTGGATTGGTCATATACTGTACTTGGGGCAAACCATAAAAAGATTAGAAAATGTATTTGATGAGATAATAAGAGTACCAAAGCCCCCATGCAGTAGTGCCACTAAGTGCAAGCATTTGTAATCAATGGATAAAGGAAGATTTGACATATAATTCCTATCTAGTGCCTATTCATCCAACATCCCCAGACTAGTTTCTAGCTTGTGGCTTTCATCAGTGAGGAGCCTTGGATTGAGAACACTGCATCTAGATCTTAGGATCCAATACAACGCTCCAGTACCCACCCTTTTACCTATTTGGTTAACTATAAAGCTAGAAGCCCAAGATGAAAACATCATAATGTTTCCAACCCAAGATCATTCACTTGTATAGTCATATACATCTGAACTCAGTTCAGCATTAATACATTTTGGCATGAAGAGTTTGGTACTTTTATTAACAGCATGTTTTGGTGGTTTTTATTTGATAAGATATAGGGAAAATAAAAAGGAAAATAGATAAAAAGAAAACAGTTATGCTGATCTCAAGAAAAAAGATATAATAAGCAAAAAGAAGTGATGTATAAACTGATCTTAGAAAAGATATATATATAATGATTGATGCATTATTTATTCAACCAATCAGTCACATCAAAATTTCTATAAAAGAATTTTAAAAATTAAAACTTCCATCTTATTTTTTAATCTTGGTGCAATACTGAATTCTTACAATTCTGTTAAACTTTATCAAGCAATAGTAAAATATATATATAGTTGAATTCATTCAATTTTTCAATAAATGTTTTGGTACTAGTTCTGATTTTACTATAATAGATATTAGTAATAGTTTTAACAAGGCTGTAAACTTTTCTTCATAGCGTAAGCATGTGTTTTAAAGACCTACAGAGGTCCCTAGTGACGATTTTTTCAGACGCTCATTGCTAAGGTTTACAGCCTTGTTAAAACTATTACTAAAATAATAGTGAGTGTTTAATAAATTTATAATTATAATAGATATTGTGTTTCAAATATTATGATTTATTAGTCAATATCAGAAGTAACAACAAAGAAATTAGAACAAAACAGCAATCACTAAACAAGCTTTTAATAAAATTAAATGGTTATTCTATTGATTATTGTAAGTAAATCTAAGAAAAAGATCTGTTAAATTTTTTGTTTGGAGTATAGCTTTATGTGAAGCAGTAATACACACAATTAATAAAAGTAAAAACAAAAATCAAGACTTTGGACATGTGGATTTGGAGAATGTAACATAAACTTGAAAGATAAAGTCAGAAATATAAGTGAAAAAAAGGAAATTTTTTTGAGGACATTATGAGAAAGGAAAGGAACTGATTAGAGAAGCAGAGAAATTATGAAAAATTTATTGGAAAGAAATTGCCAAAGGTATTTAAAAAAAAAGAGGTAAGAAAAGCATAGCAACTATTATATGAAAAATAAGAGCTAAAAACAGATACTTGTCAAGCGTTGTTAGCTGAGAGGTCATCGCACCCACCTTGCAAGCAAGTAGTTGGTTGCAGACGGGTGTGGGTTCGCGTCCCAGCCGATGCTATGACATATGAAAAAAACAAACAAACAAACAGATACTTATAGAATACAGCCTGATTTGATATGAAGTTCTTGCTTTCTAGTAGACAACTAATAATAACTTTGCAAATATAGAAACAAAATAAATGTAATTAATAATATTATATTAAGTGTTTCCATATTTACTAACCGAGGATGATTTTTAAATCATATTCAAACAGTTTAAATTATATTGCTAAATAAAGCATTTACAAAGATATTTGACCCAACCAATCTGTAATATAATATAAATTTATTATGTTATAGCCACCTAAAAAAAAAACCAATATTTAAGTATCAAATAAATTCAACTTTCTGGAGAAGTACACAAAATAAAATCTCAAAAAATACATATCACTTTTCAACAATTATCACTCCTCTACAAAAATGAAGGTCTGTTTGGATTTATTTCAATATTTCCAATTTATTACCTCTTTACATCAATTCAAAAAATTTTCTCATTGTATCTATCCATTTCACATATAATCTCATTCTAGATCTTTTAAAATTTCCAAGAATACAGTTTAACATTTTAGTTGCCCAGCTTTTTCATACTTTCAGAAATAATGTCCACCTGAATTTCAGCTCCATAATCATTTCAACTATTTATTCTCATCAGTTTAAAATTAAGTCAGAAAGCAAAAAAAAAAAAATCTTAGTAAATACTTATTATTATCATCACTGATTTTATTATGAATAAATACACAATAGACATGATTTAGAACATTAGCCTGTCATTCCCATGCCTTGACATTCAAATCAGATAAGAGTTAATTTGCCACTTGAATACAGGATTTTTGCAGATAGTAAGTTCATAGCTAATCCCAACTAATCATTTAATATTGGATAGAAAATAGGTATAGAGTTATTTCTTAGCTGGAAAATAAAAATCTTAAACTGATGCAGGTTAAACAGACAAGGTGTTAATTGATATAATGATCATTAAACAAAACCATGGATGAAATATGATGAAGCCTTCACCTATAATGAAACAAGTGTTCTATAATAATTGCTGTGTTTGTGGTTACTTCTATCCATTTCTCTTTTTATGTGAAGTTCCCAAAAAATGATAGAAGATTTGCATTACATTCAAAATAAAGCCAACTGTTGCCATATATTGACATGTAATAGATATAAATTAAATGCTACATAAGCATATACTAATCAGATTTGTGATAATGAGCATTATTATTATACAAAAAAAAAAATTGTTGTTAGCAGTGATATGTAAAATTTAACAGGTGTTCATATGTATGTGTATTCATCTATATGCATGATGCAATACCATATTGTCTACTATTTTAAATTTTTCACAATGTTAAATACAAATTTATAAAAGGAATATTAATTTAAATACTATTAACAATGAAAAAAGCAGAAGAAATATGAAAACGCAAAGCTTTTTTGTTGTTGCCTGTGTTTAAGCATACTCAAACAGTGCGACAAGAAAATCATCCACAACAGGATGTGTGCAGTAATGTCAACAACTCTGATTAATTCATCAGTGACGTTTTACCTTGTTAATAACTGTATCCTGTTGCAGCCAAACACAGAGACCAAAGACAGATTAATAATAGATTCAGTATGAGCAAATATGAATTAAAAAGTTTCAGTTAAAAAAGACAGAAAATGCACATTTTTTATTATTATTATTGCAATTAATTAATTTTAGGATAAATAAACTTACTGATGGGCTCTTTGGTAAGCCAACTCTCTGACCACAACTGGTTAACAGATTTACAAGACGTTCTCTTGTTCGAGCCTACAAAAAAAAAAAAGTAGAAAAATTTCAGTTAAGTCACAAAGTGTTAATCTATTTTCTATAAGTAATTAACTGTTATTATGCATATTATAAGCACTAGTAATTTACAAAAGTATTTCTCTATCAATTAATTAAAAATTTGCTTATATTTTAATATATTCTTTTAAGTTTTATGCAAACCTAAGCAAGTTTCTCTTCTTTAAGTAATATTAAACTTTTTATCAATTCACCTCTATCTATTAACTTATTAATTTTTTTCACTGAATTTTTTTTGCTTCTGACATACAGGTATTATTATTGAAAAACTTTATGTATACTTAATATAATCTTACTTGTGAAAGGAACGGTCTCTTCCATCCAGAATAATTCTCTCCATCAACAGTAGACATGCTTCTTGATAGTCCAGTGCGTCTCGGTGATGCCTCTACGGCCGGTCGCTGTTCCTTGTTTTCTATGTTGGATTCTTCTTTCCCTGCTCCTTCCGTCTGATATTTTCGTCCAATAATGGGTGTTTGAGACAAATCAAAGCAAAATTCTAAGGTACGCCCTATTGATGAAGGAAAAGCAAAAAAATATTAAAACCAAAAGTTAAATAAATATTTAAAAAAAAAATGTTCTAAATAATTCATTACATTAAAAAAGAAAAAGACCTGGCAACTCCTTCTTGAATGATATTTCAGCATCAGCAAATGACATGTGCGAAGACAAACTTGTGGAATCGTTCAAGCTATTTACCGAGACTGAAGCTGGTGGAGCAGCCAGTGTTGAAGAACGAGTCACAACTAATTTGAGGATCTTCATGGAATCTTTCCAGTGTGTCCCCTATTTAAAAAAAAATTCAATTATTTCTCAAAAAAAAAAAAAAAAAATTATTATAGGAACAAAATATTCAATATATAACAGGGGTGGCCAAGACATCGACTGCGGCTGACCAGTCACCCACAAAGTCTCTGGAAGTTGATCACGAAGCTGATGTGAACATTAACAAATTATAATGATAAATTCACAACTGATTTTGAATATAAAAGATAATAAAAAAAATTTTAAAAATAAAAATTGAAAATTATTCTCATTTAAAAATAGTTAAATTTAAAATAACACCCATTGTTATTGTCAATCTCAAAAAAAAAACCCAGGTTGGAAAAAGCTGAAAAGAATTAAATTATTTTTGTGTAACACTAGAGCTAAAATTCTTAAAAATATTTAATTGCCATTTTTCCAAGGAGAAATGAAAATAACTTGTCCTGGAGAAACAAGGATTTAATGAACTGATTTTAAAACAAAGAATTTGTGACCTTGTTAAAACACTTCGTATAGTAATTTAATAAATATTTTATAAAGTGACATGGACAAATTGTAATACTAGAGGAAGGTGAGGTAATTTAATAGAAGTCATATAAAATGTCTTTAACAGTTAGTATCTTATTGAAAAAAAATTCATCAGTTTATACCTTCTAAAAACATTACCAATATTTCTGAGTACCTAAAAAGCCCTTATAAAAAAAACACCAATTTGTAAGTACATTCTAAAAAAAACCAGGACTTCGAACTATTATTTTTTTCCATTCCAGTTTTCATTCTAGCAAAAATAATGTTTTTTTTTTCGTTTCTGGTTCGAAGACCTGAAAAAAATGTAGTTGACCTCAGGTACACTTTCACCAAAAAAGTCGCCCCTAACGTCTAAAAGTTTGGTCACCCCTGATATATAAACAGGAAGGTGGACCACATGGCTCTATTAAATAAGCAACTAAAAGCATCTATTATATGCATTACTGCCCATAAATGATTAGCTCATAAGCAATGCTTACTGACTTATGAAAACAAAATAATGTTACAATAACCAGATTATAAATACTTTAAATATGAAAATCTGCTCACTTTTAAATTGTTAATTAAAAGATGGAGTTTTGGATTTAACACTTCAGATGAAGAAAGTGAAGATTTTTGATTCTTATTTCATTATATTACATTTTTGATATTACTATAAGTTGTACGACACCATAACTTTTTGCAAAATCTCATTTATACCCAAGATGAAAAAATTATGAATCTTTATTATTACAATTTATTAAAAGCATGTCTTCTTTGAACAATTATATTTACAGAGCATTACTATATTGAAAACGGTTTTGTAAAGTTTATATTGTTTTTTAAATTAAACAAAATCATATATTATTAGATTTGGCATATTTTTAATAGTACTTGAAATAATAGACCTCTGTAATAAACAATACCTTTTTTTATATTTTAATGACATTGCAATGTTTAGCGCAATTGCCACATTTACCGTTTAAAATTATAATTTTTTTATCATTTTAAAATTGCGGGAAAACTGAATGGACTATACATGTGCCAATACAGTCATTCTCTGTGGTTTGATTTCATTTTTCAAATAATATACATCTTGTTAAATCAGATAAAAAATTAGTTTATTAATTTTTTTAGTAATAAGGCCATTTAATTTTTTTTTGCTCAATTTATTAGATTGTACGAGAAACCAAGGCATACCATTTTTGATGGGAGAAATTTAATTCACAAGTGGATTCAACATGCATTAAAGATTTTGCAATTTGAAGGCCTTCATCCTGAAAACAAACATAAATAATGCAAGTATTCCATTTTAGATTTTTTTATTATCTGAATTATTATTATTTTAAAAATGTATTATTTCATGACAGTAATTGTTAGTAATAATAAGTATAATTAGTGTCTTTGTATTAGTGTGTCTGTATAATGAAAGTGATTATGACTGCATATACAAATTTAGCCATAATTTCGGGGCACTGATCCAAAATTTGAGGCAATCTTATTTTATAAATATAATTTGTATAATAAGAAATAAATTTTCACTACATATATAAAATAAAGCTATTATAGAGCAGTGCAATGTAAATTTTATCAGATGCACAGAAAGATTCCAGTTGATGAAACAATCACAAAATTTACGACAATATAAACTCTTAAAACCAATAAACAGAGGTTTCAAGTGGTGAGTGTGTGGTGATAGCCACAATGATTATGTATGCTACATGGAATTATATGAAGGCAAAGAAGCAAATCCAGATTCTTGCCTATGCCTTGATACTCATGCTGTGGAGTCAGTAGTTTTGCCACACTTTGCATCCCATTATTTTTAAATCTATAGCTGGAAAATGAGCTATATGCAAACAAAATATATCCCTATGGAACAATAAATATAACAAGATAGCATCACTGATGTGCACAAAAAATATAAAATGAAGAGAGGAGATTCATTTTATCATTGATAAATACAAGGGCCTTCAATTTCTAGTTTGGATAAACAAGAAACCAATTGCTAAGATTAAAAATGCATACCCACCTTCTGGAAATAATTTATTTTGAATCTTTTATTAGGAAGAATCATTTTACTTATAGATGCCTTGAGATTTTTTAACTTCTGTGGTATAAGAAAAAATGGTGAATTCTTATGGTTCTCTTTTTGTAAGTTCTGAAGCTATGGATTATCTCAAGTAAGAAGTATTATATATGTTTTGAATCAGAATTTTGTGAAGAATACAAATAAATTATCACTGAAAATGTAATTTTAAAACATAGTTATGATAAATTAGAAATTATGAACAAAGATTAAAGTAATATTTTTTTAGGATATTGAAATTCTTTTTTTTTTCTTAGTTTTTTAATGGTAATCACTAATTTTCTTAGCCATATATTTTTCCTTTAGTTTTTTTACTTTCTATCAATGTAAAGCTTTTTGCTCTAACATTATTAAAACTGAAGTTATTGTGAAAATTGTGTCTCAAATCAATTCTTTAAAAAATTTAATATGATGACACCCCATTCCAAAAAGTTAAAAAAATAATCATTCAAATTTGAACAATAGAATAAAGACATCTAAAATTATTTTTCCCAATAAAAAAAAAAATATTCATCTCTTTTTCATTTTAATAATAGGACAAAATAAAATTAATTGGCTGCTAATATAATCAATATAGTTTCCCTATTTTTTTTCATGTGACTAAACTGTCTATTTTAAATAAATGCTATACCTATAAAAGTAAATTTAATATTTTCAACATTTATAATATTATAAAGATGTACCACAATGAAAGAAAAGTAGTTTTAAGTTTTTCTTTAAATTTACAGCAATTTATTATATATATATCAGACTTATGTAACCAGGAAACTGCCTATATATCTATTTAATCTACCTGTCAATATATATATATATAACATAACTTGAGTTAAAACTATATATGGATTTTTTCTACAGTACAGGCTTTTTCATACCTGCACTCCAATATGTAACATATAGGGGATTTGAACTCGGACTTTTATACGACTCTCAACTATTCACACTATCTCATACTGCTGACACACTTGATCACACACATGTCGAAAAGATAAATAATCACTAATATACGTATTTTGTGCTAAACTAGCACTCATCAGTTGGTCCAGATTATCATCTCAACACATATATATAATCAATGCTCAGCTTATATTAAGATAGCCAATCTTGATATTTTAATAGACAGGCTTCAATCCACTCCACCCTACAACTCTTCAGTCGTCCATTTCATTGAAAATCTGAATATGGACCTTGAGCATTCCATCAATAGATTTTCAATGAAATGGACGGCTGAAGAGTTGTGAGGTGGAGTGGAATGAAGCCTGTCCATTAAAGTATGAAGATTGGCTATCTTAATATAAGCTAAGCTTTGATTGTATGTGTGTGAAAATGATAATCTGGACCAACTGACAAGTGCTGGTATAGCACGAAATACTACATTGGTGATTATTTATCTTTTCAATATGTGTGTGATCAAGTGTATCAGTGGTATGGGATAGCATGATGGTTGAGGGTCGTGTGAAAGTCTGAGTTCAAATCCCCTATATATTACATATATAAGTGCAGGAATGAAAAAGCCTGTCCTGTAAAGAAAAAAATCACATTTCAAATATAGTGCTTTAAGGTCTGCCTATCCCTCGTATATGTATGTAAATGAATTATGTCCTGTACATGAGGGATCAGAGTGACTTATAGTCAACATGGATAGGATGAGATGGTTGGCAATAATGTGGGTTTTGAGCATTCCATCATCAGATTTTCAGTAAAAATAGACAGCTGAAGAGTTGTAGGGTGCAGTGGATTGAAGCCTCTTCATTAAAGTATGAAGATTGGTTATCTTAATATAAGCTGAGGATTGATTGTATATATATCTGGAGACGATAATTTGGACCAACTGATGAATATTGGTTTAGCACGAAATACATATATTGCTGATTAATTATCTTTTTAATGTGTGTGTAATCAAGTGTGTCAGTAGTATGAGATAACGTGGATAGTTGAGGGTAATGTGAAAGTCTGAGTTTGAACCAATATTTGTAATATAAAATAAGTTATATATATAAAAATTATGACATACCCATCATTTCTAATAGTATTTAATAAAATTATTATAATAAGGATTACTATAAAATAACTCTGGTTATTACTTAATTTATGGCATATTTCAAAACATATGTGTTTTAACAACTTTCATATTCTTGGTTTAAATATTATGTAGTTAATTTGAATATACTGTGTCTATATTTGCTGAAAAATCTGATCTAGAATAAATGCATATCCTATAAAAAATGCTGTTTTTTTTATGGAAGCATTGATTTGTAAGACATAAATTAAAGATAAGATTTTATTTTACACAAGTTGAAGAGAATAATTAATCATACATTTATTAGATATTTATTGCACCTTACTAAATTATATATAAATATACATAATTTTTGCAATTTCATTTTTTTACTGCAATAAAATCAATTTCACAAATCACCATTCTTTAAATATATCATTAAAAAAATTATATTTCATTTTATTTTTTACTTCATATTTCTCTAAAATATTATCAGTTGGATGTCAGTGTATAAATTCCCTATTATTACTGTCATTGTTATTTAAATCTGATTAACTTTGCTCCTTATATTAAGAAATTTCAGTGATCAAATGCGAACAGTTTAGAAGATAATGTATCATTTTTAAATGAACAATAAGTTGAATTTCATAATTTTTTAAAACTTAAACAGATTCTCCATTGACATTAGTTCTAGTTTTTTTTTGTTTTCTAATGAAAACATAATCTAAATCCTTAACTAACACTTTTAAATTTTGATAATCTGTAAAGTGATTATTATATATTTCAATACTATAAAGCACTTTGATGCAAAAGGTGGGTCTACATCATAGGGGTATTGTTACTTTGTCATAGACTACAGCAAAAAACCTCTCCAAGAGGAACTGACTTTATCAACTGTTAAGTAGTGAGAGTTGAGTGTTTTTCCATTTTCTCTAAGAATGGTTAACTATTCATTTGCCAACCAATCCTTGCTAGTTAGATTGGCTGAGTATCAGTTACCTGTTAAAAAAAATCCTAAGACCGATTGAAACTTACATTTTTTTTGAAGTTTTATATAACCTTGATTTCAACCAACATCACACATAACATACAATTATCTTTTACAAAAATAAGTTAATTTAATTTTTGTACAGTCTTTTAAAAAACAAAATCAAAAATGCTATTATTTTTTTGTAATTTTTTTCTGCCTAACCTAATTCCAAACAATAAGAGATATAATTTTTTTTTTTTTTAATTAATTACAAAAAATGATAATAAATCAGTTTCTTTTGTTTTAATTAAAAATCTGTTTTAATCTTTATTTATAACATATTTCAACAATTTCTTAGATTTAAAGAAAAAAAAGTTGAAATATATTCCATTTATTAATACATGTTTTTTTCTTTTTAAACAATGATTTTAATATTAAATTTAAATGATAAACTGATACTAATATATATATATGGTACTATTTCATGGCACTACTAAAAATATAATCACTATACACAATGAACAATTTATTGCTTAGATACTTAAAGTGTCCATTCATTTCATATTTACATAATGACTCTTAGAGCATAGTAATAATTAAGAACATTTATTAATGCAGGGTTTAAATGTGTGCTCAAGAAGTTATGTAATGCTGTGTTTGGTATACATGATCATGCATGCACCTAAATATATGCATCTATATCATTAATAAATTTTATAATGTATTATTATTCTCAGGCTTATAGGAGAATATAGAGACTAGCATAACTTACAAGCTGAACTATGTTAAATCAATAGTTTTCAATTATTACTGGATCTGAAATTTTGAAACAAGCAAATTTCAGTCTTGTAGTGAAAAAATTGATGCAAATTCTTATACCTCTTCTAAACAATTTTTTATATAGAAATATTCCTTCTTCACTTTCAAATATTAATTAATTAATACAATAATTAGATTAATTAACAAACCTCAACATATTTGGCAATGACTCGCAAAATGTCTCCATTTATGACCTGATTGGCTGCAGAGTTCATATCAACATAGTGTAGCATGCAGTGTAGGATATTCAAGATAGGCTGTTGAACACTGGATGGACCTCGTTCCAATACCTTGAAGGTAAAATAATCAATTAATGAAATAACGATCAGGTTTAATAGGGCTAGACTATAAACAAAATATTTGTAATTCCATGTAAACATGTTTGCAGTGTCTATATAAAAAAAAAACAATTATTTTTTTATCCATAAATAATGTGCTTAGCATGTTTTGAATTATCCACTAGTTATATTCATAGTTGAAAACATGCTAAGCATGTTATTTATGGATAAAAAATAATTCTTTTATTAATAGACACGGCAAACATGTTTCCAACAAATTATAAGTACTGAAAGAAAAGAAATTAAATAAGTATTGACAAAATATTATAACAAAAAAATTGTTGTAATAACAAGTTACTCAATGAACCTCAACTTGTCACTTACATATCATGAACACATAGATTAGCTAATTATTCTAGACCAAATTCAGAAATAGATTCTAAATAAAAGCTATTTGATTCATGTAAAGGCATAAATTACTTAAATATGCATAAACAAATAAATTATATACATGTAAAAAATATAGATAAAAACACACATATATAATTCTTAACATATTTTATTAATATATCATAATTTCTAACTAATGATGGAAACTGAATTGCATTCAAAGAGGTATTACGTACAATAAATTTTTTACATTAAGAATTAAAAAACTAATAATAATACTAGAACAGATTAACAAAAAGTATATAACAAGATGATTAAAATAATAGGATTACCCCAAATCTCTTTTATATAATAAATAATTATTTTTAAACCTTCAGTATAAAGTTCAAGCATGCATGGAACCCTATTTAATAAGTATCCTATGAAACTTATGAAATAAAAAAAAAATCTTCATTATTGGTGATATATAATATTTAGTCAGATTCAAATTTAAGTGCATAATAAATCTATTCAAATCTGTCATGATATATTCAATTTGACATAATTTATGTTCAGCATATATATAAATAAATTTCTAAAATAATGCATTAACTTTCATATTTAACATCAAGATCTCTATTCTTTATTTCAGCATCTGTCAAATTCCCAAAATGTCATCTGGCTTCTTTACTTAAGACTTA
The DNA here is from genome assembly GCA_028023455.1 of Epiperipatus broadwayi. Taxonomy (NCBI): domain Eukaryota; kingdom Metazoa; phylum Onychophora; class Udeonychophora; order Euonychophora; family Peripatidae; genus Epiperipatus; species Epiperipatus broadwayi. Next base: position 2,656,460 of record JAQFVV010000037.1, read on the forward strand.
CTTTTTATATTATTCTTAACTATAAAGTTTTAGTAAAACATGTCATTAAATTGTATAACTATACCATTAATTTACTTTTAAGGGTGAAAATTTATTGCAGTCACAAATATATTTCCCATTAAAATTCATAATTCACATGATCACCATTTCTTATGCTTGCTCAAGCTGTTAAAACAGACAAAACTATTTATACAGTGGTACCACTCAGTGCAAGCCAGAGTAATCAATGGATACCAGAAGGCTTATGCATAAAATCCCTATCTAGTGCCTACTCATCCGATATCCACAGACTAGTTTCTAGCTTGTGGCTTCCATCAGTGAGGAGCGTCTTGGATCTGAGAGCACTGCACCTAGATCTTAGGATCAAATGCAACTCACCAGCAGCCATCTTTAATTTCTACTTAATAACAAAACTATTAAAACAGGCAAAACTCTTCATACAGTAGTGCCACTCAGTGCAAGCCAGAGTTACTATATAAGCTAATAATCTTGGATTGAAAATATTATCATGTTTTCCATTTTAGACTTATGGTTTTGTAGTTAAATAGAGATAAAATGTGGCTGCTGGAGGGTTGCATTAGATCCTAAGATCTAAGTGCAGTGCTCTCAGATCCAAGGCTCCTCACTGATGAAAGAATATTGGATGAGTAGGCACTGATAGGGATTTTATGCACAAGCCTTCTGGCATCTATTGATTACTCTGGATTGCACTGAATGGCACTACTGTATAGAGAGTTTTGCCTGGTTTAAAATACACAATTATTTCCATATTTGCAAAAATAATTTTATCAATACAAATTCATTGGTTAAGCATCAATTAGTCTATTTCATCCATGCTTGATCAAGTAAATTGATAGTAAAAAAGCATCATATAGTGTGAAAAATCATACCCACTTCTTCTTTCTTTGTACATTCCATCAAATCTATCTACATAGCAAACACTTACTTTAAAAACATTCTTTGTTCAAGTATTCCATTAATTGCAACTTCCATATTTAATGCCAAATAACTGATAAACTCTACAAAAACATATTCCCCAAATGTGATGCTAAATATTTGAGAAACTATACTTTCACAGAATACAAACACACATTCTCAAAAAAATATACATTCACAATTTGCGAAGTAATTTAAAAAATAATCATTTTCCATCAATAAGAAAGACATAAGAAATTTATAAATTTAAAATAATGTAAATCATAATACACTATAAAAACCCGTTCCGATTTTAAGCAAAAAAATAAATATTTTCACTCCTAATAATTTTTAATATACAATTCAAAAATATTTTTCTTTAGTTTTTAATAAATTATAAGGTGACATTTATTTTTATCAATGAATGAATGAAATCACAATCCCCCTCGCTTGGTGACAGATTAAAATAAAGGGTAGGGAATCGTAGCCGAACTTTCCCTCCTAAGTTACTTACTATACATATATAAATAATAAAACTTTTCCTCTTTTTTTCATCATTGATAATTTTTGTTGTTGCAATCATATTTTTTTTTAAATTTTAACTATCTCATTTCAACCCACATTTGTTTTTTATTTTCAATGAAACAAATTCAGACATTTCAAGTTGTTATATTTTTAATTTATATATATATATATTTTATATAAATACATTTCTTTGTAAATAAAAAAGTTAATAAAAATATAAATATATACTACATTTAAAATATAGATATGTACTGTATAGAAAGTCAATACATAAATATACCAATAAACACAAAAATAGTTTTCACAATAATATTGGGAGATGATTCCAAATAAAACATTAATATCATAATATCTAAATGAACTTGGTTGCATTATTCCTAAATAAAAACAATTAACCATGAACAATAGAATTAAAAAAATAAACTTGTCATAGACTGGAGAATCATCCATCTATAAGAAAGAAAAAGAGGGACAAAGAATAGGAGGAAGGGGGGGAAATGCAGGCAGACAAGAAAAGATTTATATTTAAAAAAAAAAAATCCTTATCAGTATTAATTGGTCTTGGAGCATTATCATTATTACCATTATTATAATCATCATTAACGTTGTAATTCAAACCTAACTCGAAAACTTTGCGTGCGAAAATATATTTGTAAAATAATATAGGTGCTATTGCACCTAACCGCAAAACTACTTTTTTTACTTAAAAACAAAATAAAATTATATTACTCTGCAAGCACTTTCAAGAGACGTGTTCTCATCTTCATAGCTCTGAGTGAAGCAATTATATGCAAATTGTGCAAAGTTCAAAGGTTAATTACTCCATTTCTTTGAGATCGCGAAGCATGTGTTTTTGCAGTTGATGGCGTTGCAATCCATCGCAATGAAGCAGGCCCCCTTAACTTTTCTTTTTATGTCGTGCCTTTCTTTGCAGATAGTTTCAACTAACTTTTCGTATCCCCCCCCCCCCCAATTCTAATAGATTGCTTAACAACACGAAAGATAAACTAACACTGGCTCAAACACCTCAAGCCATTTATAATATTGCATGCACTCATGCAAATTATAGAGCCTCATATTATGGGGAAACCAAGGCAGCAATAGAAAACAGATTACCACAACACAAATATGCATATATTAAAGCTCAGTCAGATCCATCACGTTATTCCATTTTTGCACTTCATCAGAAACTATCAGGACACCAGTGTGAATCACAAGATGTCAACCTGGTCTACAAAGAAAGGCAAGATGTAAAAAGAAAAGGTTATGGAAGCCTGCTTCATTGCGATGGATTGCAACACCATCAACTGCAAAGACACATGCTTCGCGATCTCAAAGAAATGGAGTAATTAACCTTTGAACTTTGCATATAATTACTTCACTCAGAGCTATGAAGATGAGAGCACGTCTCTTGAAAGTGCTTGCAGAGTAATATAATTTTATTTTGTTTTTAAGTAAAAAAAGTAGCTTTGCGGTCAGGTGCAATAGCACCTATATTATTTTACAAAACATCATTAACAAAAATTCATATATTGTATGATCATGCTAACTAAAAAAAAAGAAGAAAAAAAAACGGAAAAAAAAGAAGAAAAAAAAACAGTGTAGTCAGAATTAATGGATAGACATGTGATTGCACTAACATATAATCCTAGATAAAAGCCTTATAATAACTGGGTCTTATGTTAATCTAGAAAACCAAAAAAAGTAAGACAAAACACAATGGAGAATGAATGAGAAAAAAAATAATGTTAGCAATATGTATTAGTGAATTAATTAAGATAAATTTCATTCATCTTCCATTTCATAAAGATTATACAGTCGATGACATATAAAGAACAGTATTCAAATTTCATTCATTTTCTATAATTTCGGTATTCTTTCATCCATACTATTTCATATTTATTTTAAGACTAAATTATTGGTCTGAATTTTTTCAGTATATGACATAGCTACATTGTAAATTTTAATAAGTCTTATATTACAGTTATATAAAAATTCGATTAATTCTGCAATTGTAATCTGTTTAATTAATTAACATATATTATGATATACTGATTCACAGTTGCTATATTAAATTATAAATATTTTACTATTGAATTAAAAGTAAAGTATGATTTATTCTATAAAGCTTGATAAATTAATAATAGTTCATTCGGAAAATAATCAATGAAATTTAGCTGAAATGTAATTTACTGTTGTGAATAATTTTTTTCATTCCAAAAGCAATAAAGAAAACACAATAGTCTGATTTTAGATTTATAGTTTTATTATTTATAAATGAAAAAATGTAATAGGGGGTTTATCAGTATATAGATGCATCTATGTTTCTCTAAACTACATTTAATTGAAAACATTTATTTTCAGCGATTTATTTATTTAAGATTAAACATTCTTTAATATTTTGCAGATGGTTTTACAATTTATATAGATACATGCAAGTGTGTGAGTTCTATCTTTATTTCATTACCACAAATGTAAAACCAATCAATTTCTTCTAATAAGAATAACTCATTAAAAATTAATTTTCCTCATAATGATCTGAGTTCATATAAAATGATTCACACAAATTCAAGTTCAGCATGTAAAAGAAGCGTTTATATACCATTATTAAAAACTGTGATAACTTGGTAAAATGAATTCTCCACTTTCTTTTAATTGATAATATACTTTTATTCTTCATTGATTTACTTTTAAATAACGAAATGTGTGGTTTATATATGTAATAAAGTCAGATATTCTACGGTGATAAATCATGCTTCAATTAAAAAATAATTCAACTCCATCTTTTTTCAGTTTTCTAATTGTTTAAAAACAACTTTCATTCCCTCTTGGACATGGTTTTTATGTATTGATTAAATTATATAATATTTTAGTTTATCAGCTAAAAACATTAGTAACTAAGAATTAAACGAGAGCAAAAACTTGCAAAAAATTAAGTTACAAAAACATATAATTTTAATAAATATCTAATAATGTATAAAAAACCTTTTGACATACCTCCACAAGGAATGCCATGGTGTGTACCGTGTAGTTGGTGTAGGCATCGAATAAGTACTTCACTACACACTTGGTCCACTGGAAGCTCTCCTTGTTGAATGTCCGTCGACTGTATAAAGTCATTACAGTGGCTAGATTTTCCAATTTTTTTGACTTTTCTAAACATATCTATAGAATAAATAACATAAAAAACATTAGGAGAAAACAAATATATATATATGTGTCATTTTATATATATATACGGAGAAATATATGTATATATGTAAACACCAAAATGTAATGACACTTTTCTGCATAATAATCTGGTCAAAATTTTAAATAGATTATTACAGGAAAAAATCTCACTATATTTCAATGTTTACATCTAAGTAATATTTACCGAGGCTGTAACCTCGAGAATATGCGTGTAAAATGTGATAGTAGGGACCTCTACAGGTGTTTAACCACAAGCTTAAGCTATGGAAAAAAAGAGGGGAACTCTTTACTTCAACCTACTTTCTATTTAAATAGGTGAAGCTGAATCGGTTTGATCTGTGAGCGTGAAGATACTCAATACTTCAATGATTAAGTCCACATTTCTTATTACACATTAATACTCACGAAATCTTTCGATTTACAACAAGTCAATGGAAAGATATTATAGTTTGAAATCTATTACAGTAATTTAAAGTTGTGATTATAAATTTATTAAATGCACATTGATTACATAATCAAAATATATAAAATGCGCTAACACGCACAAGCACACAAAGCTAAAAAAAAAAAAATAAAGCAAATATATATTATTTTAATATCTATTCATTAAATGGCTAAGCGCTTTCAAGGTTCAAGCCCTCATAATCATAGCCGTATTACAAAATATAATAAATTGACTTGGAGTGATGCAAATTTATGCAAATGAAATAATTATGCATTCCATTTCTTGGATATTTTGTAGCAAGAGTCTTTTCTATTAATGGCATCGCCATCTCTAGATATAAAGAAAGCTTCTTTTATCTTTCTTTTTAGATCATGCCGCTCTCTGCATACCACCACTGGATTTCCCGGTTGACAATCATGCCCAGCTGAAGCATGGTGCTGTGCAAAAACTGAACTATGAGCAGTGTCCAACAAAGCTTTATTATAAGAATGTGTGTTGAGATAGCCTAGTAGAGAGAGAGGCCCTAGTCTCACCATAATATGATGAACTACAAAATTTTTCAGGGCAGGCAATATTATAGACCACTTGAGGTGTCAGCGAGGGTGGGAGGCAGTCTTTGGTATTATTAATTAATTTGTTAGAGTTAGGAGGTGTGTGAAAACCTAACTGGTATTTATTATTGAAAATATTATAAAAACATTTATGCATACTAGGCAGGTAAGGGAGTAGGAGTCTTTGCTTGTCAATGTTAGGGACTTTATCATTTATTTTAGCAAAAAACTGTTTTATCCTCCTGTCAATTACATTCACATCAAAACCAACTTTTATTAGGTCGTCCCTATATGATGTGAGGTTAGCTTTTTTATCTGCCTCAAACTTACATAGGTGCATATTTCTAAACAAAAACGAGGTTAAGCCAGAGAGTTTGTGGTTAGTTGGTGAATTGGAAAGAGGGTGGGAGTGTCCTCTAACATCAAGGGTTTTGATTAGCATTTTATAATTAATATGTGTGTGTTCTCGCTGCATATGTAGGTCCAGGTATTTAACTTGTTTATGGGCATTTTCATTCTCCAAGTTAAACGTAAGCCCTGTAGTGTTTTGAAGTTCATTTTTTATTTGTAGAATAATCGGAGAGGGAGCGGCTATGAAGATATCATCAACATATCTAGTGTATATGGATAGCAAGTTAGATTCTTGGTATCTTGGAATTATTTGCTTTTCAAAATAATTTAAAACTACACTTGAGATGATGCCACTCATAGGGAGTCCCATTGGCCAACCGTCTTTCATATGAAACCACTGGTTGTGAAAGAATGCCATAATATTTTTATCAAGCCAAGATAAAAAGTCTATAATAAAGTCAATTAGTGGCTGAGCTAAATTGTGGTTTATAAGCTCTTCTCTTACAATCTGAATAGATTTAGCCCTACAAATGGAGCCGTATAATTCCGAAACATCAATAGTAGCTAATGAAGTGTCTGGGTTCAAAACTAGGTCTTTTATTTTTGCAACAAATTGAAATGACGAATTTATAGTATATGAACCGAATCCCAAAGCTTGAATGAGCTGTCTGTTAACCCATTTCTAAGTAAATATTTCTTACGTAATCAATGTGCGTTTAATAAATTTATAATGTTTACATCTATAAATCCATAAAAGTCTTTTATAAATATATATATATTCATTGTGCATATATAAAGCAATACTAAAAACTCTCTAGTTGTCTTTTAAAATTTACTCAAAAGTGTGCTTTAATTTTAGAAGTCATCATTTAAATTATAATAGTAATTTGGATAATTCATAAATAACTTTTAGCTATAACTTTCCTCAAGATTATTAAAACCCTAAAAAAAATTTTGCCAAAAATTTAAACTGGATCTTTACATTTAAAGAGAAAATTACTATATTTTTGCAATTTTATTATGTTTTAATATTGTGCAACTTTGATAATATAAAATCAAAGATTTTGATTTATAAACTAAATCAAATATGAAAAAAATAATAAAAATAAATTATCAAAATTCTGTTACTGCAATACTGATCAATAAAAACAATTGATAATGACTATATTAATAAATAATTATTCAATGATAATTATATCACTAAAAGTCATCTTTAGTAAATAATTTCTTTTTTTTTTTATAAAATTATTATAAATCTAATTTTATGTTATGATATTAGTAAAATATATCTATCATCAAAAAAAAGAACAAAAAGTAGACATCATTCTGAAATATGGCTAGTAAAAATTGAAAGTTAGTAGTAAAAAAGAACGAGAAAAAACTTTTAAGTTATTAAGATATACTGGGTTTATTTTGGCAGGAATAAGAATTAAAAAAAAAAAAATTAATAAAAAAAAAATATTGATAAATTAAAGGATAAATTATACTGATGTAGATTATCATTAGTCTTCTGTTAAACCCCAAGCTTTTCTGTCTTTTGCTCTTAAAATTCTCACTATTCTCCATCATCTTTCTTGTACTTCTTTTTCTCATCTTCATATACACTAATATCTTCTACACATCTTTAATAATTCTTTGGCCTTTAAATACATGTCCAATCCATTTTCATCATAGCCTCAAAAATAATATTTATTTCATTCACTTTTTTTAATACTTTTGATCTTATCTTTCCCAGGTATCTTTCCTAAAATCTCCAAATCCACATCTCTAAAGTCACCAATTTTGATTCTATTTCTAATTGTCCATATTTTTGCTCTATATAAAACATATTTTTGCTGTATATAAAACATATTCTAAGCCAAAATAAGGCTTATAAATCGGACATGCTACTTAAATTTTTTTTTTACAAATATCTTATTTAGTACAAAGTATAATAAAATAAAATTACTTTTTTTAAAAAAAAATCATATTAAGTTTTATATAACAAAAAAGTTTACTATATAAATAGTAACACCAATCTTCACAAAAACTAAATGCAATTAATTATAACAGAATATTAAGAAGACAAAAAAATTGCATAAAGCATGTCTTAAAAAATTGAAAAATAGGTAGAATGTGGTGAAAGAAAATATGATAGTGAAAATGAAAGATGTTGGAGGGAAAAAATAACTGCCAGATTCAAGATAAGATGACTAAAGAACTGATTCAAATTGAAAATGAGAAGAGTGCATCCATATGTTTTTTCAGCAATGCTATCCTGTAACAAAGATAAAGTCTGATATTTAATGGCATAGACAAAAAGTTTGTGTGTGCCGTGAAATTCAATTTATTTACAAAGTAATTCTGCTGAAAGAACATGGGGGTGGGGGAGTGATAGATATTTTATATTTGAATTTTCAATTAGTGATATGCACTGATTTTATTTCTTATATATTTGTGTTTAGGAGATTTCAAAATTTAAAATGACTATTGTATTAGTCTTTCTTTGTATATGCAAATTAAACATGTTCATTTAAGAGCAATAATCAATGCTAATTTAAATTTCATGCTCTTTGTTTTAAAAAATCTGAATTTTAATTTATATAACAACTTTATGGATGCAGACAAGAGGTTACTTTTTGAACTTGCTATTAAATTCAGAGTTTAACTTTGTTTACAAGATAGCACTGCTGAAAGAATGTAGTGGTGGTGGAGTGAGAGATATTTTATATTTACACAATATATATTTTGTTTCTTACTGATGTAAAATCATTTTACAGATGCTTATTATTAGTATTGCATATGCAAACAATTTAATGCTTTGAAGTAAAAATATTTAAATTATAGCCATATAATTCTATAATTAAAAATCACTTCTTTTCTTGTCAAAAACTTTATTTGATGTATATATATATATCCAGGATCTAGAAAAAACATTACATTATAAACAAACTTCTCATAATAAAAACAAAAATAATCAAAAACAATATAAAGCATATAAACCCCATAAAATTTAAAAATAAATAAAATACATTAAAATCAATTAAATTAAAAACACAAAACATACACCACACTTACTTGACTCCCTTCTCAAAAAACTTTCCCTTTTTTACATTTTTTATCCAAAAAACCAATTGTTACAATAAAAAAACTTATTTCCTTTTTCTATTTTTTTATTGTAACAATTGGTTTTTTGGATAAAAAATGTAAAAAAGGGAAAGTTTTTTGAGAAGGGAGTCAAGTAAGTGTGGTGTATGTTTTGTGTTTTTAATTTAATTGATTTTAATGTATTTTATTTATTTTTAAATTTTATGGGGTTTATATGCTTTATATTGTTTTTGATTATTTTTGTTTTTATTATGTGAAGTTTGTTTATAATGTAATGTTTTTTCTAGATCCTTGAAAATGACTATAGAGTAAAGATAGTCGAAACGTTGGAAATAAGTGGATATATATATATACATCAAATAAAGTTTTTGACAAGAAAAGAAGTGATTTTTAATTATAGAATTATATGGCTATATGTACTGTATATTTTTGAAAAGAAAAAAGGATTGAGTCGTGATTAGAAACAGAAGTAAATGGATTTAAATTATATTATTCTGGTGTTTTCACTGTTTTTATCCTATGTGGTGTTTGACTCTTTCTTGTCAGTAGTTAGGACAAAACAAAGAATAATCTAAGCATCATCATGTGGTTTTAGTTTAAGATCAGGATTAGTTATCAATTTAATGTTATCAATTAAATATGCTAAACAACCCATAATCCATTCATCTCATCTCATAGAATCCTACGATAACTAGTCTAGCTATTTTCACTTCTGTCAATGAGCATATTATCTACTCAGATTTTTCATAAATCTAATATTGCATGCATCTATTCTTAAATATTTTTTAATTCTAAATGACTTACATATGCAGCCATAATTGGATTGATATGATCAATCCTGGGAATACATATGGTTCTGCATCTATTATTTCCATTCTTTATTAAACAAACAAAAAAAGTAGCAAGGTGTATTTAATTATAAAACTGATTTGTTTTTACATTTTACCTGAGCAATGTTTTCAGCACTCTGTATACATAGCTGATCTGGATCTTCATATTTCTGCACCATGTATGGTAAAAGTGCAATAACATTCATAGGAAAACCTACAAGGGATTAAAAAATTCATAAAATTCTACAACAGTGATTGATATTTTAATAATAATAATAATAATTGTTTTTAAAAATAAAAAGTATAGCAATCCTCCCCGTATTTACAGATTCACATCGCGGTTTCAAAAACTATTAAATAAAAATGAAGTTGAATTCGTAAATTTCATGCCTAAGCTATCGTGTACGAGTTCTCAAATGAATCATCTCTCAGTTAATGTATGCTGAATCAATTATATGATTTAATCTCTCTATCTCAATCATTACTATTTAATCTTTTTCATAACCGCAAACACTCAATTTTTTTTATTTTTTATTAATTGCTATTTTTAAAAGTCTTCTAATCATACGTGTGTGTGTGTACAATAAACATGTACTAAATAGGGTTTGTTATTATTATTCATGGTTTTAGATATCCATGAGATGACTAGGAACCAAACCTAGTCGATAAGAAAGATTATTATAATAATAATAATAATAATAATACAAGCATCATTAATCACATTAATAATAATAGTAACATTAAAAGTAGTTAATTTTTACCTGCAGCTTGAGATGGATCTACAATAGGACAGTCCAAAATTGAAGTGAACTTAGACAGAAGATGAAGAGTAGGCTCATACAAAGATGGACATGTACAACCTTTTAAAATTACAGCCTGAACACCAGGAAATTGGCTCCACTTAAGCTGCTGCAAGATCTTGTCAAGTTTTTCACGACAATCTGGCCGATCTAAAGGAAAACGCTTTAAAACCTAAAAATATATAAAAGCTACAATATATATATATAATAACATTTTAGCACATAATACCGTAAGATTATTTTTAAAACATTTGAAACTGGATGATTATTTGGTTTAACAATTAATTTAATTCTTAGATTTATTCTGGTATCCATGCAGATATGAATTTAAAAAGCCTATGATAAATAATTATAATGTTTACTATGAGAAGAAATATTGCAAAAATTATCAGATGAAAATTAAGAAAGTAGGACTAAAGATAAAATACTAAGCAAACTAAAGTAATGTTCAGTGGAATTTCTAAAAAGAAAATAAAAACTGATAATCATAAAGTACAAAAAGTCAGAAACTACAAATATCTTAGTCAGATAATTAATGCAGATGAAACCACAATGAACGAAATTAATCATAAAATTAAACATGGATGGAGTGATTTTTATAGAAATAATTTAATATAAAAAGAAAATACCCCTATGTATCTGAAAAGAAAGGTTTTTTAATAAATGTTTTTTTATAATTCTTATTTATGGATCTGATACACTAAAAAAGAAATAGAAGAATTCTAACCACTTAACAAAGTATAAAGAGCTCTATGTTTAGAATAACAAGAAGGAACTGAATCAAAATAGTTGAGCAAGAGATAAAATAGGTATCACTGAAAACATAGAAAAAATTAAAGCTGGGTTAGATATGTCGCTAAAAGAGATGATAATAGGTCGATTGTTGAAATTTTAAATTTGGTACCGGGAGATTATAGATGTAGAAAGGGAAAAAAAGATGAAAAAATGGAATAAGAAAGTTTGTCAGTGTAGTGTGGTGAAAAATAGCTAGGAATAGAAAAAACTGAATTAAAATTAGAGAGCATGATGATAGACAATCTATTTAGCTGCTTAACTTAAAATCTTTAATGATTTGGGGGGGGGGGGGATTCTTTATATAAAATGTAAAATTTTAAATTAAAAAAAGGAGTGATCTGACAGTGCTTACAAAATCTACAGAGAATCACAATGTGAGACTCATTAAAAATAAATACAAAATGTTTGATTAAAAAATATCCCAAAATAAACATTTTTGAATTGATTCTCAGCTGGATAAAAAAAAAAATCTCAATTCATTTAGTTGAATGGAACTAGAGATACTTAATACTTGATTTTCTGAGTCATCTAATCATATTGATATTTTTTCTTTTTTTTAAAAAAAAAACCAATTGCAATAAAATAGTGATACATAACTGAGAAAAGATGTTTTGAATATATATATATACATAGAAATAGATCACAATTGGAAAATAAAAGAATAGGAAATGGTGTCTATTAGTAACTTATCAGACCGATGATCAATACTTAGGTGCCAAAAAACAGAAATAAATAAGGAAAACTGTATGGGATTGGGTTGAACATATATAGTGGAGCTATTGTATCCACTATATTTTATTGCAGCATGGTATAAATGGTTTTCATAAAAACAAAGGATTTCTGATGATAGCTGCATACTAAAGTAACATCAAAGAAATCAATATTGTCCCAGAAATTATCAGATTTTCCAGGTAATAAATGACAATGTCATATAATGTTCAAGAAAGCATATTAACATTATTTCATTTGTAAAAAATAGCAATGGCTATCAATGTTTCCATAGTAGGGTTCTGCCTTTCATTTGCTATATAAGGCATACAATATAAAAGATAACTCATGCTTTAATATTAAGAATTGAATTAAACTTTATTAAATTAAATCATTGAAATTTATGTATATATTAATTACTGTCTTTAACTCTTAATGGATCTTACATTTAATAAAATAATCAATCTTAAGGAAATTATCACATAATATAATTATTATCCATATCAGTATTACTAAACAACCCTATTGTTCTTTAGTACAACTTATAAAGAATTTTTAACTTAATGCAATCTCAGTTAATAAGATTGTATAATGTTTAAATAAATCAAATTTTTAAAAACAAAGAATAGCAATAGGATTAATAACTGTTTAGATTTTTGAAATTATACAATATAATGTGAAAACAACAGCATCTCAAATAACAGAGCTTAATTCCAATGATAGATATACTTGGGTTACTGGATATGTATCTACTTAATACCTTCACTGTTGCTATATAAAATATACTATTAAATAAACCTTCAAAATAACAGCATCTTCAATCTTTCCAAAATGGAATAATGCAGAAAGTCTTCTGGAATAAGACTAATAAAATGCTAATAACAAAAATATTTTTTTCTTTTATCAATTTGAAAATTCTAATAAAATAAAATCATCAACGTACAGTGTCAAGTAGCCTGAGAGCCAGCAGAAACTCATGTTCATAATCGGACTCTAGCAATGATACAGCAATCCAAAACAACTGGCTAAGAATAGTCATCTTATCATCTTGATTATTTTGATCAGCCAACATCTTTAAAGACTGGGCACTCCGGGACCGAGACAGGTTAGTTGACTTACGACTATCTGCATCACTGACACTGCGATGTCGATTATCTGAATACAATATACAAAAGCATTTATATAAAGAAGCATATATACAGATTTATATTTGAAAAACAAAAATATTTACATATTTAAAGACTGACACAACAAAAAATTAACTTTACCTGCAATTTATTTATAATTAAAAAAATAAAGTCAACCTTAATTATTTTTTAAACAGTTTCTTTAAAATTAGCATAGAAAGCATACGCTACTGTCACTGTGTAAAGTGATGCCATAGATTTTCATCCAATTAAAAATAAATCCAATGAATGCTGAATTGGTCCATTAAAAGTAGTTCTAATTAATCAGTCACAAATCAGAATTATCTAAAAGCTATTTTATATAACACTATAATTAAATGTGTTCTCATTAAAAAGTAAATCTAAAAGTTATAACTTCTGTTTTAGATTAAGAGACTTGAAAAAAAAACATTTATTCAAAAGTGTAGTTTCAAGAAACAAAAAATTATTGACCAGTTAGAAATAACAATCAATTCTATTTTCTAAAAATCTTATTAGTAGTTACTTCCACTTTTCAATTACGGATATTTTTTTTTTAAAAAAGGTTATGATCATAAAACACTTTCATCTAACTAGTCATTATATATAAATTGCTTCATATACAGCTCTCATATTTGTAATTTCATGGAAAATATTTTAATAACTGTTTACCTATTCTTAATGTGCCTTGATGCAGTTACTGAAATATTTTCTGGTGACATTATAAATATGAGGGTTGTGTATGAAGTAATTTATGTGTGTGCGTGTGTACATATGTCAAAGTAAAAGTTTTCATAGACAAAAGATGTACTATAATTCATAATAATTTTGGGAAGCAACCATCTAAAGTATTAAAACCTATAACCACTGATGTTTTGGTAAAATAATATTTGCCTTCAATGGGGTAAAGATGTTATGCATAGTTTTTGCAAAGATATAGAAAGTTAATATAGAATTCTAAAAGGAAATACATGTGAAATCACAGAACATTCTACTTTTTATCCAATCAAAACAAAAGAAAAATAGACAAAAAGTGAATATCAAAACTGAAGTGATGAGTAATAATCAGTTGGCTATAAATTTTGGATGATTTTTATTAATTTGTACAATGAAACTCTTCCAAATAGGTGGTAATTCAACCTTTTCATTAAGTTTTTTAATACAATTTGATTTCTTTAAAATATCTACAACTTCTCTAAATATTCTTTTGAGTATTACATCTGATTAGGATTTTAGTTTTGGAAAAATCTAAGGAATGCCAATGCCTAAGTCTTAGACAGCACATATCAAAATGGCGATATTATATTGTAGCATACTCAATTGGTCTGGCACTATTGTAATGGCTGCACATTCCTACATATAAAGTCTAGCATATTCCACAGGGAATTTCACAAATTTCTTATATCTCAAGAAGGATTACATCTTTAGATTTGATCAGAATATTATTAATTTTTTATTCAGTGGGAAAAGTTGTAGCATATTAATACACAAACAAATTTATGTGTGGTTCCTTTTATGTAAGGAATGCATACTTTAATGGTTTTTTTTTTTTTTTGAGCTTTTCAATTTGGTTAAACACTGTAACCATTCATTATTAAAATGTTCTGTTTACAATTGATTTCTTCTTCAGAATAATTTCATTTAAAATAAAGAAGATTATTGATGTTGATAATTTCTTTCATCAAATATCTAAAATTATATAATGCATTTTCTATATAAAGAAAATTTTAATTTATTATTATTTGTTTTGGAGACAAGAACATCACTGAAAGAGAAAATGTTTGTTTGTCTCAGATTCATAGTGAATTTAATATAAAAAACATAAAAACAATTGTGTACTAAGGAGTCATTCAGTTTTTCTTTTCTCTGTGATATGATTAAAGGATAGTGTCATCAGCATATTTGAACCAGGCAAGTGGTTTGTATAATGCATAACCTAAAGCTCATATTACAAATTCCTCCATAAAATGAGAAAAATCACTTATCTTATAATGTCCATTGTAAATAAATATGGTTTTAGTAAGACAAAGTTTAACTACGGCAATAATGTATCATGCTAAATTTGCAATGATGAAAAGTTGCATCTAAAGCCTTGTTAATAAACAATGAAATAGCATCAAAGTAGGAAGAATATCATTTGTTGTGTAAATATTATAAATCAATTAGTTTTCTACAACACATTCATGATATATTTGTTATTTGTCAAACAGAAAAAAAAAAACTGAATGACTTAGTAATACATGATTAATAATACCGGCCCTCAATTTAAATTTACTATGAGAATAGAGATAGAACAGAGATAAAACAATTCTAGATAAAGAAACCAAACACAAATAATATTGTAATAATAAATGGTTATAATACCATTACAACACACTGAACAATGCAACAAATTAAAAACCCCAAAAATAAAAAAGATAAAAAATATTTCTACTAGGGTATGCATTCTATATATGTATATTGTAACCCTCTCATCTGAGTTTATAGGTGTTGTTTTTATGCAAATAGTTTTCTTTATTATATACAACAAAATATCAAGTCATGTATAAAGAATAAATTTTAAAGTGGTTTTAAAATGTTAAAAAAACAGAGTGTAAAGATAAAATGTGTTATTACTTCATTATTTTAAAAATAATATTACAATTTTAAATAAAAGAAACATTGCTATAGAAATCAGTTGCAAATGAGTGGGGAAAAATAAAAACATTACTATGGAAACCAGCAGAAGCCTTCTAAACTCATCCGCTTTCCAAGAAACCGTGGAAAGAATTCATCAACATATCTTGTACTAGATAAAAGTCAATAAAATTTTAGAAGGATTTTTAAGTTTATATCATGTGTTTTATGGAGTAAAGAATTCTCCAGGATGCTTTCCCTGATCTTTCCAGGATTGTAACCAAGTATAGAGCTATAGACAAAAAATATGCCATAAAAATTAACATTCACTCTGCCGATCTATTCATCAGTATTGAATGTTTAAGAAATATTTGACAATTACTTGCTGTAAAAGAAAAACTAGTTGTCTAAAGTAATTATCTCATAGAAACATATTTCTATAATAAATCTACAAATCTGCCTATTTTAAATGCTAAGAAAAAAATTGCAATGGAAATCTCATAGGAAATTGCCACGGAATGAACCAAAGAAGCCGAAATATTATATTGCCAGCAGACATTAAAATTTAATGATTAATGGCCACATTTCCACATACAATATATATATATGTGAGCTCACAAAGACATTAAAGTAAATTAATTGAACTTTCTATAGTTATCCTCAAAGAAATTTTAAGTTACAAAGATTTTTTTCCCTCTCACGCATGATTGCCATATAATTTTCTTAATTGTAAATACATTTTTTTATTATTATCATATGATTCTATTCTTTGATTAAAGTTATTGTTGTTGTTAATAATTTTATTCTTTGACTTTTATTATCTGAACCAAGTTTATTTATTTTGTTAATGTAATAAATTATTAGGCGGAGTTTGGGGGATGATCAGGAAATATAATTGTAATGTGTATGGAAACTTGTTTTATGCATACTGAATTTGATTGTTACTTGTGACTAGTATTTACTTGTCAATTAAAAATAGTTTAGATGCAGTTACTCCACCATGCACACGGTCGTCCCTTAATTAACCTTTAAATTCCCCTAGGTGAAACTTAGATTGCCGAATATTGGGTTTTTTTTTATTTTGCTTTATGATTAACTAGATTTATTTCCAATTGTTAAAAGGGTGGTTACTGTTACAATATATTAAAAGACAGGCAAAATTTAGCATATGTTGAGATTTTATAACATTAAGATAAAATTTTCCACCAGGAAAAAATATTCTGATCAACATTTAATCTTCATGAAGCTCAAGAAATCTATGACATTGCTTGTGGATATGTCTGAACACATACATATATAGAAATAAATAACTACTGCATTCAATATTAGAAGAAATAAGCATTCATTATCCACTTCAATATCTGCTATCTATGTTTCAAACATTAACCATTACCAAAAACCTATCCAGATGTAGCAATCATCATCAAAGAATATTTCAAGCAGCCATAGAGATTCTGAAGATGAGTCAATTATATCAATAAACATAATGACACGGTCAATATAATATCTATATGAAATAATTTTTCCTATTCAAATCAATAAAAGCCATTAATTAAATGACTACAATGAAAAGGACAATTGATAACAAGTTTACAAGTGAAATAAAGCTAAAACAACATTGAAAATCTAAACTTATCATAATTGTTTACAATTGATGTTATGATAAAATTATTCACAAATATGTATCACATAAAAATATGTGCTATCTAGAAATGTGATTGCTGGTGGAGTACTAGATATAGAGTCTATTAACTATCCTATATAGGAAGAAATGTGGGTCTGAATTAATAGCCTATTTACAAACAGATCAGTGAACAAACTGGAATTCAGCAAAATTACATTCAGGATTGCTGCTATGAAGAAAATTAACATTTGTAAAAAGAACAATCAAAACTGAATTTATTTCATAACGGGAGATTGTTTTACAGATTATTAAAAAAATATTTTCTCAAAATTATATTGTGCACAATGATATTAAAAAACATTAAGCTGTAAAATAGTGAAAAGAATTTACTAAAATCTTCAATACTAAAAATATGCTAGCATAAATTTTGGTAATAGAAGCAGTAATTAGTAAATCCTTCGTTATTTTTTTTTTCTTTTTAAGGCATTATATTTTCTTTAAGTTTGCTTCTGTATATATATTTAATAAGAAATGCTTAACAATGTAAATTTTTGCACTAAGATATATTTCATCAACTTACTGTGTATAATTAATATGTGATTTAAGAGTTTGTGCAACATGTATATTTCTCTTTGAAGAGGGTTTTCTGTTGTTGTTTTTCTATTGGATAATTAAATAAAGTAGTAAATTCAGGAAGAGATGTGCATGCTATATGACATATAATAGTGATTAACATGCAATGTAAATTTTTGCACTTTAAATTTTTTGCCATTTTTCTCATTTGTTATTATAAAAGGGTTATTTTAAAATTTAATAATATTAATTTACATCCCTCTTTTATTCTGTTCTCAACCTAATGGCATGACATATCTTATATTTATTTACGTGATTGAGAGTCATCTGATGTATAAAAAGAGAATTTCAAACAAATTTAAATTGTGTTAAATCCCAGATACCATAATAAAAAAGGATAAATACTTAAGGACTTATGAGAATAGATAAATCAGTCCTTCAAATAAAAAACAGCTCCAAATAGATGGATGAAAAGCATTCTAATCTTCAAAACAAATAAAACTGGTTTGTAGTAACTAACATAAGTGACAACAATTATTAATAGAAAAAATATAATCAGTTCATCAGTATTACTTTATTGAATTTACACTTTGATTAATCAAACTATATAAATTGATAAGATGGATGGTTTTAAACAGGCAAAACTCTCCATACAGTAGTGCCACTCAGTGCAAGCCAGAGTAATCAATCAACGGATGCCAGAAGGCTTGTATATAAAATCCTTATCTAGTGCCTACTCATCAAATATCCCCAGACTAGTTTCTGGCTTATGGCCTTCATCATTGACGAATCTTGGATCTGAGAGCACTGCATCTAGATCTTAGAATCTAATGCAACCCTCCAGCCCACCTTTTATCTCAACTACAAAACTATGAGAATGAAATTGAAAACACAGTAATATTTTCAATCCAAGCTCATTAGCCTATGTAGTCATATAGGTCTGAACTCAGATCAGCACCCATACATTTTGGTGTCTTTGGCTCTTTAACTACTCGAGTCATAAGCGCGCATTATGCATATGTCATAGATCGTTCGTTAAAATTCAGTTTTCATTTTGAAATTACGGAAAAACTAAGAGGACTACACATGCGGGTATACCATAGTTCTCTGCGCTATTTTCTTGTCTTTCTGTACGTAGTCACCATATTTTTCTCGGGGAAAAATAAACTTTTTATGATTTTTTTTCCGAGTAAGGTCAATTATTATTTTTTTCTCTCAGTTTTTTAGATTGTACAGAGGAAAAATCACGGAAGAAAACTAGACCGAAAAAGTGGATTCAGAAATGGATTCTACCAGCGTTGATTCAAGGTCCTTCGACTCCGATGAAACTATTTCATACAGCGATTGAGAATATTTCACTTCATCATCGGAAGAAACCCCATTACCAGCCAAAAGATGAAGAAAAGCCAAAAATGTACCTGTCCTATAGCAGCAGACCAGGCCCTTCATGTAGTATTATGCCTCCGTATATTAGCAGCCCTTCATCTAGCAATAATATGCATTCGAACGTAATCGCTGACCAATATATGTAGAGAATTTTACCAAGATTCCAGGTTTGAAGTTTCCCACAACTGGTGAATATTTTATTTTAGATATTTTCCATATGTTTTTTGATAAAAAATTATTTAGTAAAAATTATTAACAAACTAACATGTATGCTACTAAAGATAAGTGTGCATAATTGGATAAATGTAATGGATCGTGAATTGCCTGCCTTATTAGAATTTTGTAACAGTTTCTTTACTGATTACTTTTGCCAATTGGTAAACAAGATCTAGAATGATTTATCTTTTATTAATAATAAATAATATTGGATAAATATAACGGATCGAATGATTTATCTTTTATTAATAATAAATAATATTGGATAAATATAACGGATCGTGAATTGCCTTCCTTATTAGAATTTTGCAATAGCTTCATTACTGATTACTTTTGCCAATTGGTAAACAAGATCTAGAATGATTTATCTTTTATTAATAATAAATAATATTGGATAAATATAACGGATCGTGAATTGCCTTCCTTATTAGAATTTTGTAATAGCTTCATTACTGATTACTTTTGCCAATTGGTAAACAAGATCTAGAATGATTTATCTTTTATTAATAATAAATAATGTTGAATAATATGAAATATTTAATGTTTTACATATTTATATAACATGAACATGTATGCGTCTCTGGAAGAC
The DNA here is from genome assembly GCA_028023455.1 of Epiperipatus broadwayi. Lineage (NCBI taxonomy): Eukaryota > Metazoa > Onychophora > Udeonychophora > Euonychophora > Peripatidae > Epiperipatus > Epiperipatus broadwayi. The sequence continues at coordinate 2,676,808 of JAQFVV010000037.1, forward strand.
ATAGTTTGAAAGAGGTAGAATATAAACTTTTTTTTAATATAAATATGTATCTTAGAATCTTTTTAGTTAATCTTTGACTGCCTCTTGAAATGAGAAATTTTTTCATATTCTAAATTTGTAAATTGTTTTCTGTATTGGCAATGGTTATTCAGTATGATGATGTTATGAACAAGGTTGGTTTATCCAAAGTCTAAAATCAAAATAATTTTGAGCAAATAATGGAAAATTATGAACTCAAAATTTTAGTGCATACTTGTTTATCAGGCTTTTGAGTTTTCCCATTTCAAATTATATGACATTTTACTATTTTATTGTATTTATAATAGTAAGTAATACTATTTCCACTTCTTTCATTATTTTTACATTTTCATAGAATTTTAATTTTTTTTTTTTTTATCTTGTATTAGGGAGAACGTTTTTCCTTCCAGATGCCTAATGATTTTCTCGATTTTGGGGGTGCAAAAAAAAAATTAAGAATTCTTATCTTCCTAAATTGTTAGGTTCTGAAGGTATGGATTATCTCAGGTAAAAAGTGTTAAATATTAATAGAATGGAAATTTTGCAAGGAATACAAAGAAATTATCACTGAAGATGTAATTTGAACTTTAATTAATAATAAATTACAAATTATGAACAAACAATAAAATAATAATTATTTCGGATGTCAAAATTTTTTTTCCCTTATTTTTTATATAGTTATCACTATTTATCTTAGGCTTATTGTTTTCCTTAGTTTTTCTAGTTTCTAGCAATGTAAAGTTTTTTGCTCTAACATTACTAAAACTGAAGTTATTATGAAAATTGTGACTCAGGTCAGTTTTAAAAAAAATTCAAAATGGCACCTCATGATTAAAGCAGTTAACAACTATAGCCACCATTATCCTATTAGACAAAGACACCAAAATGTATGGGTGCTGAACTGAGTTCAGACCTATATGACTACATAGGCTAATAAGCTTGGATTGAAAATATTATTGTGTTTTCAATTTCATTCTCATAGTTTTGTAGTTAAGTAGAGATAAAAACTGGCTGCTGGAGGGTTGCATTAGATCCTAAGATCTAGGTGCAGTGCTCTCAGATCCAAGGCTCCTCATTGATGAAGGCCATAAGCCAGAAAGTAGTCTGGGGATATTGGATGATTTAAGCACTAGATAGGGATTTTATGCACAAGCCTTCTGGCATCCATTGATTACTCTGGCTTGCACTGAGTGGCACTAATTTGCCTGTTTAGTAACAGTTATGAGCAAGCATAAGAAACAGTGATCATGTGATGGATGTTTTAGCAATGGTTTAGATACTGACAAATTTTCTTATAATGCATGAATGAAAATCTTTCGATGATGCAAAGATATAGATATGTAAATTTTGGCATATAATGACTGTCAATATATGGCTTATTCAACTTTGTCAACATTAGATGCCTCCCTTAATTGTATAATGGCGGCATACACTGGGGAAAAGGTAGCAGTATCTGTTTGTTTTTACACATATACTCAAAGTGATTGAAACTAAAAAACTTTGTAAAGGATGCTATTCTAATTCACATATTATTACTATAATTTTATGCTTCTTAATATATTTGATATGCTACGTTTATATTTAATTCAATGAATTTGTGAAGTTTAAATTTAAAAAAGATTTGATTAAGTTTTGACTTAACTAAAATATGTATATACTTCTAAATTATAAATATATTGCACATATCCCTTTAAAAAAATATTGGTAGCTAAAAAAATTGGAAGAATAATAATTATTACTTCCAAATACGAATTTTAAAAAATACAAATCAATATATCATCAAAAATGGAAAAAAACTTAATCCATTATGCTATTATTTTATATAACTTTTAAGTAAATAATATAATATAAAATAAAATATCATTATAAAATAACAATAATTCTATATATTTATCATAACAAGAATATAAAATAGTTTTTTCTGGCAAATATTTTATGCCCTTCTCAATACAATTGTAAATAATTTTAAAGCTTCAATTTACAATGCATAAATAGTGACATCTATTGTTCTTTATATAAAATTAGTTAGAATCAAAAATAATGGGGAAAAAAAAAGCCATCTAAACATTTATAAATATAACATAAAAGCAAAATTTATCAATTAAACAACATATAATAATTATAGAAAATGTAATATATACCAGATGTATCTGGCCTTTTGAAAGGCCATCGTTTTGATATGTTTAATTTGACATCATTACTTCTTTTGTATTAAATTCTTCATAATAAAAATTACATATTATTAAATCTAATATTTATAATTTTGGTAAAGGTTTACTGATGTGATGTATTTGGCTTCTTTTTAAATGAAGTCAAGAATATCTCAGCAATTATGCCCAGATAAACCTGTTAGCCATTTTATTCTCCATTCCCCACTCTTAAGTCTTCCCATATTCTGCCCCATCCCATTTCCACAACATAAACTTTGTCAACTCTATGGCCTTCATATCTAAATCCCCCTTATCTCTTCGCAAACCCAACATAAAAACTAATAACTCACTTTCTGTATAGTCACTTTGTTCATGTCTATCCTCCCATAACTTCATTATCTGTACCCTTCCTGCTTTCAAGCATTTACATTCAATCAACAGGTGCCTAATATTTTCTATACCTTCCTTACACAATCTGCACACTAAATTATCCATGGTTTTCCATTTACATGTATATTCTCTTGTTGCTAAAGATCCCGTTCGAGCCTTAAATAATAAACTACTTTCCTTACTATTATCATAAATTAACTCGCATCCAATATTCCGTTTACTTCTATATATATTTAAACTCTTCTTACCCTCCATACTAGTTCTCCATCTCTCCAACTCCCTATTTTTTATTAATGCTTCTATTCTTTTATCCCATTCCTTACCACTACAACACTCAACAATCCTCCTAACACAATCATCCCACCTTTTATACAAGTATACTGATATAAATTCTTTATCCAAATCTTTCGCATACCGCATTACCTTTCTCACCCATCTTGTTACCTGCCCTTTACTCATAACCCAATTAAACACTATTTTTGCTATTCTTTTACTATCCATAAACTGCAACCTACCAAACATTTTCATTTTACTTTTTGCATCTCTCATATAAAAACTTGACCATCCCATTTCTCCTTGAATTGCCTCCTTTGCTGTCCACATCTCTGCATCTAATGCATGTCTTCCTACTTCTCTTTGTACTTTCTCCGAATAATCTAAAACCCTTTTACTAACACATAATGCATCATTACCAAATGTTAACCCTGCTACTGCAACTCCCTTCCATACTATTTTAGCTACATCATATTTATTATATGAAAATTCTGTTAGTTTCTTTACCAAACCCTTTTCTTTTCTTTGCTTCATTTATCAATTTTTTCTCCCATTCATCCAAGCAATTTTCCTGATTACATAAGATGATTCCCAAATACCTATATCTATCCACCACACTTAACTTTATATCCCCCAATAAAAATTCTACATCTTCTCTTTCCCCAGTATTAACCATCATTATATTTGATTTTTCTTCACTAAATTTAATCCCCATCTCTTTACCCACTCTTGCACATGTCCTCAACATAATTTCCATATCATCTGTAAAAAAAAAGACCCGACAAAATATATACTCCCTTGCCACCTATTAATGGTATCTCTACCCCTCTTCCTAGTTTTTCTATTGCTTTCTCCATTTCACTCAAAAACAACAAAAACAAAATAGGTGACATAGGACATCCTTGCCTTAATCCCACCCCATTTTTAACTTTAACTGATTCTATATCCCCTAACTGGTAAGTATAATAATTATTTTCATATAATTTCTTAATAATATTTACTAAAGCTTCATCCATTCCCAAATTGGCTAACCTTACCCATAATCTATTTCTATTTACTCTATCATATGCTTTCTCTACATCTATAAAACTCATATATAATGATCTACCTGAATTCCTACTCATCTCCATAAGTTGTGTAACTACAAGCAAACTATATCCTATACGCCTATCTGTCCTAAAACCTCCTTGCATTTCCTCCACTACATTATTCTCTTCCATCCATTTTACAACTCTTCCAGCTACCATATATGAGAAAACTTTATATAAAACTGATGTTACCGCTATTTGTCTATAATTATTTAACTTTCTATGATCCTTACCCTTCCCTTTAAATAATAATCTTATTCTTGTATTACTCCAACTAACCGGAAAAACTGTCTTCTGTGCCATTTTATTAAAACATGATAATAACTTTGCTTTTGCTCTATGCCCTAAATTCATTACCATCTCTGCTGCCCATCCATCTAAACCTCTCGCCTTTCCACTTTTCAATCTCTTCCCTGCCTCATTCAATTCATTTTTTGTGAACCTAATATTCCCATTACTAATTGCTTTCATTTTTTCTATCACTACTTCCTTCACATCTAACATCTTTTCTATATCCATTACATATCTATTTAAGATTCTCTCTACCTCTTCTCTAGAGCTACACTCTATTCCCTCATCATCTATTAATACTATCTCTCTTTCCCCTACATTTCTCCTTTTAATGTAATTCCAAAATTTTTTACTCCCATCTCTTCCACTTTTATTAATATCCTCCAACAATTTACTATTTAACTTCATCCTCTCTCTATAATTATCCATTTTAGCCAACTTCTTCTTTTCTAAGTACTTTCTCCATTTAGCATTAATATCATTTTCACTTTCTTTGTTCTTAATAGCACACTTATATTCTCTGCATGCTTTTTTCCTCTCTTTTACACTTTTACTAACTCTCATTTTTTTATTACTTTTATTCTTCTGCATATTCTCAACTAAAATCCTATTTGCCACTTTTTCTATTTCACCACACCAGTCCTTATACTCATCCCCATCCAACTGTTCCATGGTTTCTTCAACTTTTATTTTATATTCTTCCAACTTATTCTTATCATTCACTCTCCATCCACATCTTTCACTATTATTTCTACCTTTATTTCTATCCTCCATCACATTACTAACCATTTCTATTACAATAAAATTATGATCACTATTACATACTCTCTCTTCATTATCAAACACCTTAATTTTCCGTATTTTATTCATTCCCTCTTTCTCTACCAATACATATCCTATTGTGTGAAATACATTATTCCTAGACCATGTGTATTGTCCCTCATACATATTTGATAAATTCCCAATGCTCAAATTTACTCTTTGACAAAATTCCTTCAAAAACTGACCATTCTTATTATCTACATCATCAATTTCTTCAATACGTCCATTCATATCCCCTATAACCATTATTCTCTTCCCCTTTTCTTTAAAAATTTGTATATCCTTAACTAGGCATTCATATATACTACTATTCCACTCCATTACAGTTTGACTATCTCCAGTAGCTATATACACTACAGCCACCATCCATTCTTGTCTACCCAACCTTATTTCAACCCACAAATGCTCTTGACATTTAACAATATTTAAATATTTCCTCGATATAACACCTATACCACCACCCCTTTTTTCTTTTTCTTTTCTGTTTACACCCTGCCATACCATCTCTTCCAAAATAGGTTCTTCTTCTTCTCTTAGATGAGTTTCCACTATGTTTGCCCTCTATTGTTTAAAATTTAAACTAAATTGTTGAAATTCTTACGTGTATGCTATTATATTACAAATAAATTAAAATTTAATCAAATGTAAAAGATAATAATAATAAAAAAAAACCCTTTTTAAAGAATTTGAATGTTGGATTAATTACACGACATTAATTAAAAGAATTACTTTTAATTTCTTTGAAAGTTAAGAATGTTTTACTTTGATTGATTACCCTTTGCAGTTTGATTGCTTTTTAATTAATCATCTTGTTTATCTGCAAAGTTCCTTTGTTAATTAACCTTCCTATCTAAAAGGGTTTGTTTACATGTTGTTTTAAAAAATAACACAGCTATTAAAGTATAATATTATTTTAAATTAACGAAGTATTTTTATCTTCACGTATATATATAACTTACGTATGTATATGAGAAAAATTATACACATACATACATTTAAATATTAAATCCCTATTTACAACATTTACTATTATTATTTTGTGTGTATGTATATGTGTATTTTAATTATTATAAAACAATCAAAGCATATACTTTTTTTATTTTAAATTCTTAAGTTGTAGACAGTTTAAATTCTTAACTTTCAAAGAAATTAAAAGTAATTCTTTTAATTAATGTCATGTAATTAATCCAACATTCGAATTCTTTAAAAAGGGTTTTTTTTTATTATTATCTTTTACATTTGATTAAATTTTAATTTATTTGTAATATAATAGCATACACGTAAGAATTTCAACAATTTAGTTTAAATTTTAAACAATAGAGGGCAAACATACATAGACCATTATAGTAAAACTTTACCATAATTTTTTTAATTGATTGCTTTAACATTTTTTTTTAAAGATTTAATGTAAATGTATGTTTTTTTTACTAAACATTGCTGAGTATGTTGTTCATATGAATTATATTAAGGGATTGACAGACCATTAAAGCATTTTAATAAAGGTAAATTTAAATTTTTAAATATACCTGTTAAATTTGACAGCATCACTGTAAAATTATATATTTACTGAAGCACCCTCTGAATGTCACAAACACCAAGTTTTTTTTAGTTTTATTAATAGTTATCGATTATTAATACAAAAACGCTGTTTTGTAATATATTTTATTAAATACATATATATATATTTTTTTTTAATTAGTTGTTCTAACAAATTTTTTTAAAGATTTAATGTAAATACATAGTTTTTTTACTAAACATTGCTGAATATGTGATTCATCTGAACTACATTAGATGACTGACAGATCATGAAAGCATGGAATGCCTTAATGCCAAATTAAGAATGTGTATATGGTTGTTTCTGAAGCTAGCTGGCAACCGTTATCACGAAATATACAAAAAGTAGTCGAGCTAGCTCACTCAGAGTCGGTGATCCTGGATACTGTACTGGGAGCTGTCAAATATGCTGGTGGAACCATTCATGAATTTGCCAGCATTATGTTCTCCGGGCTTTCAGTCTATCGTTTTTGTTGCATTTTTTTTTTAAATAGTTGCTTTAACAAATTTTTTTTAAGATTTAATGTCAATTAAACAAAAGATATTATATAAATAAATGTTCAGCCTGAAAGGCCATCCTTATCTGTATATTTTATATACGAATCTGACAGCATGAAATATGGATAAGTGCAATAGTTTTTTTTTTTAATTATGAATTTGACACATGACAGTCTTATGAAAAAACATTCATACATTCACCAATCAGACATCAGAGAAAATAGGGATTATATATAAGATAGTGTATTTTTTGTACATTTTTGCATAACTGTTATATAATGCTTCATTGATAAATTTTGCTTGTACATTACATTTGTAAATATCTGGATTGTTTTTTTCCCCTATTATTTTTGATTCTAATTAATTTTCTATAAAAAATAATAAAAGTCTCTATGTATTCAATGTAAATTAAAGCTTTAAAATAGTTTACAATCATATTGAGAAAAATATTTCCTGAAAAAAGCTTTTTTGTGTTATTGTTATAATAAATATATATAATTATTACTGTTATATAATTATATTTTAAATTATAGTATTTACTTAAAAATCAATATATATATATATATATAACTCTAAAAATTTGCATATATATATAACAAAATCTACTGCTAGTTTGAACATTTCACTGTGGAATTTGAAATTATAATCTTTGAAACTTCAAGAGCACTAGGCACAAAATTAATGTATACAGTTTAAGCTGTTATGAAATAAGAATCTTCAAGGATGAATATTTTGAATCTTGCTTATAAATGCTCTAAATTACCATTAGATGTTGTTATATATACACATGTAGTACACTTTTATCTCTAGGATTTTCCACTGATAAAAAATTAAATGAAAATTCAAAACAAATTCTTAATAAATCTACTGATGTTTTATTTATGTGTCAGATAATAAATAATCAAACAATTTTAGCAAAAATGTGTAAATCTATTAAAAGTAATACTCCTTAAAATTAGATATAATATTAAGATTTTGTCTTAATAGAAGAGAATATTATATCGAAAATAAATAAAAATTCTGCCAATTTTTGTATGATTTCTAAATAAAAATGAATTTACAGAAATTAGCAAAAATTATCAAATTAAAACAATTCCTAGCTAAGTCTGGTGATTCATAAGAAATTTAATCATTATTATCAATAATCATTTTTCAACTGCACAAATACATATACAAACAGAAAAATTATTTTACCTTCAAAAAGAGAAAAAAAAAAAAATTACCTTTAGCCTCTACAGGAGGAGATGTGGAACCTTTTTTGGTGACATAACAGACGGAGTAGCTGGTACTTCTGGTGTGTCCAGGACCACCGGGATACGACTGGCTGTTGGACATCAAAAGGGCACTCCTGCGGTTATCTTTGTTCAAATTAGGAGTGGATTTAAAAAGCTCTTTTACAAAATCAATGGGACGAAAGTCAGTATCTAAACTTTCAACTGCAGCTTCTAACGTTAGCATGATTTCTGTCACATAACCCTAAAAAATAATGTTACTTTTATAAAATGTACGTTTAAAGTTATATCTACAGTCTAAGACTATAATAAAGTTCAAAAACATCTCAGAATGAAGTCAATAAAATGGAATTGCTGTTCTCAGCCTGTTATTTGGATATTCAAATATTATGACTTCCTAAGCAATTAACTCTGCAAAAAAAAAAAAAATTACCCCCTTTATTTTTATAAATTTGAAAACACTTTAAATGTCTTTTCAGAAAACCTTGTTTTGATTAGAAAAGGAAAAGAATTTCATTATCAAATGCAGATTAAATAGAAGTTAGAGGAGTTATATCATGCTTTATTTTATATCTTTTAGTAATTTTTTTTTTACAAATAAATAAACATCTTATACAACAAAGACTGTGTCAAAAACAGAATTTAACTTTTGATGAACCAATGTACAGAGCAGCAAAAAATACTTTTGGTCGGACATTGCTTATATGAGATCATTCCTCATATTCTTATATCATTTCACTAAATTCCTCCTGTGAACTTCATCATAGTCAGAGTTCAACATCTTATAATTTCATGAGTTTAGCATTAAAGTAGAGACATGTGGAAACATATAAATGAACCAATTAAATATTTTATATTTGTTGCACACTGCTCTGAAAGCTTGTTGTTATTGTGAGTTCTTAGACCAACCTATCTCCCTTTGCTATTGTAACAGTATACATATGTCGTTACATTATTTTTAAATTAAAATAAATAGGGAATAATCTTAAGTAAAAATGATTTTTAAAAAAATAAAAAACAGAAAATTAAAAGAGTTGTATTTAACATATATATTATCGCATAGATGGAAAACTTTAAAAAAAAAAAGTATTTTAAAGTACTTTTTTGTAGAAAAAAATAAAGATCTAAAGATAGATTAATATTTTTGTTAAAAGTTATATAAAAGAAAATAGAAATGTGTTAATTAATTTCTATTTTAAAAATCATGTTTAATCTTAGAAATGAAAATGATTGTTCCATAATTGTATGTAAAGCAAACTAGTCCTTGGAGCACTTATATGATTGTGAGTCAGATAAGAGAATAAAAAAATTAAAGATTGACCAATGCAAGCACCAAGCCACAGCACGGGCCAGAAAAAAAAAAATCCAGACCTTAGCATCAGTGACATCATGTTCGATGGATCCGAAAATTTAGTGATAAGGGAGACCTTCTACTATAAAAAGAGAAAATTATTGAATTCATTAGTTTTATTTGTTGTTGCTTAATTCTGACTATTGATCTCCTATGAACTATAACTGTATTGCAGACTCCATGATGTAGGAATCTTGTAATAGATTGAATTTCCTGCGTCAGCTGAAGCCTCCCAATGACAGTTCCTGACCCCAAGAATTGGCAAGTAGTGGCTTCGTTCCCAAGGAGGACAGACAATATATGAAAGTGATCACGAGGATGGACTTCTTAATCTGCCGGAATCCGGAAAGTATGAACTCTTTTATTTATCTAATATGAACTTTTACAAACTTGCAATTAGTAACCCAAAATAAGAACTCTTATCTGACTTAAAGAATTCTAAATCAATTATTAGTAATTTTTTTTATGAATATGTTTGCTAATCATTTCCATCATTTTTCTTTCTTTATTTTTGTATTTATTAACTAAACTACTAAAATGTATTAAATTTAAGTTGGGTGTAGATGGCTGCATAGATTGTTAACATTTCTATTAGTTATTTATTAAGATTTTCATATATGTAAAAGATATATGTGCACAGCCACTTGATATATATGGTAAATATGACATCTCATGCTGAGTGTCTAAATGTATTTACCCATATAGCTTTTAAGTTATTGTTGTCAATGCGGCACCTTATGATGAGTGTCAAAGAAATTTATTTTATTGTAAATTTCTCCTAAGCAATTCCAGTAATAACATTATATTTAGAGTCATTTATGTTAGTTTAAAGGGGTTTAATTTCAGACTATTTGTTTCATAGTTGGGTCAATGATAGTGGAGGGATATATGGGTTTTTATATCAATGTAATGTGAAGCGTGCTTAGCATACAGGGCAGCTTGCCCATTTAAATGCATGACCCAAAGGTGTAGTCATCGGGCTGCAATGTACACAGACGTATTTCCTGCGACATTGATTTCCTTTAGCTTTATGAATAGGGACTATAAGTTGGCAAAAGTTCCGCTCTCCTGCCATACGTAGAACTTCTCTTTAATACTTTATATCTGTGATTCCTTTGCCAGACAGATGCACATTCCTGTACTGGACGATGATCATGTCCTTTAAATAATATCATGCTGCAGACACAAATTCCTGTCAGCATGGTTTTATGCTAGCATCTTCATATTGCATTGGTTACGTCTCTATATCAGAAAGCAAGCGTTGGTTTAGCTACGAACTTTTAGCCTGAGATTGTATGTTTTTTGAAAAGTTTTCAATTGCATAGTCTATGTAGCCTATCTATACTCAACATTCTACAATAAAAATATTATATAAACTGTCCATCTGTGCGGACTTTTAACTAGAAGTAAAAATAATAATAACATATTAGAATGAGATATGTTTGTTATTACTGTCAGTGACTTATTTTATTTATTTATTTATTAATATTAAAAAATATATTTTAAGAATTAAATCTTTTTCTTTATTAAAATGTTGAAGAATTTATTAAAAATCTCAGCTACTCATTGAGGTAGTGGTATGGGCTAATGGTCTATAATAAAATAAAATTAGATCTTAACAAGAAGTATCTGCCTACACTATAAATTTTCTAGGTTCGAATAGCCTAATGGCACCCTGTACAGCAGATATGGTAAGACTTTCATTATTCCCGACCATTATACTATATATATATTTCACAGACCAAGCTCCAAAAGTTGGGTAATTCAGAAGTCAAATATATGAACACCCACACAGAAATGATAGTCTGATTTTTTATTTATATATTTTAATTGTGACCTGTCTGATTTTGGAGCTGTTTTTTTTTTTTTTTTGCAGAGCTTGTTATTAAATCATGATAACTATCATCCAATATAATGCTGTAATATGGATATTAATTTATCTCACCCTTTCCCAAATGTGAACACTGCTGCACCGATAAGTTAAGCACCGCAATATATGTATGACAGACTGTTCAAACAATCAAGCTCCAAAATAAAAAAAGTAGTTAAGACATATAAAGTCAGACTATTATTTCAATGTGTATGTTCCAAGTGTTTCAAATATCGGATCCCTCTGATAATCAGAGATTGGTCAGAGTAATTTTATACTCAAAAATAGTTGTGATTTAATATCAAGCCTTCAGGAGTATGTTGCAAATCTAAACGATCTGATTGATTACAATTACATATATATATATATCAATGCATATTCAAAAAATTGTTAGGTATAAACCTAGGTTACAACAAAGTTCCCAATTGGATATAAAAATTGATCTCAAATACCAATAAGCAACTCCTAACTAAGTATAATCTTTGCTGACTTGAAGAATAAGATAATTGGCTTATCAAAGGATAGATACAGTTTCCAATGTCAACAATTTCAGTCACATCAGTAATGCATCCAAACACTTTGACTATCTCGTGCCATGAATCATCCATGACAATGAGACTGTATGTTTATACAATCTCATTTTCTAACCTCTCATGATGTGTGCAACAATTTGATCCTAATTTATCCTTTGATGAGAGGGGTGTGTGTATGCACAAGTCCTTGGCATTGTAAAAGCAATAATAAGACAGATTTAAATGATTGTGAATCATAATTTTGCACAATGCAATACAAGCAATAATGAATTACTTTAAAATGGGATTTGGAACAAAAGTCTTGATCTGGCAAATGAGTGAGACTTAGCCAACCTTATTTAGAGCTCACTTTGCCTATAATGAAAGTAAAATGGCTGCCTCACATAATCTGTCCAACTAAAACACCATACCTGATAGATCAAAGCAATATATATGATATTAAAATCATGGCTCATGAGGTTAGCAGAAAATCAGATTAATAAGATGATTTAAATTCATAAATGAGATACTACATTTGAGATGTATGGATGAGGAAATTTGCCAGAATAAAGTATTAGATTAAACTTAAGAGAACTTCTTGCAGAAAACTGACAATAAATGAAAATGATGTCCAGTGAAATCATTATTTATCTTGTTAAAAAGCTTTCATATTACGGAGAAATAATTTTTTTTATGAAGAAACAAAAAAAAAATTACTATATAATACTTCAATTAAGAACTATAAAATAAATTCATTCAATACATTAGATTTCAAATGTTGAATAAGAGAACATTATCAAAATGAATGGAGATAATTTTACAAACTAGTAAAATTTGATATAAAGATGTATTTAGTAAAATTTACTTACAGATATGAACATTTAAAAGGGAGAAGTAAATATTTTTCAATATGATATTATGGATAAGAAGAAAAAGAAAAAAAAAAGGGGGGGGGTATATCATTAAAGATGGCAATGTAAGTTTGAATAGAATAATAATATTCTAGTAATGGCATATGTTTAAAAAATGTGGCAGAAGTAGTTAAAAACTTTTAGAAATATAAAAGACAATTGCAGAAGATTTATTTTTATAAAATAATTTCTTACTTGCATATCTTCTCCTTGTTCAGCTACTGTTTCAACTAATCGAGATAAAATATCCGATAACATTCGAGAATTAATTGGTACACGTAATGCTCTGAAAATCTATAAAATACGATAATAAACATTTTAATTTTATAATAAATATACATGTAAATTATTTTAAATTTAAGCAATAATAATAATAAAACAATTATGATATAATTTTAATTTCAAAGTACACATTCCCACACAAACTAAATATAAAATATATAGTATGAAAGTAAGTTGAGAACTTCTATAAAGAAAACATAAAAGAACTGAAAAAATTTCAATTAAAAATGCTCCACAACATTTTACAATATGATGACAAAAACAAAATTAAACAATATGTTTTGACAGTTTCTGGATGTGACGATACTGAATCTACCATTTTAAGAGCACGTACTCATTATTGGGTAGAAGAATAGCAGACTTTCTTGGAAAAAAAAAACATTTTATAATAAACAGTGTGGTTTTCATGAAAAGAGATAGACCTGTTTTAAAAAAGTATAATGCTATTTTCTTTTATTAGAATGATACAATTAACAATAGAATACAATCGAGAGTCACAAATGAGCAAGATCATGGTGAAATCCAGAAAGAAGGGTTTGCTACAGAAAAGATGAAAAGATAACATCACTAGATATTAAAGAAACAGTATTTGATATAAGCAGTTATATTTGATTCAGAAATTTTGCACTAAAAATGTTTTCGTATAATAATAGATCATACTTATATATGTCAAATAAATGAATAACAACATATACTTTATAAGCATAAAATATTAATTTTTTTTATTCTTCTCACTTTGTATTAACTCATACATTATTTAAGACTGAATACTGCTACAACAGTCATTCATATATAAATAGTCAAGTTGCAATCTTTAGTGTCTATATAAACATATTAAGCCATAGATAAAGGTGGGTATCCACCTTTATTGTATAGAGGAGGTTGCTTTGACAATAGATTGAGATTGTTAATTGCTATCGATATTGTTCACGTCTTTACTTCTTTCACATTTATATTTATTTATAAACCTATTCAACCTTGAGTATTGTTAGTTTTATTATCTAAGTAATACATAGTTTCAGTATAGTTTGAAAGTTATAATTAATTATTTATTAGTCTTCTTTCGAAACAGGTTATATTTTCGTATTTAATGAGGTAAGTTTCTTTGAATTTATTATCTTAGCCCCTTTAATCAGATTACAAACTTTAGTGTCTATATAGACATATTAGACTATAGATAAGATTGAGATTGTTATTGATATTGTTTAGATGTTAGCTGCTTTCACTTAGTTATATATATATAAAAGAGATAGATGGAGAAAGAGACTATTTAATTTGTCCAATGTTTATGTTATAGAAAAAAAAATTCATTTTAATGTAACAACAATCTTAAGTTGGAGCAAAGTTATTGTAGATTTTAGTCTTTTTTAAAAAAAGTAATTGGCAATGATTCTGATATAAAATCAGGAATTTTCTCTAGCAATAAATAAATACTATATAAAATATTCAAATACTTTATTGCAAGGAGTTTACAAAAAGTTTAAATCTCGGGAGTGAGAGAACTGAAGCCACAATCCGTAAACCATGAGTTCCAGAATCCACAACTCTACCACTAAGGTAAATCATTCAGTGCAATAAATATTATTGAAATCACACAATCAAATTGTGCCTATAAAATAACTACCTATAAAACTTACAAGTGCAAAAGATAAAGCACTAATGCATATTCTTTTTAATGGTGAAGTCCCTAAACTATGAATCTGATTTTGTTTGGTTGTTGTTGTTTTTTTTGTAATGTTAAACTAATGATTTTTTTATTTGTTTTTAATTGGCATTAGGATAATATTATATAATATCCATCTCTACAATCACATTAGTATTTAAATGCTGAAAAATTATCTATAAGGCATCAGAAAAAATTATGATCTTCAAATTAAGAGTTATTATTAAAATATGTTAAATATTTTTACAAAATTAATATGAATAATAATTTAAATATATATTGTAACCTTCTCCTCTGATCATTGGACAATCAGGCCTACACATTTCTGGGTGCCATAATCCCAATTGCCTTTCCCACTAATCTAACTAGTCCAATTTATATGTTTGGAAAAACATATCTTTCTCTGTAACTTTCCTTGCTATAACTAATCTAGAATATATGTCTAAAACAAAATGGTAAACTAAAGATGATTTCTTTATTAGCTAAGCTCGCATGAAACTATAATCTTAGAGAAGATCACAAGGTGATTAATAATTTCTGGTCAAGCTAGCCTCAAAATCCACAAACCAGCAAACAAACATAAAATAAACTTCCTATTTGTCAAACTAATAAATAAATAATAATTAGATCGATGGAATGAATATGAAATTAGAAGTATAAATTAGGCAATAAGTAAATGAGGGTGTAAATGATTAAATGAATGATAAAAATAAGTAATAATTAAATAATAAATAAAATGAGTCTGAGAATGAAGATGTGTAAGAGTTAATGGATGATTAAGATGAGAATGGAATAAGAGCTAATGAATGATGAGTGAATTAGTATAATAAATTAGGATGAAAAAAGAGAATAAAGAAAGATTGAAATGACAGATGAGAGGAATGATGATGATGAAAGATTATGCACAGAACTCTAAATTTGATATTGAATTAAATAATAATAATAAGACAATTAAATAAAATACGGATTCTAAGCTTACTAAGACCAGAATATTCACCATAAAGTCAAAACCAACTATACATTTCAGTCAAAAGAAGTAATAGATACTTTAAAGTTTGGTTGACCTTATATCTCACGGTGAATGTAACACAATTCCACTCTAATTACAATAATTAACTCGATACAAATTTACCCTATATTCAAATCCTATCACAAATTGATATAACTTATCCTTCTCAGGGTTCACATAGCTTAAAGGGTGAAATACAAGATACACTTGGGTCAGTGAGAGGGATTGTGGACTACCCAAGCATACCACACACAAAATAGCTCTTAATACTGAATTGAATTACTAAACAATATTCAATAATTTCAAATAAATTCTATAAATTCCCTAACTATGCTAAACTTTAAGCTTCAATAAGTAAGAGTAATTTTTCAATAGCTAAATGCAATAGCTTTCCAACTTTCTTTCTCCATTAATTAGAAACAAGGTGACCAAGACCAGTGAATGATAGATCTGTGGATTCAGATGAACTGATCAAACCAATATTAGGTTTTTAATCTTTTAGTATATCGCTTAAACTAATATTCTTTAGGTTAGTATGTTTAATTATTAAGTTATGATGCCCTAGATATACTCATAAATTATAGGGTTTAACACAATTATTCTGATATACCTACATATAGTGACTTTTACAATATTGATTGATGACAATTTCCCTATAATCACAGGATCTGTCGATAGCAATAACAATAATAATGTGTGGGTGTCTTGATTAGCAATAAGAATACTGACAACTAAATAAATTTTTAGCACAACAATATTTATTTACATTATGTACAAGTCTCTTTCAGACACATTACACGAAACAAGATAAATCCATTCCAAAATTAGGGATGGAAATTAATGATGTGGTAAGTAATGACCAACTAATATGACAAACATTTTGGATATGTTTTTTATTATTCTATCAGGTAGACTAAGACAGTTAAACTTATTTGAGCTATCTTAGCATTGAAATTGCAAACAAAATGTATTAATATCCTTTGGATATACACAACTTTTAAATATAAAAAAACAACAACTCTAAATTACAATTTATTATATCAAACTGTAGCTGTTTGAGCTATTAGAATATGATAAGGGCAATTATCACCTTCCAATACAATTAATAATTTATTATAATTTACTATATAAAAAAAATTCATTGCATTGATGTGGGCAAACATCATCAGTTAAATGCACAGATGACACCAAAAACATTCACTATGTCTACAACTTAACCATTTATTAATTGACTGATCTTACTAATTCATCAGTAAATACCTACTTGTTGAAAACCAATCCACATTGTCCATGTACACACCTTGCTCTTTTATGTAGAAGTTCTACAAACACTAGTAAGTTTTGGTTGGTCTGTTTATAAACTGATGAAGATTACACATCATCATTAAGACACTATCCCAATTAAACAAACACTATGGATATACCAGTGTCCCATAAGCTGACTTATTTTATCCTTGCCATTGGATTATGAATACTAATCTTCACCATACACGGTGGAAAACTAACTCTAACTTCTTGAGGGATCTAAATAAAGGAGGCTCTACAAAACAACATGATAGTTGTATATCAAGAAACAACATAATAGTTGTATAAGAATATGGCCAATTCTGATACCTTTTCATAGGTATAAAAGTGTGGGCAGTGCCTCTTCACTGGAAAACAGAATTCAGACCATGGGATCATTTTTTTTTAGGCTTAACTATGCTCTAAGCACTAACTCTTAATTAGCCCCAACAATATCATCCTCTTATATTAATCATCAATGGGGAATTCTTCATCATCCCATGTACAATATTGATTATTATTATATCTAAGGCTCTTATATGTAGCCCAAACTCATCCTAGAATCTATCACAAATTCTGATCAATACAATAGCAAGGTAAAACAACACTAATAATCTAAGTGGAAACATAAATATTCCATTGCACATTGCAGAAATTGTTAATGTTTTATAAACAGACCACCAATATCAGTAAAATAACTTTTAATTATTTCAAAATAATAATTATATCTTTTATTATAGCAAGCCATGTACACGTAAACAAGGAGGATTAAACTACATTTTGTATTTAAAGTGGACATTCCTGTTCATAAGCCAAATTAAGCAATAATAAAAAAAAAATACTTATTAAATTATTTTATATAATAGAACAATGGTATCATTATGTGTATATTTTTGACCAGTTTGGGTCTATTTGTTCCCCTCCTCAATATAATATTAACATCTGTTTTAGCAGTGAAAGAGATAAACATTTCTCTTTCTTCCCAGACAAATAATATTTAACCTTATACTTTCCCTTCATTGGGAAAATAATATAAATATGGATAATAAATGTATATAACTTTATACACAGCTACATCATTACTTAGTATATTCTATACCCGATATATATATATAAAACCTAATACCTGAATAATACATGAAAGAAAAAAAAAACGCATTACAATATTATATATAGCAATTAACAAACTAAACAAACATTACATTTTCTACCATTGGACTTTATCGAAGTTTGATTCATTCTTATAAGTAAAACAACATGAAAACGGATATGATAAGCAAACATTCCTGAGTAATATATATATATTTTGGTTATCCAGTTCAATATTAACATCTTCAGACAAAATTCAAACATTTCTCCAATGGCAATAGAAATCCTTTATCGGTTTGTGTACTAATGTAAGCATACTGAAGCAATATTAAAACATTTCTGAGAATAAGACACTTAAAATAGGTTTAATTAATATCTAGTGATTTGTCTATTTTTGTTTTTCTTTTCATCTGCATGAAGATCTGTTGCATGAAGATCTGTTATACTCTTAAATAATCTGGGTGATTTTAAAACCGTTTAAAATATTATTATGTTGCAAGTTATTCACTAATGATAAAATAAATAATTATTTTTTTCACTTCCCTTTTATCAGCAAATTAGGATGTTTTAAGTTATAATGAGAAGAATCTATTTAATTATAAATACGATTTTCTAGGCAATTTTAATTAATATGTAACATATATTTTTCCAAATGTAGCACAATTATAATCAGTTTATTACGATCTTTGAAAATAAACTTTTAAATCATTTATGGATTTTGTTTACTTTGTTTTTCCCGTCCACAGTAATTGTTACAATCTTAAATAATCTGGGTAATTTTAAACACTTAAAATATTATTACTTTATATGTTGTATAATCAGAAAAAAATAAATCAATATTTCTTTATTCACTATTATTGGCAATTTATTTCATATTTAAGAATGTTAAGCAGAATTGATTTAATAGTAAGCAATTATTAATAATATATATACATGACTGCTTCCCGGGGAATATTTGAGCAGACGATTTCTTTCCCCAATGAAATAAGAAATACTTTATGCACTTTCCTTTTCAAACTAATTATTTTATATGATTTAAAGTGAAATTTTAATTTCTTCCTTATTTCTTGAAACTTTTCTTAAAATGATTTAGAATATTTTCTTGAAATATTAATTTATACACAAACGGATTTTTCTGCTTAATGCTGCATTAATGGTAGCGTGAAAATTAAAATACTTTAATCTTTTTTTTTTCAGTCTAAATAACTTTTGTGTTATGATTAATTCTGATAATTGATCAAAATAAAGAAAACAAAAATAATTGCTTACATTTTCTGGTATTATTTTCCGTTCCAAATGGTACATGTTTCTGCAAATATTTATTCAAATAGCGGTCCTTCCAGTGTTTCCTTCAGTAGGCAAAGTCAAGAATCCAAGATCGATGAAAAATAGTGTAGAGATTTCACAGGGTTATTGAGTTTACTCCATAGTATTCAAATCCATCTATCTATGAAATTTTGTCCCAATTAATTTAAAAAAAAAAAATTATTTTCTAGCTTATTTCTTCTCTTTTACTTCAGAAGTGGAGTTGTAGTCTTGTTCCATTTACATTTCTTAAAGTAGTCCTCCTCCCCCTACAAACTTTTATATTATATAATTTATATTACATGGCAGGATTGGTTCTCAATAAGCCAATCACTGTAAAATGTGAATAAATTAAGTTTTATCCCTCTAGTGAGAATCATCTAGACTGATGTATTTCAATTTACATTAAAATATAGTATATTTAAAGATTGTTTATAAAAAAATTTATTAGAAGACTTATAAATTGATTTTGCTGTTTATTTTTAATTATTGTTTAACAATACCAACAAATAAAGTGTTAAATATTTTATATGCTTCCCAATAATATTTTAATACTATTAAAACAACACTTGAAATAGCTGCCACTGGAACAATGTGATAAAATGTTTATGGGATTTATATCCACTCTATCAGACTTTCCAATGCACTATCAGTCCAAATCATCATCAGTTTTAAGATATTTATGAGTGCTTTTGGTTTAATTGGAAAATCTATAATCCAATAAGCCTTTTAATATATATAATTAATATTTACATACAACTTTTCAATAATTTATAACTTATTACAATTTTAAAATTTAAAATTTATACATTTATCCACTGGATAAAACCTACTATCTTTGAGCCAAAACATATGGTTACAATATATATTTTAATTAATTATCATTTAGAGATTCAGTGCCTATTTTCTTCACTAATTTTATCCAGTTTTGTCTGAATAAATATAAATTAACTCCTTATCATTTTTAAGCATCATCTATTCACATTATACAGTGTTTATGTTTCACTATGTGCAATATTAAAAATTAGAATTTTTAGTTTCCAATCAATCATTTGAATAGTTTTTTAAAATACTTTCTCCAATAAAAATCTCTCTGATTCACTTTTTGATACAATTTTTCATTGAAAACAATATTTGTCAACTTTCTGAAAGCATGTTCTTTCAAATGCCATGACTCCTCTCACACTGAATGCATGTTTTTTGTCCCTGTGTCATAAAAATATTAATGCTCATAAAAATATATAATTTATAACTAATATCTTTAATTTTCTAAATCCTATTCAGACTTATATAAGTATTCTTGTTCTGGCTGATCTTAATTTTATTTCTTGTGAGAAATTTTATTTCAGGAAAATGGCTTTAGAAGTAATTAGCCTGTCAGCAAATTGATCTTTGGAAGTGTCTCTCAGTATTGATAATGTTAGTATACTGTCACGCTTTAGAATACATATATAAATATACATTAAAGCAAAGATCTTGAAGAAAAGATTTAAATGTATATACATATGGCTAAAACCTTTTTTACTTATAATAATGCATAAATCTAAATTCTTTTGAAATAGACATTAAACTATTTTATTTCGCTGGTGTATCTGAAGCCGATCAAAAACTTTCCTAACTAATTAAATGACAAAAAACGGAGCAGATTATCTATTTCATGGGGATATAAATGTAAGAAATACTACTAATCAAAATAGTTTTCAATCACATACATGGAGTTTCCTATTCAAAAATCATAAGTAATCACCTTTCATTCATTAATTTACCTGAATGTATATACATTATCAAATACTAAGTATACAATAAAAAGCATTAAAGTGCTAATGTACCTAAATATAAAACTAAGATTTTTGTTAATTACCAATCTAAAAAAAAAAAAAAAAACTCAATGAAACACAAAGAAGCAATATTATAAAGTCTTTAGTTGTGGAAACAAAGATTTAAGTTCTCACATCATTAAATTCAACAGTTATCAATAATTTTCATTTGATCACAAATGGTCAAACCAAATTCATCAAAGATATCAGTATTAAAATTTTTAATAATGGCTCTTGATCGATTCATTTCCCATTAAAATACTTTTCTGAGAGCGATATATCTAGAGCATTGCAGTAATCTTTAATAATAATCTTGTATAAATGTGTGCAATATTATTTTAAAGGTTTTTTAACACTTAAAAAATAAATTTAGAGCACATTTTAAATACTATTTTAAAATCTCCAACAAAGAAAATTTTTCCTAACTGTATTAAATAATTCATATATTTTAAAAAAATGATCCAACAAGGAGAAAATTCTACTAAAATGTGGTTAACCAACTTTTTCATGATGACTCGTTTTCTTCAATGATTAGTCTGACCATATTATAAGGATCTTGTCTACTTTCTTTGTCTATTGATTATTAAAATATACACAAACAATAAATATACAAAATTAACAAAGCGTATGCCACACTTGAATGAAGTGTGGCATACGCTTTGTTAATTTTGTATATTAAATTATCGAATGAGAAGTCTTAAAATCTTTAATATTTTACAAATAATAAATGTACATATTGTTATGGGCGACCCCCCTTTTTGAATGTATGAAGTTTATTATTCCTTATTATCATATGCAGTGACAGACATTTAATTGCCATCGAACATATATGTAACTAGCATAAGGCTACATACCAGAATGGAAATGAATTTAATATGGTTTTCATTTCCTTATTTAAATTTCTCATGGGAGAATTAATACCAGTGATGGACATTTGGAAATGAATTTTATATGGTTTCACTTCCTTATTTAAATGGGAGAGTCAATACATATAATGGCTTTATTATGTATAGTATCATTCACAAATTGGAACGAATAGGCGATCACCGAAACATTAAAGATCACAACTGTTATCTATTCGCTATATTTCCTTGATGTGGTTTAACTCTCTTAAAGTCTATTTAGTTTCCAGGTGTTTTTATGACAATCAACTTATCGACCTCAAGCGCTAATCTACTGATTACAATAAGAATTACAGTGGGTAACCTTCATAGATTACTTTTTTTTCTCTCTCTAGTTCATTATCTCAGGAATGGTGGTGATTGCACTTTTGGAGAAAATGGATATGTCAAGAGTACGAAGGTATGGCATTTAACATGACCCATTTCAATAACACATATAATATCTTTTATCCCTACACTTAAGTAATTTAGGCTAGTAAAATCTAATTCTTAAATTTTGTTCAACCCCGTTATTTCACACAACCTTAAAAAAATTTAATTAATGAACCTTTTTTACTTCTGGTTATCTGGATTTGGCCTAAATTCGCACGCAAATGTATTATATAAGTAAATGATTATTGACTAGAAAATAAGTACTTTGTGAATATTATGAGAAGATGTACATACATATTTCTTTTATTCAAAAACATTTAATAATTTTACAATACAACCTAACAACTTAAAATAACATAATGATCATATATAGATTCTCTCTTTCTTACATTAAGAACAGATTTAATAGATAGAAAACAAAAGAATAAAAAAAAAAACCTTTGTTCCCAGGAACAGATAAGATTAATATATATCGGTAAGCTTATATTTAGAATATCGGCCATATGAATTGTCCAGAATAGTTCATTTTTCTTTTCTTGTTATACAGTCTTTGTGTTTGAGGGTCATAGAGAAAATTTCCTGTGGTTTTAAACAGAAGTCCTTAAGGCAATAATTTACGGCAATGGGCAGACGATAAGGTTTCCACTGGTTTACATTTGCAGGGTGCTAGGCAAGAGTCCAACATGTTTGAACTTTACCTCAATCTACTCATATTATTTATTTTGACATTTTTTTTCTTCATTTCTCTGCTCTGCAGCTGATAATTTCTATTCTTCACTTAAATGTTTCAACCAAAAACTTTCACTAATTTTTTTTCTCCAGTTTAGACATTTTATTTCATTCTCTCATTACTTCTCTTTAATTTCTCGCACTTGCTGTTCCACTGCTAGCCACTTACCACCTTTTCCTTCCTCTCTTTTTACATTTATTATTTTTTCAAGACCTCAATATTTCAGGCCACAATCAAATCGATTTCAATCTGATATTTTAATTTCATCGCCATTCTTATTACTTATCAGATTAACTTAAAACAAAACAAATTCTGATGTTTATCTTCCTTGACCAAAGCTATTTTTATACATTTACATCCGTTTTCTTTTGTCCGATTACAAAATTCAAACAAAAGAGAAAAAAAATAACCTTTTACCATAAGTATGGATTTTACAAGAATTTGGAGATAACAGTGGAAAGACTAATAAGCAAACAAACAAACAAAAAAAAAAACAATATACAGAAAGCGTCTTTGTCTCCAAACCCAGATTCATTACAATAATAAAAAAAAATGTTCATTCAGTTGATTTCAAAATTAAATTTTAAACAAATTATTCTTTTTAATTATTACTGTCTTCTCATAATATTTCTAAAATATATATATACCTCCGTATATACATATATGTTGGTCATATGCTGACTACGTGTATACATATGTGCAGAATCTAAATAAAGGCTTTGTGAGAGGTAGATAACCCTTGCAACAGGGTTCAAATCTGGTTCCTGTTACAATATAAATTAAGTAGACCAATAACTTTTTCATGCTTTTTATTTATTTTTATTTTTGCAGTTTTGCATTTGATATAAAAATTTAAAATTAAATAATCTTTTTCACTCTATAATCATATGTGAAACATTTCGTCAAAAATAAAATAATAAATAAAAAATAATAATAAATGAGTATTAGACTAAACTGTTTTTTATATAGAAAAAGGCTTAAAAAATTAATGAGAAGGAAAAATTAATACTATTTTTATTACAATCATTATAATCTATGATATAACTTATATTATAATTATTGGTCTGCTATAAAAATTATACCTAATTATATTCATTTTCTTAATCTTTTGAAATCATATACAAGTTAATGATTTTAACAATAAATAAAAAAAATCATACCTGCAAAGACCTTCCTGCATAATGCCGTGAAGAACAGGATAAAGCAAGTTGTAATGCTACTTGGGCCCAACGTTGCTCTATTTGGGCTTGGGGCAATGATTCACGGAACACACGAAGCACATGGCGTAAAAATGTTTCTAATTGTTCAGCACTTTTGATACTCCATACTTTTGCAGTAATATCTTCATAGCTCCATAGAGGACGGCATTTTCTTTTAATAAAAAAATAATAATAAAGTAAAATATTTCTTTTCCTAAAAAATAAAATATTTAAACTTTCCACAAGTTTTACCTAGATGCCAAAAAATCAATTAAAGCTTTGGCTACATCTTCTGTTTTTGTAATAGAATCAACATCTACTACTGTCTTAATAAAAGATTCTGGGGTTATTGTAGAAGTACTGTTGACACTAAAAGTTGATTGTCCAAATGTGAAAACACTAGGTTGATTGTCTCCATGATAAGTGGCATCTAAAAAAAATTCACTTAGTTATGATAATAATAAAATATGTGAAGCTTAACAATATAACAAAACCTAACAAACACAAACTATATTAATAACAAACACTTTAATCAGTAGTCAAGCTATTAACTCAGTTAAAAATAAAAATGCTCTTTATAAAAATAAATAATAAAAAATAAATAATTGAATGGCTTTATTGTTTAGGAGTTCATAAGAAATTCGAGCAGCAGATGTACCAGAACTGGAATCGATCTGAGGACCTCATTTTCCAGAGTCCAACTTTTTATCACTGCATTAAACCATACAGGGCAAAGTAAATAAATATTAGAAAATTTCTGCCTTAACTTCATTTTTTGTTTGTTTATTTTTTATCTTTATTAAAATTTTACAGATTAAAACAACCTTCTTTTCTTTACTCTTATGCTATTATTATATTTTACTTTTTGAAAGGCATCTTAAATTCCCCTAATGCATTAAAATAGTAAATCAATATTCAATTTCTTCATTTCAAGTTATTATACTTAATTTTTATCAAACTCAGATAAGTTTCATCTAAGCCAATCTATACAAGATAATATTATAAACATATCTTATAATTGAACCATAAATACAAATAATTTACACTATTGTTCAATATATCTGTATTTAATTAGTTGATGTTTTTTTTTTAAATTAACAAGCAGCATTGCTTGCTATAAATTATTTACTATTTGTAGTTAATTAGTAAGGACAAAATATATTTATTTGCAAATATAAAGGCATTTAAAAATCAATATTAAGTAGACAATGTAATTACATAAACAGCCAGTATTTTTTATATATTATGCATATACCTATAGATGATTTAATATAATAAAAGTGCTAAGATTATATAACACACTTCCTTAGCATGACCAAACAAGAACTCATCAATATTCTATTTTACAAGAAACCTCTAGGCATGCCATCCGAAATAAATATGGAGGTATTTAAAAATGAAGAAATTCGAGAAGTAGCATGTTTTGCCTTTTATGAGTTGTTTGAGCTTCCTAATTTGTAAGATATAAACCATGAAGATAATTTGAAATGCAAAAATATTTTTATAGCATTAATTCAAAACTTTATTTAATTAATAAAAAACCATTTTTATATGGAATGGAATATAGATGCTAAATTTATTTATTTTCTGCAACATTTTTTCTTCTCTAAACATTAAATAACTCAATTTTTTAAAGATGAAAAAAAAAAACTTAGCCATTTGTAAGTCCATAGCAATTAAAAGTAATAAAATATAGATACTAATATTATTTATCCACTACATGTATGATTTTAAAATTAGTACCCAACATTTTTGTATTGTGTATTCATTAAAAAATTCAATTTAATTAATAAAAAAATTATTAACTGTAATAATAGCTATTTTATAGTTCAGGCCTTTGTCTTTATCTAACTGAATCCTGAGTTTCACATATGAAGTTTTATAGAGAATGTATTAAAAGTATTAATTCAATTTTTTTTTTAAAGTGAAGTGAAAAATATCATTCAACAGGAAAAACTTAATAATGAAGAAATTATTATAAACATTATTGTATCACAAATTTTTTCTTATAAATTCCATATTGTTAAACTTTTATAACATTAAATTAAATTTAAAATATTTTTTTCTCTCATAAATATTAAATTTTTTGAAGCAGTATAATTTGTAAGCTTCGAACAATCAACAATACCGCACATGACTCCAAATCAAATGTCTGCTTACCAATGTAAGAATAACAGAAAGATAAACAATAAAATATTTGACAATATATTTTTCTTACTTTATTAATCAATTACCAAATGAGCATAATATTAAAGTAATAATCATATATATTATAGTTAAGCAAGAATAAAAATATATTGCAAAAATAAAAAAATTACAATATTAAATTGTGCTGTGCATTTTACTTAGTGGCATAATAAAGAATTCGAGAGATAAAAATTTCTGGATTGATTCTCAGGAGACCAAAGTAAAAATCTCAATTTTTTGGTTAATTAAACTGTTTGTTCAATAACCTACCACATCAATATTAAATATCACATGATCATCTGAACAAAAAACTCCACATTTATTTTAAATTAATAGCAGACTATTCCTTACTTACATAAGCAAGATAGAGATTTTAGATATTTTCTCTTACTGCACTTATTAATAAGAGCTTGTTTGAGCTATTGGTACGCTCTCTATATTGCATTTTTGAAAATACAAGCTTTTAATAAAGCAATGTCATGCTATATATAACTTGCTTTATTGATTATTATTAAAGCAAGATATATGTAAAAATATTTTATATATAAATTATAAGATTTACGAAAAAACTAAATATTTTCGATTATACTGTATCTTTATGATGTAATAGATGTCATAACTATAAAAAATATTATTTTTTATAATTATAAAAGTTATTTAATATATATATAAACTGTGCAAAACATTTTAAATATGTATTACTACTCAGAGTTAATTAATAATTAGGTTTAGCAGTTCAAAACTGAATAATAATTTAACTTAAGAGCATCTTTATTAATTTCTTAACTTTATTAATTAGAAAAATGTTAATTAAGTTGCTTATTAGATTAGTTATATAAGTTGAAATCTCTTTTTACTATAAAACTGATATAAAGATTATTAAATTTAATTAAAGAGCAATTTAAAGTATTAATTTATTATGGAAAAAAGATACAGTTATAAAATAATTTATTGTTAAATAGTAATGGCTATAAAATGCAGTAGTAGTCATGTCAATAAGTGCAATGGTAACTATAGCAACAAGTGAAATAACATCTAAGTTCATTCCCAAAAACAAGAACAAAAACCTGTAATAATAATAATTTAGTCACAATAGCCATGTTAAAAATAATAGAAAAAGTGATAAAAAAAACAATAATAAAAAAACTAAAAATAATGAAAATAATAAACATAAACCATTAGTAAGCAGAATATTTCTTTTCATTCTATTTAAAAGTTATTCATTTTAAGCATGAATCATAGTAGCACTAATAGACTGGTGCTATTATATCCACATCCCCAATTTAATTTCTGGCTTATATCCACATCACCCAATTAGTTTCTGGCTTAAGGTTTTTGACAGTGAAAACATTGGATCTAAAGTTAACACTAACGCATTTAATGGCCACCTTTAACTCCTTTAAATTATTGGCTAATAGTCTCTGAAATTAAAAAAAAGTTAAATTTTGATCCCAAGCCTACAATAGTTAACAGCTCAAAAGTAAAATGAAAAGAAATGTTCCTAAAAGCATATGTTAAAAATAAGCAAGGTTTTGTGATAATTTTTTGGTAAAATTAAGTAACTAATTACATAAGTCTTTTTGTTTAGAAACTAGTGTTATGTTTGAACACCCAGATATCAGAGAAAAAGCAAGAGTTCTCTACTCAACTGACTAAAACTGAGATTTTTTTTTTTCATTTCATTATCTCAGGAATATTATTTATTGAATTCATGATATAACTAATCATTAAATCAATTGTGCAACCCATAATTTTAAAACTGTAACACATTAATAAGATATAAACAAAATCAGAATTCAGAAAAATTGAAGAATACAGCCACTAAGTACTTTCAATAATACATGTTAAATTTCAAAATTTTCTGTCATCTATTATATAAGAAGGAAAAACACATAAAGAAAAAAAAAATTGAAAAATAGTTTTAAAAACAATTTAAAACTATGTTGTTTTCAGCTGAAAATCATAAGAAAAATTGCTTAATATTTTATATAACATGAATATCTAAAGAAAAAAAAAAGGAAATCTAAAAATATTACCCTAAAAAAAAATATTACTGTAATTAAGAAAGATAAACACAAGCCAATGTTAATAATAATGACTGGGGATCATAATGACATTACCTGTAAAGTTATATTCTTTGATTTCAAAGGCAGGACTGGTTAAGGCATAACCTTCATTCAAAGTTTTATTGTTGAGAAGGATTCTAGCAATTGCCAGATGGTCATTGTGATATGAGAGAGCCACTAATAAATTTAAAAGAAGTTTCTTGCAATGTTCGTGAACTAACATTCGAGTTTGGTCCAAACCTATATTGCAACAAACAAACAAACAAAAAAGGAATTTGTGTATATCTTAATATGTGTTAGTATATATATAATTTGAACACACAATTATCAATATACCTTTTATACATATTAATTACATGCTTATATAACGTATGTTGGATAATATTACTGTAAAATATTTGAAATAAAGTAATTATAATTTCAGGCAGTTGCATAAGTGTGATAAAGCATACATATATATTTTACATGTCAAAGCGTCGGCCGGGAAGCGAACCCCAGGACAACTGCTTAGAAAGCAGCTAAACTAGCCACTAGGCCACCAACGATTGACATAAAGCATATATTTATACTTTTAAAAATATCTTATATACATATAGTAAATTATCTATATATTCATTATACTTTTAAAAATATCTTATATACATATAGTAAATTATCTATATATTCAAAGAAAAATTTTATTACTTTCCATTATGCTACGTCTTTATTATGTAATAATGTTAAAACTATAAAATTTATTTGTACAATTACATTGATCTAATACATATACTTATTTGTAAGATTACAAAAATTAAGTAGGTTACTTTACTCTTGAACTGAATAATAAATTGGTTTATGAAAAAATGGAGAAAAAAAAATTATTGAGAACAAAGTAAGTTGATTTCTTTCCCAGTTTAATACAATTTAACAATAAAAAAAAACTTTCTTGAATTGTAAGCAATAGAATAAATATTATTATTTATAAAGTTGTTAACTACAGAGCATTCATTTTAAATATTACAAAAAAATAATATAAGGTAAAAATGTTTTCAATATAATAATTCTTTAAATATTATTATTGAAATAACACATCAAGATCATAAAATTAATTTCTTTTTTTTCAACTTATGCATAAATTGAGTAACATAAAGTAAATTGTAAACTGAACTGCTTGTAGATATTGTCCCTTCTTTCAAAATTTAAGTTAATTACATGAAATAAATCATCAAAGTTTATATTTAATTTATTTAATAATAACACTCATTAAAATTTTAAACTAAAAACAATTAAATAAAAATTTGAAAAAAAATTTTTTTTTTAAAATGTAAGTCGCAGTTATGTTTATTTCCATACATTATAGAACTTTCCTTCATATAATTCAGTGGGTCATTTATTGATAACCCATCTCAACTGTAAATGATGCAAATACATATAATGCTATAAGCTATTTAAAAAATAAATATAACAGTCTTTAAGTGGCCCACTGCCGGGGGAAAGATTTCTTCAATATACTTCTAAAGACAAACAGTAACAAAAAAAAAACAATACTTACCAAACTAATTAAATAATGTGGTGTAATGAGAATTTACTATTTTGCTTACTTGTTTTGACTTAGATTAACAACACCTAGAAATTTACCAAAATTAATAAGCAACTGAATGGTACCTAAGTTGATTGTGGATAAGCTACATGTGCTTGTAATTTGAAAAAAAAAAATTCCGAGTTTCATCTAGTCCAGATTTGAATCCAAATTCATGAGTTACAATAAAATATACTACTTATTATATCACTAGACCCTTCAGTACAAAAAATATATAAAATACATGCAGAAATAATTTGTCTACACTTTAAAATAAAAAATTGGTTCTTTATTAGTTTGAATTGACTATTGATATATATAAATAAATCCAGCATCCTTGTAAAAAAAATTTAATTTTTTTTACCAACTCTGACTTATCTGAAGCAAAAAAGAAAAAACAAATGCAAAAAATTCTATTCATAAAAAATAAAAATTAAGAAAAACACAGCAAAATTTAACAGATTGCATTCAGATTCATAGATATAGGTTGCAAAACTTAAAAGAAACAGGATTAAAGTAAGTAGTGGATATTATAAAGATTAAGTGATACTACACCAATTAAGTACTATTCTTGTTCAACAAAAATCCCAAAAATATCTTTGCTGATTATTGCATCCAGTATGTTCTAAAGGTTCACAAAGAACATCCATAAAAATAATTTTTTTTAAAGAAATTAAATGAAGATGACTCTGATGTTTCACACCTACATTAATCTATTATTTAAGCAAAAAACACCATTATTGATATCATAATTTCATAAATTCCTCATTAAATAAAAGATCAAATTTGCATATTAAGCAAATTCTGTAGATAAAAGCCTTTGTATTACCTTCTTTTTCCCTATTAAGTTGTTTATATAATTAATAATCTGTAAAAATAAATAATAAAAAATTAACTGCTCTGATTATAAATGTTACAAAAAAAAAAAAAAATCAGAAAACATTCTTATTTAAAAAGATTAGTTATAAAAATGGTTAAATCATTAGAAAAAATGAATTGGGGAGGGGGGGCAGGCAATATTAAATTAAAATTTCAACTTAATTCAGAGCAAACATTTCCAAAAACATCAGAAAATGTAAATCACATCCACTATGCATTTCAATTGAACCAGCCCATCAGGTGACCCAGGCAAGTGTTCCCCCTTAAATATTCTTAGACATTTCCTATATAGAATAGTTGTGTATGTATAAGCTTTAAAAAAAATATGAGTAAAATATTGATATATTTAATGTTCGAAATTAATTTAAAATGATTTTACTAAGACACACAGAATTTAATATTTCAAGTTTATAATGTGGTTATTGAAATTTACTTTGACAATTACATTAATCTAGATAATATTTATCATTTTAAAAAATGGCATTAGTAATTTTTAATAAATAAAATAAAAAATTAACTGAAGCTTTTTTTTAAAAAAAAAAAGAATAAAATTGGCTTAATTTTCAAATATTATGATAAAAAAAAAAAATCTATCTTTTAAATGTATTAAAAGATATATTAAAATGAATTCTAAGAGAGTAAAAAAAAAATAATAATAATAAAGTAAATACTTTTCAAAATGAAATGAAGTCGTGCTAATGCAGAGAGAGAGAAAAAATTAGAAAGATATAGAGTAAGAAAAAAGAAATTAAAAAACAAAATCCCAAATGACAGACAATGATGTGCAGATAGTGCTACAGATATAAGTAACAGCAAAAAAAAAAAATGAGAACAAAACAACAAAAAAATACACAATATATTTTTTAAGTTGCAGAGGGAATGACAACTACCTAAAAAAATGATGTGAAGCATTAATGGTAAATGAACAGACCAGTCCACATTTATGCCTTCAACAACAAGGTCAGTCAATAACATCACAGCCAAATTACACCTATAAAACAAAGACTCAATATAATCCCATTTCATAGAATAAGATATTTTTAAGGTAAGATGAATTTTATCTCAAAGTTTAACAAACCTGTGAAAGCCTGCCACTAACTGTGACGAGTCTGGTAAAAATTCAGTTAACGGAGCAAAATAGCCACCATATTCAGGCATGGGTAAGGGGCACAAGGGTGAAGGATCAGATTTGGAGCTATCATCAGAGTCTTTCCTTAACTGCATGTAGTCAGGGTCATCTAAAAAATTATTTAAAATTCTAATTTTACATTTTTTAAAATTTTATTTCAAAATTAATAAACCAAAATACAACAAAATTTATGAGACAATAGAAAAAAAAATACATTAAATGCTTTTATTAAAAATCACAAAACTTCAACTAACTACTAATGTTTGGTGATCAATACGTTTTGTTAACTAACGATTGCCTGCCAATGCTATTTTATGTCATATACATGTAATTCAATTATGATTGATTATAATAACATATATCTAAATAATATTATGGAAGCTATACATAGAACATTGTACACTGATCAAGTCTAATTTATTTACCTAATATGTGGACACAACTATCAGAATAAAGCATTGTTAGTTTTTCTCTCCAAATGAGCACAGACTTAATTTTTCCCATTTGAAATGTACAACTTAAACTATTAAACATTTCACAGTTCACTCATTTTATTCAGAATGAATTTAAAGTATATCATAAATATTTAAAATATCTACTATGAAGCTATCACTAAATAACCGTAATTGTTTGCTCAGTCTTAACAGACTGTCATTAAATTTAAAATGACTTACATGATTAATTTCAACAGTGCTGATATATATGTAAAAACAAAAATAATTGAATGTAAAGGTGGCCACAATTAGATTAAGCTAAAGTAGTATAAACATAATACCAATTTGTAATTTATGTGAGCAAAATTCAATTAATGCAAATTGTAAATACAAACCAGTTTACACCATTGTTACATTCTGATTTTTATATTATTTTTTCTTTTAAAAAGTGAATACCAATTGAAATGGATAATATGAAAACCACTTACCATAAATAATGACAATAAACAAAAAGTAAATAAAAGATTTAAGATTATGTTTAAAAAAAATTGCTGAAACATATATACAAAAAAATTAAAATCAATTATCATAATTTATAAACAATTATAATTTTGATCAATGAGAGCTCAAATTATATTCAGAATCTTATTACTTACTAACCACAACCTATATGTACAATCAAAAACTAAAAAGTGATTAAAAAAATAATACAGTGTAGATATACTTACCATCAGACTGACTTTCTTCTGCTAAGGACGTTGTGGTGGTGCATATAGTAGTACAGGTAGTGCCAATTGTTTTGTCCATTTTACTACTAAATGAACTAGAAGTGCTCCTAATCGATCCACAAGGATCTCTTTTATTAGTTGGACTATCAAAAAATAAACATATTTAAAATATTTATAGATATACTATAAATCAAAAAGGAATTTCATAACTTAATAACTTTTTTTGAATTGCAATTATTTAATTTAAAAAGTAAAACTATTATTTTTGTACACTACTACATTTCAAAATTATCTGTATTAAATTAAGCAAATTTAACAAAAACTAAAAAAATTATAAATTATATATGAGCATTTTCATTACTTTTGAAATATCCCATACATAATATTAGAAATATATATGAAATATTATGTAAATCTGTTGAATGTGAAGATCTCCCAACTACTGCATAAACAACATTAAAAACGCACAGAAATTCATGTGTATAATTTCCAATCAAACAAAATGAGTCTCATTTTATCTGAGGTCAACAAAAATTTATATAAAAAATAAATTTAGAACAATGATATCTTCTTCTATGAATAAATAAAGCCTCATTATATGTATATCAACAAATCAGTTTTCACTTAAATTTGCAGATAGATATTAAAAAATAAGAGCAATATTAATTTTTTCTACAATATTTCAGTCATCTTTCACTTTACCACATTTTATTGCGACAGAGTTCAAATATAATGAATGAAAGTAAATATGCCAATTCCATTTTTTTTTTAAAAAAAAATTTGCTTTTTTTTCATTCTATATGAAAATATAGTTTTAATTTAACAGCAGAAATAAATATTGTACTTTTAAAAACAATAATTTTTATTGTATGCAATTATTTTATTATTAATAAATAATTTATTGAAGTAAGAGATAATAAGAATTTATCAATACAAAAAATACTGCTATATTAAATATACAATATATAAGATGGTTATATGCAATTATTTTATTATTAATAAATAATTTATTGAAGTAAGAGATAATAAGAATTTATCAATAACAGACAAAAAATACTGCTATATTAAATATACAATATATAAGATGGTTAAAACAAATGTATTAATTTTTTTTAAGGTTAAACACTCTATCTACATCAGGGGTATCCAATCTTTAGGCATCTCTGGGCCACACTGAGAAAAGAAGATTGTCTTGAGTCATAGATTAAATATACAAACATTACTAAAAGTCGATAACAAAAAAAAAAGTCCATGAATAATTTTCAGATATCTATCACCACAGATAAGCAAAAAAGTCCTTAAAAAAAAAAAAATCCTAATTATGCAATGAATTATTCAGAAAATCTTTTAAAGTTGTCGAGCAGGTTCCTAGTTTGTGATCACTAATATAAAAAAGGTACATATCTAAATAATAAAACTCACTGATATTTTTTTTTAAACTAAAAGAGGGAAACAAAATCAGTTGGATATTTGACATTGCACTTGAGTGCAAACATACATTTATTTTAACCAAATCACAAAAAAAAATATCTCATAATGTTTAAATAAGTTTATGATTTTGCATTGGGCTACATTCATAACCATTCTGGGGCCGCATATGGGTCTCAGGCCACAGGTATCACCTCTAGTCTATATTTTTAAAAAACTAATTAAATAATACAGTAAAAAATAATTCTAATGAAATCACTATTCACATAACAATAATTATTTTCTTTAATATTCATTAGAAGTCTGACATTTATTTCTCTTGCTCTATTAGTTCTTTATAGCAGATTTATTTCGAATCTATTAATTATATGTAATTAAAAAATGAGTCATTTTTTTTTAAACGAAATTAAAAAAAAGTGATTTAAAGCCAGAGGAAATAATCACAAATTATTCAAAACAAAATGCAAATGCTTAGTTTTAAAAAATCTATATTATAACTTTGTCTTTTCTGTTACTATTGTTAGTTATTTAAAAAAAAAAAAAAAGATAATAAATTATATGGCATGTAGGCTTTTTACTAGTTCACTAGGATTTAACCAACTTTCAAGTACTAGAGATAGATATAATATTTTTCATCTACTGATTATACTTTTCATCTTATATTGAAAACTATTCCTCTTCCTATAATCTTTTTCAAAAAATTAAACTCCTATTGATTTTTATTAACGTCTTTTTATTCTATTGTATTATTGTTCCTTTATTTGTTTCTTTACTATTATTATTATTATTCATAGTTACATTTGTCAGCAATAATATTGAAGATGTTGGTGACTGTTGATCACAGTTGAGTCAGCAGTTGAACATTATTTCAATCTGCACAAGAAAATGAGTAATAGAACAAAATATAATGAAGCTACAATTCTTGATAGTGGTTCTTTCCAAGTCAGAAAGAACTCAACTTGTTATTGAGATTATACTGTATTACCTGGCTGGACAAGCTGCAAAGAGATCCCTATTAGAACCTGTAATGTGCAAACTGAGAATCAAGAAAAACTTGATGTGATTAAGCGGGAAATAGCATTAAATGTAGGCAGGCTGACTGAATTAGATTTGATTATATTGATATACTTTCAGATAATGAAAAATAAATATCTAAAAAAAAAAAATGAAGCAATAATAAGAACAGGAGATGATAAAAAAAAAAGATTAAGAATGAGCACCGGACATAAAATTGTAGAACCAAGTTAATGTTGTCAATATTTGAGAAGTTGGTCAACTTGATGAATATAACAATAAAGTAATGTTCTACATGGTTTAATACAGCTGGTAGAATGTTAAACTCTGGAGCATAATGTCCTCGGATCAATTCCAATTCTGGCACTTCTATTGCATGAACTTCTCATGAATTGCTGATCAAGCCATTCAATTACTTATTTATTTTAATAAAAAAATCAGAGAAAAATATGCAATAGACTTCAATAATTCACAAAAATTAAAACTAAGAAAAAAGCTTGTTAAATGGTTTGCATGTGTTATGAATTTGCAATATAAACTATTAAAATATCACAGCAAAATAAATTTAAAATAGTATTCAATAAATTTACAAACTCAATATGCTAATTTAAGACTTTATTGATATGACAAACAAACAATGTCCCCTAATCACAACTCTAAACTGCACAAGTTTAAAAATGAACTCTTCACTGCCTTTGTTATGAAATATAATGATCCTTAACAGCTATTATTAGCTATATTCCATATATGTGTAACAATCAAATAATATAAGTTTCTACTTTACCATATGAAGTAAATCCTCAGAGAACCTTGTCAGGCATATAGGAAATAATAATAAGATCAGGACAATCTGTCTAAAGTTCTAACCAGCTCATTAATCTTCAGGTAACTGGTGCCTGGGATCAGTATCTCCAGGATGTCTTGTGGTGCCAACTTTTCACTATATGTCTTTTCTGCTAACTGCCCGATGATGAATGAAACACAATTTGTCTTGCACAATTGTAAAACAGAAAAAATCTGCCCCCCCCCCCCCATACATCTTTGAATTTGTTCTTATCTTCTCACTAATTAAATTCTATATTTATGGATTCAAAAAATTAGTGTATTTTAATTTATTCAGAGAGCCTAATCATTTCCTGTCTTATTAATTAAAGTTATTTTTCCTCAACTACTTATTTCATTAATCGCAGATTTAATCAGCTCCATTTTCTTTTTTATTTTTTTTTAAAAAAACATATTTTACATATTTTTGATATATTTGATAGTTTATTCACCATTATTTTATCAATAACCCCTTTCATCCATTTCTTACACAAAATATCATGTACTCATATGCTCTCTCCAACACTAAAGTTTGTATAGGGTTTGCTATTAACTAATGATTCCTTTTTCATTGGTTGAAGTAACAACAACTTAACCCTTAACTTCCTTCCTAAAAACAATTCTGCCAGTGATTTCCCTGTTGCTGTGGTCAGTGTCGAATGGTGACATAAGATTATCTCTTGAAATGCTTCTTGAATATCTGATGTTTTCGTCTTCCATAGACTTTTCTTCATTTGTTGAACTGCTTTTTTTGCCTGTCAGTTAAAACTCAGGGCGGCACAGTGGTGTCCAAATATGTCTAATGCCCTTACTTTCACAATACAGTTGCATTCTGTGTCCCCTGAAACCTGCTCCATTGTTGGACACAAGGTGAAAACCATGTACTGCAAAAATCTTATTACAATATTTCATAATTTTGCCTGTTCTTTTATGGCATTCAATTCACTTTGAAAATAAGTCTATCATTATTAATAGTATTTTCCCTTAATTGGTCCTGCATGATCGATGTGAACCCTTTCCCATGATCTGGTTGATAAAGGTCATGCTGTCAAATTCTTAGCGTGGAATTATATTTCCTCCTGACATAATGAACATTTTCTTTAAGAACTTCTCAATCATCACTAATTCCAGGCCACCAGACATAACTGTATGCCAGAGCTTTGGTTCGTACCACACATAGATGACTTTCATGCAATAAGTTTAAAACTATTTGCCTACCAGCAATAAGTATAACTACTCTGTCTCCAAAACTATGCAATCATTGCACATTGATAGTTTATCTTTGTTAGCCAAAAACCCCTGCGCAAGGTATGTAAGCTTTTTGTTCGGCCAACATAAAACCTAATCCACTTTTCAAAATTTGATATCTCTTATTCTAGTCCAACTACCTACTATCCAACTGTTCAACATTTTTGATTTCATTGAATCTATGTGATTTATCACTATTTCATTTGAAATAGTTTCGTGTCTATCTGGCAATCTGGATAACGCATCTGCATGGGCTATCTCTTTTCCTTTTTTAAAATTTAATTCATAATCATAACCAGCAAGAATATTCTCAGGCTTAATGTTCAGGAGCTATCCAATTATAGGAAAAAAATGACTAACAAAGGCTTATCATTTGTGACTATTTTAAATGATCTTCCAAATATGTACTGGTAGAACTTTCTTTTAACGAAAATACTATAGCCAGTGTCTCTTTGTTGATTTGACTATAGTTTCTTTCAGCTTTTGATAACATGTGCAAGGCATATGCTGTTGGACACTCCTCATTATCAATCATATGCAATAAAACTGCACCCACACCCCAATCTGATGCATCAGTTATAATTTAAAATGGTTGATTATTGTCAAAATGCACTAACAACTTATCAGACACCAACAGTTCCTTAGTCTTTTCAAAAGTTACATTTTGTTTATTGGTCCACTTCCATTTTTGGTTTTTTTTTTTAACAATTCATAACGGCTGTGCCATCATTGCTTTATTTTTAAGAAACGGTTTAAAAAAATTAATCAAGCCAAAAAAAGTCTGTAATTGCTTTACATTTTTTGGTTTATCTGCATTCTTAACAGTCCTTATTTTTTCGGGAAATGGCTGTTTGCCCTTTTCCGAAATAAGTCACAGAAAAACTAATTCATCTGTTTGCCACACTGATTTTCGGCATTTAATCTAACCCTGCTTTATTTAACCTTTCACACCCTTTTCTTATTCTTTTGTGCAATATTTCCTGTGACTCTGCAGAAATCAGTAAGTCATCATAATACGGTACCACTCCCTCCAAACTTTGTAATATATTTATTTTTGCATGGAAAATACTGGTGACTGTAGTTACACTGAATGGTAATGTTACATTTAAACAAGCCATAAGACATCATTAGTTTTAGCATTTGTATTGTTCTTTCTGTCACTGCTATTTGATGGTATGCTGAATTTAAATCCAACTTTGCAAAAATTTTTGCATTTGCTAATACTGCCAATACTTTTCTCATGTTTGGCACTGGGTAAGCCCCCTTATTTAAAACCCTATTTACAGTAACTCTGTAACCCCCACAAAGTCTGATCTGTCCAGTATTGTTATTAACTACAATAGGCATGGTCCACTTGGAAACTTCAACAACGGTTAATACTCTGTTTACTATTAAACTCTAAAGTTTTTGCTTCCACTTTGGCATGTTTCGTGAATGGTATCTTTCTTGTTTTACATATTATTGGAGTTGCACTCTCCACTAGCTCCACATCCATCAGGTTTGTACTCATCAAATCTAAATCATTCTCAAATTCTCGTTCAGTAGTAATATTTTTAATTATACTGATTCCAACTCATTGAACCATTCACCCCCTATAATGGGACTAATATTCTGTTTCACTATACACAATGGAGGTTTTATCTCTCTATTTCTATATTTAATTGGTACTTCAACTATTCCTTCAATATCTATCTCATTTCCACTTACATCCTGTGCCTTTATAAACATGTTCTTTATTTTTACGTTATTTTTCCCTGCACTTATTTTTTTCCATAGTGAGTCAGATATTAATGTGATCCCCGATCCACCACCTATCTCCATCTATACTTCTTCACCCTATATCTCTAATTTTGTCACGAATTGTTTACATTGCTTTCATATTTTTTTATTGTATGAATGCTACTCAATTTCCCTTTCTTCAGTTTTTTATTTTTAGATCTATCATATTTCTGTAAAGTTTCAGCCTTTTTACATGCTTTTGCTAGATGCCCTCTAACTTTACACTTGTAACAAGTCTCGTTTTTCCATTTCCAAAACTGTGCGAAATGGCTATTTGCTCCGCAGCAAAAAAAAAATGTTGTCACCCCCAATTCTTTGTTCTCATGTGTTCTCTCTTTTTACGCACTAACATTTTCAAATCTTTCTCATTTCTAGCCTGTTCAACTACTAGCTTGTAAGTTATGCATTTCTTAATTTGACTTTCATAAGTTAATGAAGCTTATCAGCTGAGATCCCCCATAATAATTAAACCAGAAATACCTGGTCTACAAAATCACTATAATTACAATTTTTGGTACAAGTATCAATGACCGTACACATCGCTGATGCTAATGAAAACACTAAAATATAACGTTACCTGGCCTTGACCATTTAACAAGTAAATGACCTTTTTTAAGAAGCAGAACGACAAGAACAAAGTTGTGACCTTTTTTAAGAAGTGATTTTTAAGTCAATGATGATTTTTTTTAAAAACTAAATCTAAAATATCTTTAAAATAAGTATATGTGTTTGCTTTTTCTTTTTTTTTTGGGGTTTATTTAATAACGAAAAATACGGCGGTGACTTTTAAAAAATAAGTAAATATATTCTTTTTTAATAATGACAATAACAACGCCATTATTTAGGAACCTTTTTTCATTCTAGAAAATATCTGTAAAAAATATTTAAGAAATCATTTAAAGAACTAACTACCTTTAAAATAAGTCAATGACTGACATTTTTAAAGTAACTCCAAAATAATAAGTAGATGTGTTTTTTATTTTTTTGTTGATTTTAAGAACAAAAAATACGGCCGCTACCGTGTTTTTAAAAAATAAATAAATGTATTCTTTTTAATAATGACAAGAACAAAGCCATTGTTTAGAACCTTTTAAAGATTTTATTCTAGAAAATATCTTTACAAAAAATCAATTCCTTTTATTTAACAAAGGGAAATGTCTTTGATACACCTCCCCCCATCCCCCATTTCCAGAAACCTTATTAAACAAAAAAATGATTCATTATGACCTTCTTTTTTAATAACGAAACATTAAACAATGTTCAGTTTCTTGGCCTTTTTTTTGCTATTCAATAAGTAAATCACAATTTTAGAATCATACAAAAACCAAACCAAAAAAAAAAAACATTTTTCCCCCCATAACATTTCTTGCTTCAAGTAAGTGATCAAACAACTACACATATTCATTGTGAACATTTTTGGTTGGTCTCGCGAAGATATCATGACTAGCATGAGTAATTCAGAAGTCGTGCTTCTAATAAAACTTTCCCCAATTTTAAAACCTTCCAAAGTCAGTTCACAACCACTGCGATGCTTTTAAAATTTGTTGGACCTCATAATACTTAATTAAATAACATTGCAAATGTAACGTTGACTTTAAATCTACACACCCTCAAATTATATGATAGCACAGGCTCAATAGCAATCACTTGTAGAATAAGAACAGGGCATTTGAACCAAGTGTGAATTACGAGAAACGAGCATAACACACTACAGGTCAATAAAGGGGGCCTCAGAAACAGTATATTGAACTGTTTTTGAGTGGCACCGGTGCCATCCAGCGCTGTGTACGATCGTTGATACTTGTACCCAATTTTTTGATAACTCCTGCAATGCTATATTATACTCTTTAATAGTCTCACCATTATACTGCTTTCTATTTTTTAACATTAATTTGGCTATGTGTCAAGATGTTTCCAGCTAAAATGATCATTCAATTTTTTCATTACGGCATCATACGTGATTGACTCATCTATTGGTTGCTCAAAATATTTATTTATAATATTGATAACCTTTCATCCTTCCAGACACAGCAGAGCTGTTATTTTTCGTTTATTATCTTGAATATCATTCAGCATAAAAAATTTTTTAATTTGCATAAATATACAGTGGCCATTCTATTGCATTACTAATATCAAACTTCGATATATTTGAATGTCCCAAAGACATTTTTTATCCTGACTAGAACAATAGCCCCACACAATAACTAAAATAAGAAAAATTCCTACTATCTATCTTATTTCATAGTTTTAGGCTTAGTTCTCTACAGCTAGGTTCAGAGTTTTTGAGTGCACCAACTTTTGCTAAGTATTTGCAACACAAGCTATTAAAATATCACAGCAAAATAAATTAAAATAGTATTCAATAAATTTTCAAACTCAATATGCTAAAATTAAGTCTTTATTGATATGACAAACAAACAATGTCCCCCAATGATATACAACTCTAAACCGCACAAGTTTAAAAATGAAATCTCCAATGCCTTTGTTATGAAATATAGAGATCCTTAACTAAAAACAATTATTATTAGCTACGTCCCATAAATTTATAATTAATCAAACAATGTAAG
This sequence comes from Epiperipatus broadwayi, assembly GCA_028023455.1. Taxonomy (NCBI): domain Eukaryota; kingdom Metazoa; phylum Onychophora; class Udeonychophora; order Euonychophora; family Peripatidae; genus Epiperipatus; species Epiperipatus broadwayi. Next base: position 2,719,259 of record JAQFVV010000037.1, read on the forward strand.
TTTCTACTTTACCATTTGGTAGTAAATCCTTGGAAAACCTTGTCAGGCATATAAGAAATAATAATAAGATCAAGATGATCTGTATAAAGTTCTAACCAACTCATTAACCTTCAGGTTAACTGTGCCTGGGACCAGTAGCTCCATGATGTCTTGCAGGGACAAATTTCCACTATATATCTTTTTTGCTAACTGGCTGATGACAAAAAAAACACAATTTGTTTCACACAATTGTAAAATGGAAAAAATCTTTTCTTTTTTCCCCCCCTCTTTACATATCTCTGAATTTCTTCTCATCTTCTCACTAATTAAATTCTGCATTTGCAGATTCAATTAGTATATTTTAATTTATTCAGACAACTAATCATTCTCTGTCTTATTAATTAAAGTTATTTTTCCTAAATTTCTTATTTTGTTAATTACAGATTTAATCAGTTCACATTGTCTTTTTGTTAATTAAAAAAACATATATAACATATTTTCTCTTTATCATTTAGAAACAAAAAAAAAATCCCCTTAATTAATTATTTCTATTTATACAAACTCCATTATACAGTTATTTGCATTTCCTTAAGTCAATCTTTTCCCCCAAATTCTTATTTCTTATCTTTTCTTCTGGAGTGCTTTTCTTTTACTTTTAAAATTAAATGTGCCTTTTAAAATTCCAATTTTCTCATTTCCAGTACTTCAAATTATATTGTAACATTTCTTTTTTAATCATGCTTTTATATAATAGCTTGGAATATAGCTTTATAGTAAATGAAAATATGGACAATAATAAAAAGTGAGATAATCTAAGTGTTCAGTGATGTAAATTTAAAAAAAAAATGAAATGGATAAATCAGAAATATAAGACTAACAATGTATGAGATAAGAAGACTATATGAAAAAAAAAAAAAGACATATATATATAAAAAGAGGAATTAGATTGAATATGTACTTAAATGTAAAAGAATTACAAAAGATATTCTGGAATGAAGTATAGAAGAAAAAAGTTAATTGATAATGTTAAAGAAATAACTACATATTTATTTGAGGAGTAGAACAAAAGAGGGGAAAAATTGATTTGGCTTGATTTGTAATACCTGATTTATAAGCAAAAAAATGACATGAAAATGAATGGTTGCCGAATTAATATTTTATTTTAAAAATTATATTAACTTTATTAAATTGAAAATAAATTAAATTTTAATTTCTATTTGTTGATAATCAATAAAAACTTTTTTAAAAAAAAAATAAAACTTTTTCATCTTATGTATAAATTTATTTATATATTGTAAAGTCCATTGTTTGTAAAGTAGGTTATCGCAAAAAGGTATCATTAAATTTATCAAATATGTATGTATTATGGAAGTGTTCACACTTACATATATTTGCACATAAATTTAAATATTAAAAAATAAGAGTAACAAAGATGATTGATATTTTGATTCTACATACAGAAATGTCATTTGCATCAGGGCTAAATATTCTTACCTATCTTTATTAGCAGGATCTTCTGTACTATGCCTTTTTGTATGCAGTGTTCCTTTTTCAACCAATAATTCTTCAGTTTTAGTGTCAGTCTGAATAGCTGCTGTATCTGCAGGCGCTGCCAATTTTTTATTGCATGTTAAACGAAAAAAGGGTGGTGTTTCAGTTCTTTCAATGGTACAATTTAACGTTTCCACCGTCTTTAAAAAAAAAAAGGGAAAGAAAATATATTGTTTCCAAAAGATAAAAAAAAAAAAAGAACAAAAATATAAAAATTACTAATATTCTTGAGCTATAACTATACTGATCTTGTTTAAAAAAAATAAAATAATACAAGTATGGACAATCTTTTTTGAATTGCCCATATGATAAATTATCCGCTGTAAATAAAATCTTATCACACAAAAAAAATCACAATTATTATATTTAATATAAAGGATGCTAAAATAAAAATATCTTGAAAAAAAATTTATATAATAAAAAAATAGAAAGAAGCTTGATATTGAATGAAAATGAAACATACAAAATTTTAATTAAAATGATTATAACATGAAATAAGCAAGCATGTTATACAGAGAGTGCTAAAAAGTTGCAGATTGTTTGGCCTGATTTATTAAATAGGTTTTTATTACAAAAAATAATCTTCAGAAAACAACTGATATCAAAGATAATTTATATCTAATGTCTAATTTACATGCATCTTTTATTTAATATTCCAAAGATAATTTCTAAAACTCACAAATTTCTGCGTAATGAGATTTCAAACAGTGTATTTAACCAAAAATTTTATGAGCATTGACAATATTTACATCAACAAAAAGCAAATTTAAAACAGTAATATTACAAAAGCTCTGTTTAATTGTAAGTTGATTTCTATACCACATAATCAATTTTATTTAATTATAAAAAACTTATTTCCACTCCTCTGCGATGATAAAAGATAAATGTTTGATCCAGATAATGAAGCTATCATTGGCAGTTTGTCTATCTTTCATTAATACTCTAAAATGTTTTCAATATTTTGCAAGTATTGTGCATTTCCTTGTATGTATTGAGTCAACGATCAAATAATCTACATTGAAATTTAGTAGTTTTGGTATTATTCCTGAATTAATCCTTATATCTCAAGTCTCTAATGACACCCTGAGAGCATTCTTGTCAACTTTTGTAACAAATCTTCAAAGTGATTTGTCTGCCCAAGAAAATATCTTTCATAGAAGTAGAAGATTGATCGAAGTATAAGACCTTGGGAAGATAAGTCAGCAAATGAATAAGCCATGCCTTTAATTTCTATCTAAGCACTTTTTTTTTTGACTCTTTCTTAAATTCTTTTATTATTTAACTAAATCATTTAATTGTAAATTAAATTTAATATGAACAAAATATGGGGAATATTTTACTATAAACAGATATTTTGACTCATAATAATTTTTTTCAAAGTTACTAATATTTTAAAAATATTTATCTAAAAAAAAAAATACATAAATACACAAAATAAATCAAAAATATAAAATATGAATATTAATATTTAAATATATATATATTACAAAATCTACTATTTTAAATTAGAAAAAAAAATCTTTAAAAATTAGTTTAATAAAGCTGTCTTTTGTAATATAAAAACTTTTTTTTAAATATTGTATATTTTGTGTATTTATATTTTTTATTTTTCAGATATTATTAAGTTACTAATATTTTAAAAATATTTATCTAAAAAAAAAATACATAAATACACAAAATAAATCAAAAATATAAAATATGAATATTAATATTTAAATATATATATATTACAAAATATACTATTTTAAATGAGAAAAAAAAAATCTTTAAAAATTTGTTTAATAAAGTTGTCTTTTATAATATAAAAACTTTTTTTTAAATATTGTATATTTTGGGTATTTATATTTTTTATTTTTCAGATATTATTAATCCTAAATAAAATATTCAACATGTTCTGTTCTTAATGAATTTTATTTTACTTTTAACATGAGCTAATTCAGTGATAAAAAAAAAGTTTAAAAAAGAATCAACAAAAGTGCTTATACAGTGTATATATATAATAAATATTATTAATGAATGTTTTAGATGGAAATATTTAATGTATGGAGTTATCCATTTATAATTGCTTAAGTAGAAAGGACTTAACCTAGAACAATAGCTAATGAAAGCTAACTGCTCCAGGCCAAGAGTAAAAGTAAAACTGTCATGCTGACAATTGCTGACAGTTTTCTAAGTAAAGTGCTTTCTAATTAAGTAATCATAAATGGATAACTCCACATATTAAATATATATATATATATTAATAAGCATAGAAGTTGGACTAAATTTGAAAAAAAAGAAATAAAACAATATTTGGAATTAGAAAAACTTTATATTCTTCTAATAATTTGCTTTAAGACTGTGAGTGTATGGCTTTAATACATCTATTCTAGAAGTATTTTTTTTCTTAACAATAAGTGCGGTATTTGTTAATTAGCCACTTTACATCATGTAGTGGTGCTGTTTCTGTGCAAAAACACAGAAATATGCCGTTTACGTGGCCAAACTTATGGCATATAGAACAGTTGTTCATATTAGCCGTTAACAGGCCTAGATGGCATTGCACACAAATATTATGGGCCACTGATGTGCTTCGCGACACTATGCAAATAGCGTGCACTTCACAGATCACTACATATGATGTGAGGGTGTATGTAATTCAACTAGCTATAACTCTTTTAATGTGCATTCGAAGTAATGATCTTACACCCTATCTGACGTACTATTACATAGTAATAATTGTAACCCCGTCCCCATGCTTCCTTACACATCTTGGAAGGTGAAAAGAATTGCAAAAGGGTAGGGCCAAACACCATTTTCCAAAACTCACACGAATAGGCATATTTTGTAAGAACAACTACGAGACAAATCATAAGCTTGGTTTGATCAGAGGACAATCCTTCGGATTGAAAAAACCATCGTTCCCACCCCCCTGTACAAATTTAATTTAATTCGGGCTGATTAATTTTTTAATCAAGTGTTTTTTATTTTTTTAATTTTGTTTAAACATTTAATTTACTATTAGAAGAATAACATACATTTGTAAATAAAAAGAAAAGTGTTTTATTTTGTTTTTGATGTTTAATGTAGAATGCTAAAAATAATGTAAACTTGTGTGAGATTGGACGTTGTTTTGGAAATCATAAACTTGGTATGATCAGAGTAGTGCATGTATTCTATGATCCTTCGGATCTGAAAACCACCGGTCTCCATTCCTCCGCACATTCCAGCACTATGCGCTGCAATTTAATTGAATGGAATTTCATTTAATTGATTATTTTGTTAATCAAGTGGGTTTTTTTTGTTAAATTTTTGTTTAAACATTTTATTTACTATTAGAAAAATAAAGTACATTTTTTTAAAAATAAAAAGTGTTTTGTTTTGTCATGGCCCGGAAACATTATATTAAAACGTTTTTGCACAGAAACAGCTCCACCACATGATGTACAGTGGCTAATTTACAACTACCATAAGTGCTATTCTATCATTTCTGATAAAATTATTTTAGTTATATTGTTCTAGTCCATATAGTACAATGTCAATGATACAGTGAAGTACTTACATCCTACTATTATATATTCAATCATTTTTAGTTACAAATTAATATAGTCTTTATTAATATATTACAAAATATAACGCAAATTATTCCTAATCATGGGCAAAAAAAAAAAAAACTTGTGAAACTTTGTCAAGGTACTTTTTATAATCATCTATCTGTTAAAAAAATATCATGATAGTGCTTATTTCCATTTTTGTAATAAATAATATCAAAAATATAGTGCTAATGTGATAAGTGTTTCATTTAGTCTTATCCTTATGTATGTTTTTTTATTTTCTTTTGAAAAATAAATGACGGTTATTATTCATTTGAATAGATTATTATTATTTAGTGATCCAAACTTTTTAATGGAGTGATTTTGATAGCATTGTCAATAGGAATGATGATTGCATCAGATTTGATAATGAAATAGTAGAACTCGCTTTTAGCAGGAATATGCTTAACAAAATATTAAATAGGAATAATAAAATTTATATAAAATTTGGGATGAAAATCAATATAGTTAAGTACATGGAAACAATAAAAATTAAGAAGAAGAATTGGACAAAAAAAAATATTAGAGCAGGTTAATAGTTTTAATATTTAGGAACTGCATTAACAAATGACAGAAAAAAAAATATAAATATTAGTAGATAAGAGGAAAAAATGTGAAAAGATTAAGCATTTTTGAGTTTTAGAATGGAAAATGAAAATGTTGGAAGAAAGAGGTTTTCAGCAACAAAAAATAAACAAGATATTATTTATTGAAAAAATTAGGAAATGAAAAAAAACCTGGATGGAACATATATACTTGAGGCACAGAAGAATTATGGAAATGTGTTGAAAGAATCCACAGAAAAAGAGAGATTAATAAAAAAAATTATTGCTAATTAAAAAATAAAAAAAAACTAATTAAGGATCTGAAGATTCGGACAATAGACTTGAAAAGAAGAGTGTGGAGTTGGCGTGCAAAATCCGTCTAAAAGACATTAGTGATAATGATTGTATAATATAAATAGCTGTCATTTTTTATTAATGAATAATTTCTAATGCTAACAATTTTTATACTGTATTATGGTTAAAAATCCCTTAGTTTCTGGAAAAAAAATTACATGCTCCAGCTAGATATGAGATAATATGTTTGAAATTAGGCTTTCTTGTTTTGCTATTTTAATTAGTTTTTTGCTAGATTTAACACTGCGAGGTTACATTAAAATAAAAGGCATTGAAAGTCACATGTATCTGAGAGATACATTCATTGCATAGTATGTGCTGAAATGAGGAAAAAAGTTTTAAAACCCTGCAAATTTACTTTATATTTATATCTTAAAATACATGATTTTTTTTATTTATTTTTAATTACAATCTAGAAATTATTAAACATAAATATATAAAGATAAGGCTCAAAAAAAAAATGCAGTGGAAGTTGTGTGTATCTGAAAGATATATGCATTAATAGAGCTAAAATGCAAAAAAAAAAAAATTTAAATGCAGTAAATATGCATTTATTATGTTTATATAATAAAATACATAAAAGCTAAAAATTATTTTCACAACTACACCAATACTGGCTTCAAAGGTTGCAATATCTCTTAGATACAATTTACTATTGAATATTATACATCTTTCAAAGCATCACATGATCACTATCAAACTTATAGTTAAATGTTATAGTTTAACACTAGTCATACTCAAATACACAGCTAGTTTATGATCTTAAAAATATTCACCTGATATAAATAACAATATTTAAGAAAAGAGCTTGCTTCTCAAATCAATCACATTCTCAGAAAGATTAAATATTTTTTCTTTTAGCTGGGCACAGCTTAATGAACCACTGCTTCAGACTGAAAAAAATACTTATTATACTTCTAATTAGAACAATGCTATTTTCGTTTTATTTGCACATTTCTGTATTTTAGTAGCAGCATATTATTCAAATTAACACACAATTATTTGTTATAGCTATTATTTTTAATATTTAAACACAAGTATAATTTATATACTTGCAAGTTTAGCTGTGGTCATGAGTATCAGTTGTATGAGATAGGGTGGATAGCTGAAGGGAGTTTGAAAGTCTATGTTCAAATCTCCTATAATAACAACTATTATTTTTAATAACATTATTGTCAGGTATTACTTATTATTATTATTATAATTTAAATTTCTTTAAAAATTTGAAGCTGAACAAACCTGTAATTCATTCATCATTTCATCAACAAGCCGCTCTGGTTTGGCTTTTCCCAAATAAACAATTACTCTTTTAGCCTAGAAAAAAAAATGTAATTAAAATTTAAAATTTGCATAATTAATGTAAAACAGAAAATATTATATAATACTTACATAAGGTAATAGTTCATTGGGAGACATTCCAGACAGAATAAATAAATAACGAATAATAACTTTAAGGTTATTAGGCCAACATATGCATAAAGATGCCCATAACTGCTCAATTTCTTTTGGATGTTCATCCCCAAACTAAAAAAAATTACACATATATAAATATATTGATAGAGAAAAAGAGTAAATAAAATTGTTCTCATATATGAGTAAAAAGAAAATACCTTAGCCATAATATAAAAAAGATTATTCAGGACCATCTCGGTGGCTTCAGGTGACCCCCAGCCATCTCCCTTTAAAGGAGATTTGCTGGCATTGTCCTGATAATAATCTTGCATTTTGTTCAGGAAGTTAGACAGGGGGTTTCCTGAGGGTATCCGAGGATCCACAAGTTCAATATTATATAGCCAAGGCAGTAGATAATGCAGTAAAAGTTGTCGACAAGATGGTCGGGCAGTTTGAAAACGATGAGTGATTTCTATAATATAATTATGCAGCATATGTAATGAAATATAGTTGTATATTTGCAAGTGCATATACACACATACATCTACCATTATGTATATTAAGAAATTTTAATTATTTTTATAAAATATTAAATCGCCACGAACAAAAACAGAATAAATTTAAAACTGAAAATAATAATAATAATAATAACTTTTATTTTATTACAATAGAAAGTTATCATTGCCATTAGTTATATGCCAATATTAAAACTTTTAATACATTTCAAATTTTCTTAAAATAATAAAGATAAAAGAGATAACATAATTAAAAAATTGTTATTGTTTATAATATGTGATACATTTATTTGCACTTATATCATTTGAATAATAACTGCATATTTTTTTCCCTATTCTTTTTTTCTTCTATTTAAAATCATAAATATATAATATGTACACAATCAAAACAAAAATACAATAATAAGTATGTGCATGCTAAACAACTCTCAAGTCTTCAAAGTACTCTGATGGAAATTTAAATATACACCAAATGAACTCATTAAATAAAAATGACAACTATTAATTTTATATATACTACATTTTGTATATTATATTAAAAATTTATTTTTAAAACTTTATTGTATTGTACTTTTTTTTTTCTCATATGTCAAAGCGTTGATCAGGAAGCGAACCCGGGCCGGCTGCTTAGAAGGTAGCTATGCTAACCACTTGGCCAACAATGCTTATTATACTTTATAATCAAAAAGTAAAATTTTAACAATTATGTTTTTTTTTTAATTTCTTGCAGTAACATTCAAATCTGTTTTCCAATGAAATTCTTGCAAAAATTTTTTATTAGTTTTTTAATAATATTTACATAAATAATACAATAAAATGAAAGAAAATGTATTTTAAAAAAATTAGTGATTTTAAGTTTATTCCATTTTTTTTTCATTTACAATTTTATACAAAAAAAAACACAAATTACTAAAATAATTAGAATATATTATTTAGTAGTTCAAAGTGACAAGAATAAAAGTGAGTGATGCACTTATGTCAATCAGATATATTACTTTATTTGAAGTACTGGGCAGGAATAATTATGACAGTAATATTATTAATGATTTTCTAATTATTATTTAGCAACTACAAGAAATTTTACTATATTACAGATTAATGTACAATAAAATAAATATTTTCTATATTTACATGCTTATACATCTTCTATATATAAATTTTGTAGTCAGCATGAAACTTATATGCTAGTTAATAAAAAATTAATGTCTAATAAAAATCATATTTTAAAAAAGTAACTTATTGCTATGTAGATTTAAGATTTCCTATATTAGCATAAAAGTCCAAATATCAATAGATTAATTAGAACAAGATTTTTTTTTTAAAAAAAATTACTAATGGGCACATATAATTTTATTAAAAAAAAAGTTTGTCAATTTCATCTACTTGTTTACTTTCCAACTTAAAATATATTTAAAATAAAAGAATATTAAAAAAAAGGGGGGGGGGAGCTACAAACTCATATCTTACTAGCTAAAAAGCAGTTTCAATCTCCATTATATATAGGTTGTAATATATTACATTATTTCAATTCATTTAGTAGTCCAAGTCAAATGAAAGTTTTCTAAGAAACAGATGAAGCACCGATCTTTCATGCTGGTCTAAATTTAAAGTTTGGAGATTGTACAACCACTCGTACAAACATGCACGCTTACAGAAAAACAATATATGTGTAAATATGCTCAAAATAAATAACTGATCAAAAGTGCAATGATACAGCCCAATTGGATAACTTGTTAACATTCACTCTGACGATATCTAGCTCTTTATATATGAAAAACAACATATACATATTGAACTAATCTTTCTTATTGCATTGCCAAAAATCATCCATGCATTTTACTACAATGCTTTATTTACCACCCTCTTTTACAGTTTACAGTTTCGATTGCCCCAGCAATCTTCTTCAGAACTTTTATATCTCTTAACTTCAACTGCTAAATTCCAGTTAGAAGTTGAAGTTAGGAGATATAAAAGTTCTGAAGAAGATTGCTGAGGCAATCACAACTGTAAAAGAGGGTGGTTAAATAAAGCACTGTGTAACAGTAGTAAAGTGCATAGATGATTTAGTATTATATGATATACATATTGAATGTAAATAGTTCATTTTCCAAAATTTTAACTTTGATATGTAAAGTAATAAAATATTACAGTAATTTCAAGACTTTCACATATTTTGATTAAGATGTAATTTAGTATATACTTATACTTAAGCATAAAATCAAACCACTTATGAAATTATACAGCAAATTGTACATTTAACTTTTTTTTTTAATTTCCAATTATCAACTCTTAATTATTCTGTATATGAATGTGTATGTAAACAAAAGTTAAAATTATATTTAAACTTACAACAAAGAGATAAATTGCCACAAAAATAATTTTTAACTTAAAATTCTTTATTTTATTTTTTCAAACTAAAAACATATTACTATTGATTAAAACATTTTAATTCTTTTTTTTTTTTTTCCATTGTTTTATCATTATTTAAAAATATTGCAAAACTTCAACAAAAACCTACTTCTATGCAATTGAATATAATGCCTTTATGATAATATTTTAAAGTCAAATGATATATATAAGATTTCTAATAATAAATAAATTTTAATATTTGTATTAAAATTATTTTTTGCTTTGATTAAGATTGTATAAATCAAAACTGTTCGTAAAATAAAATCAAAGATTATAAAAGGTATTGTATTTAAGCGTATGAAAGCTATTTTTTGAAGTTTTTCTTAAATATCTATAAACATATTACCATCAAAATAATATTTATTACTAATTAAAACTTTAAGCTTAAAAATTAAAATATATATTTCAAAAAACAAGTAAAATAATTAAGTAAGCAAACAAAAACTTATTATTTCAAATCTTTTTCAAAGTGACACTTTAAAATGAAATATTATTATGTGAGATTTTACCTGAAAACATCGGCATTGTCAAAGCAGGATGAAGTCGCGCCAGCTGTTCAGAAAGATAAAACTGAGAGCGGGAATAGGTTGCAGATAAAAGCATGTCATTCAATGTATTATTGTCTCTGTACTTTAGTAAATCCTCATCTTCTCCACTTGCTAGATTAGCATCTAGAGTTTCATCAATCAGAGAAGGAGGACTCCCAAAAAAACGTTTGTCCAAAACTTGAAGGAGCTGAAGGGCAGTTTCATGAATATTGGTTCGAGGACAGCCAGTATTCAGTAATGTGACATTGATGATCGCAGTGTACTGATCACATGGGTATTCCCTAAATAGAAAAAATATATATATCAAAATTATTACCACATAAATAAAAGTTGTAAAAAATATTTACTTAATTTATTTAAAAAATAAATAAATAGTATATTTGTATTATATGCAATTATTATAAATATCATTAATTATTCTCAGTTAATTATCTACAATCTATTATTCTGTGTCAATGAGGGCAAATTCTTATAAATGTATAAATAATTATTAATTTATAAGCACTATATTTCTTTGGTAAATTTATTTTATATCGATTTTAAATAAATATATTAATAATGATTTAATCACTTATTGGGCTAGAGATTATTATATTATTTTTAATCTGGATATAAAATTTAAATTTAAGTAAAGATTAATGTATGTACTCTTAAATAAAACTGTACATATTATAATTTAACTTAATCCCCTTTTTCTTCACACATGTTTTATATCTTAGGATATATATTAAAACTTTACTTTATAAAATCATTGAAAACTCTAAATAAAAGCAACTGAAAAAAAGCAAATGACTCATATATTTTTAGCTGAAACAGCACTTTTCAGTTAGTCTAGACCACATTTTTCAACATCGCTAAATTATAAATGCTACATTTCTTACAGATGTTTTTTAGACATCACCCTTTACATAAATATATTAATGATTATTTATTAAGCTAGAGGTTAATATATCATTTTTAGCCCAAGATATAATCTTCAAATTTAATTAAAGATTAATATCTATAATACTATGGGTTTTATTTAGCAACAAATATATTAATTTGTAACTAAATTTAAAATTTATATCAGACTAAAAATAATGTTTAGTGAACTCTCAATCTATCAGTTAGACATGTATCATGTTTTTCACATCTATCATTGAGAAATCTTAGTACTGATACAATATTTTCCCATGTAGAGTTTTTTTTAAAATCTGAAATGATGTACAAATAGTATTATTGTATTGTGTGTATATATAACACATACACCCACACACACACACACATATATATGAAAGAATAATAATTAATTTGCTCATTACTAAAAAATGCTCTAGTAATTAAAATTTCATAAATTCTAATTATAAATAAAAAATTTAATTGTATATAAAATAATCCTAGCAATTTTCTAAAAACATTTTTCTGATATTGTTTCCCATGTGAAATGCACTGTGGCTTCTCCTTTTTTGGAGTCAGGAATCTCTCAGCCCCTACACCCAGAGAAACCTGTTAGCCATTTCACCGTCCCTTTCCATTCCCAACCCTAAGTTTTTCCCATATTCTTCTCTATCCTGCTCCATCCCATTTCCACACCATAATCTTTGTCAACTCTATGGACTTTTTATCTGAATTCCCTTATCCTTTCCCAAATCCAGCATAAAAACTAAGAACCCACTTTCTGTACAATCACTTTCCGTTTATATTTATTCACCCACAACTTCATTATTTGTACCCTTTCTACTTGCAGGCATTTACATTCAATTAACAGATGCCTAATATTTTCTATGCCTTCCTTACATAACTTGCAGACTAAATCACCCATATTTTTCCATTTATTGTGTATATTCACTTGTTGCTAAAGATCCTATTCAAGTCTTAAACAGTAAACTATTTTCCTTGCTATTATCATAAATTAACTTGCACCCAATATTCTGTTTACTTCTATATATATTTAAACTCTTTTTACTCTCCATCCTAGTTCTCCACCTCCCTATTTTTTATTAATGCATCTATTATTCTATCCCATTCATTGGCACTATAACACTCAACAATTCTCCTAACATAATCAACCCATCTATTGTATAAGTATACTGACATAAATTCTTTATCCAAATCTTCTGCATACCGTACTACCTTTCTCATTCATCTTGTTGCCTGTCCTTTACTCATAACCCAATTAAATACTATTTTAGCTATCCTCTTATTATCCATAATTTGCAATCTACCGAACGTTTTCATTTTTCTTTTTGCATCTCTCATAAAATCTTAACTTTCCCATTTCTTCTTGAATTGCCCCCTTTGCTGTCCCCACATCTGCATCTAATGCATGTCTTCCTATTTCTCTTTGTACTTTTTCTAAGTAAGCTAATATTCTTTTATTAATACATAACGCATTGTTACCATAAGTTAACCCTGCTATTACCACTCTCTTCCATATAATTCTAGCTACATCATATTTATCATATAAACACACTGTTGATTTCTTTATCGTCCCTTTCTTTTCTTTGTTTCATTTATCAATTTTTTCTCCCATTTCTCCAAGAAATTTCTCTGATTACTTAAGATGATTCCCAAATAGTTATACTTATTCACCACATTTAATTTTATATCCCCTAATAAAAAAATTTTTTCTTCTCCTTCCCCAGTATTTATCATCATTACTTTTGATTTTTCTTCACCAAATTTAATCCCCACCCATCCTTGCATATGTCTTCTGCTTATCTTCCCTACTTTCTGTAGACAAGAAGATATCATCCGCAAATAAAAGACCCAATAATGTATATACTCCCTTGCCACCTATTAATGGTATCTCTACTCCTCTTCCTAGTTTTTCTATTGCTCTCTCTATTTCTCTCAAATATAACAAAAGCAAAATAGATGACTTAGGACATCCTTGTCTTAGGCCCACCCCATTTTTAACTTTAACTGATTCTATATTTCCTAATTGATATGTATAGTAATTATTTTCATACAATCTCTTACACTAAGGCTCCATTCATTCCCAAATTTACTAAACGTACCCAAAATCTATTTCTCTTTACTCTATCACATGTCTTCTCTATATCTATAAAAAACCATATATGACTATCTACCTGTATTCCTACTCATATCTATAAGTTGTGTAACTATAAAAAAACTATCTCCTATACACCTATCGGATCAAAAACCTCCTTGCATTTCTCCCACTATATTATTTTCTTCCATCCATTTTGCAATCCTTCCAGTCATCATACATATAAAAACTTTATATAACACTGACATTACTGCTATCAGTCTATAATTGTTTAACATTCTATGATTCTTACCCTTTCCTTTAAATAGTAACCTTACTCTTATATTATTCCAGCTATTTGAAAATTCTCTCTTCTGTGCCATCTTACTAAAACATGATAATAAGTTTAATTTTGCTCTATTTCCTAAATTCATCACCATCTCTGCTGTCCATCCATCTAAATCTCTTGACTTTCCAATTTTCATTTTCTTCCCTGCCTCATTCAATTCATTTTCTATAAATCTAATATTTCTATTACTATATGCTTTCATGTTTGCTATCAATCAATGCTTTACATCTATATCCATTACATACTTACTTAAGATTGTCTCTAATTCTTCTCTAGAGGGCTATATTCTAATCTTTCATTATCTAGTAATACTATTTCTCTCTCCACTACAGTCTTCCTGCTACATCTGGCTGATCTAAAAGGCCACTTCCCAAAAGTACAAATCACCACTAAACAGTTAATATTTAGATAATTTGGTGAACGATCCTTAGTAGCGTTTTAACTACTTACATATGTACAATCACTTAATGTAATAAGGCCTGAAGGTAATTTAGATCAATACAACCTGTAAGAGTCCTAGCTGACTGTTCTCACATTCGGAGGCCAGCTCTCCATACTTAAAGTCACTATGCCATGGGAGACAATCTGCTCCAATATATATATGTTTGTGTACACAGGTGAAGCTCTAAGAAAGAAGTATCTTCTTCATCAAATTAATATTGAGGCATTCATTGTTTTAATCCCTGTAGTTGATTGGCTCATACTCCCGTCTGTCCACTCAGAGGATTTTTCATTTTAATCTCCATACAAGAATTTGCATCATTATCTTTCTGACTTTAATTAATGAGTTATTTTTATAGTTTGTCGTTTATCTTATAAAGAAAATCTAACTCGAATTCCTTTAATTGTTTTATTTCATTAACGACGTATACTATTCTCATTAATTAGACATTACTTTTAGAAAATAATTTTTTTCTAATTAAAATTTATAAATCTTTTACAGTACTTTGGTATTAGGCCTGCAACACGGAGCATGTATTAGACTTGATGCGCTTTTTCACATTCATATTGATCCGCTGATAACTTTGTAATCTTGTGATCTGACCAAAATAACATGTTCAAGGATCTTGTACACGATATTTTTCACAAAATTTGCAAAAAAAATAAAAAATAGTAACATGTACACAGATCTTGTAGATGATATTTTTGCAAGATTTACCAAGTTATCGGCAGGTTGATACGAATGTGGGAAGACACAGCAAATCTAATACATGCTCCTTGTTAATAAAAATATCTAAAAGTAGAAAAAATATTAAAAACAGCATTTTAACACAAATTTTGAGAAACAAATGGATATTAAAAAGACAATTTTAAAACAATTTTGAGAAACAAATGGATATTAAAAAGACTGATTTTTAAAGTATAAAAAATATTAAAAACAGCATTTTATTAAAACAAATTTTGAGAAACAAATGGATATTGCAAAGATGATTTTAAACAATTTTTAAGGAATACATTGATATTAAAAAGACCGATTTTTTAAGTATAAAAAATATTAAAAACAGCACTTTAAAATAAATTTATACGACTTTCACACTAATGACTTTAAAATGTATAACGATATATAAATCGATATTAAAAACAACATTTTAAACCAAAAAAAAAAAAGATTTGTGATCTTAAATAAATGACACCATCACGCAAATAAAATGGTTAATTTAAATATGCACAAAACAATCACTAAATTATAATTTTTTTAAATATTGTTTACAAAAACATATAAAATACACACATATGCTACTTACCATGTAATATATAAAAGGAATTATTGCATTGAAGCCACAAATTTGATATTTATTTCTAACACACATAAAATGGAGGTTTGAACTGAAAAATTTCCCCCCAAAATGAAATTTTATTGAACATGTGATTGCACAGAGTATGCAGGATTGCCCACAGAAATGCTAATAAATGTTTTGTTTTTAAAGAAAGAAAATAAAAAAAAATCCACAAAAAAAAAATATAAATTATTATAAGATTTTTATTAAATATTTATCAGAAAGAAATCTGAACAATAACTGAAAATGTTGAAATATTACAAAAAAAAAAAAAAAAGACCAGTTGATAAAGATAAACACGATTTCACATGAGATTGAATAACATCGCAGAGATTATTTCCTTTCAATTTGAGGTCAGCGCACGATTACACATTTATTGCAGATGTGAAAAGGCCTCCTATCTCCCCTACATTGCAGGTCTAATGCCAAAGTATCTCTTTAACTTACTATTATAAAAGAATGTCTTCTAGCACGTGTGCGTGTGTGACACAACTGTTCCCAAAAGCTATAAAGTGTTAATATAAAATAGATAACTAAAAACAAATGAGCTAAGCACTTTCAAAGGATTTTGCCTTCATAATCATAGCTAAAATATATATATTTCCCAAAAGTAAAAAATTATTTGACTTAAAAGAATGTCTTTTAAAATTCTTTAATTTATTAAACTTATTAAGTTTTCTCATTAATTTTATACATATATATACGCTTGTGCATTTAAGCATACATATACATATCACTTCTTTTAATATATTTCCAAAATTTTTTATTCCCATCTCTTCCATTTTTATTAATATCAATTAATTATTATTGTGACGCTCCCTATAAATAAAGCTAGGAATAATATGGGGAGGTAGGCGCGTCATCTTTGCCTGTTACAATACAATTTCTTTGGTGAAGCAAATTTTATATATTTTTTAATTAAATAAATTAAATTTTTACATAATTTTAAAATATATTTATTACAATGTCAGCTTTTTTTTATTGATTAAAATTAATTATGAAAATTATAAAAAAAATTTGAATAGCAAAAATTTTTAGCAATAAAAAATTATTTATTTTTAGAATTAAAAAAAGCATACAAAATTACAATTAAAACTTTGTAACAATAGATATACAAATAAAATATAGAGAAAAGCTTTCATAAAATACATTTTTAAATAGTATGTGCTTAGCAGACTTTCAACTATTAGAAGTCATAGATATAGCATAAGTTGGGAGTGGGTGAATATATGATGTTATTGCTAATTTACATGAAATTTAAATATAAAAATTACTTTGAAAGAATAGGTCATTTCTTAGAGAGGGGTATGGTATGCATAATTCTTTTCTATTGATAGAGTTTTTGTCACCTGAGATATACTTTTTTCTATATGTTATTTGTATATCTATTATTACATTTTAGTTTGAGTTAAAATTTATAATTTTATAGTTAAATTAAAACTTTGTTTTTGATTGTTTATTTATATATGCTTATAGTATCATATAGAATGATGACATTTTAAATAAAATAGCCATAAAAAAAAAAAAAATGGAATAAATGCAGCAGTATCTATTTTGTTTCTAATATATAGATAATACAAAAATATTTTTCACAATTTTCCAACTGATATATATTGTAACAATATATAAATATGTCGTTACATTAATTTAAAATAAAAACTTAAAAGTTCGCAAATAAAAGTAAAAAACTAAACGCTAAAATTAAAATGTTTGTTAAACGTATATACATTCGCACAGATGCCAAACTTTAAAAATATTTTTTTTAAAAAACAAATAAATAAGTATTTGAACGTATTTTTTTATAAAAAAAAGTACAAGATTTAAAAATAAAAACAGGTATTAATTAATTCTTGTAATCTGTAAATGGAAATGATTGTTTATAAATTGTTTGAAAAGCAAGCTAGCCTTGGGCTCTTGTATAATTAAAATGATCTGATGAAAGATAGATAAGAAAATAAAGAGAAATTAGCTTGACCAATGGAAGCACCAAGCCTTGGCTCGGACCCTAACGAAAGTGATGGATTAGTGATGTTTTGTTGATTGAATCCGTGTGGATAATATAAAAAGGGAAATACAGTTTTTTCGGAGTTCCAGCGTTGTGTGTTTGAGAGTTGTGGTAGGACGCACATACCACACTCTCTATTTAAAAAAGAAAAAGGAAAAGACTGTGATACCTTGAACCAGCTATTGCCATCTCCAGAACATTATCTTCCAATGGAGGCGTCACGGGAATTAAAAGCAGAAACCTGGACTCTTCTACCGTAAGCTATATTGACATGAACTCTAAATTTAAAAATAATTAAGAACTTTCGTTCAAGCTTATGAACTTCTATCTGACTTTTTTAAGTTTAAAATCAAATTAATAATGTTTAATTTTAGATGTTTTCCGATTGATAAAAATCATTTCCATTTTTTTTTTTCTCTTATTGTATAAATTATTTGTTGTTTAAATTTTAAATGATGAAATTTAGGTTGGGTATAGACGTTGCATAGATTCGTTAGCGGTTGATTATGTTGTGGTTTCCACAGTCGATTAGAATATATAACAACGATGTTAATGCGGGCATCTTACGATGAATGCCATGGGACCTTGTGTATTCCCTTTTTTCAATTGACGTTATCGATGATTTTGTATTTTGATCGATTGTGTTTAATTTGGATGTTTTTGACCGTGGAATCTGTGCAGCCGACCTATACTCAACATTTTAAAAACAAATTGTATAAAAATAATCTGTGTGAATGTATTTAAATGTTAAATTTAAGTCAGGCGTGAATGGCTATATAGTTTTGTAAAGTTATATTAAGGGAGGGTAGTCTTAGGTTATTCATTTCGTGGTTGAATTGGTTCAATGGATTGGATATATTTGTGTAATTGTAGATGTAGTATGAGATCCGCTATGGGCAGGATTATAGATATACGCCACACACCCTCTGTTTGCCTATGGATGGATTTGTAAGACGGCAAAGGACTGCAGTCCATTCCTATGGAGTTTTATGTTTATTGTTCTACTCGCCAACAGATGTCACATTCCTGTTGGTGGAGAGACAATGTCTTCTCTAATCTACTTACTGATCAGATGTACATTCCTGACAGTATAGTATTTTGTGTTGTCGTATCATGCTACATTGAATACATGAATGTATCAGATGGATTGGCGCCAGTTTGATTGCAAAATTTGTTGCCTAAGGTTAAATCAGGGAAGAATATTTTCTTTTCAAATGCAGATCTATGTAGTCTATTCATACTTGACTATCTAAATAAAATATTAAACTCATTGAAACTTAGTTAAATGTAAAATTAAAAGATTAATAGAAAAATCTAAAATGTTGAATTTATTCCTCAAAATTTAAATGTTATTTTATATGTGCGTAAATAAATATTTTTATGTGTTAATTTCTGGCAGTGGCTTTTATTCTTTTATATTTAAGATATAAAATTTATATTTTATTATCTCTGCTACTCACTGAGCTAGTGACTTGGGCTAACGATAGGAATATTTAAATAAAGTGGAATCTTAACAGCGCGTATCTGCCTACTTTATAAATTTTTCTAGGCTCAAATGCCTAGATGGCGCTCTGGTAGTTGCAGATATTGTTTTTGCGGTTAGATTCGATCTCCACTTATTTCCGATTGTTATAATATATATATATCAACAATAAATTCTGGAGGAAAAAAAATGTGATTGTGATGATTTATTATATATACATATTTAAAATCTTTTAAACATTTATGTTGAAAATTTTTAATTGTTTTTCATTCTTCACTAAAAAAAAAAAAAATTAACTATTTTTGAATGTTTCTTTTGATATACTAATAGCAAAATATTCTTTGTGGTTATAAAGCTGATATGAGACTATATTTTCTTTCAAGAAAAATACTGCAATTTTTATAAGTTTCATGATAAAACTGATCAAAAACAAATCTCTTTTTCTTTAATGTAAATTATAGGAGTAGTAATATTGCAAAAAAAAAAAATGTGAATCATGTATTTTGTTAAGTTATATATATTGTACCGAGACAAAGTCAGTACAGGTATATACGCACACACACGAGCAATGTAAACACTCTATATTTTTTTCTCTTCTTTCACTTTCAACTTATGATAAAAAATAAATGTAGTTTTCTTTCAATGCGTTATAAAATACACTGTAAAATAAAATGTTAATATTTCTGATTAAATAGTTAAGGCTTTCATATAATCTATTATAATAATATTCTCTAAAAAGAAAACAAAAAAAAATAAAATATAAAATACTACTAATATGCCATTTTAAATCTCAATAAGTGTTTTCTACTTGTATATGCCGCCGGGGTAATTAAAAGGGGTTTGTTTTAGATTATAACTGTAGTGAAAGTTAAAAGCTTATAGAAGTGATTTTGAGACAGATTAAATGCTCGATTTTTAAATTAATGTAAGTTAAATTGTTCTCTTAAAACACGCACACATGTATGCATAAAAGGTGTGAATGAGTATGAATTTTTTTCTAACTGAGATTGTAATATGAGATTGCATAAACCTAAGATTGCCTCAAGCATATGGATTGAGTGGACATTACGTAGGACACGGACCCCAACGACAACTCAAAGAATATTGAACTCTGGGTGGAGATTCGATCCTCAGATAATAACCAACCCATATAAATATGAATCTAAATCTAAAGGAAATGTTCTTTTTACACTTGGTCTTTTTACACTTTTTTCTGCTTATAGTTTTTTTTAAATTCCTCCGGAAGCTACAACTAGAACTTTTCTTTTTTTTTTGCTATCCGGTTTATCCAATATGATCACTGTGAAATTAACATTTAGAGCGTCGATCGTCATGATGGGCTAGAAACCCTTCAGTGATTGACCGACGCTCCGCCGCCAGAACATCTCCACAGCTATGAATGATCAACAACAATACCGTCCGAACATAGTGCTCCAATCAGTCTAAGGACGTTGTTCCGTTTAATATACAAGAATCGTCCAAACATACTACGCTGAACTTATGTGAAATGAATAACCATGTATTATGGAAACCTCATCTATCAGGTTCGAACCCTCACCAAACTAGAAGCAGCAGAAGACTAAGCAAAATCCTAGGTAAACATTTTTTTTTATAACGCTTCCATTCATTCTTTACGTAAACTTAAAAGGCAATCTCATAATTAATTAAATTCGACTTTCGTAAACCAAATATAAAATGATCCGTAATCTCTCATATATTAAATCTTATTATTTTAATCTCAACTTTCGTAAATAAAAATATCAGATGCTACATAGCCCATCATATTTAAATCTTAGGACTTTTCCAGTTATGAACTTTGATCCTAATTATTATTTTCTTTCGCAGATAAACTATAACACACACCTACTTTCAAAATGTAATAAGAGGAAATATATTTTATCAGCCATGTTTATTATGCATAATATGTTCTTTTCTGTGCGAGTGCGAGAATGCGCGTATGTGCGTGCAAATAAAGCTATTAAGCAATGTTTCATTTTTTATAATCAATAAATTTTTTTATTTATTTAAACTAGTCGAGCATTCCTCAAATCATTTTTCTATAATTAAATATATATTTTTTTTTTTTGAAGTTATTATTATTGTTAGCATTTATTCATGCAATTAATTATTTTACTTTTAAATTTGTCTTTCTTATAAATTTTTTTGTTTTGTTTTTTTTTTATCTTTTTTAAGTTTCATTCATAAACATCGTGCCGTAAGTCACGATGTTTACTTATTATGTAGTTAACATAGGTTTAAGAGTTGGGAGGGCCTATTATTAATAAATATAAGTAAATGTCAATAGAGCTAGTATAAATAATTCTATTGGATTGTATGATAAAAGGGGATGATATTATAAGCGTCTAGTTGTTTATTCTAATGATGCCTCAACCGAACATTCGTATTAGTTATAAATAACCAATGATCCCGTCCAATGCTGGGACCGATCTGTTAATCAACCGATCTTCTTATCCATTGGTTAATATTGTGTCATTTGCCAGAATAATAGTCTTGAAGGCAATCACATCGCGACCCTGAGTGACCCCTATTGGTCCATGCTGGGAATTTGAGCTTATGGGCAGGGATTATACTTCAAAATCGTTTTGATATGACGTAAGGTGATGCGAGAAATTAAATTATGAATCAAATCATCGTATCTGGCGCCCTCTTGTGTTGATAATGAACAACTATTGATATAAGAAAAATAAATAAATCTTTACGCTGTATCATGTTTGTTTTGGAGCTCACAATCCCTTTTAGGAACGGTTTAATAGGGAGCCGGTGCGAAGGGGATATAAGGGGACGGTAGAATATATAAAACGATCATCTTATTGAAAGATTAACACTTGTTTCTAAAATATATATTTTCATTCTCCTCTGAACACATAATAATAGCTTTTATGGAAAATTCTCCCCATATATTTTCATTCTCCTCTGAACACGTAATAATAGCTTTTATGGAAAATTCTCCACAAGTATATATAGCAATATAATAAATGTATCCCCCCCTCCATTTACAAAATAAATACTATTCACACACACATATATATATCATTCATATAAATTATTACTATTAAAACATCAGTTAATATTTTAAGATTCATTTCTATTTACTTAATAAAAAAAAAAATTACCTATTACTGAAAACAGTTGCTAATGCATTGAAGCATCCATCGGCTACTTCATTGGATCCGGTGTAGCACTGATCAACAACCCAGTCTAACAATGTATTGATATCTGGATTAAACTCCAGCAGTAGAACTATAGTCTCTTGAGCTAGTTGGTAGATCTAAAGATTTAAGAGGGACTTCACATGTAAGCACACTACGAACAATTGTAACAAGCCAAACAACAAATATACATATATATTTTACAAAAGAAAAAAAAGCGTTTATTTTTTATATATACCACTTTTGTGAATAATCTTGTAAAAAAAAGGCAGATCTAAAAAATTGACTGACAATATTAAAAATTAATGTACACATTTATACAAACAGAACAAAAACAATAGTTTTTAGTGACAATTTTAGGTAAGACAGTCCATTAAATTTAAGTGTCCCAGTCAGATATTTTACAATGAACCTCTAGAATTATTTTTACAAATTGTCAATAGGTACCATATGCAATATACAACCTTCTGCTGAAGATGTGATATGAAGTGGCTTATCCTTTAATGAACTAGTTTGTGTGTAGAGAAATCATATGCCTAGAAACCTTATTAGTCAAATTCAATACTCCCTGAAAAATCTTTTTATGCTAATTTCCTTCTAATCTAAATTCCCAAAATCTTTTCTCCATATTCTCTGAACTTGTTATAAAAATCTGAACAAAAAAAAATCAAAAAATCTCACTTTTCTTACCTTTATATTTCATACACTTCCATATAACTTATTTACTTCTCTTTTATCATCCTATATTCCAAAAACTAAATGTTCTACATTCTCCCTTCTTTCATTTAAACCACATTTATATACTAAATTCTTTTAACATCTTCACCTCTATTTCTTATGCATTCAAAATTGCTTCTTCAAATAATATTAACTTCCTTCTAATGTTATCATGTATATGCTTTTATACTTTATATGCTTTTCTTATATAATTCTCAATTATTATTTTGAAATTTATACTCATTTCCCCCAGTTACACTTCTTGTTTGCTAATTAACTTACCTATTATCTTTTTCTCTCATAATTATGCATTTGTAATATATTTTCAAAATGCGTGTACTATTTTCTATTTAAAAACAAATCTCTATTTATTAGCTTTGTTTATTGTGAAATTGTTCTAGGGTAATATATTCACTTTCTCACTACGTAATTCACTTTAACATCATTTTTACTGATCTATTTTTATGTATATATTGTTTGTACCTTCCAAAGAATTTTAACTGCTTTTAATTTCACTCATTAGAAAATAAGTCCATTCCATCTCCATTTGAATAACTTCACTGCGCCATTTATGTTTATCTACTTAATTTTAAAATTTACTTAGAAATTTTCAGATCCTTTGACTAATACCATAGACTCAATCAATTTAGACTTGAACTTTTGCTTAAAGGACAAATAAACAGGTTGAAATAATTTAACTTGGGTCATTATATTATGATAAAATCAAATTCATTACAACAATGTATATATTTTGAAAATGATGTGAAACAATAAGAGAATCAGGAATAATATAAATAAACTATATTATTATCAGAGTGAATATGCTACTGATAAGTCTAAAAACCAAAAAGATGATAGGCCATTCTAAAAAATGCCATTCATATGATCTTAAGAAATAATGTCAAATTGATAACATATAATAATAATAATAATAATGCTATGGCCCCAATTAGTGAAAAATCTTGAAAAAAATTTCACTTATTTTCACATACAGTGTATTTAATTTTTTGCTAAACATTTGAAAAAGTGAATAATGCTTTTGGAATGAAATACGAATAATGAGAATGGAAGTAGATAAAAAAAAAAAAAGAAATTTTGAATGGTATTGTAGCACAACAAACTTTTGAGATAAGAAGAAACTACACATTAAAAAAGTATCACTGAAGTTCAAACATGCTGCACACTAATTACTGCTGGAAAGAGTAGATTTTCATCTTAAACTTATATGACTGCTGTTCCTTTTTTTGTTATTAAATTTGTCTTCACATCAAATTGTCCTAAAAGTCAATAATACTTCTGCATTATTAGTAGACAAACCTTCAAGCTAGTTATTTCTGACATTCAAGTAATCAAAACAACCATAAATAATTTGATAAACAAATCTTGTGGACATGCTATAAACATTTTCAAATCACTGAAACTCATATAACAATTATGATAATTATAATGAAACATTGTAAAATTTGAAAGTACTTTTTTTCTAAACACAAAATATTTTATTTAAAAAAGAAGATTATACAACTCAATATGCTTATCAATTATTAGAATTGATTTAATAATAGTTTTTATACAAGAATATATATATATATATCACATAATTACCATTTCATATGCTTACACAAGCTGCTTTTGTTAAGAATATATATATTAAAGGTAATATAATATCAACTATATACACACTATATTTGCTTTTCATATAGATGACAATAATAAAAAAATCAAACATTGAATAAAATAGTCAAAGTCAAAGGACTCTAAAATCTTCATAACCACAGAAATCGATGTATTTGAAAACAACAACTCAAGATGACATGTATTTCTTTACAAACTAGATTTTCAGGTATCATGGAGGCAATTTAGAAAATTCGATTTTAAAGTATCATGGAATCTAATGAGAGAAATTCAATGATTACTTAAATACAATAATAATATATTCAAACTAATAATTCATTACTCCAAACCAACATTATGATATTAAAACAGATGCTTTGAAATGTGCTATATTATTAAATAGTAGTCAACAAAAATAAACTCATTTTTAAGGTATTGCTCTCCTGTATCTATGCATTTTTTGAATTTCTGTTGTAGGATTCTAGAGATTCCTGAAGGTCTGTTCATAGCAAACTGTTTTGTGTTAAGCTTTTGATCAGTAGGGACTTTCTGGGTTAATTGATTTGTGTGACTTATAAACAAAGAATCTTTTTATATGCAAATCATTCATTTACCTGATATTTATATATCTCTGTATTATTAAATATTAAAATGTTAATCATTTAAAACATAATTGGGGGGGGGGGGGTTTCCTTTGATTCCTATTCAGTATATATACACATAGTAAATTTTACATTTGTGTATATATGTAATATTATTCACATACTTGATTTGAAATAAAGCACTATTAATTATGCACCCTTCCAATGCAAGATGTATAAAGATTATTTTACATACACTGGATGGTATGATTAACCATTTGGTTTATACATGCATAACAAGTACATGATACCTTTATTAATATGGTATAAGGCCAACCTGTAACATGAAGTTTAAACAGATTATAAAAAAAGTATTAAATCATTTTTCATGAAGAAAGGCTTAGGTTCTCAGAGAGATATTAGTAAATGACAAAAATCATACCCTCATTGTTCAAAAATGGCTAGAGACTTAACAGTATTTAAATCGGGTGATCATGGGATATGTATATCATTATATTTGTGTAGTTCAAATTATACTTGTTTGCATGAGGAGTATGAATTTAAGCATTATTAAATAACAGTGTTGTCTAGAATCAATGTTTGCACCACAGAATAAATTTGGTCCCCCAAAATGTTCAAATAGTCTGTAACTGTAACACATCCATACAAACTGAATGAAACAAAAAATATTATAATATAACTAATTGCTCGAATCATGCCAGTTCTGCTGTCAATTGGGCAGATAATAGTCTAGTTAACCACCTTCTTTGGGGGGTTCTCAAACATAAACTATTTCAGAAGTTGGATTTAGTCTAACTAATTGACACATTTTCTGTTATTCACTTCTTATGATTAATTGGTTATTGCTTTTCCATCATGGCATTCACAACAGAAACTGTATGCTTTGAAATTTGCTTTGTGAACATCCAATAAATTGTTTTAAAAATAAACTGTTTAAATCTATATTGTCTTTGCATTGTTTATTCCACTGCAGTTTTATAATTTTTTGGCTATAAGTCTTCATAATGTCCATTGGTTATTCTAAAGAAGTTTTGTTTTTTGCCCACGATTGATTTCTGAAAATTACAATCTCTCATCTTTAAAAAATTGAAGCATCATTTTTGAAACATTAAACATGATTTTCCAACTAATTGTGCATGATAATTGGATCCTTTTTAAATTCAATCAAATCTGCCATTTCTTCTCACAGACTTATGAAACTAATGCAAATTTTCTGCTGGATATTTATTATTACTAATTTTAAAAATTCTATTTAAAATTACATCAGCATGTGTTTCTTGTTACTTTATAAGATTTTTGTATGCTTTCTAATTGATTTTTAAATAAATATATATAAATTTGAGTTAACTAGTTTTTTTTATAAAAATCATCTTCAACAAAATATTTTCGGGGGGGGGGGGGCGACGACCACAAATCTATCATTAACAATAATCAAGTGTCTTATTTTTTCAAAACCATTGCTTATAAAAAATTAATAGACCCACTATCAAACAGCTTACTTAATATACACTTGTATCTAAATTTAAAAAAATGTAATGCTTGTTATTTAAAAGCTACTTCCACTATATTTTATTCACATATATTGAATAAAATATTTTTACATATAAAAAAAATGTTAAATGTTTCTCCAGATTTTCCATGCCTAGGCAATACGTGTAAAATATTATTCATGTGGAGAAAAATCCTTGGATGAGTCGTATCATTATTGTGGACATACTACTGCTTGCCATGATTTAAATAAAGGTCTCAATTATTTTTTTCAGGACAGTAATGATTAAATTGCATTAAAAAGTTACTACCTCAACTTCTTTTTTTTTTAGCATACAGTTATTATTGCCAAAAAAAAAAAAGATACATTCTCAGTATATCAGAAGGCAATTTTAAATATTATATGTAACTCTGATATTAATTAATGCAATCTTTTTCAGCGTAAATGATTCCTTGCTTTTTTATAAATGAAAAAGGCCCATATAAATATGACATACACGCATACTAACATACACACTTTAATTTGCTTGCTTTATATAAATATTATAAATATATAAATACAATCATCATTTTAATTTATTAATAAAAGAATTAAGTCTCCCCACCCCCAAATATTTACAAAATGTTTGAAAATATTATTTAGTTTTTAAATTCACAATAATAATCAATGAGTACAAATCTTGGAATCTTATCAGTGTCTTTAAAAGTGTAAGACAGCATATAGCAAATACTACAAAGTGTCTACATTATTCAATATTTAGGTTATTTATGGATTACACCTCTTGGCATATATATATATATTTCATAATCCTTCCTTTAACAATCTTTCAAAGAAAAAAATTCATATGTCATCTGAATATTTCTTTCTTTTTAATAGCTTTTTTTCCTTTGCATTGCTGATTCACTTATTAAGCAAAGTCTGTAAGAGAATATTGATTGATTGATCAATAGCAAAAACATAGCTTCATGCCAAAGGGAGAAGGCAATCATCACAAATCAATTCTATATTTATTATGAATAAAATGTGATTAGACAGAAGATGTTAGAAATGAAACTATGCTACAAGATGGTCAGAAAGCACCTAGATTACTGACATAAGAAAGATTGCAAATAAAGCTTCCCTGTGTAACACATTGGAATTAAAGGCATTATAAAGTACAGTTGAAGATAAAAATTTGAAGCTAAAAATCACAAATAGAACTTATAACACATAAAGCATGACTCAAAAAAATATAAATAAAATAGAAACTGACTGCCATGGTCACTTTAAGTACTGAACTTTAAAAATGGATAGAGATTTTAAATTATGAAACATATTCAACTCAGACCATAGTCTATTAAGAAAATGGATATGACTTCCATATGACAATTATGAATAACTATAATTACATTAAATAATACATAGCTTCCATTGTTAGCAAGAAAAGATTATAAGTCAATTATGAATAATTGTGACTACATTAAATGATACAAGATTTGGGTATATCAACTCAACATCATAACAAAATGGATTTATGCCCCTACTTTAAGCATATGAAGATATTGAAAAGCTTTACAGTAGATAAAACATATCAAATAAGCTTCTAGAAATTGGCCAGAATACCATAGTTAGAAAAGAAGAAGAAAAAAAAATGCAACTGAATGATATAAATTGCAAAAATAGAAATGTCTAATATGTTTCTAAAAGTCAATGACATTTAACTGCCTATAGCTCAAATGAGGATTAATGCAGTATTACAATGAGAGATTCTGGAATAAAGGTTCATTGTTCGAACTCAATCTGTCACTTCTGGCATTCAAATGACAAAAGATCTATCAAGAAATAAACCATTAATTTTCTTTTTAATTAATTTTACATATTTCAAATAATCAAAATATCAACTTCGCACTATATAGGCACTACTGACAGTTCAAAGAAATCAAATAAACTATATTATTAGTGTTAAAATGAAGAAACAAAATAAAAATGAATTAAAAAATTATTGAGTTCTACATATAAATTAAGAGATCTTAGTAATTACTTTAAAAAATATCACCATAAAACTGATTCAAGATTTTGGAAAAAAATAATAGCAAATCAGATTAAACTATTAAAATCAAAAAATAAAAATGAATCACAAAAAAAAATTGATGAAAATGAACCAGTCATAAAAGAATCATGAGCTCCAAACAGTTATTATTAAAACGAAGTAAACTACTATAATTTCTGCAAAGACAATA
The DNA here is from genome assembly GCA_028023455.1 of Epiperipatus broadwayi. Lineage (NCBI taxonomy): Eukaryota > Metazoa > Onychophora > Udeonychophora > Euonychophora > Peripatidae > Epiperipatus > Epiperipatus broadwayi. The sequence goes on from JAQFVV010000037.1 coordinate 2,748,518, forward strand.
AAAATTATGCAAGTGCAAAAAAAATAGATGTAAGATTGAAAGAAAATCCAGGTTTAGGTGGGTATTTAAAAAATATACTAATGAGCAGATTATAATAGATATAAAGAATAAAAAAAAAATATCCAAAAAAGTTAATTATAATGTTATAAATAATCAGGATATCCTTAAAGTGGTAAGCTAATAAAAAGAACTTTCAATAATTAATTGCATGTGAACTAAACTCGATCATTAAAATCATTGTCAAAATCAAATTTACAGAAACTGATAGCAGCACATCAAAAATTCTACAAAAAACTGAAGAAAAATCTAAGTGCTGATCAAAATAGAACAAATAATTTGGAAAGTGTCTCAATAGTATGCAGATTGGAAGAGACCAATGTTTCTTTTATCCCCATTATCAAAAAGATTTATGTGGAAATGAAACTATTATATAATCTATTTTACAATGTGTTCAAATATGACTATATTGAAGATAATTTAATGTGAGCTTAGAGCTTTGTATCAAAAGGCAACAGTTAATCATATAACACTGATTCAGAAAAATTCCAACCATGGTATTATTGTTGATACATGCTTGTACTTAAATGAACTTGCATGTTCCTTGCAATTATGACACAGTATCAAGCAATTGACCTTATGACAAATGGTGAAATATTATTTTTAAAAAGATTTCCGAATATCTCAAAGGTCCTAATAAAAAAAATTTTAATGGGATTGAAATTATTTACAAAGAAAAAGATTAGTTTCAAATTAACAAAGATATTAGACAGGATATAAAAAGAGATACTGGACAAAGTCCAAAAAAATGAAAAAAAAACCCCAATCTTTGATATACTGATAATACCATAGTTTTAGCTGAAAATAATTGTGATCTCAAATCCATATTAACAAAATTATTAATGATGTGAAAGAGACAAAGAAATTACAAAAGAAATAATAGCTAGAATTGAAACTGATGGTCGAGAGAGAGGGGGGGGGGATTTTTGTTTCTTTAAATCATTCAATAATAAATGATTATAATTTAGCAAGATAATAATAATCAGAACTAAAACTTACTTTTAAAATTAAAAATATTCAAGATATTTTTTATTATCCTATATGAATGTTAAAATTTGCAGGTATAGACACTTTTAAATTATAGATAGTAAAAAAAACAAAAAAAAAAATTAGATCTTCAATTTTGCTTGAAATCTAAATGACTATATTAAAACTAACTGATTTTAATTAAATCTACCATGGCATTAATTTAAAAAGTATACAATGCAGAAAAGATTCAGTTACCGTATTGATGAATAAAAACTATCCATCTAAACCAAAAACAGATCATTATAGAAAAATAGCATTTAAATGAATATCATAAATTGTCATTAAGCTTATAATTGCTGTCTTATATTTTTCATTATCAAGATATAAACTTTACTAATCAATATAAACAAACAACTGCTTTTACTTTATTATATACTTTTAAAAGCTTGATCAAAATAATAAAGTACAATAAGCAAAAATCACTTAAAATTAATATATTACAAATGATTTTATAATATTGAATAAAATAAAAATAATTAAATAATAATTTAATATTGACATGTAAATGTATTTTGACAACACAAAAGCCAAAAAGACTAAGCACAAAGGCAACTGTGGACTGTTAGAAGGTGCACGAGGCAATCAGCAGTAAGCCATGCATGTTCGCTAACAGACAGGCAGGTGGAGACACAAAGGCTTACCTTGCCCTTAATCTGGAAATGTGCAGAGTAGAAGAAAGCAAGGAAAGAAGAAAGAGAAACAAGATTTTAGAATGGTTTTTTATAATTAAGTGCATAATTATAATAAAAATAAATTTCATAAGAATTAAATAACTATATTAGAATAAACATACTGGGAGAGATATATATCATAATTGTTATATTAAAAAAAAAAAAAGTTATTTAAGCTTTTTAAAAGATTATAAAGAAAGAAATGTTAAATATTGTACTAAGTTTAAGTAAAGAAAGAAAAACAATAGCTTTAGTTTAGAAATATAATTCATAAAATAAGCATAGTTGGTACAAAATAAGTTAAAATATTAAATATATAAATTATACACTAAAATCAATTTAATATATATATATAAATTTTAGCATTTCAATCTTCTGATAATTCTTTACAGTCAGAGTATATATAAGACATTTGTTGAAATATCAGACAATTATTCTATTTTTTATCATTATAAATAATCTATTCAATATGTATATACCATATATGTAAGTATATATATGGATATATACATATATTTAAATTAAAAAAATACAATAAGGGGCTATGTGTGTATATATTATCATATAATAATTAACATTAGGAAATATATAAGTAAGTAATAATTAGATATGGATATAAAATCTTTCACCATCTTTTTCAAGCAATTTTCAGGTTAAATTCCTTTCTAATAACTGTATATATATTTACACACATAGATAATATTGTAAAGTATAACAAAATATTTATACAAACGGATATAATGATTTAATAATAATTATATAAATATTTAATGAATACATAAATTCTAACACCTTAATTGCTTCGTGAATAAGATTAATAAATAAGAGTATTATATTTATTTGTAGATTTGTGAACAAGATTCTATAATCAAGTAATAAAATACTATATAATAAAGTGTACTTTAATGACTGTAATATGCTTATTGACTCTGAAATGTGAAATCCTAGAATCAACTCTAGAGTTGGCACTTCCAGCGCTCAAACTTTTTATGAACTCTTGAGTAATAAAGCCATTCAAATATTTTTAAAATTAAAATATATGATGGGAGTTTAAATATTAAGACGCTTGATTATAGTTCTTATTGCTAGTTATCTCAATCACTAGTTGAAAAAGAACTTAATATACATATGTCACTTATAAACTTTAATTTTTTGAAATTAAATTTTGTTTTAAAAGTTAAAATAAGTATTTTCTATTAATTAAAAATTTCTTTTTTTTTTTTTTTTTAAGTATAAAATCAATTGTTTACAGAGCATATAAAGCTACAAATGGCTTCTGGAAAAGAGCTATTACTATTAGTATAAGTTAGAGAGGACGTTTACTTATCACATAAAGAACAATTTGTTTAATTTGAATCTAAATTACTGTATTAAAAATAATTCTATTTTGAAGATTAAACTTAAAACATTGCCTGTTTTTCATAAAAGTATTTTTTAAGCTATCAAGCATCTTTGTGGTTTCCAAAATAAAATTGTAAAGTTGCAGAAAACATTTCTAATCTCTGAATTTTGATAACATAAAATTCTTTTTCCCTGTCTAACCAGTTATATATGATAAGTCTTAATTTCATTTTCTGAACTCTATGATTTGTCAATAATTTAAAAGAATCTTTATTTTTTTATATTTTGTTTTCTTTCATTAGTTTGCATATAATCAGAATGTTTTATTCTGAAATAATTAATCATATCAGTTTGGGTTCATTATTATAAATTCTGTTTTTTAACATTTATATAGAATAGTCAATTCCATTGCTTTATTGCACAAAAATGAATTTGAAAATGTCTCAAGAGAAATTTCAAAAAAGTTGACATGGAAAATCTTTATATAAAAAAGTTTCTAATAATGAATTAGAAAAAGTATCAATATATATATGAAATACTAAAGATAATAGTATTTCTCAAAATACATAGAATATTTGAAAAATTTAAGTTGTTTTTTAAAGTTACTTATAAACAGTGAGAAGACAAATTTATTTTCCAAAAGCATACTACTAAAATCTTTTGTTTAAAGTAGGTGGAGGGAAATAAAAAATAATAACTAAATCTAAATATTTTAGTGTCAATACAAATGTGTATTAATGGTGTAACAAAACACAATTTTAATTTTTAAAAAACAGAAATTGTTGCAACATTCAATAACTTTATAAAAAAATTAGAAAATGGATAAATCCCGTAGTTTTTTTTTTTTTGAATTGTTAATTATAATTTAATTTTTTTCAATTTGATTAAAGAATCATTCATATATTCAAACAATTACTTAATTCTTTTTTTTTATTTCTTGACTTTAATTTAAATTTTATAGCATAAAATAATAAAAAAATGAAACATACTTTTATTCTTGATAAAATTCTTATATATATTTAAAAGATCAAATCAATATATTTATGGATTAAATTTACTGATAATAGCCAGTATGAAATAAAATTAATTAATAGATGTATACTAAAATATGCCTGTTGAAATATTTATATATTTCGCTTTAGCATGAAATTACAATTTTCATATTTACATGACAATAGATATTAAAATTTATTCCATTTATTTTAAAATAAGGTTAGCCAATTAATAAGTGATAATATATCAAATTAAATATCCATATATGAATGTATTAAATGAAAACTTTTTAACTCAACATTTCTATTACAATTTATGACATAGACATTAAGAGTCTAAAGCAATGTCTTTTTTCAATTAGATTTATCTCTAAAGAGTTTTTCTCAATCAGATTCATTTCCAAGGATTATTAAAAAAAATTTACAAAGAAAAATAGATTTATCTCTAAAGAGTTTTTCTCAATCAGATTCATTTCCAAGAATTATTAAGAAAATTTACAAAGAAAAATTTAAGAGATTTCTTCATGCGTAAAATATTAGCATTTTAAATAGATAGACTCACTAATTCTAAACTAACGTGCTTCTTAACTAAAATTTTCCCATGGCAGAAATTTTGGGTTTAAAAAATATTTATCATTTCATTACTAACAAAATCTTTAATACAAACTTATCATTACTTATTACTCCACTATTTAAAAAATTTTAATTTTTGATTTCTAATCAAAACGAAACCTATTAAATCTTGATATTTTTCTTTTTTTTTAAAAGGTTAGTTTTATATCTCCCTTCAAGTTTTATTATAAAAGTAATGATAGGTTTTGTGCAGCAAATTTGAAAATTTCATAACTGTTATTTTAGTTATATAATATTTATCTCCCTCTTCTTCTTTAATTATTAATATTAATATGGAAAAGATTTAACAACAACATTATTTTTCCAGTTATGAACATTTTTTAAAAATTATTGTAGAATTAAATTCTTTCATCAAATAAAATATATTTCCAACTATGCCTACCAAGTCAATAATAGTTTACTTCATCTGATAATTCAAAAATGTATTCTTCAGAATTAAACAATTAATCTAATTTCCTTCCTCTTATATTACTGAACTGCCAATTAAAGATACAGTCTGCTAATGCAATTTTTTTATCACATTTGAATCTTCTAAATAATCAGTAATTACTTGAGTCATTCTATTAATATAGTATTTGTGTCTAATTGCTATAATTTTTAATTTTTTTTTTCTCAGATGGCTCTGAAACTTATTTAGCTTAGATTCCTGTCAAATAGCTGGCTGTTTGCCTATCCAGTTGTCATAGACCAGGGGTGGCCGGCCAAGACGTCTACCGCAGGTTTCTGGAAGTCGACCGCGAAGCTGACATGAACATTGACAAATTATAATGACAAATTCAGAGCTGATTTGAATATAAAAAATAAAAAAAGTAAAAATTCAAAATTATTCTCTTTTAAAAATAGTTAAATTTAAAATAACACCTGTTGTTATTGCGATCTCAAAAATAAATCCAGGTTGGAAGAAGATGAAAAGAATTAAATTATTTTTGTGTAATGCTAGAGCTAAAATTCCTAGAAATATTTAATTGCTGTTTTCCTGAGGAGAAATTAAAATAATTTATTCTGGAGAAGCAAGAATTTTAGTGAACTTATTTTAAAACAAAGAAGTTGTGAACTTTTTAAAACACTTAAATTATAATTATTACATTATTATACAATCATTTTATAAAGCGACATGGACAAATTGTAATACTAGAGGGAACTGAGGTAATTTAATAGTAGTCATATAAAATGTTATCAACAGTTCGTATCTTATTGGAAAAAAATTCATCAGTTCATATCTTCTAAAAACGTCACCAATATTTCTGAATATCTAAAAAGTCCTTATAAAAAAAACCACCAATTCATAAATACATTCTAAAAAAACCAGGATTTCAAACCATTATTTTTTTCCATTCCAGCAAAAATAACGTTTTCTTTTCTGGTTCAAAGCCCTGAAAAAAACATAGTCGTCCACAGGTATACTTTCACCAAAAGTCACCCCCAATGTCTAAAACTTCGGCCACCTCTGTCATAGACATTATAGCACAGTAATAAACTCTACCCTCTTTTGTTAAGAATATTAGCAAGTTGGCTTCAGTTTAAACCTAGGATATTTGGAATTTCAAAGCATTTACTTGAACAATAAAAGATTGACAATAGACCAGTTATAGAGACTTCTCTTTTAGAGAGTATTTATTTCATCCACTACTATTTCTATACAGAGTTGAAAAGAGGTGTAACTTATTAACAATTAGTTTTTATAATAAAAATAATTTATATTACCAGTTTAATTTCTGCAGCTTAAAATTCAAAATTTATAATTCAAACTTTATTAGATTTATTCTTTCATAACAGAAAAAAAAAAAAAAGCTTATCTTTGTGATAAAAAAAAATCAGTATAGTTGATTTGGAAGGAAGATAATAAGATAAAAAAGATTGTTTAAATGGTGCTATCATTACAGCCTTTAGCTATTTAAATTTAGATAATCTATTAAGATGGCATCCATCATTAGGAGCTTAATTATTATTGACTAAATTAAATAAAAAAGTTGCTAAATTTTAAATAGTAATTTTTTTTCTATACATCTTGAATCAAGAAAAATAGAGAACAAAGAAAAATATAATCAACCACTCAAAGATAAAGTGTATATATGAATGAGTACCTGGACAATTACAAAACTGCAAGAATGTATCCAAAAATATATGGAAAAAAAGCTATACTACATCAATGATCAATCCATTATAATAAATCTTTGACACATAGCATGGATTATAAACCTATACTTGGCTTCAAATATTTTGAAACAATGGCAGTAATATAAAATAAGAGGTAATTATACTTTTGACTAAATTTTCAAAGCATATATTGCAATATGATCTAGGCTTGTTTTTTTTTTTTTGTTCTGACATTGTGAAGGATGAGATTTTGTTTTGACTAAATTAATGTAGTGCATAGGATGATGATAATCTTTATTATATACTACTGCTTCACATTTCTTTTCAAAAATTTGGCAGCTGAAAAGTACAATTTACTTAATAACACAAAAATAATTAATTTATTCTTCTTTGGAGCTGTATGACCTTTCAATTCTCTAATTAAGAGTAATAGCTATTTAATTATTTATAAATATAACATACAATCAAGTCCTGGAAAAATTCTTAAAATCTTTATCTTTTAAATCAATTGTAATTTTATTACCATGCATGTATGTTTTGGTTTTGTAGACATATGGAGTAATGAGCAATTCCATATTTTAGATCAAAAATTTCTAATATATAATATAAATATTGTTGAAAATCAATACATTTTTATTAGTTGCATTCATTTTACAAATTCAAAGTATAAAAAATAACAATTCTAAACTAAGAGTAAACAAGATTTTCATTTACAACTACATACCTACCTATCTATATATTCCCACACAAATAAATATGAATAATATATTTGTTATATTATCAGTAATTTATATGTATGTGTGTATACATAAATACACATATATAAACATCTATATATAATTAATTTATTCTAACCTTTTCATCATGGGATCCTAATAATGTGTCCAACCATGAATAAATATATCCATCATCATTTAGACCATTAGGATCAAAAACTGACCCACAGCAAAGAACAGCTGACATGGCTTGCAAGGCAGCCAATTCCAGCTCTGTGCATGAATCATCTTTATTACATCTAAAAAATAATAAGAGTTTACTTATTGCATTCTATTTTTTTTAATTTGCTTTTACTTTGTAAAGTGTCCACCATAAAGGCATGGTTTTGACATCGTCATACATTACCAAAGCTAAATGAGTAAAATATTACAAAATTAAATTAAATTTTAAGTTCTGCAACATTTTACAATTTATAAATAAAGATTAAATTATATACATATATAAATTATTAAACTATTAGATTAACATTTAAGTTACTAAGATTAATAAAAATAATAATTAATAATTGTTTAAAGATAGACACTATTATAATTGACTAAGTGAACTTAAAATTATCTTTATAATGTTTGGTTAACCTAGAAGCAAATAATCAAATAATTATTATTTAAGTTTTGCAATTGATATAACAATTAATTAATACTATTTGTCAATCACTATATTTATAATTAAATATTAGAGTCAAAAAATATTTTAAAAAAAACCCTCAGAACTGCAAAAAGTACAGATGATAATAAAATTGTATCTTATGGCTAATGGTAATTAAAATATTTATGGCAGTGTTTAGATTTCTTGAAAATTGAATTATTAATATCTTATTTTGTTATTTTTTTACTTATGATTGGTACCATCTGAAATAAATATAATACATAAAAATTTATAAATATATAGTTTTTTTAAATAATAAAAAAAACTTCTTATCTCAAGTTCGCCATAAACATATATTTCAATAAACAATCTATTTCGTCATTATTGATAATCAGTGCCTTTAGAGAAATGGTTTAATTGATAGGAAATAAAACCAGAAAACTTTCAATGCTAATCCAAGAATAGCTGAGCCAGAATAATGCTGTCCAGAATATTCAAACTACCAAAAGAAACTTGAATCAAATGATTGATAGTGATGAAGAAGATGCATACAAAGCAAATATATTAAAAAGATTTCAAGTAAACTCATGTCATGTAGTTTTAAGAAAATTGTTTCAAAGATTGTGATAGTATAGACAACTTGGTGACCTATGATCTTAAATAATAATAAATCAATTCAAACAACTTCAGATAAGATGCATTTTTAATCCAACTTGTTGTAAATGATAATCAAACAAAAAAGTAAATACAAACTTTCAATAAAATGCAATGCAGAAATACTTAAGATATTTTAATTGAAATAAGTTTAAGAGAGAACGGTGGAGAAAAATAGATTCTAGCATTAAACTCTTTAGTGGAAAAAGTGCGGCTCTGTTATTTTGAATATAAAAAAATTATATAAATTTTATTAAAAATTTAATATATTATAAAATATTTTATTTATGTATACTAATATATATAATTGGTAATTAAGTGTATTAATTTTATTATAATTTAATTAATACAAAAGTATATATATTATTGTGACAAATAAGAGTGGTTTAAATTTAAAATAATGTACTGAGCATTACGCTATACAGTATAATGTGCACAGTAGAACTGTCATTATAAACTGCACTTTAGAACTGTCAATTATTTTTATTCTGTTTGATTTATATGTCTTTTAACTCGGTGTTAAAATTATAAATAATTTAATTTTTATTACATTAAAATTGTGATAATAATCATCAAAAAATAATTAGCTCAAGAAAAAGAAAATGAGCTGAGGAAAATAGAAGCTTCAATAAAATGGGGACAGAGAAATTAGCATTTATAGAAGTGGAAATCCTCAATGTTTAATTTGTCATTTGCTATTTCAAAATAATGGATCTAGTAATATTGAATGACATTTTCTTGGAAAATATTTAAATTTTAATAAAAAATATCCTGATGGTGATAGTAGAAGGAAAGATGTTGAAGAATTACAAAAAAAAAAAAAAACTTTCAACAAATAAGTTTGGTAGCTTGAACGAAATTTTTGTCAAATACTACTGAAATAATTTTTATATTATCTCTAGAAATAACTAAAACTGGTAAACCATTTACCGATGGCAAATTTTTAAAAAATTGCACGTAGAATGTCTCCAATTGTTTTTTTTTTTTTTTGAAGATATGAGAAATAATGATGAGATATAAGAATTGTAATTATTTCTGAAGAAATATCAAATATACAAATTATGGATATTAATTCTGCTGAATTTATATCCACTGTTGCTGATGAATTAACTGATATTTCTGATACAGCCCAATGCTGCATCTGGTTAAATATATCACATCTTCTGGAGTGCAAGTAACTTTTTGATGTATTGTCGCTTAGAAAATATACTACAGATAAAGATATTTCAGAAAATCTGTTAACATATTTACAAAATAAAAATACAAATATTGGTCAAGTAGTGTACATAATGATTGATGGTGCGCTTGCTATGATTGCAAAAAACAAGGGATTTGTCAAATTATTTTTCTTTCATATTTCCCATAAAATTATTTCATTATATTCTATTTTAAATCAAGAAGTTTTAGTTGCAAAATCATTGGGATTATTATCACAATTGAAAAGTGTAAAGGATGCTATACAAATAAGCAATTTGATCCAATCTAAAGCATTGAATCATAAACTTTTTACATTATTAAAAAAAAAATGGATAATTAGTGAAATAATTTCATTTCATTTATATCTGTAAGATGGTTAGTAGCACTGAAATGGTTCCTTAAGTGTTTAAATGAAGTGAATATTTCCCTGAAATGTAAAAATTATAATGCAGAATGCACAATTACTCAATAATCCAGAATGGATTCAAAATCTTTTGTTTCTCGAGTGATATGACCAACCATTAAGCTGAATCTGAAATTGCAAGGAAAAGTACATACACGCTTTACAATTATTAGATGTTACATTTGAGAAGAAATTGAGAATATTTGTGGAAGATGTTACTAAAGATGAATTTGTATTTTTTTTAAAATTTAAGAAATTATAGACAGCCTTCCAGATCAAGAGAAAATTGATTATAAAATGTGAGGAAATGGGAACCTTCATTTTAGATTTATTTGCAAGTAGATTTCAAGATTTAAAAAAACATCAAAAAATGATTAAATTTCTATTATATTCATTGAGATGTAACTTGAAATTAATACACATTAAAGCTTTTGGTGAAATATCCATTACAAAACTACAAATGGAGCATTTGGAAATTCAAAATAAAAGTATTTGGGTTCAAAAACTTCAGGAAATGTTAGTACAGAAATTCACAACTATAAAACAAATACTACAGGACATTATTTTTAAGTGCTGGAATTCTTTTCCAATTAATTATTTGAATGCTGGGCAACTACCTTTTGAGATCTTAACTCTTTTTGAAGATCAACATATAATTATGAACAGTGATGAGATGATGATGGCTTGTATTTTCAGCTGATGATACCAGATAAATTCCACCTATATCCTAAATTATAGAGTTATTATCATTACATAACTAATTTATAATCCAAACTACTATTACCCATAATGCTAGCTTATTGTAGGAAGATAATTAATTACCAAATGGCAAACTCAAAAAAAAAAAAGAAAAAAACTTTATATTTAATTATCACACCACTATACAATTTTGTATAACTCAGTATATAGAATTAAGAATAAAGAAATTCAAAAATTTTAAATATTAACAAAATAAATAATAAAAATATGATTTGAATAGAGTACAGAAATGAGCATTTGCATTTCATAAATTAAAAAAAACTTAGTTGATCATATTGATTTTAAAATAGCAATTTTTAAATCAACATATACGTATTATATCCCTTATTTATATTGTAACAGATGTCAATATAAAAATCTACATAAAACTTTTGTAAATTCAATATAAAAGAAAATCTATCATGACATATGATTTTAAATGTATATAAACAAACAAATTTTTCTGCTTCTCCTAAAATTAAGATGCTAACTTCTAATTCTGCTAACTACAAATATATATCATATAAAGGGAAGAAACAAAATATTGTACCCTAAATATTGATAAATACTAAGTAATGAAACATACAAGATAAATAATAATAATAATAATATAGAAACTTTAACAAACAAATAAAATTAATAATAAAAATTATAAATTGGCTTAAACGGATAAATATGTTCTCTCCTAGTGAGATTTTAGAGTTCAAGTTCTAATAAAACTTTATACAGATTTGCATACGACTTTTGATTCTTGAGGTCTAATTTTAACTCCTAGAATGCAATTTACAATATTCAAATTCTTTCTAATATATATCTTTTTTATAATAATTAATTGATGAAACACTATATATCTTTTTCTGACAGGCTACCTTTAGGTTGATGAATCCCTTCTTTTTTGAAGTTTCTTTTTTGGGCAATAGTTACAATTTTGTTACATCTTCATATTGGGATTTGACAGTTAAGCCTTTTAGAGGGACAAGCAGGTTTAAAAACTGGAGGAAACACTTTAGGTCAGGCAAATTACAACTTGACAGAAATGTCTGTAACTGGGACAATTTAGATATCTAGCTGCTCATTTTGGAACCTATAGCAATGTGCTGAAGGTTTTCCATGCCGCAATTGTACAATATAACTGTGATTTTATGTAGATAAGCATGATCTTCTGCTTGTTCAGCCATTATCTTTTAAATTTCAAGATGAAAATTTTCTGGCTGCTAAATCTAATTTTAAGAATAACTTGTATGAATTTAATATGCAACTATATTAAGTTCTGGAAAGTTAATTGCCCTCCAATGTTTGACTTCCCACTTAAATACTTTCTCATTTTACACATCATTAAGACTAAATATTAAAGAAAATTTTTCATAATGAAGTGCATATGTACAGATCAACTAATTGACTGCATTAATTAATTAAATACATGTTTTCCTGTTTATCAGAAAATAAACATTATTATGTACTTAACATTTCTTGGATAAATTGCTTATTGGATCCAAAACAATTTAATCCCAATTTTAATCAGTTATAAAATAAAAAATATGAATGTAAGTTTTATATTAAAAGTATTCATTTTCAATCACAATAAATTTTCAATTTTATGAATGATGATATTTAATATTCTTGTAAAATAAAATTGTATTGAATACTGGAGCATATTCTATATTTCTAATAGTAATAATGATTTTTTCATTCATTAATAATTAACAATTATTCATCTTAGAGAATACTTTATTTTCATCTTTTACCAACTGCATATTCATCCATTACTCAACTTTCTTTCCTCCCAAATAAAATAATTAAAACACGTTCTTAAATATTTCAATTTATATTTTGATAGCTTTTGAAATAAAGAAATGCTCATTTATATGTAATAATTTAAAATTCAATCATTGCCAAATGATTCTAGGTGCTAGAGATTGTCCATTCTATCATATTATAAAAAACGAAAAATAATCATTTCAAAATAAATAATTATATATACTACATAATCTAAAAATAAATATAACTACCTTTTTTCTGAAAACCTAAATGAAACTCCAAAGCGGCCACTCCAATTGGCAAATAAATAAAATAAATTATAACGCTTTTCTCTAGAAAGCAAAGTATCTCGATGCTCCACTAAAAAATAAATGCAAAAAAAAGTCTATAACATAAAATTCATAAAAAGTATATTCAAAACTTTTAAATACATATGCATATATATGTAGGAATATTATTCAGAAAAGAAAAGAGATTGAAAACTGCTAATATGTTTTAAGAAGAGCTATGAAAGGAAAGGAATAATTATAAAAAAATTTCTAGTGTTTTTAAGATAAGAACTACTATAAATAAAAAAGAAATAAAAGACAAACAAACTGCCTTGAATGACAAGTGATGGTGATAACTCACAAATTATATATAGCACTAGTCATCTATTAAATTTGTTAAATGATTTACCCACTCTTCGAGCAATGTGTGGCCATTCTAATATTAGTAAATTGTCTTTCCACAAAACCAAATTCCATCTTAATTCATTTCTAGAAAAAATACTTCACATCACATATTTTGATACCTTCTATTTAAAGCTGTCCTATTTTAATAAATTAATGAAAGTCCATAAATTGTTGACCTAACTCTAACATTCCCAGTACTTGAAATTTTTATAAACTACCAAGGAACAGCTTTTAATTATTATTACAATAAAAATATAAATTTGTCTTTGTTTCTATTATAATAATTTTTAATGATTTAACTAAAGCCAGTGTTCCAATAATATATTTGTGTGTATGCATGAAAAATATGTCGGAAAATTTTACATTGCACTTAAAATCAATAGTTAATTAGGCAAAGGCCAAAACCATTCTTGCTATTCAAATTGTAACAGACTAGCAAATATATGGTAAATGATTTTGTAACTTGATAAGATAAAGAATGATTGCATCTAGAAGATCGGTATGTATAAAATAAATTATGTGTGCTATCTATCATAGCTGTCAATAGATATTTTACTATATAAATGCAATATTTGAGATTTTTAATTTTTCTAATTAAACATTACTTTTAATGTACATCAAAAATAGTGGATTTTTCTTTTTCTTTTTTAATGTTGAGTATGAATGATTATCTAACTCCTTTACTACAACTACTTACTATGATTGACACCACCTGCTCTTTTGTGTTTGTCTTTAAATCAAAGTAGAAAGATCAAACATTATAGAAAATATATATTTTATATAAAACGGATTATGATCATTTCTCAAATGGCCACAGTATGTGTGTAGACTGATGAGAGTGTTAGTAGATAATAGTGTTAATGACAAATAAACACATGAAACTCAAATTCTTCATTTATTAAATCTGTTTGCTCTATCTTATTCATGTTTGTGTAAAAAAAAATAAGAATTAAAAATTATATAAAATAAAATCCTGAAGAAATCTATGTATTCATACTAGATCTTTTAAAAGAAATTTGTATTAATGTCAATGGATCTAGGCAATATCATATAATTTGTTCAAACATCGAGAATGTTTTTAAATCTTACAATTTGTAATCTATAAACTGATTCAAATGTATTTTTGATTTATTAATTTAATCTTTAAGCAGTCTTGAAGATGATTTAATATTTAAGAACATTTACCTATCTTACTTTTGTTTTAAAAACTTTTTGCATCATAATTTTAGATCACAAAAAGACATATTCATTATAATGAATGTAGTTTATTATTAAAATAATTAAATAATTCTTCATTCAGATCAAGTGGCATTCGAACACTGGAAGAGACAGGATTGAAATTCTTCAATCCAGGAACTTTAGCTCCCGGTCTAGTTAAGATTTCTGGGACCGAAAGTTATCCTATCACTCATGTTGCTCAACTACCATATGATCTCCAAGTTACTAATCATTTGATTATTATAGATTAAGATTTCTAAATTTCAAGTTTTGCTATAGCAGACTGATAATATTTAGATTTAGAAAATAATTACTTACAAAAACAAAACTTCTTTAATATACAATCTTTTAGTAATGGAACTTTAATTAATTTCTCAAAAGAAAAATACAATCACTTATTTGTTAACAAATGTTTTTTAATTAAGCAAATTCTTTTTTTTATAGCCAGTGAAATATGAATTCTAGAAAAAGAGAACTGATGAATGACAGATTTAGTTTTAGATTAAGGAATAAAACGACTAAATGCTTAAAATGCGACTAGGGTGTTCAAATGTCTCATGACATTTGGTAAGAATTAGCTATATATATATATTATTTTTTTTATTAATATAAATAATGCCTTGCTTAATTTATGGCAGTGGTGGAATGTCAGACTGTGAAGTGAAAGACTTTGGATTGATTTCAATTGTGGCATTTCTGGTGCTCAAATTTCTTATGAATTTCCAAGTTAAAAAACATTTGATTATTTATTTAATATAAATACTACTTATTTGTTTAGTGTATGGATTTTCTTTTTAATAATAAATCTTATCATTCAGGAAGTCATGTGACATTTGAGGATTAGAAATAACAAGAGTTGAGCTATGATTCATGGACCTTTAATTCTTGAATCTACCATTCTTCCACTACTCTAAACCATGCAAAGCAGGGTGCTAAAAGTGGATAGAAACCAGTCCCTACATTGTATGAGAGTGGTGTAGTAAAAATCACACTACAGAAATATTACGCATCATTGTAATATTTAGTTTCAATAAGTTTTACATGTGTATATTTATTTTTTCACATTTTTTTATTATTATTTAAAAACAAACAAATACATAAAGCAATAACAAATAGCTCTGAAAATAAAAGAATATATATGATATAGAAATTAATAATACTGCATGACATTGAACAAAGAAAAAAAGATAAAGCAATGCATAGGTTATTATCAACATTAGAAATTTAATAAATAAACTAGTATTATGTTAGCAAGAAGGCAAAAAACATCATTTTAAATGTTAGCATGGAAACACTGGCAAAAAAAGGAATTCACCTAACAACATAAGTTAATCTAAGACTGGTTATTGCACATGCATGATAAACAAAAACTATAACAAGAATACAACTGGTTATTCTGTATGCGCTTCAACTCTTTTAAATTAGCAAAACTGAAAGGTTTATTATCGGATCAACATAAACATCTTTTACAATGGTAAGATAAACTATAGGCTCAGTATCAAAAAAAAATATGACACTTCTTCCATTATGGTTCTTCAGACTACAATTGTATCATCCTAAATATTATTCTTATATCTTCTCTTTTACTTTTTTTGCAGTCCTTCATATATATATTACTTTTTATAAATCTCCACATGTACACTCTAATGCAAAAAAATTTATATAATTCCTTTAATTTTCAACAGTTTCAACTGTCCTGCAGTCTTCATCAGAGATTTTGCAAGACAGTCGAAACTGTTAGAAAATTAAAGAAATTATATAAAAAAATTTGCATTAGAGTGTACATGTGGAGATTTATAAAAAGTAATATATACTTCCATCTAACTAATAAAAATTAACTGAGAATTTTATCCATTAACTAAAAATAGTAAAATACATATTTACTAACCAATATTGGCTGATTAGCTGAGTAGGATTGTTGGCCAGCTATTTGAAAGCAAAATTTTAAGCTTACTCTTGATTTGAAAAAATAAAAATTTCAAGGTTCAAATGGCCAAATCCAAATCCCCTATCACAGACATGGCAAGTGAATTCACTAAGCACTATGTGATGAAGTTCTTGTTACAGTGTAAAACATATATATGACATTAATAGTTAAGAAAGTACTACAATAAACTATCTATTAAGTGTTATAGGACAAATGGCTCAACAATTGAAAGATGAATCCCACATCACAATTCCAAAATTTTTTTTTATTTTTATGCATTTACGTTATGAAAATAAAATTAATATATTTTAAAAGCAAGAATTAATTTTCTTTAAATTTCTTTTTGAGGTGAAGATTATAAATTTCATATATACAAGAATGCAATCATGTAGAATAAATTTCATATATTTATATGATAATAAATAAGCCCTAGTTTCTAGAATAAAACTTTCAAAGTCTTTTTATTTTATTGATTAAGAGATTTTCATTTTATAATAATATTACCCATAACAAGACATCCTACATTTTGCTAAGGTAAACTGTGATAATTTGCAATGAAAGATCTAAAGATCTATAGATATTTCTATTGGTCTAAGTAATTTAAGAAAGTTACATTCAATTAGCATTTCCACCAAAGTCTATAGAAATTTTATTACAGAAATCATTATAATTATTCCAGACAATTGTTTGAACTCAATCTAATTACTGATATTTTACTGATTGTATGATCAATTGCCCATAAAATTACCTCAAGAAGAACACTAAAATATTAAGCATCCAAAAATTTAATTTTATTGATTTAAAAAAAATTGTTTTATTATAGTTGCAATCAATCTGAGAACATCTAGCTCTTTTTTGAGAGAATTATTATCACCACAAAAAAAAAAAATCAAATGTTATACTTGGTTCATTATGTTGCTATTCAGATGCTTTTAACCAAATAAATAAAACTGTTGTGTTCATCTTGTCAGTTTAATGCTTGAATATCATGATACCCTAAATAAATGCACCTAACAATTTATTTTTAATTAAAATGGGCTTAAAAATAGCTAAGTTTTTTTTTTATTCACATTTAAAAATATTGATTATTTACTATTTATGAGAGAAGGGAATACTTTAAATGTTACTAAAAAATAAAAAATTTAACAATATGTAAGTAATAAAATTTCTGATAAAATAACGTTAGTATGATAATGTCAAAAATTACTAAAAAAAACTTTATCCTCTGTATTCTTGTTTTGTAGAGGCCTTTGTGTAGTATTTTTAATTGTTGTAGTCTTACAAATAGGTAACAGCTGTCAAAAATTTAATAATTACAAGATGAAAAATTTAAGAATGTGGAATTGACAAAAAATTTTGTGCTATATTTTCACTTCAATTTTTAAAAAATTTGAATTAATACCTACAACTATCTATATAAAAGCAATTTCATGAACTTAAATTTAGTGCTAATCTGGCTTTGCAGTAGGTAAATAATATTAACATCTACATTTTTTTATTAATAAATACAGTTTTGAATTAATGACTGGTGATACAAAAAATGTTTTTACACTTCAAATTATCTTCACGGTTGATATTTTGCAAATCAGGAACTGGTAACAACTCATAAACATCAAAATGTGTGAATTCTTGAATTTCCTCAGTTTAAAACATTATGTTTATTTTACACCTCATGCCTAAAGGTGATATTTCAAAATGCATGTCTGAATATTGAAATTTATGAAACATTTCTAAAATATAAGTACTATGATATGATACTTATTACAAAGTCTATCTATAGAAACTAAAATATTTTATGTTTATTGCAAGCATTTTTTTCAATTACATAGCATGATTTAGCAAAAAAAAAGAGGGCAAATCATTATAAAATAAAATTATATAAATTAGTATTACCTGGGAAGCTTTTAATTAGTTTACAAATAAACTGGCTAAAATGTAGTCTAATTTCTTTAATAATAGGAATGTCTTTTTCACTTTCACTCTCCAAGTATAACCGTGCTCCTTCAATATAATCCAGAAATGTCGAACTTAAGCACATAGCCTCTCGATCAACAACAAAGTTACTAAAATACAAAATGAAATTTTTAACGTAATTACTTAATAATACATGCAAATATAATAGCTTATGGTATAATAAAACTAATTGAAAATAATTATTATATCATATGAAATGACCTTATGCAAAAAACATCATGGTGAAGTCTTGCAAATGTTAATGTCCAAATTGTTATGTATTAGCAACAAAATATCTCTTTTGTAAGCCATTAAATGTTAAATACACTTTTAAATAAATTCAGAGATTGACAATGAAATTTAAATTTAATTGGTTTTCAAAGATTCAACAATAACATAATTTTGGTATTATTTTATTCCCCAAGAAAGAGTAACTAAGATTCATTTTTATGTTATTATTTTTGAATACTGTATTTGAAATACAATTAAATTTCATTCTCAAAAATTAATGACTTGCAAAAGAGATTATTTCACTTTACTGGCTAATAAATAAAGACTATTAACATTTGTGGGACTTCATAATGCTGTTTCTTACGCAAAAATTATTCCATATGATATAATAATTATTTTGATAATATATATGTGTGTACAGCAAAGCAAAAAATTATCCCGATCAGATGTTATGATGGTGAATATTGCAGTGGATTAATAAGATAAAAAAAAAAGATTTGCAGAATATAAGCTAAACATTTTATTTGATATAGTGATGAATGCTAGTAAACAAGTTATACAAATCATCAAAGTTGATAAACCAATTACAAGTAAATTTCAAAAACAGCTGCATTAAAAAAATTAAGATGCCTGAGAGATTACCAAATCTCTCAGCCTTTAAATTTATTTCAGAAAAATATAATCAGATTTCATAAATGAGGTCGATTTTAACAAATCAAAACAACCTATGTTAACTGACATTTATAGTAAGGAGATTAATGCAATCATGAGACATCAGCCTTGACTGATTGATAAAATTATTAAAAAAAAAAAAAAAGCAAGCTATAAGCTATTACAGAAAATGATTATCGAAAGATACCAAACAGAAAATTCAAAATTTAGCACAGAAAAAAATTTGAGCTTTCAGTGCATCACAAAACTTCAAAGGTAAGAAGACCATGCTGAACATGAATGGCACTAATAGCTGTTGAATAACAAATTGTAATTTTGTTATGTACTAATTGTACAATGATAACACTATAGCAATGAAAGTCTATGAGGTTCATTCAGATGTTATACTTGAGAACTCCTTCCAAATATATCTTAATAATGTAAAAATAATTGTAATCACTGGCACAAATTACAATACAGATTGTCATTATATAACAGAAATTGTAATGCCTATGCTGTACGACATCTATGATATCAACATCTCTGAATAATACCTAAAAAGAGATCTAAAGATTCTCTTGGTTGGTTGGATCTCAGACTTTACACCCATTAAGAATGAATCAAATTTTATTGGTTTATAGAAATAAATTCTAATTATTCAACAATTTTAAACTTATTCTTTTAATCTCTTTCTATTCTTTGCCAAATTCACATTATTAAAAATCTCCAATTTTTCTTAACTCTTAACCTAATTATTCTGTATCTATTTCATATATTTAGTAACATTTTTTCTTAAATTTGATTTCTGCAAGTCAATAAATAATCTACATTTATTTTAAAAGCCTGTTAAGCAAATCTAGGTATAAACAACAAAAAAATAATTTTGTAAATAAACTCAAATTGCCTTTGTCCAAATGTGCCCACATCTGCAATAAGTTCCAATAATTTTGCTAATGTTAGTCGAAGGCCATCTCTACGCCGTCTTCGGCGCATATTTTCTTGTTTTCGATCTATTGCCTCTTTTATATATGGAACCAATTCTTCCATTAAATCTCTGAAAAATAACAATAAATCAAAAAATAAAATTTAATGATCTAAATTTACATTTGTTAAATGTCATTAGTTATAATAAAAAGATTTACTCATTTTTTAAAACAAAAAGAGAAGATTTATAAATAAAATTTCATTCATTAAAATTTTATAGCAATAACAAAAATCATAGTGTATATTATTCAGAATTTTTTTTTTATAAAAAAAAAAAATTAAAATCTTAAAATTAAAAAAAGTAAAAGAATCAATAAAATCCACCAAGTATTCCACTATAATAGTGTGTTAACGCAATTTTCTATATTAAAGTACAGTAATTTTAATGGAATTCATATATTTTGACTACCAATAATTTCAAATATTTCACATGCTATACTTTTATATTACATTTTTAGCCTTACTCAATAGACGACAGCTATGATTAGGGGAAAAAATCAGACATACTTTCTTGAAAAACAATTTTTTCAGAATTCTTTGAATAGAAGAAAGTCATTTTAAAATTAGCTGTGCTTTTTTAATACTACAAATTGGTACAAACAAGTAAGAACTTTTTAAAAAAAAAAAAAAATTCAAATTATTTATTTACTTATTTTAAAAAATTATAATGACATGTATATATATATTGCTTTAAAATATACCAATTGAGATATAATGTATGCATTGTGTATTATATATATAAAATTGAAAATAGATTTCTTTCCCATTTCAAAAAATAGATATAATATAAATATACTAAAATATTATTATTATTTTTTTAAAAAATACACTAATAAATTATCAGGTAATTTTTAAACTATCAAAAAATGCTCACAATGGGCACTTATATAATGCCATTTAACCTTTTGACCCCCAGTACGACTTTTGTAGAAATTTCTACTTTGAGCTGAGTTTACGCATAAATGGTAAACGTCACACACACGCGCAATACGTCATTTTTTGCGCCATTTTAATATGAACCTGAAAATCTAAGAATTTTTTCTGTACGACAATTTTTAGATTTTTTATGAATATTTTTAGCGAAGTGTACCTAAAAAAATTTTTTTATTTTTATTTTTATCATTTTATTTATCGTAAAAAAGTTATTCCACAATTGTTGGATCAATTACTGAATAATTTATTGTGATTTTCCGTTGAAGTTGTCCGTGATTCTGGGCCCTCTTCTCAAATTACGTTTTTGGATAACGTTAAAGGGTATGTAATTACTTTTTTATATATTTTTTTTTTTATAAATTATAATATTTTATATTTACTAAAACAAATAAATATGTTATAGAATAATAAATTATAATATTTTTGATGTACTGAAACAAATAAACGTTTTTTGATAACATTCAAGAGTATGTAATTACTTTTATATATATATTTTTTATAAATTATAATATTTTTTATTTACTGAAACAAATAAATATGCTATAGAATAATAAATTATAATATTTTCGATGTACTGAAATAAATAAATATGCTATAGAATAATAAATTATAATATTTTCAAATAAATATGCTGTAGAATGGAAAAAAGTTGGGGACTGGGGTAATCTGTCAATGCGTGAGCTATGCATTTTTTGGCATGATTATAAATATGAATAGTGTATCATGCATGACCAAGTTTGAATTTATGGATGAATTATTGCATCAGTGCTAAAGTTATGACCCGCAATTGATTTGTGTCAATTTTAGGCAAGTAATATAGGATATTGTATAGATTTTCTGGCTTCCTCAATCCATCCACTTATTGTTACAGTGCCATGTATTTGAACTCGGCCTTTCTTCATATTTTTTATGCAAAATAATAAATATATTTATATACAAGTTCATGCTACACAACTGGAATTTCATGTAATATAGGATATTTTATACACACTTTCTGGCTTCATCAATCCATCCACTCTGTGTTATAGTGCCATGTATTTGAACTCAGCCTTTCTTCATATCTTTTATGCAAAATAATAAATATATTTATATACAAGTTTATGTTACATAACTGGAATTTCATGTAATATAGGATATTTTATACACAGTTTCTGGCTTCATCAATCCATCCACTCTGTGTTATAGTGCCATGTATTTGAACTCAGCCTTTCGTCCACACATGTAATCATTGTTAATAATAATAAAAAATTATCTTTATTGATTTATTTTTATTCATTTTATTTTTTATGAGTTTATTTATTTATTTTTCAATACACTGCTCTGTTACTTTTTTCTCCACTAAAAACCATTCATTTTGTTATAGGTACTTTTGAACAAATGGACACATCTGGCTCTAGAAGAAAAATGGACCACAGCAAGGCCGCTGTTTTAGTAATTTTCTCAGTGAAAAATTACCTCAGGTAAGA
The DNA here is from genome assembly GCA_028023455.1 of Epiperipatus broadwayi. NCBI lineage: Eukaryota > Metazoa > Onychophora > Udeonychophora > Euonychophora > Peripatidae > Epiperipatus > Epiperipatus broadwayi. The sequence continues at coordinate 2,771,487 of JAQFVV010000037.1, forward strand.
CTTCCAATACATCTTTTTTTTTGAAATTTTGTGACGGATGTGATGAAGCTGTTTATGAAAGTGTCATTTTATCATTTGAATTTCAAAATTTAGGATTTGTGAATCAGTGTAAAAATAAACATTCTTAAAACTATTATAAATAATATTTTTTTTAACTTTTTCTTTATGAAATGATTATTTTAACAGCTTCATTACATTCTTTCATATATGACCTTGCTTTTACAACATGTTTTTTTTTTATTTATTACATTCAAACACAAAATATCTAAGTTATTAGAGTTAGGGTAAATTTTTTTAAAAATTAACAATGGCCGCCTGGTTTTCAAAGGGTTAAAGGCAAAGCATTTTATATAATCTAGTCGTGCTAAAAATTAGATGATTAGTTTTTGGTATAATCGACACTTCAGAATCATTTACCTTTTAAAAACTTATTGCACATTATCAGCTTATAAATCAAGATGAAAATTAGATATTTTCCAATAAACAATCTAAGATGACATGGTATAAAACCTTACAGTACATAATATTGAAGCAATGAAAATAACTCCTCCTGAGTTTTTATAATGTCATTGTTAGAAAACTTTTTTGTATAATTTAGTTGGTTGTAGTATTATGGACAAAGACGCCGCTCGATGGCGCCGTTATCACGCTAAAATTATAAAATATGAACATTCCCAGGCCGTTGATTTTAATCATTTTGATGTGTTTTTTGTAATGCGTAAATAAAAAATATCAAAATCGTGTTTTTTAAATATTTTTTTTTTATTAACATATACAAATTAAATGATAACAATAAATGTAAAATAAAATCAACAAATTATAATTTTAATTAGTGTTTTTTTTTTTGCTTTATTAGAAAAAACAATTTTCAATCTGATTTTTTTTTGGGGGGGGGGGGATACGCCTTTTTGTTGTTGTTGTTGTTTAAAAACTCATAATCGGAATAAAAAATAAAAGTTCTTACTCTTCGTTTTACATTTTAATTTTTACAGAGAAACAGATATTATTGTGTTACCGCTATTTTTTACTTTCTTAAGTCTTCATTTTACATTTTAATTTTTACAGAGAAACAGATATTATTATTGTGTTACCACTATTTTTTACTGCAAATAGAATGACAACAAAAAGTAAAAGTTGTTAGGGTTAGGGTTCTGTTGTTTGTAAATCACAGAATCGAACAAGATGTGCGATTTCCTGCACCATATTGTTGGTCTCGTGGAATGTTATGAACAATGTGTTACTTGATGTGTTACCTAATTCCAACTGTCTTTACACATCTATCTGGACAAGATTTTGCCACTTAAAACTACAATACAGAATGGTGTAAAGAGTCGGATAATTATTAATTAAGAAAATCGGAATATTTCAATACTTTAAAAAAAAAAATTCAATAAAAACCACATTTCCATCAAATTCAAATACACACACTCTCACACCAAGCCGTAATAATTGTATGAAGTGTGCGAATTCGTCAAATTTATTTGCTGCGATGCGACATACATGCTGTACTGCGACGCGACATAGCGGCCTGCAATCTGTAGCACAACAATAAAAGTTGTATTATAGAAAATGCGGGTTTGAACGTGTCGGCCGCGGAAACGGCATTTTTATGTGCTTTAGCACGTAAACGGCGCCATCGAGCGGTGTCTTTGTCCATAAAATTACAACCATTTAGTTTATCACTTTTCTCATTTAATCCACAGGATTATTATTTTATGAGAATATAATAGTTTATTTATTCCAACAACATTATTAGATAGTTATTTTCCAAAAAGCAACCTTCATATACTAAACTGGTTTCTCCGAGCCTTTCTAACTCATTATACTTTAAAAATTCTTGGCTATTTCCTACCTTATAATCAATTAAATTTTCTTCTTATAGCATTTTTATTTATTACTTTATGACTTCAATAATTTCTCAGCCTAAAACATCAAACACAACAACAAAATGATCTCATATGAATAAACAGCAGTAATCCACTATCACTCTACTTTAGTCATTGATATAATAAGTAATTAATAAATGCCAGATGATTGTAACAAATCTCCTAATTAGTTTATGACTATGACTTTCATCATTGAGAAGTATTAGGTTGTATATACATCATCTATTTATTTTTTATTTTAAACTATTTGAGACAATAATCTGAAACTTTCTCAATAACCATCCAATATGTTTGAATTGCTATACAAATTTAACATTAGGTTGGTAACCATATCATTTTTTTTTAAAAAGAACATATACCAAACAAAGCCTTCTATAATTATTCTCTTAGCTTCCATTTATCACAATTGGCCATAACAGCATGAGATGAGTCTACTCATCACTTTATGCTCATCCATCTATATAAGCATGAACAATAAATAGAAATCAGATGATAATTTCCAATGCAACCATAAGAAGATGCTGGTATTATTTATAAAACCGATATCATTTACTTTTTTGTTCATCTTTCAAAAATGTTCTTCATTTTCTCCATTATTTACTCCTAATTTCCTCATGATTTCTTATCCATCTTTTCATTTTTTGCCAGAATTTTTTTTCTCATTTTATATACATGCCTCAATTTCATCATGTCTTTTTCTATTTTTACTAAAAGTGTTACATTTAGAACTTTTTCCCTCACATCCATGTAACAAAATCTTTTCTCCATTTCTTAGTACATCTGAATTATCTCAATATAGCAAGTTACTGGATTACTGAAATAAATAAAAAAAAATTTTCAATCAGGAATTGACAAAATCTATATCCTTTATATTCATAATTAATCCTCATTTTTTGGCAATTATTTTTCAATGAAAAAACAATTTAACTGTGTATTGTTGTTCCACATAGTAACAATTTTCATTTTATTCATGGTTCAAGTGAAAATTTGAAAACAAAAAAATTGCTTACTACTCTTATAATAGAAATATAAGTAAAGACTCACAGAATACTTCTTTAAAAAAAGTGTTTTCACAATACATCAAAGAAAAAAGGAGATATGTTTATTAAAAGTGAAAAAATAATTTCAAACTTAAATTTTCTTTATAATAAATGCAAAAAAATAGTATAGAATAAATGTGAATAATTAAATAAAACCTTACTTCAAAGCATCAGCATTAATTTTCCCTAATCCATTAATAACTGAATCTCTCATGTCATTGCTTTCAGAGCGAAGAAGAGGAACCACCATTTTATATAAGCCATTGGCAGAAATACTAGGTACACCTGGAGCACGACTTTCTGAACGATCCGAAGAACAGCTATCAGGCGATGAGCTGAGATTCAATTCAGGTGATGCACATCGCATAAAGTTTCCTGGAGTCACTGTAGGAGGTGCTACACTACAGGCGAACATCAAGTAATTATGCCAGAGATTCATATAAAGATCCCTTTCATTGGTCAGTTTCTTGCTGGTACGAAGTAATGATGCTCGATTATCGTTAGTGGGACTGCTAAATAATTATAAGCAAAAACACTACATATAGTAAACTGACAAAATTTAGCAATAAGATAAAAGTATTTCACTTAATAAAAAAATATTTAAAAAAATATAAAATTCTTACTTGGGATCCACATATGGGAAGAGAGCATTTAATCGTGTATAAACCATGGGCCAAGCATGGGCAATAGCAGTTAGGCACCAACCAGTGACATAATCATTTCCCATAAATCCAGAAAGGCATAAGGACCATGGATCACTTAATGAACTGCCAACTGATGCAGACATTTTGCTGGCCAATTCGCTATTGATATTGTCATGATAACCACTAGCCCAGACTGAAGATGATCGATCTACAAGCCACTGAAGATCAATATTGGAAGTAGAAAGAATAGCAACCTGTATAAATGGACACACATACATAAACAATTACTTAAAATAACATAATTATTACAGAAACATGCAATACTTTATAAGTTTACTTTAGTCTATAATACATTAACAATATTTTACGTAGTTAAGGTAGATTATAAATTACTTAAAACAACTAAAATTAGCACAAGGAACAAATACATACATACACACATACATATACTTTATGCAATACTTTATGTCAGTATATTCAAAAAAATATTTCCCCAAATTCATTTTCATCAAAATTAATAATAAATGGAATATTGGAGAAATAAAACATATATTGTCTTAAAATGTTTGATGGTTATACGTACCCTTTCTGCTGGAGGTAGAAGTGGGAGACATTTTTCAATTAGAGCTGGGCATGCTCTATCTATCACAGTAATAACAGGATGGTCATCCTCCTAAAAATAAATTTCCATTATTATTTACCTTATCTTTTTTAACAGAACAGATTCAATATATGAAAAAAAGATCATTTTCAATCAAAGCTGAATAATAAAATTAACATCCACAAAAAAAATTATTTTTATCTTACCCTCGTGCATCCAAGAAGCTTGAGTAAAATCTTCACTTCTTTAAGAAGATGAACTGCTAGCTTTCGAGGAGCATTGCGACAATTACATAACATCATAAGAGCAAAGCCTTCCACACAGTGTAAGCTATTTGCTAAAGGATCATATTTTTTACTATGTTCTGGTGTAGCTTCAGCATTTTCCTAAAATAAACAAACAAAATAAAAACCTAATCAATCTATTTGATATCTAATCATGTGTCTGTTGGCTTATCCATGGTTTTAAAAAAAAAGGTAAATTATATTAATACATATATGTGATTACAAGAATAAAGTGCATATATAGGTTGTTGTTTTTTTCTTTTACGAGTTATGTTATCTAATGTAAGCTTTAATAACTAATAGAACCATAATGATAGTGCTTACATTCAATGGCATGACTATGGTGAAAGAAAAATAACAGTATGATACTGAAATAGCAATGTTAAGCTGGAATCATATGCTAGAAGTCACGTGATATATATATTGGAATGTCTGTGCATTTATTATAAATTGTAAATAAAATGAATTTCATGATTATGTAAATATATACAGATTGTTCCTGCATTAATTATCTTAATTTAATATACTCTGTAAGTATAATAAGCAGACTATTATGTAAATTATCCATTTATATGCAAAAAATCAGACTCGTACAAAAAAACCCAGTCTAAAATTAGGATTTGCAAAGAGATGGTGAATTAGTGCATGAAAAGTGTGTAAGTAAGCACAAAAAAATTTGGAAAGAGTATTGATCCATTTACTTTTAATAATAGACTAGCGGTTAAAATAAAATATTAAATTGTCAGAAGTGTAATTGTTCCAGAAAGCATATATTCATAAATAACAGTAACAAGCACATGTGTAAAAGACTTTGTATTATAATATATAATATTGCATATAATATTTTCTGAATGTGTGAGAATCGAAACAATCAACTAGAAGATTAATAATAGACTATATTTAGTTCTCATGAAATTACAAATTATTTATTTCTTAATTATTCATATTTATTATTGTTAAATAAATTGTTTTGTTACTAAATTTGTGTTAATTTATTTAAAGTTATTGATGCTCTCCCATCTGAAATCTAATTAATACCCTTTGGATATATATATATACTATAGTAATTTTAATGAATCCTTAAATAAACATTGGCTATTAAATATACTGTATAGTGCTGAAAATATAATATCATTTTATGGATAAACTATCTCTGATGTGCAAAACCATAATAATAATTCACAATTCAGATCCCACAATCAAGAAAGTGGTCATTTTTTACATTAAGCCTGCTGTTATATCAGAATCATTAAATTTCAAGTATTCACATAGATGTAGAAAATCATGGACAATAGCAAGACTATAAAATTTTGATTAGATTTAATACATATATACATATCTATGATGAACTTTAATTTAAAAATTATATACCTTAAGATATCAACAAAAAAAAAAATGTTAATAAAAATATGTATGTACTGGATTCAAATCTAGGTAAATGTATTTACTCAATTATTCTCTCAAAAAAAAACCCAACTTCCATCCTTCTTCATTCTTTTTGAGATTAAAAAAAAGCTATTTATTTATAGTAAATAGTTTGATGATCATTCTTTTCAATAGAATTTTACTAGTTTTCATGTAGACTAATACTTTTTTATGAAAATATATCAGTTTTACTAGACAATAATTACTTTTTAATGTAACTGATTTTATTAACCTTTACCAATCAAATGATAACTCATGACATATAGTTCTAGAATTTTAACCAATCATAGAATTTAAATCAATATAGCATGCAAATGATAAAGACAACATGTATGTGTAATACGTCATTCTCTTCATTGTTGAATCAGCTTTCCAATGATTCTTTTTTTTCTGTATGATGAAATTTGCATTTTCAATAAACATTTTCGTAAAAGGAATTTTTACTTTTTTTTTCCCTTCATTTTTTTAAATGTCAAGGAAAAGAATGAACAGTAGTGAAGCGTTGGTGGCCTAGCAGTTAGCATAGCTGCCTTCCAAGCAGCTGGCCCGGGTTCGCTTCCCGGTCCCGGTCAACGCTTTGACATATAAGAAGAATGAACAGTGATTTTTTTTTGTTCCTAAAACAAAATATTTAAGTCCGAGGACTTAGACCCTAAAACAATTGTAAATTTTAAATGAAGTTTTAGAGATAATATTTTCTAACAACTGTAAGTATATAATATTTTTCACTTTTTTATATATATAAATAATTTATAATCCTGTAAAATATTGTAGAATAAGTCTATTTTATGCTCCAATGCATATATATGTAATTCTTTGGATTTAGAATCTAACTAACTGTAAATATAAAATTCCAGAGGTAATATTTTCTAGAATCTGTAAGTAAATAATATATTTCTTTTTTTGATATAAGTAATTTATTAAGTTGTACAATAATAGTCTGCTTCATGCTCTAAAATAATAATGCACCAATCTGACCAACTGTAAACATGAAATTCCAGAGGTAATACTTTCTGCCAGATGTAAATATATAATATTTTTCATATTTTTTTAATACAAATAATTTATTCTATAAACAATTTTATTTCTCTATTTTTTTCAATCTAGTTATTTTCTACTTGTTTATAAAAATATTAATATTTTTTGTAAAACCAAATGTATTTCATTGTCATATCTATTACTGCAAGCAGTATCTCATGTCTGCTATAATAGTATCTGAATCATTTAACTTTGTCATCTATATGTAAGCAATTATATTTCATTTTTTTGCAATCTATGGGTACTTTTTTATACAAATATTATAATTTTTTGCAAGTTATGCTTATAATCTTGTTTATTATAACAATCAATCCTAATTTTCCCAAAATAAAGCCATCTACTACTTAGTAAGCATGTGTAGAAATGTGATATACATATACCCTGAAAAATTTATCCTGCCACTTTTTCACTTTCCTCTTTTATATTATATATCGACTTTTTTGCAATTATTTTAAAATTATTATTATTATTATTATTTTTTACATATTACAATTTACTAAAGTTCTCTTTGCAAAATATCTGATATATGGTACATAACATCAGATATATAATACTTATTGTTAAATATTTCTTTTTGCCATTAAAAGATAATATATATTTCCAGCAAATGTTTGCATGGAAGAACAAAACCTAGATCAGCTAGTAAAAATGGAAATCATCATCCAATATATATTTCAATATTTAATATAATGAATTATCTCAGTTAAGTCATGTTATACATCAAGTTTTTCAGAATTTTATGCAGAATGAGAACTTTAACATTTAATTTTCAAAATTTAGAAATTGTGAACTTATGCAAAATTAAGCATTTTTAAAAGTATAAACAACTTGTTTTTCTAAAAAAATTTTTTACCATAATGATTATATTTTTTCAGGTTTATTACATTCCTTCATATTTGCTCTTTCTAATAATATATATATATATAACTTTATATTTAATGTATTCAGCTGAAGATATTAAATACAAATTATATCTGTTGTATTTTTTTAATTCAATATGAATTCTGGTATTCATCTCAAGTTATTAAAGTTTTTCATATAGACTCAATGCTTTTCGTTGTGATGAGTTGCAAATAAATGCTTTTTTAGCCTTCATTATATACTTGTCATGTATTGTGGAAATAATATTAGTACCTTCAAAAAGCACAAATAATATTAGCTGGATAATTTTTTTTACTACTTTATGAATTGATGATTCCTTCTTACTGAATATCAAACCAACTTCAGTATTTTTTTTCTTTAACAACTAAATCAATTATTTTATCACATAAATGAAGTGCTTTATAATGATTCTGAATATGGTAGAATAGCTACCATCATTAATTTTGTATTACAATGCCATCTTAAAATAATATTTTAATTTGCTAATTCAAACAGTAATCCATAACATAATGAATATGGTGAATGCAAGTGACAAGAAAACTGATGCTTGTATATAGGAAAGTATCCAGTACAAATGAAATGTATTCTCTAAATTTTTTTTATTTAATATTTTTCAACTTGCATATTACCGAATCTGTGGATTTTAATAGCCCAAATACAGTTGACCTGTCGTATGTATGTATATATATATATATATTAAAACACAAAACATTTTTTAAAAAACTGCTATGAAAATTAAGTAATAAAATAACAACAGCCAAATGAAAATGGTTTTTAAAAAAAATCTAGTTAATGATTAGCACTGAAACTATCATCAAAGTTACTAATATATCATTGACTTAATTTCCAATCAAATGATAATATAAAATATAAATAAAAATATACAATTTAATAATGATTTTACAATTGAAATATATATATATAGAAACATTTAACCTAGCTATTTTAACAAAAAAAAATCCAAAAAAAAAAAAAGATTCCATTTCAATTAAACAAGACATTAGTAACATATAGCAAGTCTAAATATGAAGTTTAGACAATAACACCACTAGTATTAGATATTATCAATAATTCCATTGTTGCTGTTTTAAAATAATTCGTAACTATCCAAAATTATTATAAACAATTCTATGTATAAAAAGTTATAAACATATTCATGTCAGTTGGTCATTTATATAGCTAGTTTGTGGGGGCCATAATGATGTAAGCACCATTTTCAATCAAAACTGAATCCTTTATTTTGCAAAATGTAAAATATATGAATTGCTATATTTCTTTTGAATTTTTAAATTTTTGTATGTGAAATATAAACTGATAATTCAGAATAATAAATTAATTACTGATCAAGTTTTTAAAATTAGGAGATGGCTGAAAACTTATTAAAGAAAGTTAAAAATAAAAATGACTTTTTTTTTAAATATATATTTTGAAAAAATTCTTAAAATAAAAAAATTAAATAATGATCTTAAAAAAAGAGAGAAATAAAACGATTTTAAAAAATAGAGCAGAAATGTAGTGGTGACTGCAGTGAAAATATATAAAGATATTTTTTTTAACAAATAATGAAATAGTTTAATTCAATGATAAAATCACAGATACTAGATTTCAAAGTCTATGTATCACAGATCCAGTTCCATCACTTCCTGTGTTTGAACCTATAAACCTCCAAGCAATAAAACCATTCATATATTTATTTACTACAGTTTGTGTCGTGAAATATTATGACTTTATAGGCATTCCTGCAACATATAAAGTACTAAAAATAAGCAATACCACTCAAAATTCCAGAAAAATGTGTTGTAAATATAAAAAAGAATGTATATGGAAGAGAAGGCAAAATAACTTTTTTAAAACCTGAAGACATTTGTTGTTTAATATTTTTTAGTAAATAAAAATCACCACTCAAATTAAGAGAAGTGGTAGTTAAAATAAATAAAGGGGGAAAAATAATCGGTTATTTTGCAATCTCTAATACTATGGTCATAATCATAAAATAAATGTGGTATGACTAAAAGATTGTCAAAGTATAAGCAATATTTTCTTGGCAAAAATCTTTCATTAATATTAAAATTGAAAAAAAAAAATTTAAATAAAAGAAATTGAATAAAAAAAATTTAAATAAAAGATGAATATGCAATGATTATAGTTTTTGGTATCAGTAATAGACTTAATTTTTATCAATCTTTATCATAATTTAGAAAAAAAAATAAAAATGATTTAATATTTAAAATTAGAAAAATCATGTAAAAGTTATATTACAAAAATGAAAGGTACATTTTATTTTTTAAATCAATTAAAAGTACAAATGTGAAGAACAATTTATCAAAGATAAAATTAAAAGAAACAAAGCTTGTTTACTTTAAGGAAATAACCTAATTAATAAGAGTTTATCATATTGTTTGAAAAATGATTTTCTGCCTATCAGAAAGAAAAAAGTGATTAAAAACAAAGAATAGTTACCTATAAAATTCATACTCAGTGAATTCATGATTGAAATCAGAAAGCGGCATCATCAAAAACAAAAACTAAATTAAAAATTGCCATGCCACCATGGACAAAGGCGATAAATATATGAAGGCCTATACAGCATGTGAAAGATAAAACTAAAATCCTAACAAAACAATGATTTTGCTTGTATATGTAGAAGAGATTTCTAGAGAGGCTAAAAATCTTTAATGTGCAGTTTGTTGTCTAATTTGAATAAGTAATCTTCCAACCTGAAAATGTCTCCAGAATCCCAAGATGTAATTTTTTTGTGTTGATGTGGTGAATCTGAATTAGAATAGCTGACTTTTAATTTCTCCAGATATAATAGTAACAGTGGTCATTTCTGAATGTTAAAGATTAAATAAAAGCAAGAATATTTAAAATTGTGGATTTCCAAAAGTCAAAAAAATGTCAAAACTATGAAGAGAAATTGTGTGCATACACATACATTATTTTTCAGAGAAGATATTTGTTAATATATATGGTTGCAAACTCTGGAATTTTAAGTAAAATTGTTCATAAAAACAGGCAAAAGTCTCCATTCAGCAGTGCCACTCAGTGCAAGTAAGAGTAATCAATGGATGCCAGAAGGCTTGTGCATAAAATCCATATCTAGTGCCTACTCATTCAATATCCCCAGACTAGTTTCTGGCTAATAGGATAGTAATGGCTATGGTTAGTAAAGAACCAAAGACACCAAAATGTGTGGATTGAAAATATTATTGTGTTTTCAATTTTATTCTCATAGTTTTGTAGTTAAGTAGAGATAAAAGGTGGTCGCTGGAGGGTTGCATTAGATCCTAAGATCTAAGTGCAGTGCTCTCAGATCCAAGGCTCCTCACTGACGAAGGCGCCAGAAACTAGATTGGGGATATTGGATGAGTAGGCACTAGATAGGGACTTTATGCACAACCTTCTAGCATCCATTGATTACTCTGGCTTGCACTAAGTAGCACTACTGTATGGAGAGTTATTCATGCTTTAATAACAGTTATGAGCAAGCATAAGAAATGGTGATCATGTAATGTAAAATTGTTCATCAAATACTTTGTGTATAAAGAAAAATATAAATATAGTTTAAATAAAATATTTTGCCATAATAATATTTTTGTTTATAAAAATCCACAAATAAATGATTAATATTAATTTTTTAATATTATATGTAATAATCGATAACTATAATTATTCTCTTTTCTGTATAATTGTAATGTTAAATAGATAAATGTTAGGATATTTAAGGCAGAAAAGATAGACATATGTTTATAAATTTTAGTTTTTATTCATGTTAAAGCATGCTTTCAATACCTTGAGTATCATAATCATAGCTCTTTTAAGTTTATTATGGATTGTTTTTATGTGTACTTGCTAGCTATTTTTGTATTTAAATTTATTGTTTGTTATTCAAATGTATGCAAAGATTTTCAGAGAGCCCACTTTTTTGACTAGAGAAATGCTGGTTTTTTTTTTTTTTTAATAGCGACTTTATTCTTGCCTGTTGTCCAAGCCTCCTTGATCTTTATTATTTTATCTTTCTTTCAGTGCAAATGACATCTGCTTGGGAGAGATCAAATTTATGGCCTGATTGTTGTTCCTGTTCTAAAAATATAAATGAGTATTCATTATTTATTTTGGCACTACTATATGAGTAATTGTATTGGGTTAGCCCTGTAGACATTTTCCCTGGGTTTTTTCCCATAAATAGGCATATTTACTGTCAGTTTTGTTGCACTTAATTTTATAAACTATTGATGAGCTGCTTCCTTAGTCAGTTTATCTTTAAAATTATTCAGCAGTTTAATTAATGAAGGAGGGAAGAACATATTTTTCTGAACAATTAGTTTTTGAGTCACCTATAAGAGGCTTGTGCATTTTTTGTTCTTGCTAAAAAAAGGTTGTACTGGTTTATTTAGTTTGCTATAAAATCTTTCTACCATGTTATAAATTTTCTGGATGTTTTTTTAATCTCTGATAATGCGTCAATATTGTTTTTCCGATCTATTTTGAATTTACAAGAGTTTTAAATTTCTGTAAAGGAAATCTTTAGGACTGGCATATAAAATATTTGGGATGGATGACTCCTCAGATGTTTTATAGGTTTTAGTGCCATTCTGTAGTTTAAATTGTAACTCTGCCTTTGCACGTCAATATCCAAAAATTTAATACTTTGGTATTTTTATCTTCTTTTTCAATGAAAATTAAAGATGTCTGTTCTAATTTTTTGATGAATTTGAGAGACATCAGCACAGATCAACATGTCAAAGGCATATCTAGTGTGTAGTATGTTAATTGGCAAGAATACAAACTTCAATATGATTGTGTTTTCAATCTTTGAGAAGTATAGACTACATATAATCCCATTGAAAGGCAGTCCCATCGACCACCTATAATCTGTTTGATAGTTTTTTATTTACTATAGTGATAATGTCTTCGCTGAGATTTAAAAAACATGGGATATAAGATCAAAAAAATTTACAACATGGTAAGCAAACTAAATGAACTAGCACAACCTCTTTCTAGTAAAAACAAAAAATGAACAAGTCTCCCATATGTATCAAAAGTGGCTCAAAACCTAAAAAACATTTGTTCAAAAAAATATGTTTTCGCTCTCCTCCTTCATTAATAAACTGCTGAATAACTCCAAAGATAAATTGACTAAGAAGGCAATTCATCAAATAGTTTATAAGATTAAGAGCAACAAAGCCGACTGTAAATATGTCTATTATGGAGAAATGAGGCAAACTTGTCTAAAAGGATGACCCACAGAATTACTTATATAATAGGGTCAAAAGAAGTAATGAATACTCATCTATATTCTTAGAACATGAACAATAAGGCCATAAATTTGACCTCTCCAAAGTGCATGTCATTTGCATTGAAAGAGAGGATTTTAAAAAAAAGACTAAGGAGGCTTGAATAATAGCCAAGGATAAATTCACTATAAATAAAAAAGAAATCAGCATCCTTCAGTCAAAAAAATGAGATCTCAGATCTTTACATACATTTGAATAACAAACAATAAATTTAAATTAATTTAAATACAAAAATAGCTAGCCAAGTACACATAAAAACAATCCATAGTAAACTTAAAAAGAGCTATGATTATGATATTTGATGTATTGAAAGCATGCTTAGCATGAATGAAAGGAAAAATTTATTAACATGTCTACCTTAAGTTTTAAATCATAAATCAGAAAAAAAAATTTCCCCCATTTTCTCCCTTACAATTTTCTCAAATTTCAAATTCACATCTCCTAACTGATAATGGTTCATGTTTTATGTAGACTTTATACATTATAACGTTTTCCATCTTGCTAGGCCTCTATACACAATATAAATGAGCAAGTTGATCAAGTTACGTCAAAAAGAAGAAAGTTGTATTTCTATTTCTAAAAACATAATTATATTTCCTGATCAACTCGGCCTAGAATTGTTAAGATTTGCGCTATTGACAAAATCAGCTGTTAATTTATTTGATCAGGGCGCCAGGATTCCCATAAGAATCTGCTGAAATCTGTCAAATAACGTATCGCAAATTAAAAAGAAAAATGTTTTTTAAACGAATCGGTATTACATCATACCATAAGGAGAATTATTATTTTAAGATTATTATTCCTGGAACTTATTCAAAACATATTGGCAAAGGTAAATTACATTTTAAAATCTTACTAAACTAATAATAAATTTAATAATAAACACTAATAAATATTGTAAAAAGAAATTATTTCACACTCAGCTGCCTACTATATATATACAATTTTAATGCACAAATCAGCGCATAACAGCAGAGCTTCTTCAAATTAAATCACAATTTATTATAAACTTAATATAAATTATAATACATAATAAATAATGCCCGAGCGCTTTCAAGCGCTTGGGCATTATTTATTATGTATTATAATTTATATTAAGTTTATAATAAATTGTGATTTAATTTGAAGAAGCTCTGCTGTTATGCGCTGATTTGTGCATTAAAATTGTATATACTAATAAATATTATTAATAACATACAAATGAAAATTGCTATTATAAATATTTTTATTCTAACAGATTAAAAATCTGTTTAAAGGAAATTATTAATCAAATATATTGGAGAGAACACACACTAATCCAGACATGAAACATTAATAAAAAAAAACAACAGTTAGACAAAATAAATTAAGTTCTTGATTAAATAAGAGTCTCTTGATCACTAAAATTAAAGTCTATATCGGGGTCCTATTATACGTATATTTTTAAGATGGTTTGTCGACAATTTAGTCACAATCGGGAATAATAAAGAGTCATAGCTTACCGGTAAGTTTAGTGAAAAAGTTGTAGCTTACTATGCATAGTTTTTTGGGTTAGAATGAGCTCGGCCATTGGTTATTAGTTGATCTTGTATTCTATTCCGAAGGCTAGTCGCAGAAGCTTTTCTAGGGTCCATCTTCTTAACGATGTCAGCTAAAGCCCCGGTCTACTCCCGCATGAAGGATTATTTCATCATGAAGTGGTCTTGGATTTAATAATCCAAAACCAGCCAAAGGAAAAAACAAGACATTCGTCAAACTGGTCTCTGTCTTTTTATACTAGAGGCCCAGTTTTCAGACTTCTGCGCATGCTATTATCTTGGCGTTTAGGTTCATAATCTTGTACAGTCTTTACTCATTTTTCAATTACAAAGTTCTCTTTTTTTTAGCAAATCTTTCGGCCATCTTTAATTAGCCAAAATATTTTTCTTTTAGCTTATTTTTTTACTTTTTGAACTCTTTTACTTTATCAAGATTAGTAATCTGCGTGTCTTTTGTTCTCTCCAATTTCTACTTTTATTTTTAATTACATAAAAAATATACAAAAGAACAATTTAACTTTCATTGTATGTTTTTTTTAAACAAAATAAATTATACTCAAAAAAAAATCTAAATTTACTTTTATTTTTTAGCTTTTACCAAATGCCAATATATTTGTACCATATATAAATAAACGGTACAATATATATTTTTAACATCCATATCAAGATAAAACTGTTTTATTCAGGGATCTTATAGATTTGGTTATGTTTTGTGAAGATTATCAATATTCTGTGTTTATTTTAAAAATTATTAATTTAATAATTTCATTAAGAGAAAATAAAACTGTATTTAAAAACCCAATGTAGGTAATATATGCTGATTACAACAACTGAATAATATATAATAATTGGGAATGCTTATTTCTATATAAATTTTCCTTTCTTATTTAATCTATTCAAATTAAAAAAAATTTTATTATATTTTTTTTTTTTTATTATTATAATTAAATTATTCATTTGTTAAATTAAAAGCTTATTAGTTTACTTAGTCATTCAGCATTTTATACCTGAGTAATACTTAATGTATGAGTAATTATAAAATGCTATATATGTAAGCTGGTTATGATAAATTGAATCGTGTTCAATTGAGTTCAAACTAAGCATCGTCAATGGATCTTTGGAGTGATACTCCCATGATTTGATCATAAAATATAAATTATAGCCAGTATTGTGACTGTATTCAATCCACTTATTTTATTTAATTCAAGCCATAGATATATTTGATATATAAATGCTTCATATTTATTGTTACATATTTGCTCTACATATTATTACATATTTGTTCTACTAGCATATGGCTAGCTGAAATACTTATTAACTATTCTATATTGTAGATGTTTAATTTTTTTTTTAAAAAATTGAAAACCACATCTTAAAATAATTAAAATAATTACTTTAAAAAAAAAAAAAACTATTGCAAAATGAAAAAAACCTTTTTTGATGTTTGTGAAGACTGAATTGCATTTTTCCAACTGGTGAGAAACTGGGCTAACATTCGTAAGGCATTATCCACCAATGGTGGATAAGTATCATTAACATCTTTGACAATAAACTGAATAAAACCTACAAAACATATAAATGCACACATTCAGTAACAGTTTTTAAAAAAAGCATGCATATACAATGTTTATGTATTTATATACATATATATGTATGTTATAAATATAGAATCTATTTAAAACTATGAAAACAAAAGTTCTTTAAACTATTATCAAGTAAAATGCAATTGATAATATTATAAAAGCATTACAGCAATTAAAGTATTGGCAGTGTTTTTTTTTTTAAAAAAATACATTTTTTTCAAAATTTTTCTTTGAGATATGCATAAAGTTTTCATAACAGTTTCATAAATAAAAATTGGTTGATACATAAGATCTTAACATTATTAATGAGTGACTTTCAGGTCATCAATGGCTCTTGATAATCATATAAATAGCATTTCTTCATAACATCTATAATCTATTCAATTTCTTAGCTTTAAAATGCGAATTCATTAACTCATGGAGTTCATTTAGATGCTTATATACCTCTTCTTTCATCATAAATATTTCAGAATGTATTCATTTTTTTGATAAATTAGATAATCTCATAAGTGAATTTATGACAATTTCAACCTGATCAAGTTTCCTTGTTGCCAATGGTTGCCAGCACTGTGATTGTAAAAAAATCTAAATTTATCATAAGTACAGCATAATCCTGATAAGATAAATCCCAGAAAAATATTTCCAATTATAAGAAGTCATAGAATTTTTACTTCAGATTGCCAGTCATAAGTAATTCATTTACTGACCAGTATTCATCAGTCAATTGCTATTTAACTAAAACTATTTAAAAGATAAAGGTCCTAGATTAATTTTGACTTGTCAAATAAATGATAATGCATTATCTATATAAAAAATATGATTATAATAAAATTAGCAGTCATTATAGATAGAAAGTAATGTCATAACTTGTAAGACCATTAAGACAATTTACCTCTTTATCTATATTTAAAAATCTTTTCTATATTTTTCAATGCAACTCTGTCTAATGTTAATAGACAATAAACTTCTGGTTCTTTTGATTTTAATGAATGAATCAAAAAGGTATAAACCTGTCAATAAATTCTATATCATTCAACATCTTTGTCTCCCAAATTTTCATACTATTCTTTTAACTTTTCTATTAAGAATTTTGAGGTCATCTCTTATTTTCAGCTAGAAATACATATCCAAGAGTGATAATGTTTTTCTTACCAATCGTGGTGACAAGTTTAATTAATGTGAAATCTGTCTTCCATTGCTCATAAAAATAAGGAAAGGTCTTTGGTACATTTCATTTTTCTAATATTCCACAATCTATCAGGGTTAAATAAATAAAGTGAATATAGACTTTCTTCTATATTATCTGGCCTGTTCAAACATCAGCATTAATAACAATTATATTTCTTGTTTCTCAACCTTTTTTGAAACCACCTTACTCTACTGAATAATTTTTAGCATGATCATATTTGCATAAAAAATAAGATATTTTGCACAGGGCATCAAAACCTCTTTCTTTAATATAGAAATAAAAACTAACTTCTAATCTGTAGGCCAATGAGTAATCTTCCAGATTAAATGGCATAATTTCATCACCATCTTATCTTTTGGCGAAAATCTCAAAATTAACCAATTCTTGTCTTCAAATATTATGAATTCTTTTATGCAGAATATCTTATCCAAAGAGTCTAGCTCATTTGTAAGATCTTCAATCCCTGTATGATCTGCTATAATCGGTCCTGAGTATTTTTCATCAAGTTTTCTTATGGCTGAAACTTCCTCTAGATCTCACAAGTCTGTGAAAGACAATTCATATTTTTCCAAATTTAACCTCACCAAAATCTTTATGATAGTATTGCAGTATCACAAAGATGTGGTGCCAAATCACTTCAAGCTGGCCTATTATCACTACAGTTAATTGAAACTCACAAATTTACCTATTATATTTAGTTTTGGCCACTAAATAAAATAGTATCTCTAATACTGTAAAAAAGAAAAGTTGCATTTGCATAATACCAAAGGCAGATTATAGTGAATTAAAGGTGTAAGTGAAGTAAAAAGCTAAGAAGCATTTTTTTTAAAAAATTAAAATTAAAGTTTATATTTAAATTGTTTTTGTTTTGTTTTTTTACATGTAATGCATATATGCATGTAATCAGTGTTATTTTATTCAGATGTTGTTGTTTTTTTTTTAGTTGTAGAATTGTAAAAATAACCTTTTTTTAAATTATTTTTTATTTTTAAAATATTTTTTTTATTATTTCTAAAGATATTCATAGCAATTTATATATATTGCTATAAAATATTTTTATTTTTCCTCAAACACATTACTATATTAAAACACTAATGTTGAAAGATAAAAAAAAAAAAACTTTTTTATTGACAAAATCAAAAGAAAATGAAATCCATACTAGGAGAATTATTAATGAATATTATATATGAAAACATTACTTTTTCTAACTTTTGATAAATAAATTATTATCTAGATAATGGAGTAAATATAGAAACACTTAAAAATGTGAACTACTTGTATTCTATATTGAATTGCTAAAAAATTATTTAGAATATAAAAGTTAACATTATTTTCTTTAAAATGAAACAAATATTTGTATATAATTAAAGAATAAATTATCAGATATAAGAATATTTACCATGAACAACATCTTCCCTCCAATCAGGAAAATCCAGGACAAAAGTCTGTAAAGATTGAAATGCTAGCCTAAAAATATATGTGCAGACTAATGTAAATATTTGGAATATATACAGATTCAAATACACATGCTCACATAAATACTCCTGTAAATGTATTTTAAAATATAATATGAGAATATTCTTTGTAACACTAAATTTGTGCAACTTATCTAAACTGTTATTAATATTAATATATTATCTATGTTTCAGCAATCAAATAATTAAGAAGTCACTTTTTTTAAACACATAAGTGTAAAATGTGCTCAAAAATATGTGTGCTTAAAAGTATTATCAAACTGAATACCACAGATTCTACTTAAAAATTTTCTTATGGTGCAATAGAGAAAAGTGCTAAAATGTCAAGGCCATAGATTAATGTGTACATTTCCATTTTTTACATTCTCTTAAAAGCTATTTAGTAGCTAGATATTTACCTAAGGCAAATCAGATAATTAAGAAGTCACTTTTAAAATACATCTTGATAAACCAAAATAAAGACAGAAGTGTATATAATGTGATCAAAAATATATGTACTAAAAGTATTATCAAACTGAATATCACATTCACTATTACTGCTAGTACTATAGTAGTATTTTTTATACACATTTGATGTATATCATAATCACTTTTTTATTATTGTGGTAAGAAATGTGAAGATGATTTTTGGGAATGCAAAGATAGCTCGTTCCAAAACAAGCACATTAGTTACAAAAAACATCATGGTCTCCATTACAATAATAATAAGTATTAAAATCAGAGTATTTGTTTCTTATTCTTCCTATCAATGTCATTATATACTTCATATTGTAAAATGAGTTTGTAATGATTTTATGACTATCACATTTAGTCTATTTTTTTTACTATAGATCATAAATATGTTTTTAGTCTTTTTCAAGGAACAACTTTATAATATAGAACAATTAAAGACAGGAGCATTAAAATATTTTTCAAATTATATTTACATTTGAATGAATATTTTTTAATTTTTCATTGTGAGGTAATGTAGTAAAACATTAATATCATATGATCATAAATTACATTGGAAATACTTTCAAGTATGAACTGTATTTGCATGAATTCTTGCATAAACATTCATTAAAATAATTTTGGTAACTTGTGCATTTTTAAAAGTTTTTTCTGGAAAGTATTTTTAAAAACTATTCAAAAATTCTTCAAATTTTTCAAAAATAAAAATTTATGGATTTCTGTTACTTTCTAATGTTTTATTGTAAAAAAAAAAAAAAAAAAAGCCGTTTAGCTTTTTAACAATTTTATCATAATCAAAATTAATTTTTTTTTTTTTTAATAAAAACTTTATCGTTCACTTGTAAACTTCACAAAAATTAAATTAAAGACTATCATTTGTTCAAAAATGGTTATTGAAAGATTCGAATATGATCAATAAAAAAAAAAATCCACATTTCAGAATGACTTATATTTAGAATTTGGTATCTGACTTGTAACTGTTATTTTTTCATAGAATTCCAATTCTGGATGAAGATTTTATAGATATGAAGTATCAGTACTTAATCTAATTTTTGTTTAATTGGATTTTTTTTTTTTTTAAATTAATAAAGATCATTTTAGGAATTTGAAAGCAAATAATTTGTCTAAAAATGATCTCCCATAATAAAAATAAATGTGTATCTCAACAATAAAATTACATCTTTCTGATGTGAAAATACTGTAGCAAAATATCTTAATAAGAAAGCATTGTTCAATTTTGACTATAGATAATTCTTATTAACTATTTCTTTAATTCACTTTTAATATTATTCAGTAATGGATGAACTAATTCATTTCAGAATATTCTGTTCTTTAATTAATAACAATAGTACTTGATAATCAACCTATCATATCTGACCTTGCCTTCAGAATTGGACAAGTCCAGATTCCTTCCTTACCTAATCGGATTGAGTACTCATTGCTGCTGGTCACTGTGTAAACACGTGGATAATCAATGTATAAACATAGTAAAGGACAAAACAGTTCAATGGCCTAAACCTGAAGGGTCCTGGTCTAGACTCCATGTAAAACGTGCTGGCCCATGGAAAGGCAAACTGCTAACCAATAGACATCTGCAAACTAATTTGTCAGTCCTGAAACCCGATTTCAAATATGTACAAAAAGAAAATAGCAAGACAAAAGTATAAATAGTCACTCAGGTACTATGTAGAATGTACTATGGATCCACAAATTGAATATAAGCAGTGGTTTCACAAACTGAAAGGAGTCTACACTGTAGTAGTTCAAACAGTAGATGGGTATCAACATCATCGCCACCTAAACCAACTGAGACTGAATCACCCAGAAACAAGTACATCAAGTAAAAATAATGACTACCAGGCCAAAGACAGCAACAACCCAGGTGAACACCCAGAAACAAGACATTTTAAACAAGAATGATGAACAAGACAAAAACAGAAATAAACCTGTGAAACCAACAAAGTGGACAACACATTGTTCAGCTCATTTTGACAACTGCATTATCCAGGGCTAAATTTAGCCAGGGGAAGAGATGTCATATCTGATCTTGTCTTCAAAATTAGATTAATCCAGATTCCTTCCTTATCTAATCAGATTGAGCACTCATTGTGACTGGCCAATGTGTATGCATGTGGTTAATCAATATATAAACATAGCCAAAGAGTTAAACATAAGTATGCCCAATGAGTAAACATGTGTATAAAATCCTATCATTGGTTAGTAAAAGCCAGTAGGCAAGGATGCTCTCTGAATTTGATTGCTGCCAGTAAAGGAAAGGATCTGGCAATAAATAGTCAGTCTTTTTGGAGGCAAGGAAGAGAATGAGATAGAGCGAGATAACGCTTGTCTAACCTGAATGACTGAACATGTTCTCAATTGAAACCACTTTCAACTGCGAAGGTGTTTTTACTATAGTCATTGCCAATATGTCTACACAGTGAGGCAAATCCAGGATAGGATTGGAAGCTGCTATGATTATGGCCGACTCAAGGCAAGCTGTCCAGTACAGCCAGAAGAGTCCTGATGAGAACTCATGAGGTAAGCTAAGATACACAGCTGGAATTGAGTTGTCATTCGAGTATGACCAGCTCATTATTGACTAAGTTATATGTAAAATTGTATTTATTAATGGTATAATATGTATATTTGTTATAATAAATTATACATATTAACTTTGTGAGTGTTCATATTTTTTGATATTACTGTTGGTTTGAATTTGAGGCCTGCAATTCAGCCAAACCCAACCCAACCATTTGATTAAATAGATTTCTTTGACTTTATTCAATAATATCATTGAAATCCTAAATATTTATATCAATTACTTTTTGATATTACTATTGGTTTGAGTTTGAGGCCTGCAATTCAGCAAAACACAACCCAACCATTTGATTAAATAGATTTCTTTGACTTTATACAATAATATCACTGAAATCCTAAATATTATATCAATTACTTTTTTGAAACTGATATTTATAAAAGAATCTTTATAAGAAAGAAAATCTTTTATTTAAAAAAAAAAAATGTAGATATCATTATTTATAAACAAATAAAGTACAAAATTTTTAATATTGAATAGTAATAATACATAAATTTGAAAAAAACTTAAATTACCCTCGCAATTCTTCATCCATATGAACTGTTAGGCGAGAAAGTAAATCGACTAAATCTTGCCTGGTCATGCCATCAGGAATTAAACGAGGAATAGCTGCTACACAAGTGCGAAATAAATCAATTTTTGGTTTTCTTTCCCCACTAAAAAGTATTAATATATATTAAGCTTGTAAGTTATAAACAGTGAGGATTGCTTGTAAGTTATAAACAGTGAGGATATTTTAAGTGCTGGCTCTGGCTAAGCATTTATCATAAAGCTTGTAGAGGAATTGGCAATCCTCACTGTTTATAACTTACAAGCTTAAGAGATAGGATCATGTGATCTATGAATTGATCTATGACTTTTATTTTGACTATTAATATATATATATTATAAAGATATATTTATATTTGTAAATGCTTATACTACAGATACATACATACACTCAATCATTTCTCTTATCAAATACTTTTAAAATATAAATTTAATCATAAAAAATGGATAAATAATGAAATAATAATATAAAAATGTAAGAATTGTCTTTTGTTAATTCCTGAACGACATAAGATGACATATTTTAATGTATATTTATTATGATATATATAACTGTGCATTACCATAAAATATGTATAAATTATAGATATGTGTTCATAAATATACATTCATTATTTATTTCTACAGCAAATAATTGATCTTAATGTTTTGCATAATTTGTAAGAATAAAACCATTATTATTTTTTATTGTTGATTTTTATTTTTTTTTTGAGAAAGATGAAAAAGTTAGCTTTTTTTTTTTTTCAGAAAACAGAAATAAAATATTTTATAATATAATAAAATTATAAGTTATTTCATGATGTAATCAATATTATCTTTAAATATATAACAAATATTTCCAAAAATATGACAATTACAAGAATATTGTTATAACCATTCTTTTGAGAATAAAATATGGTTTTCTATCTTTTAGCTCTTATTCTATCAGTCATTAGAATTTAAATTTGATTTTAAAAAATAATAATGAAGTCTTTTTTTTATTATCATTTTTTAATTTTTATATTAACTATTTTTGTCAAATAAAGTATTAGTATAGACAAAACTTTTTTATTCTTAAACAGTTTTTATTTTTCATTATTTTTGTTTTTTTCTTTTTTAGTGCATTAAGTAATATATTATGATATTTTTAGAAATTAATTAATCAAATTGAAAAGAACTATATGCATACATACATATCTATAATAATACTGTGAAATCACAATATAAGCTGTATCAATATACAGTATTTCAATTATACATTATTCAAAAAAAAAAAAGATAAATAAACAAAAAAATACAACATTAAAATTTGTAAATTTAATTAATTTTAGCAGCAGATATTTTTCTGTCTTGGATCACAGTATGCAATTACATTTATTAATGTTTCTTTGAGTTAAGATGAAAGCACATATACTTTATTCAACACTTTGATGTGATAGAAAGCTAAAAGTTTTACAAAATTTAATATAAGTTGCTATCTTTTTTAAGTGATAAAATAGTTAAAATAAAAAATTGTAAAACATTCTTACTATTGTGTCAAAAAGTTTAAAAATTGAAGAGTTTAATCCAAAATCTTAAATAGCTAATGACAAGCAAGGTTTACTGTATAATAGAAATACAGTATAATAAGTTTTGTTTTTTTTTTAATTTAGAATGAGCATACACATAGTAAATATATAGATAAATATATTCCCTCAACTTATTATCTTCTTAAATATGTTCTTACTATAATTTTAATTTATATAAGTATACTATACACATTAAAAAAGTCTGTTATATATATATATGAGTATTGAAAAATATTGTATGCTAGCAGTTCACTAAACAATACATATTCTATTGCAATCAAAGCTTATTAATAAAAAATGATTATTATAGTTGATGTATGTGAAGAGAGTTTGGAATAAAATATAGAAGTTCATAGAGAAGCAACAAGTACATATTTTAAGATTCACCAAACAAATTATTTTGGCAATGCTAAATAAATAATAATTCATAAAAAAAATATATCGTACGTGATCATGTCATCTGGTTCTTTATTAGCATTTTGAGTCATGGTCATCATCATTGGTCTGCCAACTTGGACATCTAACACTCTCAAGATTTCATCAAATGCTTTTCTTACATATGGATAGTAAACTGACATGCCTATAGATTTAGCTGTCTCTTCAGTCAACATTTTATTTAGAAAAGTTTTCTTGACACGTAATGTATTACCAGAAGGTAGGACTCCTATGGTACGAGGCATTGGAGGATCCCCCTCTCTTTGTTGCAAACTATCGGCCATTACAAGAAAAGCTCTTAAGCCTATGCTCATGCGCTGTATATATAATATAAAAAAAGATAAGATTTATATTAAATTAAATTTTTCACTATAAAACTGAAGATAAAATTCCAGATTAAGACACATAAAATTTTAACTAATTCTAAATAAAAAAATCATCTCAAAAACATAAAAATTTTGCAATTAGCCTATTCAATCACTATATATATATAAAACAACATTAATTTAAAAAAAAAAAAATTCTTAATGCCAAGCAAAAAACTAATGTAAAATGATTTGTGTATTTAGAATATATCTAAGTGAAAACATTAAGAGTCTGGTAGAATAGTAGCAAATTCTTTAGAGATTTTATTTAAAAAAAAAAAATGATTAAAGAAATCTAAGATTTTTGTATATAATCTTTTAGTGTCCATGTGAACTTAAAGTAATAAGATAGTGTGACAGAAAGAAAATCAAATAAAAAATGTTATTCTGGGTAAAAATTTGTTTTGTGATTCATTAAAATTGTAGAGATAAAAACTTATTGGGGCAGGGGGCTTAAAAATGAGCAATTGAAAAAAAAAAGGAGGAATATAAGTTAGAAAAATAAAAAATGCTAAAAAAAAAAAATGAAGAAAAAAAAATATTTATTAAGTTAATTATGGATAGAAATTAAACATGTGCTTATAGCAAAGGAATTATAAAAAATAAAAGAAATGGAGGTTGCAAGAAAAAAAGACATTTAAAAAAACAATTGATAATGACTTTAAAAAAGGATTTTGAGGTTATAAAAGAGTTCAGCAGATAAGGAAAAAGTTTAATAAAGCTGATTTGAGATGATATATATAGGTCCTACCTTAGTTCAAGTAAAATATGAAAATAAAAAAAAAACCAGATTTTAAGGCAGATTGTGACATTATACATGGAAAATGTAAATATATGTAGATAGTTTGAAATGAAAGATTATCAAAAAAATGAAAACAGCAAAGATAAAAAAAGTATTAAGGAAAATAATTATTATGAAGGAATGGGGGGGGGGGGGACGACTCTGAATTAAAAAAAAATTAGAAAAAATTGCATTTATTTCTCTCATTGCTACTTTCCTTTCAAATAAAAATAAACACATATAAATATATTGAAAATAACAAACGAAAAAAAGGCAATGTTTTTTTTTAATGAAGTAAAATGACCAAAAAAAAATTGAAAGTAAAACTTACCTCAGGCGTGAGTATTTTGACAGGCCTTCCAACACAAAGAAGATCAAATACAATTTCTTTCATTGCAAAATCTAACCGCTCCTAGAGACAAAAAAAAGTATTTTTTTTTTCCAGAATAATATTAATCTTCTATAATTCTTAATTAAATGTTATTTTTCTTCCCTATTTTTTTTACTTTATTATTTTATCTTTTTTACTATTACTTTATTATTTTCTTTCATTAAATAAAATCACTGTACTCGGGGATGAAACAATATCCAGGTAGATCCACATTACACTGAATTTGTCTTGATTTAAACAACTTTGATGTTAAGCTGATTTTGATGATAACTAATGGTTTAATAATGAATTTGTTTTTATCAACTTCAGTTTGCTTTACTATATTCTTGGTAATTTCCAATAAAATAAACTTAGCAGCTTTAAGAAGAAAATGGCTTTAACAATTGAGCAAGCAGTGATCATTTCATTATATTCTAGAAATAGCAGATTTATTAGTATCCATTTGTAGTAAAAACTGAAATGATGTAAAAGGACAATTGATGAGCCAGAAAAATATATCTTGATCCCTTGTAAAGCTTTATGCAAAAATTTCTTTTAAGTATACTCCACTTTCCATCAATATTTCTTAAATAATTTTTTAGGTTTCGAATATATTTATTTGTCTAGAATGTGTAAGTATATAATTGAGTTTGGTGATAACTATCATTATCTTTATTCAAGTACGACCCCTTGATAAGACTTTGCCTCTTTCAAGGTTTCTACTGCAAAACAATTGCTAAGGCTTTTAGTAACTGGATTGCCATCATCTTCACAATTTCTACTTTTCTAGTTCCTTATTGAATTGATAGAAACTCTTCAAATGCAGTTACTTTTATTCCTTAGTGATCATAGAAATGAAAATGTATAATCAATGAAAAATAATTAATGTGTGTTATAACAACTTACCACAGATAAGATTATCTAACTAACAAAGATAGTACAATGTTGTTGTTTTTTACTTTACATTTATTCTGTGGCAGAATAGACTAGTAATTTATAGTCAGTGGAGTTTAAAGACTGAAATCAATAGTTTATCTTTGCTACTTCTTTATAGATCTTTAACCTATGAAGAATAGTTCCTTAATAAAAATTGATTTTCATAAATGAACTGTTTTACTAATTTTAAATTTTTACTATTTCATTCTGCTGTTAAAATTTATAATTGTAGATTCAATGATAATTCTTTAAGCTTAATGGTTTAACCAATTTTTTTTTAAATTAAAAAAAAAAAATTGAAAGCCATTAAAAAGAACTTGCATCATAATGAACCTATTATTTAAAAAAATTATTAATATATAATAATATTAGACGCTGTGAGATCAATATTAATTCCTGATGATCACACAAATGGTGTTTTTCCATGGTAACCTATAATCTATTTGGTTTTCCAGGTTCATCAATAACACATTAATTATTTGACAATAAAATCCACCCATATCACATAATAATATGAAGAAGAAACAAAGCAAAGATACATAAAACACAAATTGGGGGGGGGGGCTATTATTATGAAGAATTATTAGAGAAGAAAAAATAGAATAAAACTAATTATAGATGCTAGTATAAGATGAGGCTTATAATCAATAGATGAAAAAACTACATAAATAATAAGTGCTAAAAATATATACATATATTTTTTAATAAGTGTAATAATAATTTTATTAAGTGTATTCTTTTATTCTCCTTATTTTCTTTTTTACTTGAAAAAATGTTTTTTAAAAAATTATTCTATATAAAAGAAGTTATTTTTTAACATGCTTTTGAAATATATAGCAAATAAATAATTAACTTTTAATTAAAAAAAAAAAACTTTATAAAATTCAACAAGACAAACATTAACTACACAAATATTCACAAAACATAGATATATAACACAGAGACTAGGAAATGAAATTAAAAAACCACAAACGATCTCTACAAATAGCATAATAGCTTTTGCGAATAGATGTATTGTCACATTATCTAGGATCCATAAGATAGTAGAAAATTCGATAAAGTTTTAATATATCACGCTGCTTCAAGTTCATAGAAAATAAAATAACTGATTTTGACTAAATTAACTTTATACAAAATTTCTATTACTAAGCTTATATGGAGGATTTATGTATGAAGAATGCTCAATAAGATTGTAATATTATGATTACTTTTTTAATAATTTGGATACATTATTATTTTTTAATGATAGCAAACATATAGCTCAATTTGTAAATTTCTCTTTTTTTATTGTTTAATAAATATTCTTCAAAAAATATTATTTACATGTACACAATCAAATTGAAAATGCTAATTGTAACTGTAAATAAAAGTATTATAAACAATGTGTTTTTGTTTGTGTGTATTTGTGAATTTAAATAAGCATATGAATAAATAAATAGAAAATAAAAATTACATAATTAATCAAAATTACTTTTATTATATTCTGATATAAAAATAATATAGAGAACTTACTTGAGCAATAAACTGAATAATTTTTACAAATATATTTAAAGGTGTGTCCCGAGGAACTACAACTTTAGAACCTTTGGGGAAAAGACTATTTACAATACTCTGGAGACGGCTTTGTGTAGCAGAATTACTTTCACATTTTATTCTAATCATATACACCCTAAAAAAATGATAACATGTGTAATATACATATATGTTCATGCAGACATAAACAAAACTATATACACACACCTACAAAAAAAATTCTAAAAAGCAGCAATAATTAGAAATATATTTTACCATAATAAGCGGTATAATGATTCTAAAGCCACCCGTGAGAGTTTTGGTTCTCTGTTTTTGAGATGTTGTAAGCACATTGCTAAAAAGTAGTGCCAACTACTTAGAAAAAATTTCTTTTGACTAACACACAACAAACATGTTACTAACGGAAATAAAGCCTAAAACAAATAAAAAGAAATAAAGATGTTATATATTAAAAGTAATAAGTCAAAATTAAATACAATTATAGAAATAAGTACTTGCGTATATATATAAACCAAAAGATTCATATGCATAAATTTTCAAAATAAATCAAGTATAAGTTTTCATTAATAAACTAAAGTATAAATCAATAGTCAATACAAGTATTAAAATACCATCAACTGCATGACAAGTTTGTTTTGTGGCTAGTAACATCTTCTAAGATAAAATACTGAAGAAATGTAAAAGACTCAAATCTAGCCAAAACTCACATAAGCATTTTGGGATTGTCCATAGATTAAAAAGTAATAAAACTTGGACAATCAAATTTCCACAAATAATTAAAAGGATTAATATTACATATTTTATTTAAAAATATTTGTATAGATATCATATAAATTTTTTATGATTTTTACCAAGGCAATAAATTGATTAAAAAATCAACTGATCTCTGCAGAACATTTATTTTTTTCATAAAAAATGTCATCAGAAACCTGGAAATCAGTTGATATCCAATCAAAGACAGCAATATAATTTCTTTTTAAAAACTATTATGATGTTTAAAAATTTGATATTAAAGTTTGGAGTTTTAATTTATTGATAATTTAACAAAGGAGGCCTTGTTTAAATTACCACTAAATTTATGTTCAAATAAAAATTGGGTTGTCGTCGAATAGCTACCATATCCCACTCGATGGCGCAGTTTTCATGCTTAAACTATAAAATATGATCATTCCTGGGCCGTTAATTATAATCATTTTGATGTGTTTTTTGTAATGCGAAAATAAAAACAAAAGAAAATCGTCTTTTTTAAATATTATTTAATTTTAAATATTATTTTTTATTAACGTATACAAATTAAATGATAATAATAAATGTAAAATAAAATAAATAAATTACAATTTGATTCGTCTTTTTTAGTTTGCTTTTTATTAGAAAAATCAATTTTCTATCGGAGATTTTTTTACTGGGGTTACGGCTTTTTTTTTTTTTTTGTTTAAAAACTCATAATCGGAATAAAAAGTAAAATTTCTTATTCTTCCTTTTACATTTTATTTCTACAGAGAAACAGATATTATTGTGTTATTGCTATTTTTTACTTTTTTAGTCTTTGTTTTAAATTTTATTTCTTTTTACAGACAAACAGATATTACCGCTATTTTTTATTTCAAATACAATGACAACTAAAAGTAAAAGTTGTTACGGTTAGGTTTAGGGTTAGGTTTACGGTTAGTGTTCTGTTGTTTGTAATGCTAAAATAAAAAATATCAAAATCGTATTTTTGTAAATATTTATTTTTAATAACATCTATAAAATAAATGATAACAATAAACGTAAACTATATTCAACAAAGTATAACAGTAGTCGGAGAAAAGAAAGAAACTAAAACTTTTTTAAACAACGACAAATATATATATATAAAATGTTTATAATATATGCTTTTTATGACATTTAAAAAAACAGTGTACAATTGTACTTTTCTTACTGGATATTTTTGTGTTAACGCTCTTTTTTATTTCAAAAATATACACACGGTACAATCTTAAAATGTCTCGTGGAATGTTACGAACAGTACGTTACTTGACGCGTTACCTAATTCCAACTCACTTTATACATATATCTCGTCAACATTTACTACTTAAAACTTCAATACACTACGGTGTAAAAAGTCTGTTAATTATTACTTTACAAAATCTGAACATTTCAATACTTTAAAATAAAAAAAAATCCAATGAAAACAACATTTCCATCCAATTCAAAAAAACACACCCTCTCCCCAAGCCGTAACCATTTTATGAACTCTGCGAATTCGGAAAATGTATTTGCTGCAATGTGACATACATGCTGTACTGTGACGCGACATAGCGGCCTGCAATCTGTAGCACAACAAAAAAGTTGTATTATAGACAACACGGGTTCGAACGTGTCGGCTGCGGAAACGGCATTTTTATGTGTTTTAGCGCGAAAACGGCGCCATCCAGTGGGATATGGTGGCTCATCGATGACAAACAAAAATTGTATTGCTACATCTGGTGAGATATCAACTGGTTTTCCAAGCTGTTGATTATTTCAGAAATGACAGAAATATATGTCTATCAGAGACTGGTTGATTTTTTTTGTGTTGAAATGTTATTGTGTGAAAGATTGTAAAAAATATCTATAAAAGGCATAAATTAAATTAATCATAATCAGTATTGTTACATATTCATGTAATGCTTAATTACTTATTTACAAATTACTTATTTACGAATTTAAATGTTTATTTGAAATCAAAGTTATTTAAAAAAAAGTTTGATTAAAGGTTTTGCTTAAATTTAACATTCAAAATTTAATTTTGACCCCCAGTACGACTTTTCTAGAAATTTCTATTTTGAGCTGAGTTTACGCGTAAACGGTAAACGTCACACATAAGCGCAATACGTCATTCTTTGCGCGATTTCAATATCTACCTGAAACTCTAAGAATTTTTTCTGTACGACAATTTTTAGATTTTTTATGAATATTTTTAGCAAAGTGTACCTAAAAATTTTTTTTTATCATTTTATTTATCGTAAAAAAGTTATTCCACAATTGTTGGATCAATTACTGAATAATTTATTGTGATTTTCCGTTGAAGTTGTCCGTGATTCTGGGCCCTCTTCTCAAATTACGTTTTTGGATAACGTTAAAGGGTATGTAATTACTTTTTTTTATATATTTTTTTTTTATAAATTATAATATTTTCTATTTACTGAAACAAATAAATATGCTATAGAATAATAAATTATAATATTTTCAAATAAATATGCTGTAGAATGGAAAAAAGTTGGGGACTGGGGTATCTGTCACTGCGTGAGCTGATGCATTTTTTGGCATGATTATAAATATGAATAGTGTATCACGCGTGACCAAGTTTGAATTTATGGACGAATTATTGCATCAGTGCTAAAGTTATGACCCGCAATTTATTTGCATCAATTTTAGGCAAGTAATATTGGATATTGTATAGATTTTCTAGTTTCCTCAATCTATCCACTTATTGTTACAGTGCCATGTATTTGAACTCGACCTTTCTTCATATTTTTTATGCAAAATAATAAATATATTTATATACAAGTTCATGCTACACAACTGGAATTTCATGTAATATAGGATATTTTATACACACTTTCTGGCTTCATCAATCTATCCACTCTGTGTTATAGTGCCATGTATTTGAACTCAGCCTTTCTTCCACACATGTAATCATTATTAATAATAATAAAAAATTATCTTTATTGATTTATTTTTATTCATTTTATTTTTTATAAGTTTATTTATTTATTTTTGAATTACACTGTTCTATTACTTTGTTCTCCACTAAAAACCATTCATATTGTTATAGGTACTTTTGAACAAATGGACACATTTGGCTCTAGAAGAAAAATGGACCACAGCAAGGCCGCTGTTTTAGTAATTTTCTCAATGAAAAATTACCTCAGGTAAGACTTCCAATACATCTTTTTTTTTTGAAATTTTGTGACGGATGTGATG
The DNA here is from genome assembly GCA_028023455.1 of Epiperipatus broadwayi. NCBI lineage: Eukaryota > Metazoa > Onychophora > Udeonychophora > Euonychophora > Peripatidae > Epiperipatus > Epiperipatus broadwayi. Next base: position 2,803,858 of record JAQFVV010000037.1, read on the forward strand.
AAGCTGTTTATGAAATTGTCATTTTATCATTTGAATTTCAAAATTTAGGATTTGTGAATCAGTGTAAAAATAAACATTCTTAAAACTGTTAAAAATATATATTTTTTTAACTTTTTCTTTATGAAATGATTATTTTAACAGCTTCATTACATTCTTTCATATATGACCTTACTTTTACAGCATGTTTTTTTATATTTATTACATTCAAACACAAAATATCTAAGTTATTAGAATTAGGGTAAATTTTTCTAAAAATTAACAATGGCCGCCTGGTTTTCAATGGGTTAATAAGAAATTCAACATTGCAATGGTGTTTAATTAGAAAATGCTGCAGTTATAATAGGTGGCTTGTCAACTGGCTTCCAGATTACTACTGATATTAATTGTGACAGAAATATATTTCCAGCAAAGAGTAATTGACTTTTTCAAAAAAAAAAAACACAAAAAAATTCTACAGATAACATAAGTAAAATTAACATTATGAATAATTACATATTTAAGTATTATTTTTAATAAATAACTTCTAATAGATAATTTCCTACAAAAAAAATAACTCATAACTATTTCTGTATAGCATATTGTTATTTTTGTAATGCTTTATATAATAAAGCTTCATAATTCTAATTAATACTTACCAAGGCATGTTTCTTCTTAGTTGACATATCTAAAGTTTGTGAATATAACATTTCCACAAAATTTTTGAGGCAAGGAACATTGACCTCATTTTTAACAGTGGCAGCAACTGGTACTAAAATTTCAACAAAAAGCCCAGCTAATGCATGTTTAATGTCTTTGTCTTTGACTTCTAAAAAATATAAAGCACACTCTTGCATAAATTGAAATGATGCTTCAAATTCTTCAATCGGTACCATCTAAAATTTAAAAAAAAAGAAGTAACAATTAAATACAGGAAATTGTGGTTGAAAAAGAAAAGTACAATATTATTTAATTCAGAAATTATTCAAAAGTCTTATTACTTTAGAGAATTTAGCAAATATAAATAAAAATAATTACAAGCAAGAAATATTTATTTACTCAGGGATTCCATATTAGGTATATAAAATAAGATATTTAACGTAAGGATTACATATTGTATATAAACCAAAATACTTTATATTTGGCAGAAAGAGAAGTTATATTATATTGGAGAATTCAAGCTTAGAGTAACTTCCTGCAATGGATCAATAATGGTTGAAAATAATAAGTAGTTTGGATGTTAAGATATATAAAGAGAGGAGAAAAAAAGTTATTATTAAACTAATCGTGAAAAGTATCATAATAAATTGGATTACTATAGTGGATTATTTTAAATATATATATAAAAATTGAAAAATATATATATATTAAAAATTTGTATAATTATCAGAAAATATTTGTCACAATCAATGGTCTTCTCACCTAAAAGATGAACTTAGGAAGGGGTATAAAAAAAGATAATGTTTATGCGTGATTTGTTTATTATATATTTGAATGAGTTGCTTAATAAATATTGTTTTGATAATGATAAAGTTGACATAAGAGGTTGAATCAGTTGTATCGGATTTGCTGATAGTATGATGGATAGTAAAGATAAGCTTATCAAAATGTTCTATAAAATTGATAGAACTTATTGCTTTGGAATAAATCTGAATGTAAATAAAATTAAGGCAATAAAAATTTGTGACGAGATAAAAATATTGACCATCAGCTTTGGATAAAAGTTATAGTGCAGATTAATGCTTTTAAATATGGATAGTTAGAAAACTGATGATGGAATAATGATAAAGAAATTAGAGTAAAATTTGTAATTGCTAAACAGATTTTTAATAACGAATGGAGATTATTTTATGGATCACTAAAATTATATTTAAATGATATATAGACTTTTAAAGCTTTGTTTAGGATGCCAATTCATATGAAGCAAAAATGTAGATAATTAGGAAAAAAAAAATGAAGGCTTTAGAAATGGAATTTATAGAAAGATGAAAGAGATAAAAAATTTAAAATTATTAATGCAGAAAGCGTGAATAAACTTAAGTGAAAAAAATTTATATATTGGAAAATTAAGAGAAAAACAAAAGTGAATTGGGCATGAATTTTGAAAGAAGACAATTTTGAAAAATATATTGGAAAATTTAAAAAAAAAGATACAGAAATTGATCAATGGTTTTAAATATAAGGAGAGCTATGAATCGCTAAGGAGAATAGCATAAGATAAAATATCTTAGTGAAACTGATTTAGTTTGATGGATGTAACCTGTTCTTTAGCAAATAATTGATAATACAGTAGAAGGATTTATGGTATAGAGATTAATATATCTATCTATCATACCATGATTGAATAGAAGATTTCCAAGAAACTTTAGAATTCTTTTTTAGTTAGCTGCCCATAAAAAACCCAGATATCCATCAAACTATTGGTCAATAAATAAGTACCTCTTAAAGTTGTACTTACACTATATGTTAGAGACAATGTGTTTTGAAAATTAATAATAATGTGGAAACCTTAATATCCTCTCAGAATATAGGGCAATCAATATATGTACTTTCCCATGAATATTTAGCTTCCACTTGTTTTAAGCATACTGCTTAAATAAATGATTTTGTTTAATTCGAACATGTTAAAAAGGATGTTTTGTCAAACTACTACAACTTTAAGTAATTTTGATTATCAACTAAATGGAAATAATTATGCTAATGGTCAAAAATTATATAAACCCGAGTAAAATATATTTCATTTTAGCTTATTCCTTAAGTGCTATATTGAATAATATCCATTTTAAAACTAATAAATTAGCAACTTCTTGCATTTTTATAATGCTTTTTATGACATTTTCAACTGTTATCAGTCATCTTCAGAGCTCTTCTTCTTCCAATATTTTTTAGAGGAAGAAGGGATCTGAAAGACAGCTAGATAAAGTGGGAAAAAAGATTTTATTTAAAATAAGCAGTGCAAAAATACTGAAAGAAGGTACTGGCTAGCTTAGTGAGATAATATAGCATTATTTTTAAGGATATATTAGAAAGTTTATTTATTAAAGGGGGCCAAAAGAGTTTTGAAGAATACTTCTAGAATCAAAATTGTCACAGAAAGCTTGTTTTATTTAAAATAAGCTGGCCAAAAAAAATGAAAGTGTATTGAATATTTTAGATAATACACATTTTCTTAACAGTTTGTTCAAATATAATAATAGATATGGATTTAAATGGTGATTCAAAATTGGTTTTAAAAATTAATAAATTTATATGAATACATCTTAAAACCTAATACAGGATCTGATCAAAATGTAATTATTAAATAAGAACAAAAATAAAATATCTGAACAGAGGATTAAACAGTAATTTAAATTCTAATTTAAAAAATAAGAATTATTTTTAAAAATTATGAGCAATAATTATCAGAAGAGTAAAAGAATAAAGAAAAAGTATTAAGGTTATTATTTTTACCTCCAAAATAATCATTCAAATCTTTTAGCATTATGAGATTTATTTGTTTTTTTACTTAAAATAATCTACATAAACACACTGCTGTATTCTAGATCTTTTAAAATAAAGAAATGAATATATAATTAAAGATATGAGTCTTGAATCATAGACAGAAGAAACAGAAATGTGTAAGCCACTGTAGAAAGTACACATATATTACATTGAAAAAAGATAAAGTTTAGCTAAAGGTACAAAAAAAAAAAAAAAGAATATTTCATTTAATTTGCAGATGAACAAAATGGCCTTACAGGAAGAAGGAAAAATAATAAATAAGTTGTTAAAAATTAATCAATTTTCAAAACAAATACTGCAAAAATGATATTAAACAAAACAAATATGTTAAATAGATGAGAAGTTGTACAATTTGTATGTTGAATGGGAAAGTTGAGTTGTTTATATACATAAAAAAAGATAGATTGTGTATTATTAGAATGCAATATAATAAAAAAAGTATGTATTCCATTTTCACATTAGTTTAATCTATGAAAAAGATAAATTAGATTAAGCCACTTACCTTAACTCTAAAAAATTTCATTCCCATCAAAAGACTAATGATGCTTTGGGCAGTGTAAGGATTTTGTTCTTTACTTCTCAACTCTTTCAATTCCATCATGAACTTTTTTCTGACTGATTGAAACCTAAAATAGTACATTTGCCATTATTAAATGTAGTTAATCAATATGCATATCATTTGCATCCAGATACAAATATCCAAGCACACATTGTGATAATGCATGAACTCTCTACATTTTTTTATTTCAAGATATATTACATATATTAGTTGTTGTTGATTTTTTACAGATGATCAATGAATTTTAATCTTCAATATATATATATTGCTCTTACAGTATAATAATGTTTTAAGTTTTGGTTGAACATATCCACATTACAATAATATTATTGAAAAAATAATAATAATATTTATGCTTTCAACATTTAAATTAAAAATAGATTATCTATTTTCACAAATATCCTACAATTTATTAATATATATTACAATTCCTAATTCAGTAATTGTCTACTTTGCATTCATGTAAATCCCAACTCCACTATATTTAATATACAAATTCCCAAATAATTATACTAATATGTTTTTTTTTCATACATTCTTTTAATTCTCCTAATTATTAAATGTATAATCTATTACTTTCTGCAATTATTTTAATTTGCATTAATAGCCGTTAATCCATTTTCTATCATTGTACTCTAGAATCATTTATGCAAGTATGAATAATAAATGAATACAAGATAGCAATGCCAATTAGTTTTTGCTATTGGGTCTTAAACTGTGAAAAATATTAGATCACACACACATTCCTCTAGCAGACACTCCCCTTTTTTTTTAAATACTATTCAAGATACATCAGTCTTAAATTAGATATGCAACTACTATATACGTTTTAGTGATATTAGGGCGCCGATATTAGTTTATGCTTATTGTAGACACATTTGACCTTTTTTCAAAACAGGATATATATACTATTCTTTTGTCAAAAGATTAAAAATGTCTACAATTAGCATACAGGGAAATCAATATAGCAACTAACTTAGTATCAGATCTATATAGCAATACAAAAAAATTGGTTTGCATTCAAAATATTAAGATGTTGAATCTTTCAAACCACTAGCTCAAAAAGTATATATATATATAAAAAAAAAATGTTTGCTCAATGAATGCTCACAAGCCAATGTTTCTCACTAACAAAGACTGGGGATCTGCTTTTTTAAATTTAAGCTTACATGTGAAGCTTTAAATTTGTATAAAACCACTTTAATACTGAAATCACAATTCCCTGTTATAAAACCAACAAATCATAATAGATCCAAAAGATCAGATGCACTACTCCAAGATCCAAAATTCACCATTGATAGAAGTCATAAACTAGAAACTATTCTGAGGATATTGGAAAGAATAGCATTAGATAGGGATTTACCAACTGACATCTATTGATTGCTAAAGCTTACACTAGTTGGCATAATCGCAGGGAGAAAAAAAGAACTTGCTGTTGAATTTATTGTTGTTTTTGTTTTCTTTTATCCTAAATAACAATAATTATATTTGAGAATAAAAATATATAACTTTCTATTTTTTATGTTGATATAACTCATTTATGACTCCCTGTATGTGGTTTGGTATAATGACAGACTCAAGAACTTTCTAACTCAATCTGTCATCTATTGAGCAACTAACTATATGGTTATATTTCTTCTTCAATTCATATTAGACAGCAATTTAATACACTTACATTAAGAATGATTTTATTGTAGCTTCCTCATTGCTTTTTTTTTTTTTTAATTACTATCATTTGAACAAACACTTCACCAATTTACTTCCAGATTCTGATCTATAACTGATGAAAATATAATTTTTGACTCTTAAAAAAATAAGATTTTTTCATTCTATTCTGATATCATTTGTGTGCTGAATTTCACAAAGGTATTTGTTTTTTTAACTGTCAGTAAATGATATAGCAATCAATATAATCTAGATCCAGGGTCCCCAACCTTTTTGCACTTAAGAGCACATTCTATAATACCGGCCAGGTGGCGGGCACCATTTATTTTTTTCAACCAGATGGTGTGCACCATTTATTTTTTCAAGGTAAATTAATAGTTGGATATTGTTAATAATATTCATAATGTACAAAAAAATATTTATTTCAAAAGTAAAATTTTAACATGTAATTAACGTTTATATTTTTACGCTGTAAAAGTATAGTATGCCCAACAATTTGATTACAATATAATACAATAATTTATAAGAAATTTTAAAAACTAAATTTATCTGTATCAGATAAATAATTCTTTATCGTATTCGGATAGCGGCGGGCACACGTAAAATGGTCTGCGGGCACCATGGTGCCTGAGGGCATAGGGTTGGGGGACCCCTGATCTAGATGGCCAATTCCAATTGGTTTTTTTTTTTTTGGGGGGGGGGGGGTTATATCAAAAATCTTTCTGGGAAAGTTAATTTTTAGTACTATTAACCACAACAGTATCGAAGTATAAAAAAATCTTTATTCATCTTGACTGATTTATTCCAAAAAAAAAAAAAAAAAGTGTGATAAACCAATAAAAATATCATGTCAAACTAATTTGTTATAAATGAAAAGAGGATTTCACATAGAAATAATGATAACATATAATTGGGATCATAGCATAATTAAATTATAGTGCTTAATTTTAAAAAAGTGTATGAATAATATTAATTATACACTGCATAATAAATTAAGACCAAAGTTTTATGTAAATAATAATAATGTTATGAATTAATTCCCCTCTTCCTCCAGAATTAATATTTATTTTTCTCCTTTGAATCAAGTTTCAAAAAAAAAAAAATTAAATGTTATTCCCCCCACCCCACCCTCTCAAATTTTGCTATTAATAATTTTAACTTTAAATCTGAAAGAACTCTTAGAAAGTAAATCATTTTCTTTAATGCAGTAAAAAACACCCTTTTTAAATTCATAGTGAAAATTTAATGAATTTTCAGGATTTCCACTTTTGCAAATTAAAAATGGTTTTATTTTTTTTAACTTAATCATTCTCATATTCATTTAGAATTACTGCTTGTTCTATGGCTTTAGAATGCAGTTTAATCATTATTGTAACTCGTATTTGCATAGGATTTTTTTCAATATTGTAAATTTGTCCATATTCCTTTTACTGAATTTTTAATTGAAAAAAAAATCTGAAGAGGTTAGTATCTTATGGTCAGTCAGCAAATATCAATCATCCTGACTCTATTGTTCAAGATTAATTTTAAGCATTCTTTCCTTCTTGGCAATGCTTCATATGAAACTCGTTGCTAAATTCAGCTGTCAAAATTGACGTTATCAGAATTTTTTCAAGTATTTTTAATAATTATAAAGTAAACATCAGATTTTAAAGCAGAATTTGATAGATTTGTCATAAATCTATTTTAGTTTGTTCACATTTTTAAAAAAACAACAACTTTAAAATAAAAAATAAATTGTTCATTTTCTGAAAGAGTGTTTATACTAACTTAGCTGATGATGTTTATAGTATTGTTCTTATTTAAAATCAGTTTTTAAATATTTAAAAAAGATCAAATGTGATTTTTAGATTATTATTCATTTATAAAATTAAATTACTAAAAAATCAAATCCAATTTATTGAGTTTTAGTAAAAAAAAAAACATTTTATACAGAAATGAAAAGTTGGGCATTTCAAAACTCTTACCAGTTGGAATAATACAAAATGTCAAATTGTTAGAGAGTTAATGTTGTATATATTCCAAAATAAGATTGGGTTTATTTTTATAATGTTTTAAAAAATTTTTTTTTTCCTTTTTTGAAAAAATTTCATGAAAAGCACACTTCTGTTATCAAAATAATTTATTTCTGAATATAATTGACCTTAGAAAGCAGAAATTTCTTTTTCCTGGATAAATATTCATTAAATATTTATTTTCTTTTTTATTAAAATCTTTATAATTTAAATGGAGTTTTTGCTTATAATTAATCAATTAATCATTTCTTAAATGTACATTAATAACAAGATCAGGTACTAATCAATATTTTCAAATGGGAAGATATCCATCGGTACTGATACATTTGAGAATCCACAATAGATTTTACTTTTTTAGCCCACTACCTAATGAAATCACCCTGACATAACTTATTGATAAACTGAAGTTTCTTTTTATTTTGAAAAGTTATTTCTCATAATAGTATGTAATATTGACTTTACAAATTAATTTATAAATTAAATGTATAATTTCAACCTCTTATTAGTTATAATTGGCATATTTGTTTCAAACTTTTATTATTACTATTTGTGTTTTAAATTTCTTATTTGGTATTGAAAAAGTGAGAAGGGAAAAAAAAAGGTCAATTGTAAGTGTAGAGTTTTATGAAAACAATACTAAAGACTAAAATAAAAATTGTCAGCAATAAATTTTTATTATTTTTCATAAAATTGGGTTATCTTATTCAAGAGAAATTACAATAAAATTAATAAAAATAATTAACTGGCTTTATAATAACAAGTAAAATAAAGATAAAATTAAAACTTTTTTTTTTTTTTCATTACCAGCTATAAACTGAATAAGCATCCTGAAAAAAGTCTAGAAAAAGATTCTATTCACCATTGTTTAAAAACATCAACTAAACATAAAATTTTTGAATGTAGAGTCAGACTATATTGGTAACCACAATATTTATTTTTAGATTTGTTTGTAAAAAAAAATTTAAAAACAGAATTGTAAAACTATAAATGAAGAACATAAAATTATTTTTAGATTCATTTGAAAAAAAATAAAAAATTTAATCTAAGGAGCGAAAATGTTTCATTTATAGATTTTATTTTATGTTCTATTTTATTAAAAAAGTTACCTATTCATTAAAGTCTGTAAAATAGATTAAATCTTAAATTTATCGATGAGTTATCCCAATATGGTTACATTAGCTCCACACAGTATTTAAAAGCATCAACTAACATAAAATTGAATATAGATACCGGACTAAATCAGTACTATATTTACATTTCATTATCCTTTGATAATTTTTAAATTTCATATTTAAGATAAAAACATAGCATTTTCTTCAGGTTTAAAAATTGTTGACAACATATCATTACTTACACAAAAAGCATTACAATACTTGTATATAAATAAATAGAATGTCATTATTAAAAATGGCCATTGAATGTACAAATATTAAAGTTTGTGCATTAAGTTATATTTTATACACTTTTCAATCAAACAGCTTTTGCTTCATAAAGTGATTAATGAATTATCTTCTATTTGGAATCTTTCCAAAACTTTTTTTCAATGATTGTAAATAATTATCATGCTTTAAAAATCCATATATTAAATAAAGAAATAATTCTCATAAAATGTTGAGAATGTTCACTCTGGCAATTGCCTGGGACCATAGTTGACAAATAATAAAATAACTTTCAAATATAAAATTTAGCTACAAATAGATTATAGAATATGTTGTAGTTTGCAGAAAATAAGCCCTACAGCAATAATAAAGCACAAATATAAAAAGAATTTGAAAGGAAAAAATTCATTAGTTGCTACTTTTTAAGTTAAAAATGGAATCTGTAGATGCAGGATTGTATCATGTTCAGATTCACTCAATTAAATTTGCTGTTAATACATCAGTGTTTTTAGAAAAAGAGGTTGAAATTCAATAAATGTGAATAATATTAAAATAAACATTAAGTAAAAATAAAGATGCAAAAGACATAAAGGCAATGAATATAATAATTAAGTAATTCAAAATGAAATATAATATAGCTAAAATCACATGCAAAAAAAAAAAACAACAACATTATTACAAATTGTAAATGTTCTATCAATTTAAACACTAGCAAGGCAATAATTTTTTAGTAGTTTAAAAAAAAAGAAGTAAATATATATACCTAGATTGTGCAAGGACCCCAATCACTTCAGCATATAAATCAGCAATAATATGAACATTTGTAGCATTAGGACCAGCCTGAGAACTAAAAAATAATAATAATAATAATAATTTTATATATTAATTATAAAAAGCTTAATAAATTTTGTACTTTCATTATTAATATAACAAATTAACATTTGATATCATACTTATAACTGTGTAAATTTTTATCATTTTCCAATATAAAAGGTATGACAATTTAAATTAAATTATATTAAAATCACATATATATTTACAGTTAAACATGTTTAAAGTAAAACATGCTTAAATTCCAAGCTGATAGAGTTTCTTGTTAGTTAGTTATTGAAAAGATAATGGAAAACTACATGTGTACTCTTATCATAAAACTGAACAATTGAAATTTGAACAACATATTAGCATTAAATTTTGTGTGAAAATTTAAAAAAAGTGTTATTGAAGCATTACAGTTATTGAAAATGGCACATGGTTAAAATGCTATAAAAAGTGGAGTGTGTTCACTTCAAAGATGAATGAAATGTGATGAATGATCTCAGAACCGCAGTCAGTCAAAAACAACAACTGACATTAATATTAAGAGAGTGCAACAAGCAATAAGCGTTGACAGACAATTAAATGTGTGCTTAATAACTGAAAAAATGCAGATAAATCGAAAAACAGACTAATTTTAATTGAACAATTGGGCATGGAAAAGATTTCTACAAAGTTTATGCTTCAGAAAATAAAATGAAAGAAGCAGTGTCCATTTGAAGTTGTGTGACTGATCTTTCATCAAATGGATACCTGTTTTTGAGAATAATTGTGGGTAATAAAACTTGATATTTCCATTATGGCTCAGCAACAAAATGTTAAAGCAGGCAGTGGAAATTCCTGGATTCACAGCATTTTAATAACATACAAATGTCACCCGTAATTTGGTGTGTTGTTTGATTACAAAAGAATAATAATCCACCAAAAACTTATTGAACAGATACAAACAGTCAACTAACAATGCTATTAAAGAAATGCTGATTAAAAAAAACACTGAATTGTAGATTCACAAGTGTATTATCCAATTATGAAAATGCATCAAATCACAGTGCAGTCACAGTAAAAAAACTTTTAGGCCAAAAAGGTAATTACTTAAATTAGAATATTCTGTCTATTCATTTGAAAAGCTTCATGATTTCTAGCTATTCTTAAAACTAAAAGCTATGCTAAAGAGTTAAAGATTTTCTAATATAGAGGCAAAAACTCACTATACGTTTTGCCACACAGCAAGCTAGAATAATCAATGGATGCCAGAAGCAAGCATAAGAAATGGTGATTATGTGATGTTTATTTTCTAATATACTTAATATTCAACAAAATATAAGGCAGATATTCACTGTACTCCAGAAAATGAGTTTCAGACCTGCTTTCAGAAATAGGACTGCCATCTAAATCAATGTATAAATACATAAGGAAGACTATTTTTAAGGCAATGTGGCTAGTAGCATACAATACCATGAGTATATTTTTTAAAAATGCATTCCAAGAGTTAAATTGTACAATCTTGCGTATGTATATATATATTCAAATTATCTACCTTGCCAACACACAGCCATCAACTACCTATATAAACTCAATTTGTATATATCATTTTATAAAATCTTTGAAAACAATTTTTAAATGGACTATTATAGAGCAAAGAGTTTGCCTGTCAGCTTCCATCTCCTAATCCCAGTAGAAAAACAGTAAAGAAGAAAAAATTATTTATGGTATTATTATCTCCAAGTTGATCATTCATTTAAACTCTAGCCAAAAAAAATCTAGATATCCATTTATCAATCAGTATTTGATAATAATGGCTATGGTCACTTTATCTGAGCGAAAAAATTATTATTTTAATCAAATTTTTGCTTAAAACCTCATACTATAGTGGTTATTGCATTTGTAGCTACCTAAATAAGAATTTGAAATCTTTTAAGCAAATAGAGATTTCTTAAACAAGCTCAGAAGGCTATGCCCCCCCCCCCCAACACTTTCCCAAAGAGAAACAGTGAAAAAAATAAGGTATTACCAGATTTTGCAAACTGCCAAATAAGAATTTTCTCATCCTTTCCTTTACCTCTTGATAATGGGGAAATAACCATTTACAAAACAACAGTTGAATTGTTAGCTGAATTGGAAATGAAATGGCTAATTAAAAAAAAATATCTAAATTTGTGTACATCTTGGAAAAAGTTCCTACTTGTATTTTGCCTGGATTTGAACCCCAAAATTGTAGAAGGGTCAAGCAGATGTGCTAGCCACTAAACTGTAAATATTAATATACAGTACATATAAAAAAACAGATACATTAAGAAAAATTTTGCACACTTAGATAATTTTTGCAAACATCTGTTGTTTTTTTTTGTCTGAGAATTACGTAAAACCAATAAACTCAGATGGTTTGTTTCTAAACTAACAAACAACCATATCGCTTGAAAAATATTTAAATTAGTTTCCAAGTCTTTTTAAGTGTTAATTTTTTACTCATGGTTGATTTTAATTCGATTTTAGTTTAGATAAAACAAAAAAAATTATTAAATAAAAAATTATTTTTTAAATAAAAAATTATTTAACTTTCTACAATATTTTAAATTTTCTAGTGTTTTAATATACAGTTACAAAAATAAAATGTATATATAAAAACAGCAATTAAAATTTCATTTAAAACTGGAGGCATACAATTTAGTTTTACTTTTAAAACATCACTTTTAAATTTTAATCATAACAATACACACACACAGCACACAATGGAAACAAAAGCCTAAACCCCCTTCCTCATCTCTTCACACCACTAAATAACATAATGATCTCTAACCATGCAATCACAAGCAGAAGAGTTGTTTAATTCAATGAATTAGTCTTAAATTACACAATATAAATATTAAAAAAGGAACAAATTTAGAATATAGTATTTAGATTGCCTTTCTACACCTACTTTGCATATTTTCTTTTTACAAAAATGTAGATTATTAAAACTTTATAAATGTGCACATAGTAACTTTTATAGTATATTAACTTATTTTAATTTAAAATCAAAGTATGATTTATAATTTTTTTTAAAAAGTGAACTTTCCAAGTTTGTTTCTTTCCCTTTTATCATCCATTTAAATTCAAAACATAGTTTAGTGCAATAGTAGAATGGTGGACTCTAGAATTCAAGGTTCATGGATGATAGCTCCATCTATCGAATCCAGCTCATAAATTTCTTATGAACTCCTGATCAATAAACCATCAGATTACCTATCTGTGTTCATTCAAATCTAGCAAACTCATAAGAAGATTATAATTTGGATTTTCTAATTTTTGTTTTAAATTAATGAAAAATTAAAAAAAAAAAATTAATTGTTTTTTAAAAAAAATAACAACAAATAAATAAATCCTCCTTTCTTCAATCACTTTTATAATGCTATATTTTAGTTTTACTCGATCAAACAGTTTCAACTGACCAGGATTCTTCTTCAAAACTAAAATATATAGGTATACATGAATATATATAAAAAAATTATCTAAAGAATATAAAAACAATACTATAATAGTTCTATTAAAACAAATGTTTAATACGAAAGTGTTCATAATATAGTAGTAATGCATCTGCCAGCTAGGATCTAAAAAAATTTTCAGCTTCAAATTAAGTTTAGAATCCTTTTTTTTTTATCAATTAAACATCAAATGTTATTGAAAAGGGAAAAGCTAGAAATTCATAGCTAAATAATAAAACAAGAATAGAAAATGTTCAACCCCATGTCATCTTGTAATAAGCAAGCCTAGTATATTTTTCACTTTCCTCCTTACTAGGGGGGTGGGGGTGGAAATGTAGAGGCCTTCACTTGGTTAATGGACTGCTTAAAGGCTATTTAAACCTTATCTACTTAATATCAATATTTTTAAACATTGATTACTAATTTATTCATAGATTGTTTACCTTTATTGACATAATATGATCATTTTTAAACAGGCGATTACCACCTTTCTAGATTTACAAATATCCAATGCAGAATAAACTGGATTAAATTGACCACAATTCCTTTTTTTTATTTATTTATGAATAATATTTCATATTAAAATATTAAATAAAATGAAATCTTAACTGAAATTTAAACAACTTAGTTTCATTTTTTAATAAGAATGCTATAGTATTTAAAATGAATTTTGGACAACCTTCAGTATCAATAAATTAGATAGAAACAATTTTACAATATCACTTAAAACTATCCAGGAAAAATATCTTACCAATATTCTAAACTGAAATACAATACATTTTTATATTATAAATGTGAAATGTATTTACACTAGTAAAAAATGAGAGATGTCATCACATTACAGAAAAAATTAACTTAATACTTTGTTTCAATGATAATACTAGTTGTCTGTCAGCCTTATTTCTTTTATATGTACAATATATAGAGATTGAATCAATTTTCTTTCTTCTGTTAGTGTTCATAAAGAACAGAATGAAATAAGTATTTCTACAGCTACTGCATGTAAGGAAATCTGTAATGTACTATCATACACTCCAAATGAGTACAATAAATAATGTAAATCCAAGCAAAGATAATAGAACTTGGATTTGATCCAAAAATACAATAGTACATGTTTCACGCCTAAGGTCATATATGACTAGTCAGGTAGAGTCTTTTTTTTTCTTCTGTGGATTAGGCCCTTGACTATAATATAAGTTCATTCATGTAACTAGCTTGTAAACTTTTCTTAGTTCTCCTAGTCTGTCATTTTGATTCTCAAATTATCAGAATCTTCTGAGCAACTAACTATATGATTATATTTGTTTATCAACTCATCTTGGGAAAAAGCCTAACAACATTAAGATTTTATTGCAGAAATAGCAGCCAGACAGCTGATCAGAAAACATAAAAACCTGTCGAGACTCATGAGATTATGCACATAAAAACACAAGCTAGAGATGACCAGTCAACTGAGTAGCTCTGACAGCAATAAAAAATGAACTCACAGCCTATACCCATGACTGCTGTAAATCCAGGAAATCCATTATGCACAACCAGACCCAAGCCCAGAGACACCTAGAATGCAGATCAAGATACCAGGGGAGCAACAGATTTAATTGTTAAAACTCCAAGGAATATCTGACCTAAGAAAACTCCAAATAAATGCAATTGATATCTTAAATTTCAAGCAAATGTGATGGATGCTGTAAACTCCTAAGTAGTGCAATAAATCAAATCTCATGAGTTCCACCAATAGAGTAGTGTTTTTAAATTACTATGATTCTATGTAATTGGTCAGGTATAGTCATTTTCCTCTATGGTTAGGATGTTTAACTAAAAGCTCATTATATACCTAGTTCTATCTTTACTCTATTCTCTTGATGATGAACTTATTATTGTGCTAGGTTTATGGAGGACCCAATTATATATATTTAGAGAGTAAACTTCACTTCTTTCTCTGAGAATATCTTAAAAAGTTGTGAAATATAATTTAATATGTATAACTTTAAACTAAATTTATAAAATCACCATAAAAAATATGCAATGATTGTGCAAGTGTATATAACTATAAATGATGTAAAATAATTGGATTAATAAATATTATTATAATCACATCAATCTTTTTTATTTCACTTAAAACATTGCAAAACTCATCTATTTTTTTTTTCCTCTGGAATATAAAACCAAATCAACAGCTTATAAAATTAAAAATATTTGTCAAAGAAAATGGTTTTAGTAAATAAAGAATTCTTTAAATTTAAATTATTAATTTTTTTTTTAGCAAGCAAAATACTTAATTTATATCTACAGAATGAAAAATGGCTGATAAATTTCATTTTTTTAGTCAATGATCTAGATAAATGTTGCCAAACACAATAATTGATGAATATATATATAGCTACAGTGGTAGAAATGAAGAACTTAATAAAATCATTGGCGAATCCACCTTCTAATTGAAATCTCTATTGTTTCCTTGATGATATTTTGTTTAATAGTTAAGCTAAATAAATAAATAATTGAAAAGTAATAAATTTTCATATTATAAACATGAAATGTCCACACATCAATATATATACCAACTCAGTAATAATATTTGAAATTGTATTCACTTCTAGTCATAAAATCAGAAAGTTTGATGAATTTGTGATGATGATTAAAGTTTTTGACTGCAGCTTTCTAATAGAATCAGCAGTCAGACAATGATCAATAACAAAGAGCAACAGCAATATATCTAAAAGAAACCAGCAATTTTTCATGCTTTTTATGATGCATTTTCATCTAAAAGAAAACTACCAAAGTCCAGTAATGTTCCACTAATCTGGGATAACTAGTTCATACATTATTAAATTTTATTTTGATCAATATCATTTTTTTTTTTTAAAATTGAGGTTTTTTTTTTTTCAAATTTCTTTATTCACCCAAAGATCATATTTATTTTCTATTCACACATTATAAAACATAAACTTGCTTTTGCATACTTTCGATGACTAACTATTTTATTTTTTATTTGTAAGGTGGTTGACTGTCTATTTTCTTTGATGAAGATGATTTTCCAAGTAAATACAACCAATTTTAAGATATACTTTACTATTTATATCATCATATTTATCCAATTGTTATTTTTTTATTTGTTGTGAATAATTATTTGCAATTGCTATAATTACTACTTCCTATAAAATTATTTCTATATCTCCCAAGCTATGTAATCTCTTTTTTTTATTTCCCAGAATATTTTGACTTCACAAAAAACCATGAACTGTAGTTGAGTAAGTAAAATTATCTTTTTAAATAGCTCTGTATGGAGCAAAAGTATATTCAATAAGCCCTCCTTCCCATTACAAAAAAAAATGAAAAAAAAAATGCTATCCTTTGTATTTGCCAATAGGAAGTTAATGAAGATATTTTTCTATCCTTATTTTATCTGTAGCTAAGCATAGCTGGATATACCACCTAATATCAGGTAGCTAGCAAGATTG
The DNA here is from genome assembly GCA_028023455.1 of Epiperipatus broadwayi. NCBI lineage: Eukaryota > Metazoa > Onychophora > Udeonychophora > Euonychophora > Peripatidae > Epiperipatus > Epiperipatus broadwayi. The sequence continues at coordinate 2,820,685 of JAQFVV010000037.1, forward strand.
TTTGAAAAATAATAATAAAAAAAATTCTAAGTTTTACCCAGTCTAGATTAAAACACACTGGGAATGATAATGGCATGCAGATAAATTTTACAAGTATAATATTTTTTAAAAACAAGGCAAAAACTCTCCATACAGTAATGCCACCTTGTGCCAACCAGAGTAATCAATGAATGCCAGAACTGACGAAGGCCACAACCCAGAAACTAGTCTGGGGATATTGGATGAGTAGGCATTGATTACTCTGGTTGGCACAGGGTGGCACTACTGTATGGAGAGTTTTGCAATAATCATTAATATATTTATCTAAAGTTTATGTTTTGAAAGTTAGGATTGCAGAAACATTGACACTTCAAAGTTAATTGTAATAATAATTTAAATGCTACAATTTCATTAAAACTAGTGAAATTAGAATATTACTGGTATATGCTTTCATGTTCTTCAAAAATTTATTCATAAGATTCATTTATGATTGTGGGTAATAAAAGGTGACTGCATTTTTTAATGATTCTTTCTTTTTATTTTTGAAAATCAACTATTAATATATGTAATAACAATAAAATATTAAAAATATATAATCGAATGATTTATTGCTTTGGAGTTAAGAAGTTCAAGCATCATAGATAAGCCTGGACAATGATTTATGGACTTTGAACACTAGAGTCCGCCACTTTATCACTTTATCACTCCCCATACATAGAAAGGTAATGCGGTATGCAAAAGATTTGGATAAAGAATTTATATCAGTATATTTGTACAAAAGATGGGATGATTGTGTTAAGAGGATTATTGAGTGTTACAGTAGTAAGGAATGGGATAAAAGAATAAATTTATTAATAAAGACTAGGGAGTTAGAGAGATGGAGAAATAGTATGGATAGTAAAAAGAGTTTAAATATATATAGAAATAAACAGAATATTAGGTGTGAGTTAATATATGATAATAGTAAGGAAAGTAGTTTATTGTTTAAGGCTCGAACGGGATCTTTAGCTACAAAAGAATATACATGTAAATGGAAAAATATGGGTGATTTATTTTGTAAATTATGTAAGGAAGGAATTGAAAATATTAGCATTTGTTAATTGAATGTAAATGTTTGAAAACAGAAAGGGTACATATAATGAAGTTGTGGAAAAATAAATATGATAAGAGTGATTATACAGAAAGTGAATTATTGGTTTTTATGCTGGGTTTGGGAAAAGATAAGGGGGATTTAGATATAAAGGTTATAGAGTTGATAAAGATTATGTTGTGGAAATGGGATAGAGCAGATTATGGGTAAATTTAGAGTGGGGAATGTAAAATAAAGTGGCTAACAGGTTTATCTGGGCATAATTGCTGAGATATTCTTGACTTCGTTTAAGGAGAAGCCACAATACATCACATCACATCACATCACATCCTTGTTTATAAATAATTATGTGATAATATCTTTTGTTTGTTTGTTTTTTTAATTCTTTTGAATGCAATGTGAATTACACGATTTATTGATTGCTTTCTTCATATTTCTTTTTTATATACCACTCAGTTATGTATAAAAAAAAAATTATATACAATTAAAAACATTTATATTATGTAAACAGATAAATTTGTAATAATTTCAACCATCTGTTAATCAATTATCCATATATATTATAACAAAATTAATTTTCTAAGCATCTGATACATATAGCTTACACATGTCCACTTACAAATAAAAAATATCCAAATTAAAAAGTTTACAAAAAAAAGTTCATGTTTAAAATTATAGCATATATTGTTAGTTAATAATAAAATGAACAAAATAAAATAATTCTAATCCGATTAGCAAACATTTTAGCATGAAATTATCCAACCAGTTAACATATATTAGCACAAGAATTAGTTTCCATTCCTAAAAAAAAAAAAAAAAAATGCAATGTAAATTTAATTATCACACAAACAGATCTAACAATTAACCCTGCATAACTGTGTAAAGTAATTAGTTCATTTAGCAGTTTGCAAACGAATGAGTTCCATAGCACAATTCATAAGAATATATTAATTCTGTAAAAATATATATATCAGACTGCCATCAGACTCAATCTAGTCATTCACATACTTAAATGCAGCTGGAATATCAATATTCTTCAAAACATGTTTCTTCCCTAATAGTCTAGCAAATCATAGATTATTGGCTTAATTCTGAAATTGATCACAATTCTGATGTTATTTTTGTTGCACTTTTAGGCCAAAATATGACCAAAATAATAATTATTAAAATCCAATCACTTGCAGTCTGGCACATATTATCTGAAGACCTACTCCCCCCAATCAATCAAGAGATAAAAAACAAAAAATTCCATTTAGAGACTCCTACTATCCTATAGAGATAATCACAATTTAAAGTCGCTATAGCATAAGAAAAACAATGTTTTAACAGTTTAATAGTTTTGTGACCATGTGACTATAGATTTTACAAACTGGAACAGTTATGAAACATATTCAGGTAATGCTTAATTTTTAAAAAATTAACTTTATTTTTTTTTTCATGCATATAACAAACATGATTGAAATAGCACTTAAAACTAGTGAAAGCTATAAAGAGAAATCTTGACCAGATATTTAATAAACATTTTCTTACCCATCTCTATATTTAAAATGTTTGAATGCTAATGTTTCAATATGAATTATCAGATCTTCGTGCCCTGGATGAACGGGGAGCTAGAGGAATAAAAAAAAAGAGACAAATTACTAGTAAATTCTTTTTATATGTAAAGAATTATAACTGAATTCTTATTAATAAATAATATATGAATTTACCTGTTTTAGAACTTCAATTAAAACCAGGCAGAAAATAAAATCCACTGCAAGCTAAGATAAAAATTATATACATTTTATAGGTTTCTCTTTAAATATATATACAGATCAAAAGATTAGAAAATATATTGTGAAAGTACATAAACTTCTCACATACAGATTGTGATAATACGTAAACTTTTCACATATGTATACATGATTAATAGATACATCGTATTTTTTATACTATACATATATATTAAATAAATACTTGTTTTAATCAAATTAAAACATTAAGATTATTTTTTTATTATTATTCATTTACATAAAATAATTCTTCAAACAAATTATTTTCACTAACTAGGAAGTAAACATGGAAACAATCTTAGGTCAATATCACATCCTAGCAACTAAACACAAAGGAAATGAATTTTTAGAATCCAATTTTTAATTATAATTAATAATAGAATTTGAAATCGTGAAAAGTATAATGTATATTAAATACACGCTACCGAAAGTCGATTCCATTATAAAAACTGGATCAAATAATTTAAAAATTAATCCTATCTATTGCCAATGTACTAGATACTATGCTTAATCATTTTGCTGTCTTTGAAATCAGAACATACTAAAAGACGGATCAATGGTTTGAATGAACTTTCTTATTGATATAAAATTTTCATTATAAAGAACTTTGACATCACTCAATAAAAAGAGTAAATAAATTACTCTTAATTAATATTAATCATAATTTTAGAACGAAATTATATTTATTTTTTGTTCATAAATTAAAGAAACTCGTAAGATCATTCTAAATCTGTATTCTAAGAAGACAAATTTAGTCAAAAAACATTTGTATATTAAATTAAATATTTTAAGAAGATAAAATAAAAAGAATGCATTGTGGGTAAATACCATTTGTCATAGGATGAAATGCTATTGCTTCTAACTGAAACTAATGTTATTCCTACTAAATGCCTAGAGTATATATATATTGCATCTATATAATTTTGAATAAAATTTCAATTGGTGGTACAATAACCTTAGAAACTTCATACAATAGGAGGGATACTAAACAGAATATTCTGATTGCCTCTTCGATGGTTGATGACCGAAAAACATAGAACTTTATCATTAAGGAACATTTTGAGTCACATCATAAAAAGGAACAGGACTACCAAACTTAATACATCTTATAATATTTATGTGTTATAGGTTTTTGATATCTATAAGTTTATTTCCTGTGCTTCCATAACTAGTTTATGTTTACTCCATTTGAGAAAATTATTAGATGAAGAGGAATAGAAAGATCATTGTTTTAAACATTTAATTTTATTTAATAAAATGTATAATTTTCTTTTTTTTTAAAAAAAGCAACATTGACAGGTAAATTTATAACAAATTCAATATGAAGGTAAGATTTTATTATCTTTTATATTGAACTTATTCATGACAGAATAGAGTTTGTTTATTACTAACTCCTTTTCTTACTGTTATCTGAAATCCAGTTAAATTATTATTTGTTAATAAACATATTAAATCTTATTCTAATCTCAAGGAATTCTCCGATTTATTTGAACTAATTATTTATTTTTGAAATTAAAATAATATTGAATATGCATAACCATACATAAATACCATATTAACTTAAAATCCTGATATCTGATTGAAGTTATTTTCAAAATTCCTTAGATCATATTAATTAATATTATGATTGTAGTACATTGATGGTAACACCTGAAAGTCTACCTTGAGTTCGAATTCTGAGCATAATGGAACAATCAACATTAGGTTGTACCTGTATTAGACAGGTTAATACTAAATTATCCTGTTTAAGACAGATTCAATTTTGGATTGAGATTAGAGTGGATCTTTCATAGCATCCTATATGAAGCCCCTAAATCCGATTATTGTTAGATGCAACCACCTCGATTTCCTAGAGGGAATCTGTACCATTACAATATATATAAATAATGAAAGTTTTAATTGCATATGTGCATACACTTCTATCCCCTAAAAATAATATCATTTGATTCTTTAGTGTACACAATATAAAATAATCAAAAGCAGCATTCTACTTTAGCACCAAAAAATACAAGGTTAAGTATTACCAGATGGTATTGAAATCAAAGCAATTGTGCATTTGGAAACTATCTTTAACTTCTTCTCTATTATTAAGCTATCAATCTAAAATTTTTAAAAAAACTTAAGGTTTTGAACCCAAAATCAATGTTTATACAATTATAAAAATCTGGCCCCAAGTCTGATAACTATATATTTTAGTAATCTCCATCCTTTTGTAATCATAAGCAACTTTTTTTTATTAATGAGAATAATTTGATTTTTAATATTATATGATATAAGCAAGAACAGCTTTTATAATGTAATAAATATATATAAACTACAATGTCTTTTAATAAGAGCCTTCTTTTCTTTTATGATTAAAAAAAAATTCAATAGTAAATTTAGGCATGATTTTCTACTGGAATTCCTACTAGTTAAAGCATTAACAATTTAAATTAATTAAGCCAAAATAAAAGTGCTTATATAAAAATAAATTTTGTTTAGAACATGATACACTTTTATGAATATATGGACACAAATATATACCCTTATAGGTTGAAACCAATTTTTAACCCCCTTTCTATTAAAGGATTGGCAAATTATATTTTGTCAGATCATAAACGATCATGAAATAATAATTCAATATTATACTATGTATGCTCTTATTATAACTTTCTGCCTCATAGTATCATTTACTTTAGAAACTTATAGTATATACTAAAAAGAAAATAACAAATAGTAATTAACTATTAATTTTAATATCTATTGGACAAATATAATGTGTTAACCAGTTATATAATAATATATACCAGAGCTATACTTTTTATTATTAGCAAGGCTAATAAAAAGGGTTTCCTTAAAACTAATCTTGCGAGGTTTGTATTAGTTTGCAATTCGTAATTTGGTTATCACTATATGTAACATCTAATATCTTACTTTGACATTTTCTCACTGAGCTAATAGAACAAATTTAAAGGCACAAATTCATAATAGTATGAATTGTATATTGTATTAAAATTTAAATATTTGCACAATATTTTTACAATAAAATAAAAAAAGATTTAGTAATTAAAATGTATTTTACTCTATCTTTTTGCTTTAATATTTATATCATTTTCTTTTTCATTAGTACAACACAGACAATAAAATTACACAAATTTAGTGTTTAATCTGTAATTATATTTTACATATATACAATGTATGGCATATTACATCTATTGAGATATTTCTGTGTTATCACCACTGTGTTAAGTCATGCTTTTAATTAATATATGTATTAAGTATGAATTAAAAATGAGTAATATTTTAATATACAGAATGCATCATTTAAAAATTCATATATTTTAATAGTGATTTACAATTTGTTTCCACGTTTCTTATTCATTGTCATTATGCAGGAAAAAATGACAATCATGAATATTTAAAGCAATTGATGTGACAAATTGAGAAATATATATATATTAAAAAAAAAAAAACATTATGCTCAAATCAAACAGAAAATATTAATTTATTTATTGTATTGTGCCTTTTATTATTAATTTTTAAAAATATATGTAAATAATTTTTCAAAGTAAAAAAAAAAAAGTCAATCTTAATATAATAAAATATGGCAGTTATGGAAATTTCAATTGTTCCTCATAATTTTGTCCAGATTTAGAAAAAAATACCAGAAAATCATTTATAGTAAATTTAGTGTTCAATTTATAAATATATATTTTATGAAAAATTGTTATATGTACATGTTTCTTTATCTTTCTGAGTGCACTTTTGGTGACAAGTACTATAATCACAGCTATAATTATGGTGCTCATCATCAAAAGGGCATTCATAAAAATAAGATTATTTTGTTATACATATATATATATAACAAAACTTAAATATATTCCAAACAACGGTAAACAATTTATAATACAATATAAATAAAAACTCATAAAGAAATATTTTCGATTATATTCATAATCATTTTCAACTCAACTTTCAAAATGGAATCATCTATTACCAACCGGAAACACATGTCGATTTAAATATCCCACAATTAATTAATCCTAACATTTGCTGACTGTCTGTTTATTATCGTATTTTTATACCTACTAATAAAAACTGCCTCTTTAATTTTTCTTTTTTCATTATCTCTCTCTTGTCCTAAAATTTTTATTTTATTTATATCAAAATTAAACTTAAAATTACAATTTCTATCATGATCATAAAAAACAGATTCCGTATATAACTTGACTTCGTTACTATTATCATTACATATCTGTACATTTTACAAAACTCTTTTATATAACAATTTATGTTCTTTAATTCTTTTCTCTATATTAAATCTAGATTCCCCTATATATGATAAGTTACACCCACAAAAAATTCTATAAATTATATTACTCACGTTATTTTTTTCTAACTTATCTTTTGAATTATTAACCATTCTATTTAAATTACCTGATCCATAAAAAGAAACATTATATATACCATTATAAACTTTTTTCATAAATTTTACTTGATTATTATTATAAAAAGGCAAAGAAATCCACTTCTTACTCTTAATTTCTTCATCACCAGTATTTCTATTAATTTTCTTACTAAATTGACAAACCACTTGATAAATTTCTTTTATATTATAACCTACACTTAATAATTCACTTACATAATTTTCAATATTTTTCTTTTTATCATATGCATATTTACACAAAATATTATTTCTATACAAAAAAGACCTAAAACCAGCCATCTTATAATTATGTGGCACGTTAGATAACTAGAGAATATACCCTCTAGTTTCAATAGGTTTAATAAACAATTTATAGTCAATCATATTATTGTTCCTTGAAATTATCAAATCTAAATATGTAATACTGTTATTATATTCTTTCTCCATAGTCCAGATAAGACCTTTTAATTTATTATATCTGAAGAAGCACATATAAAAACATCATCCACATATCTCGTATATATCTTAATATTTCCCATAAATATAAATTTGTTTAAAATTGTAATTTTAAGTTTAATTTTGATATAAATAAAATAAAAATTTTAGGACAAGAGAGAGATAATGAAAAAAGAAAAATTAAAGAGGCAGTTTTTATTAGTAGGTATAAAAATAAGATAATAAACAGACAGTCAGCAAATGTTAGGATTAATAAATTGTGGGATATTTAAATCGACATGTGTTTCCGGTTGGTAATAGATGATTCCATTTTGAAAGTTGAGTTGAAAATGATTATGAATATAATCGAAAATATTTCTTTATGAGTTTTTATTGAGTTTTTATTTATATTGTATTATAAATTGTTTATCGTTGTTTAGAATATATTTAAGTTTTGTTATTGTATTATTGATATTAGCGGACATTTATTTTGTTTTATATATATATATAGGTAAGCAAAAGAATTGCATATAAAAGCAAAGAGAAAATTAATACTATATATATATATGTACATATGTGTATTTGTATTTATATAAAAACAGAATCGTGATAAAAAATAATAATAATGTTAGTAAAAATTAATTTTTCCCAAATTAAATTTTTATAGTTGTTTTAAGCTGTTGCTATCCATATAGCTCCCTTTTCCATAATATTCTACATCATTGATAATTTTTTCTAGTTCTATTATCTTTAAGCACATGGACATAAAATCTATATATACACACACAATATACTTTTGGACACAAAAAAAAAAAGTAAAGTCCTTTTTGAAAAAAATAATAATATGGTTATAGAAATACAAAAACACACAAAAACTTTAATTATAAATTTGGTGTACACAAATGATAACCTGGTTAATTTTTTTATTTAGTTCATTTTAATTTGCCTCTTTTTTTTTTCTTTTTTTTTTTTAAATGATCATATAATTAATTACAATTCAATAGTAGAACAAAAAATTTATTAAACAACTTTATACTTGATATAAAAAAATGGAATGAAGAACTGTGAAGAAACTATTTCTTTAATGCTTGAATAATATAAAAATAATAAAAGTGGATTCCGAATGAATATGCATCCAATGATTCTCATTGGAAAGTCAACAACCAGAAATTAGTCTGGGGATTTCATTGGATTTACCATTTACTTGTATTCCATTTATTATTAATATTTTATTAATATCTCTAAAGTAAAATGATACAGAAGATTGTATTAATTATTAAATTAAGATTCAATTAACATAAAAGATTTAATGAAGTGAAATGTGACGCAAATTATTTAATTTCTCAAGCAATCTAAAATATTATTCAGAGTTTCAAACATAATAATTTTAATAAAATTATATCAGTTTTAATATGAAAAAAAAAAAAAACCAGTATGAATTTACAAAAGATAAGAAATAAGAGATGCATATAAGTTTATGCTATGTTTTAAAAAACAGGAAAAAAAAAATGTTACCATTATTACTAAATAGATCTTTAAAAATATTTGATAGAATACATTGCAGTTAATAAAAATGGGGATTAAAATAAATAAAATTTGGAACACATTGAAAATAAAAATAGTAATAAAATAAAAATTTTACAAATAAATCATAAAATTAAATAATTAATTATAATAGTTTAAAAAGACACTTTAATATTTTTTAAATATTTAAGCTACAAATTACTAACGATAAAAGAAACAAAAACTAAAAAAGAATAAGATTTTGTGAACAATTAATTGAATTCTGAATTTTATTTTATTTTTTTGTAAAAAGCAAAATATTTAATCTGTATAGATTTATATAAAAGTAGAATGATTTGGAGGCTCTTGAAGTGTGTATTTAAAAATGAAAATGAAAAAAAAAATAAAGATTGGGTAAATAAAATTGGAAATACTAAATGATTAATAATTGACATGCCATTTAAATAAATTGTAAAAAATCAATATATATATACAATAAAAAAAAGTGATACATAATCTTAGCAAAAAAACAGCAACTACAAATGATTTTAAAAAGTTGAATAAAACAGTATAGGGTTCTACAAAACTTGACTTTGAGCAGATATCCAATGACAATATAAAAATACTTTTGTAATGTAAAACAGAAATTTTATAAGAATAAATAATCTACTTACAGAAAAGATGGCTATAACAAAAGGAATAATAAGCTAGAATGTTATTTTACTTTTTATTTTCACTTATTTATATATTTAATAGAAGGAAAAATGAATATTGTGAAATTCATTATATGTGAATAAGAAAGATTTCAATATATTGGCGTAGCTGATAATATTTAAGTTAGAGATTCAATTTTAATAAAATGATGAAAAAGATTGATTAATCTAGAATAAAAATAATTGCAAAGAAAACTAAAGCAATTTAAACAGATAGTTAAGATGAGAATTAAATATTTTAGTTTAAAATAAAACTAATACAAAAAGTTTATCTTTTTAACATATTTAGAAAGCTTGGCAAAGTTGGAAAAAACAAAGAAAATAATTAGAATTACAACAGCTAGAACAAAGTACAGTAATAAGATTATTTTAAAAACTAATAAACTAAAATTAAAAAGAAACTATATATTAAATATTTTATCTGGATATAAAAGGTAACTTAGAGTATTACGATGAAGAAGGAAAGTATTTGAAGATGTTTATAGGAAACTAGCAAAAATAAATAAATCAATAAATAAGATTAAAATACTAAGATATTGAAAGAAAAAAAATTGTTGAAAAAATTAAAAAGGCATGGACATATTTTTAAATTTGAAGATATGTCAAGGGTCAAAGAAAATATATTGACAGACAGTCATAAAAAGTAGTAATAACAATTTTATGAAAAGAGCAAAAAATTGAAAAATTTGAAGAAAGTGACTTAAATGGTTGTATATTTTTATCAAAACATTTATATAATTAAGCTCTTATTACAGTTAATTAATAAAAAGTTAAAATAAATACACTAAAAACAGGAGCATGATTTCAAAGTCCAACCTTTTCATCAATTGTATTATGATATAATCCCATACATCCAATTCAATAACAGAATTTTATGAGATTGTTCACTTTTAACATTTTATTAATAGCTATAAAATAAAACAAACAGCTTTAATTTTTAAAAAACAAAACAAAATTATAATGATGATATTAATTAATAATTTATTTCATTGATGTTGCTTTATTGGGTACTAAATATCTATACAGTTCTAAATTCATATTTGTGTAAGAATTTAAAACTTACATCTCTTCTCTCCAGAAGATAATCTTTTTCTCTCATGTCCCTAAATAAAATATAAATAACAAAATGTAAATTCACATGAACATATAAACAAAAAAATCATATTTTATATCATAAAAAAAAAAATCACATAATTTCTAGTATTAATAGATTGCTCTGTATTTATATAAAAACAATATTACAAGTGAACAAACAAATTACTGCTAGCCTCTGATCTGTTATTTGTCATATATTGTGAAGTTATCTTTAATTTCATTTATAGCAAACTTTTCTTTTTATAAAGACTTCAATACCATATCCTTAATTGTATTTTATCCTCCAAATAAAAGCAATCAATATCACACTTCTTTAAAAATGTTGTAATGTAAATAGGTTCTGTCTGTCCAATAGAAACTATGCTCAATCCCATCGTAAAATAAATATTATTTCTACTCACTCATTTCATATATTCAATCCAATAACATGTATCCTAAAAATAAAATAAATTCACTATTGTCGCATCCAGCATAAAAAAACTTAATATTAGTTTTTTGATCTTGGAATCTTATTTTCATATTCAGAAATACCTTACTATACAAATTAAAAAGCATATGAAACACTTGAACGAGAAGCTATACAGATTCCAAAAATTACTATACGCTAAGCACTTTCGAGCCCATTTGCCTATGAGGCAAATGGCCTCGAAAGCGCTTAGCGTATAGTAATTTTTGGCAAATGGCCTCAAAAGTGCTTAGCGTATAGTAATTTTTGGAATCTGTATAGCTTCTCGTTCAAGTGGCAAATGGCCTCGAAAGCGCTTAGCGTATAGTAATTTTTGGAATCTGTATAGCTTCTTGTTCAAGTGTTTCATACGCTTTTTAATTTGTATATTAAATTATCGAGGGAGAAGTTTAAAATCCTTAATATTTTAGAAAAACCTTACATATATTTTTTCCTAAATCTTAAATTAATATGAAATAAGTATCTTACTTCTATACAACAAATTTGGCAAACAAAGTCCTATACATAACTAATTTAGTTAAAGTAGTTATCACACTAGTTGTAGGACTAAGTAATCTAGCCTAACTTGTTAAATATAGCTGAAGTAAATCTATGTTTCTATCTAAATAAAATGTCTAAGTTTTAAAAATTGCTTCACATTCTCAAGCTGATAACTATGTCCAAGATATAAGTTGCTCAAGATTTTTCTTCTGTGTAACTGATAAAGCATTTGAATGTTTTTAAAATTACATGATTAAATTCTTTATAGATTATATTCAAGTTAAAAAGCATCTGATGATTATCTTTTGATTTGACAATAATAGCAGAAGGCAAGCACTGGCATAACTATTTCATAAGTGTTTAAAAATAATTCTAATAATTATCATTTTAAATAAAAAATAAATTTAAAGTGAATACATTTCTCCCTTTAACATCAATTATCATTTCAAGTGACTATGATTTAGAAGCTACATAAAAATCCATTTCAGTGGGCGAGTTATTTTGAGACACTGAAATGTAATCCCCAAAATAGAAAAAATATATATATATATTTCAAATACAGCCACAAAAAAACTGTATTTATGAATTCTTTGTTTGAAAAAAAAAAAATGCTAAACAGAAATGAATCTAAAAACTTTCAAATGAAGTTATAGCAGAATTGAATTATATTTTGACTAACATAAAATATATCTTTTAAAACTGTGATGACCTTAATAGAAGCAATCATCAATTAGTGATGAGATATAACGTAGGTATTAATGCAAGTCTAGGTAGACAAAAAGTATTTTAAAAAACTCACCATTATCAGTTGATAATCTTCAGAAACACTCCAATTAATTTAAATTACAACTTGCCAATTGTTTCTTTTTTTAAAAAAATTAACAATTTTGAAGATGGCTCGGACTTGAATGAAATCGATAAAAAAATAACTAATATACTATTACGGAACTGCAAGAAAATAATTGATAAAAAAAAACATCAAGTTGCTAGTAAATTTTCTCCTGAGACATGATAATGTATGAAGAAAAGAACTGATACGAAAATTTTAAAAAATGATCTATTAAAAAATAATAATTATGAATTGCTAAGAAAAGCTACAGAAAGTAACAAAAGTCTCACAAGTATAAAATAACATGGCAAAACTCTCTATGCAGTAGTGCCATCCTGTGCCAACCAGAGTAATCAATGGATGCCAGAAGGCTTGTGCATAAAATCCCTATCTAGGGTCTACTCATCCAATATCCCCAGACTAGTTTCTGGCTTGTGGCCTTCATCAGTGAGGAGCCTTGGATCTGAGAGCATTGCACCTAGATCAAGGTGCAGTCTCTTAACTGACGAAAGCCACAAACCAGAAACTAGTCTGGGGATACTGGATGAGTAGGCACTAGATAGATATTTTTATGCACAAGCCTTCTGGCATCCATTGATTACTCTGGTTGACACAGGGTGGCACTACTGTATGGAGAGTTTTGCCTTGTTTAATAACAATTATGCGCTAATATGAGAGATAGGAATCGTGTGATGTTTATGGGTTTATAAAATAACATCTTGGAAGGAAGTCTGTTTCAGCAATAAGGTAAAAAAATTAAACTATTAGTAAAAAGAGAGATGACATCATAAAACACATTAAAATATTCTATAAAAAATCATAGAATAATAAAGAACAAGAAAATAAAGTATCCCGTATATTTACTACATTTTGTGAATTGCTAAGTATTTTAAATAAAGAGATGAGATATACAATTAAATCTATAAAGAAGCAAAAACTCCAGGAAATAATGGAATCTTTATTGATATTTTTTAAAAAGCAGATAAAGAAATAGAAAAATTGTTAATAAAGTTATATACCCAATGTCTAAATGATAAAAATGATGACTGGAAAATTACAGCAGTAATATTGACATTCAGAAAAGATGATAAAGAATATATTAAAAAATTACAATCTATCAATTCTATTTAAAATTTTTACGAGATAACTATAACTCGTCTATGTAAATGAACACTGAATTCAAACTAATGAAAATAAATTGGATTTAAAAGTGGTTTTAACACAGTGAATCTCAACTAAGTATTGAGAAAAATTATAGAAAGGATTGATAAATATGAACTGCAATTATGCTTTAGATTTATAGATTATGAATAGGCATTTGATTGTATAAGCATATTTCCACAGTGAAATATTCTCAAGAATATATATCTAAATGCATCAGAAGTGATAGATTACATGGCACACTAAGAAAATTAAAGTTAAGAAATATATACAACAGGATGATTCCAAATCTTCAAAACTTTTTATAGCAGTTTTATAAAAAGTATTTTGAAAATTAAAATAAAAAGATAAGAGATAAAAGTAAATAGAGATATTTAAGTGATTTTGCAGATGAGATGTGATTGTATTTTCAAATAATGTTTCACAGCTTCAGAAAATGTTGCAAGAGTTATCAGATGAAAATAAAAAAATAGATACTAAAGATAAATGCTAAAAAGATTAAAACAATGTTCAATAAATTTTCTAAGAAGAAATAAACAAATATTGATAATGATGAATTAGAAAAGAGATTGAACAATTACAAATATCTTGGTCAAACTATTAATAAAGATAAAAACATAATGGATAAAACTAATCATAAAATTAAAATTGGAAGTGCTTTTGGTAAAAATAACTTACTATTAAAAGGAAATATGCCTATATGTTTGAAAAGGAAGATTTTTAATGTATGTGATCTAATGGTTTTTATTTGATGGATCTGAGACTTGAGCACTTAACAACAGAGAAATACTGAGACTTCAGACCATTCAACAAAGTATGGAGTATTAAAAATAGGAAGGGATCAAAAGCAAAATAGTTGGGTGAGAGAATAGACAATTATCAATTGACGTCGTCGAAAGAATTATGAAACTAAAATGAAGCTAAATTGGACATATTGCTAGAAGAGATGATGATAAATAAAAAGTTGAAAATTTTAAATTGGATCACAAGAGATTGTAAAAAACTTGGAAAGAGATACATGTGAGATGGATCGGTCAAATATGAAAGTTTTCTGATGTAATATGAAAAGAAGCCATTGATTGAAGAGACTGGATCTTCGTTCTCCAATGCATTGATAATATTTAAAAATAATGAACTCAAATGTATTTAAATATAGGCCCCAAAACAGTTACAAAAAAAAAATTATTTCAAACATGTGCTTCCCCATTTTTTTCAATAAGTATTATTGAACTGATTTTACTTAATTTCCATTTTGCTAAATGACATAAAATACTTTATAGAATTGTTTTTTGTTTTTTTTTAAATACTTTATCTCAACTAAACATGTTTATATTATGGATGTATTTAAAGGGGAAATTTTTTCTTTCTTCTTTAAAATGAAACATATTTCATCCATACAGATTATTATTATTATTTTTTTTTGAGTTCTTTCATCAATGAAATATGTTAAGAACAACAAATTGCCATTTCTAAAGAAAAATACTTGAAAATACATAATCAATGATTTAAAAATATCTGTACATATATCCATTATCAAAGTTTTCTCTGAATACATGATACTATTACTGTCTTTGTAATGTTTTGGTTATGGAGTTATAAAAGTTATTTACCAATTCATATCTCTAATCATATAAGCCAGCATGTAGCTATAATAGTCATCACTTTTAGGAATACTCTTGTATATTATATTAGTATTTCAGTTAAAGAATTAAATTAATTCGGTTTTTTGCATAAAATCAAATTGATCTAAAAATTATTAAATGAAAAAATATTTACACTGTAGCCTAAAATATTGATTTTGCATGATATATTTTGTCAACTTGTTTTTTTAAATACGAGCACATATATAGGACTAATGGTAAATTGCTTGCTTACTATACTGCAATAAACTGATTGTGTTATTATTACATAGAAATTATAATTTTCTTATATTTTTATTAATTTTGGGTTTTTAACAAAAAATAATCCTTAGTAACCAGTCTTCCAATTTATACTGTATTAATTAAAAGTAATGACTTGCTCATATATTTACTCCTATGCTACCAAGAACAGTTTTCTGCAATTTATACTAAAACTAACTAATGTAAGCTTGGCATACAAATGGGTACCAAATAATACAATACTATTTCAGCTATTCTCAAACAGATTTCTGACTTTTATAAATGCATTAATTCCAGTTTTGAATCTTAATCCTTACTCACATGTAAGCCACAACCAGTCTGGTGATATTATAGCACTATATCATCTGGTGATCATTGATTAATCAAGTTTATAGAAGATGGTTCTAGACTAGTAGAAGAGTGCCCTCCCCATATAAATAACTTTTATCCCAAATGGTTTTCATAAAATATTTTACCTGTGAAATTGTTCTCACTTACCCTTTGCCTTTAGAATCAGCTCGTTGCTTGTGTTCTTGAGAGTATCCTGTTTCTCCATTCTGACGATCATACCATTCAAATAAAACCCGTAATAGAGAAGGCAAGCAATGCTCTGCTACAGAGCTCAAACAACTTAAGAGCTGAAAAAAAAAAATCTGAAGTTATAAAATTATTTATCAGTCATGATTTTATTAAATTATAATGGCTAATTGTACTAATTTATTATTATTATTATTATTATTATTATTATTATTAATAATAATAATAATAACAATCCGAGCAGCAACCTTCGTACTTTATGCATTTTGGTGCACACGATGCACATTTGCTTTTGGCAACAATACAAGGCGGCATCCATCAACTTTTCACAACAAGTTAGCACAATTAAAAACCAGAGACAATAAAATAGCACACCCAGACATTTTCGCGGCTACTTGGTCACTTGTAAAACAACGGTCAAATCTCTAATAGTTCTGCCTTTCCTCAATAATAGACTTAAAAAGAAAACAAGAAAATGGACAGCAAAAATCCATGAATCAATAAAGATAACTTAGGCTAAACAATCCATCACTCACCCGGTATATATATGTAAGAACTTGGAAAGAACAATATATATAATCCTCGGAAATATCAGTGTAAATGCATGTATATAAAAATTATTAATGTAACCTGTTTTCTAGATTGAATAAAAGTTCCCTTTTTGAATCATCATCATCATCATCATCATCATCATCATCATCATCATCATCATCATCATCATCATCATCATCATCATCATCATCATCATCATCATCATCATCATCATCATCATCATCATCATCATCATCATCATCATCATCATCATCATCATCATCATCATCATCATCATCATCATCATCATCATCATCATCATCATCATCATCATCATCATCATCATCATCATCATCATCATCATCATCATCATCATCATCATCATCATCATCATCATCATCATCATCATCATCATCATCATCATCATCATCATCATCATCATCATCATCATCATCATCATCATCATCATCATCATCATCATCATCATCATCATCATCATCATCATCATCATCATCATCATCATCATCATCATCATCATCATCATCATCATCATCATCATCATCATCATCATCATCATCATCATCATCATCGTAAACATTAAAAATCTTTCATTTTTGCCATTCCATCTTTTAGTTAATATCTTACTAAAATAGAAACATTACAGTCCAAAGAAGACATTAAAGTTCATAGAATATAATTGTGAAAATAGCATCAACAGTTTGTTTTATAATCTTCATTCCTATTTTACTAATAAAGATTTTAACCTGATTTAAAAAAATATTCATTTAAGGATGGGAAACCCTAAGACAAATTCTATACTTAATACTGTCCCTGGATATTAATTCATATGCACAAATTCATTCAATAATATAATGTTTTCAAGATTAATACTTCTTTGTATATTTTAATAAAACACAGAGAAATTATTAGACCATTTTATAAACTTACCTGGTCAAAGAAAGGATCTTCACCTCTTTGTAGAGATTTGGATAATGTCCTTTCCTACAATAATAAAAAGTTTTACTATTGCAATATTTATTACTTAAAACTGAAAGCATTATTCAATTATATTAGCAACTTGATTTTGCGATAAAATAGAAAATAGGTTATTTTAAAAAAAATCAATGCTCTGAATCTAAAAATGAAAACACAATTCTAGGGTTTTTTAAATACCTACCACAATAAAATATAACACTGCGAGATGATCTCATACACATCTTTATAGTACAATTACATAACTTTAGTTGTGATTGTTTTGTGAGCATTTTATTATTTAGTATGTATTGCAGTCAAATTAATTGTTATATTGTATTTGATTTTTGCCTGATATATTCATAAGAAACTCCTCTAGATATGCAATAAGAAGAGCATGAAGTAATTATGGTGTAAATAAGAAGCGAGATAATCTTATTAAACTGCTTGTATAAACAGAAGTCTTTTAAACCTCATCCCAATCTTATTCAGTTCGACTGACATTCCTTTTCAAGATTACCTATCAATTGTGCTTAAGACTTAACTCGCAAGTTCACATTCTTTGCATCTTTTACTTTAATTTAGATCCATACATGCAGTACTGCAAATATAGAAACCATATTTTAATCAATATTCATGAAATTTTTTAAGAACACCATGACTAGTGTATCAGGATGCAAAAAAGATAGTGTCTACAAAGACCCAGAAGTTCTGATCCATTCTCAGTTATTGCTATTGTTTTTATTAAAGATTTTGAAAGTAAATATTAAATAATATAAATTATATAACATTTAATAATATTATACCTCTCTTCTCTGCATGTGAAATTTTGTACTTAAATTAAAGAGCGAAATCTAAGAATAAAATTGGAAAATTTCTGAAATAAAAAATTATTTTAAATGTCAAAAAGTATACACATACCTGTAGAAGTCCTTCATGAAATATCAGGCACCTAATACCCCCATTAAATAATATTTTGAAGCATATTTGGTTCTATGTTTCACCATAGGCAAGGCAATTCAAATGGGGGGGGGGGATTATTCATTTTTTGCATTATTGATGGGAGAGTGCATGACAATTTTCTAGTGAATGTGTGAAAAGCAATACCATTCTCCATTTTACATATGTAAATGCTATAGGCATTATTTTTTCCTTAAATATTCTTGATTATATTTCTAATAAAACTATGAATGGATAAAACAGTAGCAACTTTCCCTATACAGTAGTACCATCCAATCCAAGCTATAGTAATCAATGGATAGTAGAAGGATTATGCATCAATCAAAATCCCTATCTACTGCCTCCCCAAACCAGTTTCTAGTTTGTGGCTTTCATCAATGAGAAGCCTTGGATCGGATCTGAGAGCACTGCACTTAGACCTTTGGATCTAATGCAACCCTCCAGCAACCACCTTTTATCTTTGTAGTCAACTATATTAATCCAAAAAAAACACAATAATATGTTCAATCCAAGTTCATTCATATCCATTGATTACTATGGCTTGCACTACTATATGGGAAGAATTGCCATTGTTTTAACAGCTTGTGTAAGAATAAGAAATGGTGATCATGTGATGTTTTAGCAGTTTTATATATGGATAACCCTGTAATTTGCATTTCAAGTAGGCTAGTAATTTAAATGTTTCACTGGTACCATGGGTTTAAAATACATACTTACCATTTCATGAAAGTTACAATAACAAACCATATTATTTACAAAGCAGTTTTTACTTGTGTTAATGTAGGAAAAAATAAGATTACATGTTGCAAACTAACATTTATATGTAATATATCCAATACTATCAATACCAAGTTATTGAAAATTTTATATAATGACAAAATAACATTTTGCATTAGTGCCAATTAACCAGATGCAAAATGACAAAACAAAATGTATTTTTGAATTTCATCACAATGAAATTAGTAAAACCCATCTATTTTGGTTTTTACTACAGAAAAGTTTTTATTTGCACATTAGTGTTATTTGTAAATATAAATATACTGTAAATATTTGAATTGAACATAACTGAAATTACTAAAAACTACTAATATTAAAAAAAAAAAATGAGAGAGGAATGGGTCAATTCACATTTAAAATTCTGTAATAGTATAATTTTTCATTGTTTTTATTAAAAATGAACACTATCTAATTTCTCCTTAACTCTATATATTATCATCAGCTTACAGAATACATGTCTGACACCACACTCTATTGCAAGGGTTTTAAAATAACAAATGAAATAAAAAAAGTTATTGTTTATGATAATTTATTTTAAAATAGAAGAATAAAAGTTTTGACTGAAGATAACTACTTGAAAGTAACAAAACATAAAAAAATCAATAAAATTATGCACAAAAATTAAATGACAAAAATGATTTTGAAATATAACTTACAGTTATAAAGACAGTTTTTCCCTACCCCAAAAGTTTCATGTAAAGAATGTGTCAAAAATGACAACAGCAATTACATGAAAACAACTCTAAAATATTTAAAAATAAATGAATCAATACAAAAAAACAACAACAATATCTTACAAATACAAAAACAGAAATAGGTTTGGCAAATAAATAAGAACTCGAAAAACTGAAATTGTTATAGGTAGATGTAATATTTTTTACATACTGATTCTAACTCTTGCCTTAGATGAAGTCTGTATTGAATTTCATCTTACCTTCTTTAGTCATCTTCATAAGAAGAGACTTAAGTATTTTTTCTTAACTTTATTAGTTTAGGTTTGTAATATTTTCCTTCTTTTATTTCTTTAGTTTTATTACTAATAAATATATGGGGCAGGGTGACAACTGATCAGTCACATCAATATTTAAAAATAATTTGTAACTTTATAAGAAATCATGCGATTGAATTTATTCATGTAATCTTCAGTGATTTGATATCTAATACTAGTAAATATATGCTTATATATACATAAAGAAATAATGAATATCTCCCTTATACTAAGTATTCATATATAATAATTATTCAAGATAATAATATCCTAAATCCCTTTAAACTTTTTTTCCCAATGAACTTATACAGAATATTAAGAAAATATTTTCTTTTCACATTTAATTTTTGCAATATATTAAATTTTATTGGTTAATGTCTAACATTTTGTCTGCTTAAAAATCTTCTTCAGTTTTTTAAATTAATATTGAATAATAATATATAGTGCTACACTTGACGCATATAGTGAAATTAAAATTCTTTTAATTGAAATAGTTCTTCATCGTGGCTTAGTGCTTTCAAAGATTCTCTGTCCATAATCATAGCCTTTAACTGTAATAATTTATGCAAATTTATGCAAATTCAAAAAGATAAACTACCTGAATGAACTTGCATAAATTTGCATAAATTATTACAGTTAAAAGCTATGATTATGGAGAGAGAATCTCTGAAAGCGCTATGCCATGATGAAGAATTATTTCAATTAAAAGAATTTTAATTTCACTATATGCATCAAGCGAATTAAGTTTCATATAGTTATTAATAGTGAAAGAAATTTGAAATTACAATATACAGTGTTAAAAGAAAAGAATACTGATTGAATCATAAGATTATTTATTCAGAAGAAAAATCTGAAAATAATATTTTAATAAATAGATTATAACTATAAATCATCTAGAAAACAATAGAATATTAATTGGGCTTAAAGAGGATGACATAAATGAAATATATATTATAGATTGCAAAGCATTATCATCATGTGAAAGTGATCACACAAAGATAATACTTTAAATAAATTGGAAGTCATGATTTATGAAGGTTTTGCTTTTCATATATGTTTGTTTTGTTTTTTTTTTTGCATTAAATTAGATTATTTATTGAATAAACATAAAAACTATAATTTTTTAATATATACAAAATCTTAAACCTATATATTACAAAGATTGCTTCTAATATGGAAAGAGCGGCCAATCAAGTCTTGACTATAATTTAATATACCAATCTTTTTGCAATAAATTAATGTTTTATTCAAACATTTAAGCCGACAATGCTATGTCAAAAAAAAAAAAAAAAATCACTAAAAAGATAGAGAAATTGCCTTACTCCTATTTATTAAATGATATTCTGCTAATTATCAAAACAAACAAAAAAATAGATAATTTTTTTTTTAAAAAAAAATAATGCTTTGATGTAAACAGTACTAGCTGACTAAAAACTTGAAAAATAACAAAGTAATCTGACTAAAAAGCAGGAAAAAAACTGAATATTGGTTAATTTGCCATTCTTGAAAAATATCAGAGATCTTAAAAATCTAGATTTGTTATAAAACAATTGGAAATTGCAGGAATATTAATTTCAAAAAGGTATTTGAAGCTCAAATAAATCATAAAACTCAATAAGGTCTCAAATGCTTTTATGAAATGACAATATTCCTGCAATTTCCAATTATTTTATATCAAGTCTAGATTCTTATGATCTGATATTTTAGAAAAATGGCAAATTAACAGACATTTGTTGTTGTTTTTTCTACTTTTTAATCATATTACTTTGTTATTTTTCTACTTTTTATTTGGTTAGTACTGTTTATATAAAAGCATTATTTCAAAAAAAAAATTTTTTACATATTATTTTGTTTAAAATAAAAAATATAAAAAATCTCGACTGGAAAAAATTTCAAAAATTTGGACATAGAGACAGAAGCAGACAGATATGGCAAGTTAATAAAAAAAAAAAAAAAGCATTAAAAAAATATTACTCATTTGAAAACGCAAGCTTAAGTAAAAATTGAAAATATTTTAACAACTTTTGTCCATCGGACTTTCTTTTAAAACAAAAATTTCAATACTGATCAGAAATTAGGGTTTTGAGAATTATTTCCTCAATGCACTACCATTTAGAAATATCTAATAATCCTAAAAAGAAGTTGTTCTCACATTAAGTGTCAACAATTATCATTTTTTTCTACAACTAATGAGCTCCTAAAGAGGCAAATAAAAAAAGTTTTTTTGACCAATGAAAATATTAGTAATCTTATCAATATTGATTATATAAAAAATATGATATTTGATCGAGTTCAAATAATTTTTATGACTCATAAAATCATAAACAAAAATTAGTTTAAAATCTTTTAAAATCCTTTTAAGAAATGTGATGAAAAAATTCTGTTAACCTGCAAATATCCAGTTATGAGAAATTTTAACAATCATATAAAATCAAAAACAAATGAAGGGATAAGATGAGCACAACTATTCCATTCAATTGATCAAATGAATTTTTTGGTTTTACTTTCCTCCACAATGAACTTATCTCCAAGTAAAAAAAAAACAACAGTGTTATCTGAAAAATTTGTTTATTGCTAAAAGCATATATTAAATTTTTTATTCATTATTCTCTTCTATGCTTGGGGTGATTAATAATGAATATGGACTCCATAATAATGAATGTGTCACCTTGGATTTTGAAAAATTAACAGATGATGGATTAATCGGATAAAATGTTATTCATATAATAATCAGTAATTGAACTTTGGATTTAATGATATCTAAAAATAATTGCTGTATGAAAACAATGAAGTATATGTGAGAAAAATCATCACACCCATTGACAACTTTAGTGTTACAACTGTCAACTA
This sequence comes from Epiperipatus broadwayi, assembly GCA_028023455.1. Taxonomy (NCBI): domain Eukaryota; kingdom Metazoa; phylum Onychophora; class Udeonychophora; order Euonychophora; family Peripatidae; genus Epiperipatus; species Epiperipatus broadwayi. The sequence continues at coordinate 2,844,108 of JAQFVV010000037.1, forward strand.
GTCAATAGACTTTAATTTTATTGATCCAAGATTATACAGTATTATACATAAAAAAATGAATATTTACATGATATTAATATAATATAGAGCCAATGTTATGCACCATTGTTAACAGCTATAAATATAATTAATAAAATTTGAAAAAGATCATTGTATGGGAACTTAAATCATAGCATATAAATATTTTGCAGGATGATTTCAATTAAATTGGCTTAATCTGTATTAAATATAAGGGTTTGAAAGGGCAAACCAGTGTAAGATATTCATGAGAGAAAATATCAGTAGTGAATATTTGAAGAACTTTCTAGAAAATACATGCTCACTAGTCTTACATCAAATTTATTTTCAAATTACTAAATGGTATTTTCTCAAAAACAACTTACTTAAATGGAATACCAAGCATAAATTTGGAGCTTATGTGTTTTGTTTGTAAGATGAAAAAAAAAAAAAAACATTTTAATATATATTTAAAGAATGTAAGGCATTTAATTAAACAAGTAAAATAAAAAAGTAATTTACTCCATGTATAAACTCAAAAAGGCAAATTATAAGTTTTTCTCCACATAATTGCTTTAATTAAAAGTGTGATCAATAAATTAATACAATCTTTAACAATGAAGAATAATACAGCTGACTTAAAAAACTTGAAAATGAATGAAATAAATAGTTTAACAAATGTCTCAGTATATTCCAAACAAATTATTGGGGGGGGGGGGGTCAAAATACTGGTTTGTCTTTGTGTAATATAGAAATAATATTTTATAAAATTAAAAAAAGTTGTTAAAAATTAAAATTCTTATAAGACACTTAATGCCAAAAAGTAAAAGAAATTTAAAAAAAAAATAATGACTTGCAAATCAAAATATTATATGTATATAGTTATATTAAAAAACAATAACAACAAACAAACAAAAAATATATATAATGTATTCTTTTTGTTAACAAAGGTATTATTATTTAAAATATAAAAAGACCATTGTTTACATGCTCTATTAATTTCCTATCTAATGTTTCCCTATACTTAAATATTATCTAAAAGAAATGTCATCTCCTAACAATTCCAATTAACTTTTAATTTTTTTAAAAAATCTATAGACATGCTTGAATTTGTTCAAATTTTCTATAGCATCAACTAGAAAAATCTTGGACTATAAATTATGACATTTATAAATGATTTCATCTTTCTTAAAAGGTTCAGTGTGATGGTTCAGTGGCAGATTAAGAGATAAAGATTTGAAAATCAGTACATAAATAAATAAAAAAACTCACTTCAAATTAACTAGTTAAATGTTCAATCTTTCCTATAGGGAGCTTAAATGTCACATGATCTCCCAAGCAATTATTCAATTTTTTATTTTTTTTTACAATTTCACACACAACTAATATTCAGTTTCTTTTGCTAAATTAATATTTGTTTTTAAAATATGGAATATGATTATTGTAATAATGACCATGCTAAAATAGTTACTTTATAAAACTTAATTTTTCAAAAATCCCTTAATAAATTCAAAAATATAAAAACTTCAAACAGAAAATATAATAATTAATGCACTTATTTCTTGTGGGTGTTCAAGCAAATTTTTCCCAAATGGCTGAGTGATTATTTAATTTAAAACTAATCAACTACAAAACAATTTATAGTGGATTTCCAGAAAACTACAAGATATCAGGGAGTTAGTTATCCCTAATTAGCAGATCGATTTAATAAACAGTGGAAGTACTGTTCCTATGAAGTAGTTTATCAACAATTCTAGGGGGGTAGTGTTAAATAGTGTAAAGAGACTGCCAGTGCAAAAAAAAAACTCCTGCTGAATGTTATCTACCAAAGAAGCACAAGTTCTGAAAGCAATGATCCATGAATTTTTATTAGGATACATAAATTTACATTTAAAATTTTATGTTGTACTTTTAAAAGATATATTTTAATTTTCATTAAAATATAATTGTATAGTATATACAGCAATTAACTTTATATATGGTTTTAATTTTACATATATTTTTTTTTCCTAAAATAGTTTTGGATAGTAACTTTGATCTTGGCTGTGGGTATAGTATGAATTACTCCTAAATAGATATATTTCAATATAAATTATAATAAATCAATGATATAATAAATAGAATTCTAGAGCCAAATAATTTATTTTAGCAGGTTCCATGGTACAAATAAATTATCACATGATCACCACTTCTTATGCTTGTGTATAACTGTTGATAATTAGTTTAACATTAATTTAACTCACTATACGTATTGCCACACACAGCAAGCTAGAGTAATCAATGGATGCCAGAAGACGTGCATAAAATCCCCATCTAGGTGCAGTGCTCTCAGATCCAAGGCTCCTCACTGACGAAGGCCACAAGCCAGAAATTAGTTCGGGGATATTGGATGAGTAGGCACTAGATGGGGATTTTATGCACAAGTCTTCTGACATCCATTGATTACTCTAGCTTGCTGTGTGTGGTAATACGTATAGTGAGTTTTGCCTGTTTTAACAACAAATAAATTATGTTGTGTTGTTTTTGCATAGAATGTTAAGTAACACTTGAGTGGTAATATGGCAGAATGAGTTCAAGTAGTCAAATTTACTTTTTTTTTTTTTAATTCCTTCAAGAAATTGTTCAAACTTTTAAACTTAATCATGGACTCAAGAATCATATGAGCATATTGCTTCATCCACCAAGGTGAAATTTGTATCATGTTACGGCTTTTTTTTTCTTAGAGATAATGTAATCACTTATCTACTGACTTAGATTAATGTAAGATCTTTCAACATCATTATTATCATTTTCGACCATTATTGATCCACTTCAGGATGATGGACTTTCAAAATTTAATCCAGTTTCTTCAATCTCTAGCCTCTCTTGTCACATAATCTTAGCATACTCCCTTATTTCTTTCATCTCATATGTAGTCTTTTTCTAGGTCTTTTACACATCTTTTGGGATTCAGTTTATGACTTCAACTTTCAATCTATTACCATCTCTTCTAGTAATATATCTTGCCTAGCTCCATTTCGGTCTCTTAATTCTTTTTATAATATCAATGATATCTGTTTGCTCTCTCACCAAAATTTTATTTTTGATTACTTCTGGTTATTTCTCACATATATCTCTCCAAATACTTCATTGAGTTTCTGAATTCCTATATAACTTTTCGGTTAAATGTTCAAGTCTCAGATCTATAAGCAATAATTTATAAAATGTTATTAAAAACCTTTCTTTTCAAATCCATAATATATTTCCTTTTAATATTGAATTATTCCACCAAAAGCAATCCATCCAAATTTAATTCTATGAATAATTTCATCCATTATGTTTCAATCTATATTAATAGTTTAACCAAGGTATTTGTAGTTGTTACCTTCTTCTAATTTATCATTATTAATATGTATTTTATCCTACTTTTTTATTCATCTGATAACTCTTGCAACATTTCCTGAAGTTTTGAAGTATTATTTGCAAAAACAATTACATCATTTGCAAAATCTAAATGATCTTTTGATTCCACTTTGAGGCCTTAAAAGAAATGAGCAGGACACATTCCTAAAATACCCACTCTATACATTCTTGTCATTGCAGTTGTTATTATTATAATTTATTCACATAATATAGGAGCATGGATGAACTGCTCATCAACATGCATCATTCAGTGTGGTGAGTTTATTGGCTTTTTATATCTAAGTTTAAGATCACGAAATAATATGGAATTTCTTTTCAGTTATCTGATAGTTCTTAACTGAAATATCAGTTGAGTTTTTTTGAAGGCAGAATGAATTTGGATGTGTGTGAGTATGTTTAATAAATAAATACTTATTTACAAAGTACTATTGGATGGATAGTTAGGTTTACTGTAGACTAACTACATGGGCAGAAAAAAATCATAAACCTGTTTGTGACCTTAAAAAAGTTCAAGGTTCAAATCTCAGGTCTTGTGAAGAACTAAACTGTTCGGGACATGTAAAAAAAATGTTTGATTATACTATAATTAAATTAAATAAATTACTTTAGAGCTTCAGAAAATGTTGCAAGAGTTGAGATGAAAGTAAGAAAGTAGGACTAAAGGTAAATATTAAAAAGACTAAAATAATGTTCAATGGATTTTTTCAAAAAATAAAAATAAAGATTGATTATGCTGAATTAGAAGAAGTTAATAACTAAAAATACCTTGGTCAGATTATTACTACAGATGGAAACATAATGGATGAAATTAATCATACCATTAAACTTGGTTGGAGTGCTTTTGGAAGAAATAACTTAATATTAAAAGGAAATATGCCTAAAATGTGTTTTACCCATTCTTATTTATGTATCAAAGACTTCAGACCACTCAAAGAAGTATGGACAGATGCATGTTAGGAGTAACAAGAAGAGATCAAAAACGCAATATATGGTTAAGAGAACAACAGGTGTTATTGACATCATTGAAAGAATTAAGAATTTGGAGTTGGGCTGGATATATTGCTAGAAAAAATGATAATAGATGGACAATTGAAATCTTAAACTGGATTCCAAGAAATTGTAAAAGACCCAGAAAGAGATTACATGTGAGATAGGTGGATGAAATAAAGTGTGTATGGGTGATAGGGGAAGAGAGGCTAGAGATCAGAGAAAATGGATTAAACTTGGGAGATACCTTCAACCTGCAATTGATCAATAATGATTGACAATGATGATGATGATGAAATTATTTTAAATTAATAAACAATTTTTAAAATTCAGCTTAAAAATACATATATACTCATTAAAAAAATCTCTTTTTAAAAAGATAAATTTTCAGTTTATTTATACTTTTTTTTTTTTTCAAATAAGTTACAAACTTGTTTCTATTTTTGGTTTTCAAATAATTTCATACTCTGTTGAAAGGATAAAAAAAAAAAACCGGCATATATATATCACTCTTATCTTCCCACTTGAAGCCTATTTTAAACTAAATCAAAAGTCATAGCTGGACTAGATTAAATGTACCGTTGAAATGACTTAAAAAGTAAAAAAAAAAACAATACTTTTTTTTTGTTTTAATAAACATATTTAAGTAAATGGTTTATTGAACTTCACCTAAAGGTTTCAGCAGATTTAATAATCTAGTTCTCTTTCAGTTGAATTAAATAAAAACACCAACCCAGTATGCTACTTCCCTGAAGCAATTTAAAAATATATGGGGAGTTACTAGTGGTTTGGAAGGGCAATAGCCTACACTTAACGAAAACCATAAAGTTTCCAGGAAATAAAACCACTATAGTTAAAGATGCAGAAAATAAATAAAAAATTGAACTACTTAAAACAGTGTTAAATTTTCACAATATAATTAAATAATAAAAAGCTAATACAAAAAATGAAATTTGTTTATACTTTAAAATATTTAAAAATAAATCATATGGTTAATACAATTTTATTATCTTTTTGAAATTTATTTATACTTTAAAATATTTAAATATAAATCATGGTTCATACAATTTTATTATCTTTTTACAAATAAAGTGGTACTGCTATATCTATAATCTAAGATTCAAATCTGAGCCAAGTGAAATTATTTTTAGAGGTTTGGAATTTATCTCTCAGGTAACTGGTCCATACATAGCCAGCAGTTAATCTTCCAAAATTGATCAGTAAATGGATGTCTATCTATCCTAAACTAGAGAAACAAAAAAAGATTAGTAAACAACTCATCCTTCACTAACTGGTGGTACGGTCTTCTCCACTGTTGCTCTATGAGTCTATTGGAAGACTTAGCCCTCCAGTAGATTATTAATTAAAAAGGCTGATTAATAAGTAAAGAATAACTAATTCAAATAATTATTCACATAAAATCAAAATCAAACATCATCTAGGAAAATTATGAGTCACTAAACAGAACTAAATTAACAAATAATGATATAAAAACAAGATTATACATAATAAAATATCTAAATTTATGTACGGAAAAAAATATAGTGAGTATATTCAACAAATCTGTAAACAAATATTTTTGTTTCACCTTCAATAGTACTTCATAAAAACAGCTCCTGTTTAATGGCTTTTCATGATAAGGCTGATTTAAAATTGTATGTGAGTGCAATTCTCAGATATATGCACTTAAATGTCAGCCTGAGAATTACACCAAGCATTATTTTCCTTTCTGAGCACTATCTCTGCTTACAGAATTCATACATGTTATATACTGAGTAATATATGCATAATATTTTTGTATTCATATTAACATATGTATATAACAAATTATATGTAAATTTTTAAAAAAAACTTTCAATACTTTCCCATTTTGCTATACGTGTATAACATAACTATTATTTTTAGCATTTAGCATATTACATATTATATATATATCAGGGATCAGATTCAAAATTAAATAATAATTCAATTTAATAAAATGAAAAAGAGAGGGAGCAGGCAGAATATTTTTGATTAGTGGAGACTCACTTTATATAGTTTTATTAGTAAATTAATTTTACTTCTCTTATTCTATTATTTAAAAGAAACTGAGAAAAGGATCAAAGCTTTTCACTTATTAAAGTAGCTTTTTATTTCTTTCAAAATTGAATGTAGATAAATCAATTTAACAGTATCAAATATATATTTATTTGACAGAATAGCTCAGTTTAGAGGATTGTCTTAAAATCCAATATTCAAAAATCTAAAGGTGTAAGTCTGACTCCTATGCTAGTATTGTTACTGGTCAGGCTTCTGAAGAAGAATGCAGAACTATACAACTCAAAACGTTATTTGTATTAGGAAAAGTTTAAATAAAGTTTAAATTTTTCTAGACATTCAACATTTAATGATAGATAATAGAAATAATCCAACATATTATCACATCTAAAATACCACCATAGCTAATAATAGAATTATTTTCGATACTGTTAAATAAGACATATTTTTAAAAGAAAATATCAATAGTAATAATATAGACTTTATAAAAACATTGTCAGTCTGATACCATTCAACACTTATAATTGTTCAAAGAAGAAATGCTTTACCACAACACAACATTCTAATTTTTATACATATAAATTAGATTATGGAAAGGTTGTGAAACAAATTTCTGCCTGTAAATAATATACTATAATATTAATTTTATTTTGTAAACATCTAATTAATAATAAAATATAAATAATGAAATATATCTGTGTTAATAAAATAAGGTAATAATAAATTTCTAAATAGACAAAAAGAATATAATTCACTTAATAGCAAATTTCAATTTTTAGCAGGCACCTGGTTCCATTCTGACATAAATTGTAAGATGTCAATATATTTCCTCCCTTTAAACATGGTTATGGGAACATTCTGTATATCAGTGATGTTCGGCCTAGCAGTTTTCAATAATTCATAAATATTAATTTTATTTAATCACCTATTAAACACTATAATTATATAAGTATATCTATTTTATTAGATTTCTCTTTTTTAATATAGAGTAGATTGCTGAATCTATCAATATTGAAAAATAGCATGCAGATTGAATATAATGGGTGATTATCCTTTGCTTATAAAAATCCTATAGACTTAGCTTTATATTTACAAAATGGAATACCTGATTTGCATAAAAATATGTGAAATAAAGTACATCTTAGATAAAAGAAAAAATTTAAAAAAACATAAATGTGGTAATTTATACTTAGATTACAATCCCCCTGACCTGATTTTCAAAATTGTTTTAATTTTGTTATCATTATCTCTGCTGCCATTGTTGATTCTATCATTTTGGTTTATAACTATCGATATAGCAATGCATGATTAATGTTTTTTTATTATTATTTAAATATAATATTAAAATAGGGTATTCTGTGTGTTCCATCGTTTTTTAGTAGAATGACATAACTTATCCGTATAAATTTATGACAGTATCATCATAATCAACCATTATCAATCCACTATAGGATGAAGGTCTCTTCAAATTGAATCCATCTTCTTTGATCTTTAGCTTCTCTTCACATCACCTCTGCACACTTTCTTATGTCATCCATCCATCTCACCTGTGGTCTCTTTCTGCATCGTTTTACAATCTCTTGAAACTGGATTCAAATGTCCATCTATTATCATCTCTTCTAGCAATATGTCCAGCCCAACTCCACTTCAGTCTTTTAATTTTTTCAATAACGTCAGTAACACCTGTTTGTTCCCTCACTCATATATTGCATTTTAGATCTCTTCTTGTTACTCCAACATGCATCTTTCCATACTTCTTTGAGTGGTCTGAAGTCTCTCTATTGCTCTTCTATTAAGTGTCCAAGTCTCCGATCCATAAGTAAGAACTGGTAAAATTCATTTATTAAAAACTCCCTTTTCAAACACATAGGCATATTTCCTTTTAGTATCAAGTTATTTCTACCAAAAGCACTCCAACTAAGTTTAATTCTATGATTAATTTCATCCATTATGTTTCCATCTGTATTAATAATCTGACCAAGGTATTTGTAACTGTTAACTTCTTCTAATTCATCATAATCAATCTTTATTTTCATATTTTAAGCAAATTGATTAAACATTACTTTAGTCTTAAAATAATGTCAATGCACTGATTATAATATATATAGCTAGATAAAAATGCTAGAAACAGAATTATAGAACATTATTCAATTAGAAAATTTCATACAATAGTCGTCGTCCCCTTTATAGTCACAATATTTGATATCAAGCTTTGCTGTACATATTGAATTTTATAGAGATAGTAACAAAATATACTAAGTATGTCTATATGTGTTAAAACATTGTATACACATGCATTTAAAATTGAAGCAAATTCCATAAAAACGTAAATATTAACAAACCCAATTGAAATGGGCTGCCTGTTTTATGTTTTATCTTGGTTCAATGATTCTATTAAATCCATGATCAATGCATTGTAATTAATTAAAAGCTAAAGTCACTTAAGAAAAAAGGTTTTAATTTTGAATTACGAAATTTTTTTGATTTACTAGAACAGAAATAGACTGACTCATTTGCTTTGTTCACTTGTTGATACATTTAAACATCACATGATCACCATTTCTTATGCTAGCACATAACTGTTATTAACACAGGCAAAACTCTCCATACAGTAGTACCACTCAGTGCCAACCAAAGTAATCAATGGATGCCAGAAGGCTTGTGCATAGAATCCCTTTCTAGTGCCTACTCATCCAATATCCCCAGACTAGTTTCTGGCTTGTGGCCTTCATCAGTGAGAAGCTTTGGATCTGAGAGCACTGCACCTAGATCTTAGGATCTAATCTGACCACCTTTTATCTCTACTTAAACTACAAAACTATTGAGAATAAAATTGGAAAACAATTTTTTCAATCTAAGCTCAATAGCTCTTATAGTCATGTGGGACTGAACCCAGTTCAATACCTATACATTTTATGTCTGGCTCTTTAACAACCACAGCCACCACTATCCTATTAGGCAGGATTAGTGTTAAACCATTAAACATAACATGATCACCATTTCTTATGCTAGCACATAACTGTTATTATCACTAGCAAAACTCTCCATACAGTAGTGCCACTCAGTGCCAATCAATGGATGCCAGAAGGCTTGTGCATAAAATCCCCATCTAGTGCCTACTCAGCCAAAGACACCAAAATGTATGGATACTGAACTGGATTCAGACCCATATGACTATAAAAGCTATTGAGCTTAGATTGAAAATATTGTGTTTTCAATTTTATTCTCATAGTTTTGTAGTTAAGTAGAAATAAAAGGTGGCTGTTCGCATTAGATCCTAAGATCTTGGTGCAGAGATCTCAGATCCAAAGCTCCTCACTGACGTAAGACCACAAGCCAGAAATTAGTCTGGGGATATTGGATGAGTAGTCACTAGATGGAGATTTTATGCAAAAGCCTTCTGGCATCCATTGATTACTCTGGTTGGCACTGATTGGCAATACTGTACGGAGAGTTTTGCCTGTGTTAATAACAGTTATGTGCTAGCATAAGAAATAGTGATCCTGCCTAATAGGATAGTGGTGGCTGTGGTTATTAAAGAGCCAAAGGCACCAAAATTTATGGGTACTGAACTGGGTCCAGACCTGTATGACTATAAAAGCTATCAAGCTTAGATTGAAAATATTATTGTGTTTTCAATTTTATTCTCATAGTTTTGTAATTAAGTAGAGATGAAAGGTAGCTAATAAGGTTTGCATTAGATCCTAAGATCTGACTGCTAAGATTTGCACTAGATCTTAAAGATCTAAGTGCAATGCTCTCAGATCCAAAACTCCTCACTGACAAAGGCCACAAGCCAGAAACTAGTCTGGGGACATTGGATGAGTAGGCACTAGATGGGGATTTTATGCACAAGCCTCCTGGCATCCATTGATTACACTGAGTGACACTACTGTATGAAGAGTTTTGCCTGTGTTGATACATTTCAACAAATAACAGATTAAATCATGCATACCACTACATAAACAAATATCATTTTCACATTATTATTCATCCTCATACAACGAGAGTAATTTTAAGCATGCAAATATTTTTTCCCCCATATCAAATAATTAAAAAAAAAAAAAACATTCTTAAGTCATAATAATAAATAATTCTCATTTTATTCAAGACTCATCTATTCTGTATTTTATCTCTATTCTTTTCTTCAAGTTCAAGATCTGAAACAGCTAACAATGAATGATATAAAAATAACCACAACAAAATCTTTATGGACATACATTGTGCATATAACATTTAAACTGTACAGAACTTTAGAGCATTAAATACTGACTTAATTATTTTTAAATTATAAAATATTTGTAATGTATTAAAAACTGAAAATACATAAAACTTAGAATTTAGAATCATTATTTCTTTTCTCTTTAAGGCAATGTTGAATTTGTAAATAATCTTTTTATGGAATAACATGATTTCACAGAAAGAAATCAATGTATTATTTATACCTTTCAATTCATATCCACATGGCCATACACTGTGTATGTGTTTAAATGTGCACACAGTTTAGAGTTTTACAGTGCATAACAAATGTCTTGCATCTACAGATTTTTATACTCAAATTAAAAATATTAGAATCCAAGCTGCTGCTAAAAGTAACTATGTTTCTACACATACCTTTTTTTTTCTATAAATTATTATCAGTATTTTTCATTTCTATTGATTAAGTTTCACTTATATAATTAATCTCATGAAGAATAATGAGTCCTCTAAAATACTTTTTCTATAATAAAAAAAAAAAAGATTCACAAAATTGCTGACATTGACAAATTTTCTCATGTCTTTCCATTGTATTGATCTTTAATTACCATTGACTGTTTCATGCAATGCTCAACATTAAAAAAAAGATGACAAGCTAAAATTAACTTAATGATAATAAAAATTTTAAAAAAATATGAGAAGAAATATAAAAAGAAAAAAAATTTTTTTAAAAGAAACCTTAAATATCATTAAACTAATTCATCCATTACTATTTAGAATAATTTTATTTCTCAAAATGCCTTAAAAATTTTAATTCTATATACAATTTACATGACTTTAGTAGTAGTGAATTTAAACCAGACATCAATTAATTATAATATACAATTTTAAAGAATAAATAAAAATACAAAACTCTCATTATACAAAAAATGATGCATTTATTTATTCAGTCACTTTAGAATGATCTTAAATAAAAATTGCATTAATAATATAAATAATTATATTAAAAATATATATTTTTATACTGAATAATGAAAGCAAATGCCTTCTACAAAACTGATAGGGAATTAATACATCATACAAAAAATAAACAAATTACATTTGATTCTATGGTAAAAAAATTAACTTCATTTCCACAGATTCAAAATAGTTTACACCAAGCCTTCTTTCAAAATAAAGTTTTAAATTGAGAATCGGAGATAACTAATGAATAACTAGGCATATTGTTAAATCAAAATCATTGATCTTTAATAAATAGGATGTATGAATTTTTCATAGATAAACAAAGTAAGGTTAAATAAAAAATAATGTTTTAACTAACATAAAATGCACCTTCTAGTTTAATTCTGATGCACTTTTATCATATCATCCTTCTTTTTTTTTTTAATTATATAAAAAGCATTTTTTTTTGCCGCAAACTAAAATTTAAAAAAAAAAATCACATTTATGTCTAAATTTAGGCTTTGCCTTTCACAAAATATTGTATATTTTTGGATTATTTATATAACACTGCTGCTACTATATAGAATACAGTATTTATTTACAACGATAATACAAAGACCAATCTAACAGTTTAGCCTAATGAAACTTTGTATACTGGAAGGAATTGGGTTGTTCTTTTGAAATAAATTTTAATTGACAGAACTAGATATTTTTATCAAAGATTCACACACATCTTTAATACAAAAATTAATTTATTTCACCATATATATACATGCACATATATGAAGACTTTATGATCTAGAAAGTATATCTGTTTGCATATCCATGATCTGAATTCAAATTCAGGCTAGATAATATTAAAATTTTTATACAGGTTTTAAACAAACTTACTGATTGATAAACAGATATCTAGCTATTATTAACTACATGGAAAAGCTCAACCACACCATTCAGCAATTGGCAAACCTGATAAGTAATATATTCACCATTGTGTAGAGGTTTTTACCCTGCAATGGATATTTAAAAGACTTTTATCATTTTTTTATGTATGCCATTTTCTTTTATAGCCAATAAGAGTTATCTTCAATGCTGACTCTTATCTTTTAATCAAAATCTTAATTCAATTATCTAAAAATTCAAATACACTCATCAATATTTTAATTATATTAGAGTCGATATAACCAAGATCACTGGGTCAGGTAATTGCTCATTAAAGCAAATGTTTATTGTGATTAGACTTTTAAAAAAAAGCAAATATTTATTGTGATTAGACTTTCGTTAATAATTCCAACCTTTAGCTAACCCATAAGTATTAAAATTAACAAGTTTAATACTACCATCAGTTAATAATAATAATGAATTATTTTTTTAAAAATCCCTTATTACATTTAAAAAAATCAAAAAAATAATATTACTTAATAACAAAAAAAAAAATCAAATAATTGTACATTATAATTCAAATGTACACCCATAGACATTACTGTCTTCTGTTGTGTCCTGTTAACTCTTCATAGACAATCTTTATACATGGTAACAATATTACATTGTCTTTATTCATAAATACACATTTGGTTGAAAAATTAATTGAGCATAAAACTTGAACTATAAATTAATGTGCTCCTTATTTCTATATTTATTATTTATATTTCACTGAGACCTGTTATAACTAAAATTCTTATTTCTACATAAATGCGTAAATTTGCACTATTTAACAAGTTGTATTTATTGCAATCCATTATAGACTGCTTTCTGCACTTATTCACTGTACTAATAAAGTATAACTAATCAAATGGTTTACTGGATTCTATAAAAAGTTCAAATATCGAAAGTGACAGAACTGAAGCGGTAATCCATGAGCCTTGAATTCTAGGCTCTATCCTCCAAACATTGCAATAAGCAACATAGGGCAAAAAATAATAATAATTTATTGCTCAAGAATTCATATGAATTTCGAGCATCAAAAGAGCTACAACTAAATCACAATCCATGAATCTTGAACTCCCAAGTTGATCCCTCTACCATTGCACTAAAACATATAGGGCAATTGTACTTTTAATAGAGCTTAGTTAATAACTTCACACAGATTATTTTTCTTTCTACTCTGATATGGACAGGTTTGAAAACAACTGCAGATCACCTCTCTTATCACACATCCCCCCTCCCTCTTTAAATGTTTTCCCTCAACATGACACTATTTCATTCAAATTACTTTATTCTTGTTTTATCAATGCCTTTTGTTTTTAATTCTTCTTCCTCATTATTTGTAATGATCTTAATGCTGCTGTTGTTGTTTACCAATGTTTACATGTGATCCTAATCATTGCTACTGTTTGTTTAACAAGCATTTCAATTAGTTTAAAATGAAATAAATAATATAACCATCTAAATAAGTATTCGTAAGTAAATTTTATTTGCATTTTAAAATGATTCCAGAAATTATAAATATATATATAAAATAATAAACGTAGAAAGTGCTCATATGCAACTTTAGAGAAGCTTATTAGTTCTATAAATTAAATAACGGCTTAGCGCTATCGACAAATTAAGGCGTTCTCATATTTATAGCAAGACGAAGATAGGCTTGAACTTGAATTTAGCCCTAGCATCGTTTACAAAATCATATGCCCCAAGCTGGATATCAATCAATCTATTACAGTGAATCTTGAGCATCCTTGTTTACATGCCTTTTCCAGCACCAATATTTATACAAAAGAACCTCAGACAAGCCAGAATATAGTTCTATATTCCTTGAGCATCAAAAGGTGACAGGACATCAATTTATTCACTCCTCTGCAACCATTCAATACATCAAATAAAATGATTCAAAGACAAAAATCAGGGAGGCTTACTACATCAAATTTAAATAAATTTAAATTTCATCAACTATATACAATTACACCCATCTCTCCATTATTATCCAACTTGATCTTGCTATCAATATGAGAACACTATATGTTTTTGAAAGCGCTAAGCCGTATTTAATTATAGAACTAACAAGCTTCTCTATAGTTGTGTAAAACACATTATTATATTTATTACATTCCATGTAGAAGTATAAACAATAAACATCATTATATATATGTAAAATGCTTAATATTTATAATACAAAAAATTTATGTAACATAAAAATATTAAAATAATATAATTATTGTTTATAACCTTGAAAAAGGTAGTTAAATATTAGAGAAGGAATAAAAGAATGTCAAAAATATGTAAAATTTGTTATCTTTTAATATTATAATATCAAAATAATCAATGTGAAAGGAAGTAGAAATCCATGATAAAGCAAACAAAATTGGTTTCATATTATTTTGACAATAAAAAGCATTAATAAGTTAAAACTATAATCAAATAATATTTTAAGATGCAAGTTACTGACAATAAAAAGATGAGGTTTTAAAAAAAGGAGCAGCACCAGTAAATTGTTTAAGTTTTTGGCTTATATAATCTGTAATAAGTTGACTAATATATTTTGGTCCTACATATTATGAATCTCATAAGCTAATAATCATACAAATATTATAATTAAGAGACTACAGACTTTGCTATCAACTCTATAAACATGTTTATTCATGAAATAAGATTGAATTAAATAAAGCAGGTGAGAAATCATTATTTTTCAAGATTAACACACAAAAAAGCAATAATTTATATAATCATAGATTACTAGCATAAACATAGCTAGCCATCTTATTTTAAAAATGACCATTTAGTCGCAATTTCTAAGTTTAGTAATTAAAAGTTTTATATGATAAATACTAATCATAAAAAAACAAAAATGCATTAGCAATATACTTACAAGTGGTTCTGCTAAAACCATATCTATTTTGCGAGCTGCCTGGAAGGTGAATTCAGCAAAGAGAGTTTGCATAACATACTCTCCTGGCTTAGCCTCTGCACTAATATGAATGTAGCTGGGGTAGTGAGAGATCCTTTCTTTATGGGCACCCCATGGCAACACTGTAGAATTAGGTTCCACAACCAAGGTGTTATCATCTTCATCTTCTTCTTCTTCATCCTCTTCTTCAAGCTCTTCCTTCTCTTCCTCTTGTTCTTTCTCTTCAATTTCTTCAGCAGCTTCTACTTTTTCATCTGGCTTTTCATTTCCACAGCTTTCTATTTCTAATAAATATATATATAAACTATCATGATTTTCAATTTTTATTCAAATTTAAAAAATTAAATAAAAATTTCATAAGTGAAATAAAAATATTATTAATAATAAAAATTAATGTATCCATCCAACTGTACACATACAGACAGTTCAAGCACATGACATTTACACATAAATCTTTTTTTTTTTCATCAGATACAATATACACTTAGCTGATATATATTTGAAAAATGTAAGTGCATATAATATAAACATTCTGGAAAAGACTAAAAGTTCAATGGTGAAAATCATCATGCAATAATCATCTCATATTGCATTTCATTTTCTCATATATATTATATTCAGAGCAGTTTAATGCAGTAGTAAGACTGGCAGACTCAAGGGCGAAAGATTTATTTAGATCAGTTTTCAATTGAGTAAAATATGAGCTGGTTACTCAAACATGATTATTATTAATAGCTAATTTTGAGCCATTACCAAAACCTGCAAGTTCTGTCAAATAATATGAACATAAAATATCCCAAAAATGGATACTTTCTGAATACTTGTAAATTGTGTTCAATTAGTAGTCTTATCATTATATCTGAAATATAATTGATGAAAACAAACACCTGTGGCAATATACTTTCTCAAATTTTCTATATACTGGTATTCTTTTTAAATCAGTACTGAGTAACTGCTCAATGAGCTTGTGATGTTTGTAATTTTGAGGAATGCATAATAACTCACACTAATGTTATTAAATCTAGATAATCATGATTGATAGATCATAATTCTCCTTTATCCTATATTAATTTTAATAAAAACTGCACACATTAATTGGAAAAAGCATGCTGTCTCCATATTTGAGTGGATTTTTAAAAAGGTTCAGATAATGCCATCACGATATGCATGCATACAATGGATCATCATATTGGTGATTGTATCATATAATACTAAATTGTTCAAGCACTTTACTACTGTTATACAATGCTTTATTTACCACCCTTTCTTACAGTTTACAGTTTCGATTGCCCCAGCAATCTTTTTCAGAACTTTATATTTTCTAACCTCAACTATTACAAGATAACAAAAAAAAAAGTTCTGAAGAAGATTGATGGGCAATCAAAACTGTAAACTGTAAGAAAGAATGGTAAATAAAGCATTGTATAATAGTAGTAAAGTGCTTGGACAATTTAGTATTATATGGTATACATTTGGCAATGCAATAAGAAAGAGTAGTTATTATACTTGTTGGTGATGGTATCCTGAATCATACAAATTACATTTGCTTTTAAAATGCATGTATGCTAAGTTCTCCATCAGGAAGCAGGATGAGTAATTAGACTAGAATAATAAAATTGAGTAGGTGTAATACTTAATAATATATAGTGAAAATAAAGATTTATATAATTAAGAATGGAGTTTTGCCTGTGTGAATTAAATATGTTTACAATTTCAATAATACAAATTAGACAAAAATATATTTAATATATAGATAGGAATTAAATTCAATAAAAGATTAACTTATTAGAGATGGCATTGCAATAAATATCTTAATATGAATGAATTTAGAGAATCTAAATAATTCATATTCAAAGAATAATACAGATCTAAACATACAAAGAATAAATTGTTAAAAGACTAAAAAGTAATTAAAAATTATTACCTGAATGAAAAAAAAATAGGATAAATAAAAAAACCATTTCAAAGATGATAAAGTATAAGCAGTAGCTTCATTATAATTTTATTTTAAAATACATGTGCACATACAATAAATATATTTAATAATTATAAAGACAAAATAAAAACAGACAGTTAACAAGATTAAAGAAAGTAAGTCTGAGTTATGTTTACAAGCTGGATTAAGTATATGTGAAGATTGGTTCAACTAAATTATATGTAATATCCTCCTCTTAATTAAATATTATCATAGCTACAACAATAAAGGTGAATCAGATTTAGCTATAATTAATTAATAGAAGTATTAATCAAGTCACAAAAAAAAATTTTAAATTATAAAAAAAAAAAAAGTTTAAATGATAAAACATATGTTACATTGATTAAATCTAGACAAAAGCTTTTGATCAATTTTTTAAATACAGTTTGAGAAGTAAAAATTCAGTAGAGAAGAAAAAGAAGATTCCATTAAAATTATAAATAAAAACATTATGCATTTAAAACAAAAACAGTAGCTAAATTTCCAACAAATTATAAGATGATAAAAACAACACTTGGAAAATAGTTTAATAAAACTCATGCATATGACTCCCAAGACAGGTCTGAATATGGATGTAAATTTTAACATACATTTGAGATTGTTTTCAATTGTTGACCAATAATCAAACCAACTAGCCACCCAAATTACTGAATGACAAATCCTGGTTTAAATGAATTAATTAAATGATACAGATGTGATGATCATAAAACAAAAATATGACTATAATGTGATGAAGCCTTCACTTCTGCTCTGTGTTCATAATTTATCTTTTATAAGAAAGCTATATTCAGCAAAAATCTATATCAATACCTGACATTTATATGGCATTCTGCCTTTCATGAAATTTTAACCATAGCATATTGCATTCTCATACACAAATTAAAATGTTTGCTATTGACATAAGATTAAAAAAAAGGGAGATTCCCTTCCTAAAAACGATGATCATCGAAGGAGTGATGAAAACAATATAAGAAAATAGGTATAAGAGCTAAAATAATTTACAATTAGCTATAGTATCTTAAGTTTGCCAAACTCATAGCTAAACATGAACCCATAAAAATAAAAATAAAATACATGTACTTCAAATTGTTTATCACAAAGTTTGTGATAATGGTATTTTATTTGTAATTCTATGTTGGACAACTTCTATCATCTGGAATTAATTGGTTAAATTATTTAAAAAATTTCAACTTTAAATTTTTCAAATACATTCAACTATTAGTTATGACACACAAGTTATATAATACAATGTTTGGAGGGATATTGAGTTTCTGGCCTGATTGAAAACAGTAATAGCATGGCCATCAAGCCTGATACCTTTAGACTTGGGAATTCTGAAATTAAGATGATTCCTTAATCAACTAGACTATTTTGTTGCTTTCAGCTAAACTATTCTGTTAAAAGCAACAATCGGAAAAAATATGATATATACTTATCTATGAGATCTTATTGTCTTTTTCATTTTTTCTTAAGGACAAGGTTAATGAGTGATTTCCAAACATTACAAATTGTTACATTAGAATGTCTTGTCATAATTTATCACCAGTGTGTGAGTAGCTTTTAAAATTTTCTTTCTTTTTACCTCTATTCAATATTTTTTACTTTTCTCAACTGAACATGCATGGTCTGCTAATTTAGATATATTTGTTCTTTTCCCTTTAATCATTATTTAGTGTTTTTTATCATTTTTCAATGGGTTGGTTTCATTGACATCAATCTATTTTTTCTTTTAAGCATTAATTTGTGCTCTTTTAATCATTTTTCAATGGGTCAGTTTGTTTCATGATATCACTGAAACAAACCAACCCATTGAAAAATAATTAAAGAACACAAAATAATAATTAAAGAGAAAGAATAGATATATCTAAGGTAACGAACTATGCACACAAAAAATAGTAGTACATGTATCAATAAACACATGCATGATTGGGAAAAGAAAAATTGGGCAGTGAGGAAAAAAGTAAAAAAAAAAATTTTTTAAGCTACCTACACAATAATGGCAAATAACTACATAAGTCAATCTAATGTGACAATTAAAATATTTAAAAACTATTTTGCCCTTAAGAAAAATGAAAAAATTAGGACAGTCAAAGATAAGTATATCAAATTTTTACTGATTGCTGCTTTTGGCATAATAACTAAATTTGTTAGAGCATGTCTTAAATTTGAAATTCATAAATTTAAAGGTACCATGTTTGATTCCCATGCTTAAAAAGAGAACATATACCAATCAAAATATTGGATTATATACTGATCTGTGTGCTATTATTTCTAACACTTGAATGTATTTGAAAAATTTAAATGAAGTTGAAATTTTTCTAAAGACATTTAAAACATTTAATTCTAAATGTGGAAATAGTCCAACCTACAATTACATATAGTTCATATATTTAAATTGAAATAAATCATCAAAAATAGTTGCAATACAAATAAAAACATAAATCTCTCTAAAAAAAAAAAAAAAAGTCACTTCTTCATATTTTTCACTCAACTGTTTAGCAATCTTTTTCAAAAGTCTGAAGATGATTACAGTTAATAATGATCAGCTCATTGAATTGTATGAAAGCATTATGAAATATGCAAAAAATTAAAAAAAAAAAAAGTTAAGATTTATTTGATATAAGTAGTGCAAAAGGAATTAAAGAATACTGAACATCTTGGAAAAATAAAACAGAAAAATATTAAATAAGTAATTCTTTGTATGGAACTAGAAGAGTATAAAATTTAATACTTTATCAATGGTCAATAATTAGACACTATTGTTTACATTTATAATAGTAAAATAGCTACCACCACAACTGCACCTGAAACTTCTTTATAGATAATAAATTGACTTCTAGCCAACAAATTAGTGTAACATGAGGAAGAAAACAAAGTTAATTTAGTTTTACAAAAGATATCCAAAAATGCAACTTACTTTCTAAGAAATACTTATTCATATTTCACAAAACACTAGTAATCTGAGGAACACATTAGTGGTATTTGACATTGGTTGATTTCCCTATAACAATTTGCTGTAGTATCTCAGAGCTCCTCAAAAATAAAAAACCTTAATTTCTAAGACTTATGTATGAACATTAATTTTTCTGTTCAAAGACAATTTAGACTAGATATGGTACTATGACAAACTGATAGCACTTTATCTAAATCAGTGGTTTGCCATTACTCTAAAACTCCATATAATAATGAAAATTTATCAAAACTGCTTTACCTCTATTCTATAATAATCATTGTTGTTATATTTTCAAACTGAATTTATTTTTCATTGATCTAGTTCCACAAACAAAAAAATGGCTTACTATGATTTAAAATTGGTTTTTAAAATATGTAGCTATAAGGGCATTATTTTACATCAAGTAAAATAAGTAGATACATGTCTACTATATTCTTAAGATCCTTTTATATAATATTTATCTTTTACTAAAACTAAATCATTAGAAGAAATGAAATTATTTTAACGGACTATTAATTAAAAATAATTTTTGCTTTTGTTATAGGAAGCCTTCTTAGATAAACAGTAGGCTTTGAAAGTTTTAATGAATTGTTTGGAACAATAATGTGAAGAATTGTTTTTTAAAACAAAATATTCCCTTGTTTTTTTTATTTATTTAAGAACTCTTCATTTATAATGATCTTTGTAAAGAATGCTGTTTCTTTGTTAGCGAAAATTAAGAAGCTGTGAATGGAAGAAACTATATTTTTTAACAAGTTTTGATTCTCACGTTCAGAATACAATATCCTGACAATTTCTTTTTTTTTTAAAAATATATAATAATTATTTTTATGTAACAAACAGGTTCATCTTGAAAAAAAAAAGTTTTGTGAAGTGAAATGTAAAATGATTGAAAAATATTTTTAAATACCAAAAGGATCATCTTTTCAATACAGAAACGTTTTTTTCCAGTAATGAATATTTCATATTTTATATTTTAATTTAAAAATTTAAAATATAATTAAGAGATTTTTCACAAAAAGTAGTAATGAAATAAATTACTTTTTTTAAGGAACCATTATATTTTCATGATTAAACAATCAATATATATGTTTTTACTTATTAATAAGTTATTGTTGCTGTTGTTTTTAAAGTAGTCAGGAGAGAAAAGTTTGTTTTTGTTTTGACTATCAAACATCTATTACAGTCAGTAATAAATATTCTGCATTCATTGCCAATGTAAAGTATATTTTAATATGCTAAATAACTAAGCAGTCCACACTGTTTAGCACTATGACAATGACCCAACATCAATACTCATGAGCTCCTCCAATTAATTTTGGACAAAATTGTCAGAAGTATGGCTCTAGTGGGTATCTAGAAGGTTTAGAGTTTATGTTTGTTATTTCTGCCTGAAAAAGAATTTAGTATACTAAATAATAATTTGTAAAAATATTTCATAATTAGGAGTAATTATAATATTTTAAAATGTTGAGACACTGATCTGCTTATAGGACTGTAAGATCATTTGAGTTAGAATAAAAGCTAAACAAAAAATTGGCTTTTGTAACAACCATCTTGCACACTTAACATACAAGAGCGGCAGCTCTATAATCCATTAGTCTACCTGCTTTCAAAAGCTATTTATTATTCTCAAAAATGGTTTGATTCTAGTTATTACATTTCTGTCACTAAAACTTTGAATTCTCAAGTAATAAAGCTATTCAGATTATTTTAATGCTAAAATTAGAAATGCAGCAAAAATATATTAATGAAGAGTAAATTTCTGGTATGTATTTGGGGGATTTTAAAAACAATTTAAATGTGTTGCTGATTATGCTTGTAAATATTACATTGCAAAATTTATTTTCATAAAAATTCTAGTACTTTGGATTTCAAAAGAGAAAAAAAATTAAAATTTTAATAAATTAGAAAGGAATTTGCTATTAACTGAAAGGAGAGCCTTTGATTCCTCTTGGAGGCCTTAAAGGAACCGAGCAGGGCAAATTCCTAATGTCAACTCCATACGTTCTTGTCATTGCAGTTGTTATTATGTGATTATTCATATAGTATATAAACATGGATGGGCTGCTCACTAACACATAGCCAGTCTTTCTTCTCAGTTGCCTGATAAGGCAGAATAAATGTATATGTAAATGATAAATATTTTTCCAATAGATATATACAATCATGACAGAAAAAAATAAATCATGGCCCTTATTCCAAGAGGCTGTAAAGACACCAACCAAGGCAGTGATTGGTGCCAAAGGCAGAGGGTGCTAAAAATCCAGATTGTGGATCCAGGCTACTATTTGATGACTTTTTATTTAGGTACTTACAACTGCAGATCACTTTCAAGTGAAGTAAGACTGCAAGAATTAAAAGAACTGTCTTATATTAAATGAGACATCATTGGACTTTGTGAAGTTAGAAGAAAAGGTGAAGAGACAATTGATTTAAAAAGTGGACATGTACTCTACTATAAAGACACAAATATTGGAAATACAAGTGGAGTAGGATTCATTATAAATAAAAAGTGAAAGAACATTGTGGAGATTGATGGTGTATCGGACAGAGTGGCAAGCTTATTTATTTATACAACTTAATAGCAGATACTAAATGCAGATAATTTAGGTTTATGCCCCAACAAGTTCTTATAGTGATGAAGAAGTAGAAGATTTTTATATGAATGAAGAAAAAGCTTTTGATCAGAGTAAACAACATTTTAAAATTGTTATGGGAGACTTTAATGCTAGAATTGGTAAACAAATGAAAGATGAAAATGTTGTAGGTAATTTTGGTTCTGGTAATAAAAATGAGAGAGGACATGGACTTGTGGAGTTTGCAAAAAAAAAAAAAAACTTTATATTATGAATTCTTTTTTTGAGAAAAATGTTAAAAGGAAATGGACATGGAAGCATTCAAATGAAGATAGAGCTGAATTGGATTTAATTTTAACTAAAAGAAAATACATATTTCAAGATTGTAATGTTCTTCATAAATTTAACACAGGAAGTAATCATCGATTAGTAAAATATAAGATATGTGTTAATGCAAAACTAGAGAGACAAAAATTATTAAGAAAAACAATATTTACAGTCCATATTTCTAATCTTCAGAAACATTCTAATGAATTTAAATTAGAACGTACAAATAGGTTTCAAGCATTAGTAGATTTTGAACATGATTCAGATTTGATTGAAAATAATATGAAAATAACTGATACACTTTTAAAAACTGCAACAAAGATAGCTGGTAGAAAAAAGCAGCAATTGACCAACAAAATTTCTACTGAGACTAAAGAATTTATGAAGAAAAAAAGGAATATGAAGAAATACAAAAATGATGCATTAAAAAGGATTTGTAAAATGGTGCGAAAAAGAGTTGAAAATAATATAAGAAAGTATAACTGTGAACTAGCAAGGAAAGCTGTAGAAGAGAATAAAAGTCTCAAAGAGTGTAAAACAACATTTTGATATTGGTAAGAAATTTATATCTGAAATAAGAAAAAAAGATGGAATTATTATTAAAAAGAGAGATGACACCATGAAATGGGTAGAAGACTTCTATCAAAAATTATATAGTAATAAAAAACAAGTACGTCATATCTATTATATCTTCTGAATTGCCAGAATTTTAAATGAAGAAGTGAAACATGCAATTAAATTTATGAAGAAAGGAAAAGCTCTAGTTAATAATGGAATTATAATTGATATATTAAAAGAAGCAGGTGAAGAAATAGAATTTTTTTTCGCAAAGTTATATACCAAATGTCTAAATGATAAAAATGTACCAGATGATTAGCAAAATGCAGCATTAATATTAATATTTTAAAAAAGTGATAAAGAAGATATTAGAAATTACAGACCTATCAGCCTTTTATCACTTTTATACAAAAAATTTATCAAGATAATTACAACTCGTTTACAGAGAACATTGGAGTTCCATCAAGTAAGAGAACAAGCTGGATTTAAAAGTGGTTTTAGTGCAGTAGATCATATCCAGGTATTGAGAGAAGTTATAGAAAGGACAAATGAATGTGAGTTGCCATTATGCTTTAGATTTGTAGATTATGAAAAGGCATTTGATTCTATAAACATTTCTTTAGTGATTAAAGCATTGAATCATCAAGGTATAGATCCAGGATACTGTCATATTTTAAAGAATATTTATAAAAATGCAACAGCAACAATTAGATTACATAATCATACTAGGAAAGTCAACATTGAGAAAGGTGTAAGACTGGGTGACTCCACATCTCCAAAACTTTTTATAGCAGTGCTGCAAGAAGTATTTTGTGGATCAAGATGGAAAGCTAAAGAAGTGAAAGTAAATGGAGATTATTTAAGTCATTTAGATTTTGCAGATGATGTAGTTGTTTTTGCAAATAATGCTTCAGATCTGCAGGAAATGTTGCAGGAATTATCAGATGAAAGTAGGAAAGTAGGACTAAAGATAAATGTTAAAAAGACTAAAGTAATGTTTAATCGATTTGCTCAAAATATGAAAATAAAGATTGATTATGATGAGTTAGAAGAAGTTAAGAGCTACAAATACCTTGGTCAGATTATTAATACACACGGAAACATAATGGATGAAATTAATCATAGAATTAAACTTGAATGGAGTGCTTTTGGTAGAAATAACTTGATACTAAAAAGAAATATGCCTATGTGTTTGAAAAGGAAGGTTTTTAATAAATGTGTTTTACCAGTTCTTACTTATGGATCTGAGATTTGGACATTTAATAGAAGAGCAATACAGGGACTTCAGACCACTCAAAGAAATAGAGAGAGATACATGTTAGGGAGTAACAAGAAGAAATCAAAAATGCCATATATGAGTAAGAGAACAAAAAGGTGTTACTGACCTCATTGAAAAAATTAAAAGACTGAAGAGAAGTTGGGGCTGGGCATATTGCTAGAAGAGATGATAATAGATGGATAATTGAAATCTTAAACTGGATTCCAAGAGATTGTAAAAGACCCGAAAAGAGATCACATGTGTGATGGATGGATGAAATAAGAAAGTGTGCAGTGGTGATACGGAGAAGAGAAGCTAAAGATCGGAGAAGATGGATTGAACTTAGAGATCTTCATTCTGCAGTGGACTGATAATGATTGATGATGATGTCAGTATCAACTGACCAACCTAAATTAGCTTGGTGTGCATTGTTTTAAACATTTAATTTTCTCACAGGCAGCATAATGTAAATTTAAAAAGGGCAGAAATATTTTATACATCTTAATTATACTAATAACTAACTTTCTACAGTTTATAATATAAAAACTGAGATACTACAATTGTGTTGGAGTATTTCAAACAATGGCAAATTATCACTAACCAATAAAATAACAGATTTTTTTTTTTGTCTTTGGTCAATCAACTAACATAATACTACATAAATATTTAAATAAGAAATAAATGCAGTAATATGCAAAAAAAAAAAAAACATTTTTGTTAACAGTAAAAAATTAAAACAGCTACAAATAGTAGTTACTATTTTACTATAATATGCATGAATTTAATACTAAATTTATCACTACAATAATAATTATTATTTATGATTATTAAAAACTGTCAACATCTTTTTTTTAAAAATTGAAAAATTTTATTTATAAAAGATTGCATTTTAATTATTTATGAATATGAGTTTAAGGAATTTTTTACAATATATTTTTATTCATTTGAAAGAAATTGTTGTGCTCAAATTTATATCTTTAAGATTTGGTGTAGCTTTTTTTTTTTTAAAAAAAAATATCTAACAACTTTCAATAAGTTTATTATAATGTAGAAGACAGAAAGTTTGAAACTCTGATAATGACTGCAGGACAGTCAAAACTGCTGAATAAAGTTTTGATATAAAAAATAGTATTATTAAAGTGTTTAAGAAAGTTGTAAATGGTATATGTAAAAGTAGAAACATTCTTTTTAATATAATATATAAATCCATGTTGTAACCATGTATTTTTAATGTCAAACTGGTTTATTAAAAAAATAATATAATGTAGAAATACATATTGAACCAGGTGGATATAAAAGATAGTAGATCTTATAGAGACAAAATCTAGCATAAAACTTTACACTTTAATGGAAATATAAACTTGTGAAAAGCAAATTTTAAGATAAACACATTGTTGACTTCTTATACATATACCATCTGATACAATTATTTATTATAAACTTGATCTACTCCACTGCAATTTAAGTATTGCTCCACACTGGTCCCTTAGGCAGAGAAGCATAATACCCAGAGGATACCTATGGCCAAGCCAGAGCTATATATGATACATAACTATGACTATGTTTCAAGATGACAGATCTTCTTGACTGCAAAATTCAACACCTGTCATTAAGAGCACTTTTTTGTTTCGGAGTGAACTCCACGTGCCAGTTAATTAAAAGAGCAACTAACATACTCTGAATGACGGTAAACTAATTCAGCGCCCAAGAAATCCCAACTAGCTCAATCAAAAGAATAATATAATAAATTGCTGCTCTAACTTCTCTGCTAAATTGTTTTTTTAGTAGCATAATTAAAAGAAATTGACCAATAAATATTAATTTGTAGAATAATTTATTTTAAATAAAATATTTAATATAACTTTTAACTAATTTTATAACTCTTTTAATTAAATATAAACAATGATTTATAATATCTCAGGTGCACCCATATTATAATAAAACATTAAATAAACATAAAGCATTAAAGATAAGTACAAAATATATAATGCACACACAATGTATCATATGAGCTATTGGTTTGTATAATTTGTCAAAGTTCTATTGCTATCAGTTTATTATATCAACCGGCACATAAACAGTTCATTTTATGCTGGCTATAGAATACATTTATTAGATCGACTCCGAGAGGCTTCAAAGATTGCAATGGCTACATTAATTAATATCCAGAAATGGAATAATAAAATGCTATTACCTATAGGATTTGTGAACATGATGGCTTCAAATTATTTTCTGCTGCATGTGTGTTTTATCAACTGGTTGTATTTTGGGCTTCTGATGTGGTTTTGACAATTGCGGTTCCAGGCTACTTCTTACTCAAGGCAGTTAGATATTTTTTGGCTGCTTTAAATTATTAAACAGGCATTGCTTCTTACAGACAGACTGCTGATGTTCTTGAGTATGAAGGTTGAAGCCCATCGCATGCTCCGAAAGCTGTTTAACACTGCATTTGTATTCATTGATTTAGATATGTGAATGACTCTAGCTATGTGAAAGACTAGATATGTGACTAACCACTTGACCAATTTATGGCCCTATTTATATGATGACCTTGTTGTTATTCTTTTTAATTAGTTTTTTAATTCGTCCACTGCTTTCATTAAATTATTCTGATAAGATGCCTTTTAATTAAACCTGTTTATGGATTTTAATTAGTAGCCATTGCTAATCCTGTTTTTATATAGCTTATGAGTATTTGCAATCTTTGAGGAAAATTTTTACTTATAACTTTCATATTTTATTTTTTTAACATGCACACATTTTACAATTTCTTTATGTCTACAATCAACTAGTTATTTATGCACACATATATTTTATTTTAACTAAATAAATGGAAAGATTGATTTATTTTTTAAGTTTTTACTTTTTTTTCTTCTTTAATATTTTAAATTTTCTCAGTTACACTCCCCCTCGGGCTACTGCATTTTCTTTTAATAAACTAACTTTTTAAGTACACTTTCTTAATTTATTCTACAGTTTAGTTTTTGTAAATATTTGAAAACCAGACTGTCTTCACAAACCTGGAGCTTAATTGTAAATATAGGGATTTGAACTCAGTTACCCTCCCCCTCAGGCTACTGCATTTTCTTTTAGTAAACTAACTTTTTAAGTACACTTTCTTAATTTATTCTACAGTTTAGTTTTCGTAAATATTTGAAAACCAGGCATTCTTCACAAACCTGGAGCTTAATTGTAAATATAGGGATTTGAACTCAGTTACACTCCCCCTCAGGCTAATGCATTTTCTTTTAGTAAACTAACTTTTTAAGTACACTTTCTTAATTCATTCTACAGTTTAGTTTTCATAAATATTTGAAAACCAGACATTCTTCACAAACCTGGGGCTAATTGTAAATATAGGGATTTGAACTCAGACTTTCAAGCTCCCACAAACTATCCACACTATCTCATACAACTAATATACATGACCACAAACATGTAAAAAAGATAAATAATCACCAATATACGTATTTCATGCTAAACCAGCATTCATCAGTTGGTTCAGATTATCGTCTCACATATATATATAATCAGGGCTTAGTTTATATTAAGATAGCAAATACTCACACTTTAATGGAAAGGCTTCAATCTACTCCAACCTCCAACTTTTCAGCCATCCATATCATTGAAAATATGATGATGGAAAGTCCAAATCCCATGCTGATGCCAACCTTATTGCCATACCCATGTTGACCTGAAATCACTCTGCCCCCTTGTGTATAGGACCTTATCCATTTAAATACATAAATATTTATATATGAAGCTTGTATCCTGCCCAAACCTCATCTTTGTATTTAAATGGATAAGGTCCTATACAAGAGGGGTCAGAGTGACTTCAGATTAACATGTGCATGGCAATAATGTTGGAATGAGCATGGGATTTAGACTTTCCATCATCAGATTTTCAATGATATGGATGGCTAAAAAGTTGGAGTAGATTAAAGCCTTTCCATGATTTGCTATCTTAATATAAACTGGGCACTGATTATATATATGTGTGTGGGATGATAATCTGAATTAACTGATGAATGCTGTTTAGAATGAAATGCACATATATTGGTGATTATTTATCTTTTCTGCATGTATGTGGCCATGTATATTAATTGTATGAGATAGTGTGGATAATTGGTGGGAGCTTGAAAGTCTGAGTTCAAATCCCTATATTTAAAATTTAGTTTTTGCCAAGTTAAATTTTCTCCCCCCTCTAATTAATCTTTAAACTTTTATAGATTTCTTCTTTTTTTAAATGAGATATTTTAATTTCAAAATCTTTTCGTTATTTAAATATAAGATTTTATTTTAATAGTTGCAAACAATAATTTTCTATGGAGCGCTATTCATTAGCGGTACAATATATAATCAGCACTCATATTTCAAAATATACTAATGTATTCTAATATGCATCGAGACCCAACAAGATAGGTCTCTTCAGTTAGGCCAAACCAAATGTTTGTTGTTCTGCATTTATTATATGTACATTATGTAAATCTAACCTATAAATGTTATATATTTTTTAATGATTTTTTTTTAAATCAAAACTGTTCCCTTTAAATACAAGAATTTACAATGGATCAAATATATTTATAACTTAAAATAAACTTCTGAATTGCCATATATATTAAATCAAGAGATGAGACATGCAATTAAATTTATGAAGAACAAAAAAAAATATTGGTAAAGCTACATACCTAATGTCTACATTTACAAATGATTGGAAAAATGTAGTCATAATATTGATATTTAAGAAAAGTGATGATTAAAAATTATAAATCTATCAGTTTTCTATTTATCTACAGCAAATTTTAGATTCTAACCAATGAAAAAAAACAAGTTGAATTTAAAAACTTTTATAACAGTAGATCACATCCAAATCTAATGAGAAATTATATGAGTTGCTATTGCACTTTGAATTTGTGGATGATGAAAAAGCATTTGATTTAATAGGCATTTCCATAATGATTAAAGAGTTTAGAACATCAAGTTATAGACCCAAGTTAAGTCATATTCTAAAGAATAGTCATCAAAATGCAGCAGAGATTACATTACATAGTAATACTGAGAAGATTAACATTAAAAAAGGTGTATGACAGGGTGGTTCCACATCTTCAAAACTTTTTACAGCAGTTTTACATAAAGTATTTTGTGGATTAAAATGGAAGTTATGAAGTAAAAAATAAATAAAGATTATTAAAGACATCTAGATTTTGCAAATGCTGTAATTTATTTTTGCAAATAATGCTTCAAAGCTTCATGAAATATTATTGCAAGAGTCATTTGATGAAAATAGGTATAAAGACAAATGCTAAAAAGATTAAAATAGTATTCAATGGATTTTCTCAAAAGAAGAAAATAAAGATTGATAATGAAAAAAATGAGTTACAAAAAGTTAACAACTACAAATACCTTGATCATACAGATGGAAACATAATACATTAAATTAATCATAGAATAAATGTTGGATGGAGTGCTTTTGGTAGAAATAGCAATATTAAAAAGAAATATGACTTGCAAAAGGAAAGTTTTTAATACATGTGTTCACCAGTTCTTATTTATAGATCTGAGATTTCGATACTTAGCAGATGAACAATGCAGAGAATACAAACTACTCAACAAAATAACAATAAATGTAAATTAGAAGAAACATGAAGATATCAAAAACAAAATACATGATAAGAGAACAAATAGCTATCACTGACATCACTGAAAAAACTAAGAGACTAAATAAAGAGTTGGGCTGGACATATTTACTGAAGAGATAGATGGTAAATGGACAGTTGATTCTAAATTGAATCAGAAAATATTTTGAAGACCTAGAAAAAGACCATATAAGAGATAGATTGATGGATGATCAAAAAATTATGCTGATGTGATGTGGAGAATGGAGGCTATGGATTGGAGACTGGGTTAAACTTGAAGATATCTTCATCATGCAATGGATAGATGTTTGAAATTGATGAAGATGATGTGGAATATTACATTTATACATATAAAAATTTAAAACTGAAGAAAAAAAAAACCCTCCTCTTTTCTGTTTTAGTACACTTTTTACATAGCTTAAAATAATAATATAGTTATAGTATTTTAAAAATTACAAATATTTTAATTCAAAATAGATAAATTATAAATGTTTTAATACAATTTAAATAAAAAAATATATAAATATTCTACACAACACAAATTCTTTTATAATGACTATTGATTAACACTTCAGAAAATTTGTTCCAAAAAGTTTTTTTAGAAAAAATAAACAACTTGCAGAGACAACCTAGAAAACACCACTTCTGTTTGCATACAATACTTAATACATATTAGTAAGTTATATATGTTGTTTGTATAAAAGTCTCTTATTAATAGTAAACGGCATTTAATTTAAATTACAGATGCACATGCACACATATTTAGGACTAATATTTCATTAAGCATATTTTGCAATTACAGTATTTGAAAAGTTTTGTGTGTACATGAGCATGCATAACAATTTTACTTCTGATATTATTATAGTTTTTGAAAAGAAACTCTTTGAATTGATCTGTATATTCTTCAAAACTTAATTTTATTACCTAGTATAGGAGATGTTTTTAGCAAGATGTTTTTATTCTTTCCAAATTTCAAACTCTCCAAGAATAAAAATTATCCTCTCTCCGGAGTCTGTCTGTCTGTCTATCCGTCTAGCATTAAGCTTACTTACAGTACAATAGTAACTTTTTAAAATCAACTGTTCTTGGAAAAGTTGAGCAATAAAAAATGTTCGTCTTTTTTTAATTGCCTATATTAAGAGGTTAAAATATACTCCACATATTTTTAACAAAGCCTGCTTGCTTTTCTTCTTAATTTTATTTATTTAGTAATTTTACTATTTTTAATAAATAATACTGTATATTAATAGAAACTTAAAAATAAATTCTTTAATTATGGATGCAACCATATGTTTTATTAATCACTTTATAAACCGATTTACATTTACAGAACATTATAAAATTGCTTATATCTATTTCAATTAAAGATACTTTTAAATTATTCTGAAATTATAAATATCACTCAAATAGCAAGCAATTAACAACCCTCTAGTGGTATTATTTGCTTCGTTGCTTAGTTACTGTACCTGTTCAGGCAGAGAACTTTATATATACAATTTTGCTTATATATATAATCTAAAATATTTATATATTCCAGTTAATAAATTAATTAAAAATAATAACCTGTGTCCTTTTCCCCCTTTAAATCCGATTTACTAACTTCGGCTGCCTCACCCTGCTTAGCTGCTTGTAAGAATCGGATAACCAAACTAGACAATATTTTAGACATATAGCGCACATCCAAATGATGTTTCCTATTTACTCGCCACCCATTGGTTTCCTCACAACTGCTATTTATAGATCTTTTCTCAAGATATCTTTGATAACAATGTAATAAAGCAAACTGTAAAACTTGCATTTATAAATGCCAATCTGGCATATAAAAATTATGAATGTGTGTGCGTGCGCGCACATACATAATATCAAAAGTTCACTAAAGTTTATGATATAACTAAATATTTGGGTGCTAATATAAATTGTGTAAGAAGGTAGCTTGCAAATCGCTTTGTCATATTATTCTGATGCCTAATAATTTAATAAACATATATATATATATAGTGTGAACATATGTATCTGCATACCATATAGATAAAAATCTCAGATATAAAATGCCTGCATTGGTAAAGTCTTTACAAATATCTTTAAAAGATAGTCATAAGTTCAGAGCTTACAGCAGTATATCATGTCACCTACCACTGGCTGAAGTTTTCTTTTTCACTTTTGTAATCAATGCAGTTGATCAACCCCAGATTAATCTGGGACCATTTCCTTATTTACCAATCACAAATAATTTGAAAAAAGGGTTAACTACATGAAAAAAAAAAACTCTAAAAAAATTTCCAAGATCCATCTTGCCAGAATTCTCAAACTACAAATTGTGAACATGAAATGCAAAAGTTTTAGATACTATGCCACAAGATTTTCTAAAGTGCTTTCTTTTTCACAGTGATCCAACAAATTTTTAAATTCCATCTTTGCATTTTTGTGACTATTTTTTTAATATTGAAATAAGAATGATCAAATCCA
Source organism: Epiperipatus broadwayi (assembly GCA_028023455.1). NCBI lineage: Eukaryota > Metazoa > Onychophora > Udeonychophora > Euonychophora > Peripatidae > Epiperipatus > Epiperipatus broadwayi. The sequence goes on from JAQFVV010000037.1 coordinate 2,877,260, forward strand.
TAAACCATCCATTTCTCACTTTTACATTTTTAATTTGAACTTGTATCCACTCAAGCTCAAAATTATGAGCTTATTAATCTATCCTTCCCAATAAATTTCTAATACTCTCATATGTACAAACTCTATACCTTTCACACAAACCAGAAAAAAACACAAAATCAATATTTCATTTAAATGGAAAACTGAAGTCACTTTTCATCTTCGTTTTATTTTTTGCTTGCATATATTACTTTGTTTTACAGTATGTGAAATTTATGTACAACTACTATCTAAGATAAATCCAAAATAATTTTGCCTGTATTCATGTCCATTTAATTCCAAGCCTTCCAATGTATATTTGAAACCACAAATAAAAAAAAACACTAGTTTAACAACCACATACTTATGTTACAATTTAAGCAATGTACATCTTTAAAGTTAAAAATAAATAAAAACATACACACACACAAAGACAGCTAATAATAAATCTAAAAAAGGAGAAATAGTGCCTGAAAGGAAGAAAATGCCTGATAGATGATCCATTATGAAGTGAATACAGGTGATAGCCCATACTTTTTCAAATTGTACATTGCAGAAATAGTGGATGTTTAGTCCATAGATTTGGAAAGACTATCATCATATTAAAGTTAGATTATAGTTTCTAAGAAAATAATAGTATGTTGCACCAAACTTCATATATTAATTAGCATTTATAAAAGTAAATATCATTTGAATATTGCTTGATTAATAATAAGGGCTTTTAATAAACTACTATTTCCTTAATTTTGAATTTAGTCTCTAGATTAAAACAATCCAAGAAATAATAGTTTTGTCCAAATATTTCTCAAAATTTATTATTAAATTGTCACTTTTTATTTACAAAATCTTTGATTATAATTCATCTGAAATGTATGCAATCCTCAATATCATTTCTTAATAAACAGTAACTTCCAAAGTTATTCCTAAAAACTCTTGAAAAAAAAAAACAATCAAGTGATTTCAAAATAATAAGAGTTCTGATATATATCTAATAACTGTAGTCTTTTAATTAATAATAAATTTGAGTACTGGAAATGTGACAAGAGTCTGGCAATCTATCATTGCACTAAACCACAAAGGACAATTAATAACACAGCATTCAAATAATCTCAATTATTACTAGCATTACAATCTTTTTTTTATTATCTTAAACTTTTAAAACATTAATGTGTGTGTATATATATATGAAAGCTCAAAACTTCTTAATAACCATACACAAATGCAGCTCATATGGGTTACATAGGTGAATTATTTTAATTTTTATAGTTTGATAATAATTAATCAGAAATATCCTTTTTTTTCCTTTAGATTCTGCTAAATCTTTCATTAGTTATAACCCTTTTTTCTTCTAATTTAAATTGTGTTTTGCTGTTTTTACTTGGTTACTTCTTTGAAAATCACTGACTCAGTAGGTTAGTCAACATCTGTCTTTTAAGCATTGAAAGCTGCATAATATTACAATTATATTCTTACAGTCAGTGCATTGACATACACTTAACCAATCCAAAATAATTTTTATTTTTTTATCCTCAAGATTATTAGAGGCAAGCAAATTTAAGAATGTGATTCCTTGATTCAAATTTTGTGGTTCTTTTATCATGATAAACATAAAAACATTTTTCATTTCCTCTTGTAATTTGTAAATAAATATTTTGATAATTCTAGGAAAGGAAAAGTATGCATTACAGCATTATTTCTTGAATCCAGTCTTATTATAGAATATTTAAATATTAGAAATTTTTGAATAAATCCTGTCAAAGTAATTTTTTGTTTTTATTATTTATTTGTAAGATAATTTTTATTTTCCTTAGGAAGAATATAGATTCTATTATTAAAATAAATGTTCAAATATATCCATAGTCATTCAGAAATTCATATTTTTCACCTCTTTCCTTATAGCTCTTTAATGGAGGAGATGTGGAGGAGTACCTCTTTTCTTGTGGTCCTTTTAATAAAGGAAGAGAAGAAAATTTAAACAAAATGGCTCAAGCCTGCTCTAGATAATCCACGTACTAATCAATCAGTGAATGGTTTCTTATAGTCAATGTATAAACATTCATTTAACCAATCCAGAATAACCCTAGTGCTTTTATCCTCTAGACCAAGGTTGGATAAACTATGACTCTCATGACCCATATACAAGTGTAAATTTTTTTTTTTCATTTTTACCACGAAAATGTTAAATTATATAAATAAGCAATACATGTTTAGTTGCAGCAGATAAATCTTTAAATCTATTTAGACAGAATCATCTAATTGTGAGTGGAATGGGTATTATGCTTGCGTAAAGAAATCTCATCCCTTCAAACAAAACTTATAGATTGGTAATTCCACTTGACTTCTGTCAAATACAATTTATCATAAAATGCATGCTTAACAACTTAACAGAGTCATAAGTTACTGTTAATTATTTGATACATTTTGACAAAAAAAAAATGAATTTTATGGAAAATTGTTGCAGACAACAAAATTTTTTAAATTTTGAATCTGAACATTTTTTGTCAAATAATATATATATATATTGCAAGTTATATTAGTTTTTGAATTGTTTGTTGGTAAACTGGGAGTTGTCCAATAATAAACATTTAAGTTAGCCCTCAAAGACTGTGGCACCAAAATTTCATCATAAAATTTTGTTTGATTCTTGAGTTATTGTGAGAACAAAATTCAATCACATACAAACATAAACATACATATAATGCTGGGCATTATCCTAAAATTGTCCAAAACAGATCTGAAAAGCTTTATTTCATAAAAAAATTTCTGAAAATAGACAATCAGTTTCGAACATGATCACAATATCTTTCTCTACTGTGAGCACCTCATGAATCGGAAAGTAAAAATATTTTTACTGAGGCTTGTAGTCAGAAAAATTTGCCCATCTTTGCTTTAGACAATAATTAAATATCCTTTTACTAATTAATAAATGAATAACTAGCTAGACTGCTACCTGCAAAAAATTAAATCCCAAGTCTGTTATGATCTTTAAAAAAAATTTCTAAGTTTGATCTAACACTTGAACCACAAATCACAGACATAGCAGACAAATAAGCTAATTACAACCATGAAGCCCTTTTTAATTTTCTTTTTTTTAAATCAAAACTATTGTAGAATAAATTTAAAAACACATTCACTTATATACTCATAATTTTTTTTTAATATCAAGTGAAAGATTTTGACTGCACTGTACACTCATCATCGGTTGACAATAGAATAAGTATGCTACAATCTTGATTATGATTTTTTCTAGTAGCCCAAAATATATATACAATAGCTACATAAGATCAGTTATGAAATGACAAGAAATGATCAAAGACCATATATACACATACCTAAGATTACATTAATGTGTGTGTGTGAATATGTAAATTAATAATGATTATAAAAATGATTTTAAAATAAATGATATATCACTTAGTGTGGTTTTAAATGCATCCATTTGCAAACACATAACCTGGGATCCAAGTCTGGGCTGAGTAAACTTTAACTTTTTCAAGTCTCAAATGGGCTTTAAGATTTTATTTCAGTAGATGATTCATATTTTAATAGTTAATACATGGGAATTTAAATATTTTTATCTAGAAAGTAGAAGGTTTCGGGTTAATCAGATAAGGGTCAATGTACAGAATTAAAAAAATTTGTAATATAATGCAGTCTTCACTTCTGGTTGGAGATGTCATATTTCTGTGGGTGCTAACTCATGTTTATCTTTTATTTTCTTTTTATTCCCTAGAAAAAACTATCTATTAAAAAATGAAAATGAAACAGAGTTATACATAATTTTCAACAGAAGTTTATATAAAAAAAAACTTCTTAACAGTGAATGAGGGGTATGAGCTCTGTGTACTTACAATACATTATAAAAATTTTAATTACATGTATTTTAATTTTCAAAGTAAAAAATATGAACTTAGAAAAAAATGTGAAAAAGCTTGAAGTGTTTAACTATTTATTAATATCAATATCAAAATTATATTTAAATAACAGATGTGTAGTTTTTTGATATGTAAGTTGCACATAGATTTATACTTGCTAAAAATATGCTCATACAGATAGATTATATAATTTATAATATCAAACACAGAGATTACATACTTAATTTGCAGTATCAATTGCTCATTGAAAGCAATAACAAATGTTTTTTCCTTCATTACACATAAACTCCACCTCCTGGTTAAAATAACTATTAATAATAGATAACATTTAATGATAGCTTGTGATAACAGGTTTCGACTTTTGAACTAAAATTTAAAAATAAAAAACCAACTATTAATATCACCCAACTGTTATTTATAAGTAATTTAACAGTATATAATTGTGATTAAACTACAAAAGACTAGATAATGAGAGATGTAGTTTCAAACAACATATATGTGTTAAGATCTGTGCCTATATAACTATTTTTTTTTTTCATATGTCAAACGTGTTCTTCCAAGCAGCTGGTCGGGCATGCATTTGGTATATGAAAAAAAAAAAAAACATGATTATCATGTTCACATGTTGTAGTTTACTATCTCAATATTAATAGCTCCATCAAAAACTCAAGCAAATCATTAAAATACATAAAATAACACAAAAACAATAATTTAGAAAAATTACATGGCTTTATCATCAAGAGCAAACTAAACTGACTTTTCAAGTCTTTTTAAGCCTCTCGTCCTACTTCAAATGTATTTCTCTCAATCAAACAACTTTTTTCCTTTTCTTTTCCAAATACTATTCTATCTAAGCCTTTTTCCAATTCATAATTTCCTCTCTTTCCAAATGCATATCTCTAAAGTCTCCAATTTTCTAAATGTCCCCATTTCTGATCCATTTCAATGAAATATGATACTCTAAATTTTTTATTGCTATTTCAATTATTAACATACTAATTTCTCAAATAATTAAAAGAACTAATCTGATCTATAACTTATTGTTCAATGCTAAATTTAAACTTTTCATCTCATCATTTATTATTGTGCACTATTTGCAATTATTTTTATTTTAAACTTTCTACAAATGATCAATCCTACAAATTTTAATAAGCTCATCTTTCCTTCTTCAAGTAATGCCATATTGCAAATCTCATAAAATAAACTCAATTAACACTCAATATAATTAATTCCCTCATTAAACAAATAACAATCTTAACTTGACTAAATATATATTAAATAAACAAGAGCTAGATATCCTATTTACAACTTCTATATTTATCTTTTCTTAAAGAAAACTATTAAACTTCGCAAATATTTTCTAATTCATTTACAAATAAGTTTAAAAATCATCTCTCTTCTCAATCTTAAATACATTCAAATAACTTTTCAAAATCAGTAAAATAAATATTACACCACCACCCCCCTCCACATACACACACACACACACACTTCTATCTCTTTCTATACAGTATTAATGTATCTGAAAAGTTTAATTAAAGTTTGGGATTTTTTTTAAAACATTCAACATTTAATATTAGATGAAGAAAATGTCCAACATATAATTACTATTAAAATGCTATCATCACAAGTTTTTAAACAAACAATATACATACATATTTAACAGCAATTATTCTCATCATTTTAATAACTGAAACACAGGCTTATTATATACCTGTGTCTACACTCAAGCACATATATGCTGAAAAGATAAATAATCACCAATATACGTATTTCATGCTAAACCAGCAATCATCATTTTAATAACATTTCTTGTCTCTCAACTTTTTCTAAATCCAAAATACACTCCAGATAAGTACATGTCTGATCAGTTAAAAATATATCTCAATCATTAAATATTTAATCAATTCAATTTTAGATATCATTCTACACTACAAGCATAACAAATTAAGCTAATTATTTTAAAATCCTTGCATGCTATACATCAATTAATTCCTTCATAGTTCTGTGTTTTACCAGTTTTCATTTCAATGCTTATATAACTTTTTCCAATAGTATACCAGGTTACCATTTCTATCATATAAAATAATTGATTTTTGTCACCTTTTCGATGCCTTTATTTTCTATATTACTATTTCATTCCAGAAACTATTTTTTGCATCCAAATTAATTCAACTATATATATAAAAATCCATTTATTTATTGTTTTTATAATTTCTTGGTGGTTTTTTTTTTTTTAGGTATTCTCACCTAGCTTTCACATCTCAATCACAAAGCCTTTTATACATACTTATCTTTCACAGATTTCATATTTTTCCATCTTGTGTCATTTTAATTATCATGCCATTACCAAACATTAATTTTTTTACTCTTTTATACCCCAACCCTATTATAAACTAGATCAAAATAAATTTGTTTTAAAAAAAAAAAAATATTATAACAGTAGCCTGAAATTTTTTTTAGATCAAAATGTTTTTTAAATCATTATTCTTTTTCTCATATACTAATATTCACTTCAAAGAGAAATTCCTTTTTATGCTTCTTTCTCTCTCTATCTCTTCAGTACATAAAACACACTTAAAACAGATTTTCTTAAGAATGTGCTTTAATAACAAATCTGTTTTAACACTATTAATGTTTTTATGATTTTGCAAAGCAACTTTAGAAATTATTCCTTACATTTACTCTCAAATAAATAAATACTTCATGAAATTTCAATACATTCTACAAATTTTCAAATAATTTTGCTTTTTACATTTTTTATGTTGAATAACTGAAAAAAAATATTTTTCTTCATATCACTTGATTAACTACAATCTTAATATTAAGTTTGACTCATCATCATCATCAACTGTTATCAATCCACTGCAAGATGAAGGTCTTTACAAGTTCAATCCATTTTCTCCAATCTCTAGCCTTTCTTCTCCACATCTCCCCTGTACACTTCCATATTTCATCTCTCTTGAAATCCAGTTTAAGATTTCAAATATCCATCTATTATCATCTCTTCTAGCAATATGTCCAGCCTAATTCCACTTCAGTCTTTTAATTCTTTCAATAATGTCAGTAATACCATTTGTTCTCTTACCCATGTATTGCATTTTTGATCTCTTCTTCTTACTTCCAATATGCATCTCCATACTTCAAATAAAATATTTTCATCATAAAATCAATCTTTTCTTTTACACAAATACACTTTTTTCTTATATACCTAATTATCTTTTTATGTGGTAAGATTGGTTCCTGAAAATTATGTATAAAATAAATTCTTATAAAAAAATATATTGTATATATAAAAAGTAAGGAAATTGGTTCCAGACCTAAGAAATCAATGAAAATAATTAAATAAACCATATGAAAAATTTTGCTACAATGTTATATTTTGCTATCAAATTTTATTTCATACACATTGAACATAAATAAAAAATGAGTTATAGGAACATAAATTTCATTTGAAAAATAAAAAACTTGAAAGTGATAACACAATGAAACACTCACTGGTTTCTCTACATAAAGATATCAAAAACTTTAAACTTCAAAGTTTATGGTCACCACATTATAAGTATAAAAAAAATTGAAATAAAGATTATTAATGTAATGTATTACTTTTATTTCATTTAACTTATTAGTTTTTTACAAATTTAACAACATATTTAAAAAGAGAAATTGTAGGCTCCGGGAAATGTACATATAACAAAAATATGGGCAACATCTTGCTTGTCCTTAAAACAAAAAAATTCTTAAGATATTATCACTGTACATATATGTTTGTGCATGATTGGAATACCATTGTTTTCACTAAAACTTAAAATTTTTGACAAAATTAATATATATAAATTTAAATAAATTAATCAATTAAATTTAAACAAAATTATTTTTTTTTGACATCAATACCAACAAGAAATTTTCTTTTTTTAAACCAAAAGTCAAAATGCAAACAAAGCATCAATATCAAAAAAGTATTTCACTTTCAAAACAAAACAACAAAAACATTAACAATGTAGAAAACCAAATTTCTCCGTTTGCAGGAATATAGCCAAAAAAAGGGGTTTTTGTTTTTAAAATAATGAGAAATAAGGAGATGAAACTTTTTTTGATACTTATATAGTTTACCCGCCAAAAATCTTGCCACTTGTTTTATTTTAAATTATCCATTTTCAGTGTCTTCCAAGACATGGTATAAACAATATGGTTGACTTTAAGTTATCGTATTCAATATTTCCATTTTTTTATTTATTAAAATGATAAAGAAACACAAAAGTGCAAAGGATTGTAATTAAAAAATATTTTAATGTAAATGCAGTAAAGAAAATAAAACAATAAGACAAACTATAACAAAAGTGTGGACAAATATCACTTTCTGCGCAAGCACTATTCCATAATTTTGAAAATATTTTATTGAAACAAACAAAAATCCAAAGGGTTAAAATTAAATTTGTTTTTTATATAAATTCACTATATTAACTGTAAACTAATCTCAATGCACTCACAATGTTTTGGAGCCTTCTAACCATGTTCCTTTCTAAGCAGATAGGCACTTAGAACATGTTCCAACACAAAATCATTACAGTGTCTCTTTCACACATAAAGTGTAATATAATGCCCATTATCACATACTTTTCAGACGGCCATTATCCTGTAATTTTGAAAATATTCCGCTGTATCTTGTTCTGTTGATAAAAAAATTCCAAATTTTAATCATATTTTCCAAAATGAAATGACAAAAAAAGAAATGTTAAAAAAATCAGCATGTTAATGAATATCAACAAAAAAATGTTAATTTTAACCATATGTTATGTAACGGTCAGATTCGTCTATCTTGCTAACACAGTGCAGAATTTAAACCCAGACACCGAATCAACACTAGGAGGGGCTACTTCCCAAAAATCCTAATTTCGAATCCAAAGTCTAAGCGCCACAGCGCCCCCTATGTGATACCGCATCTGATGCTACTAATAATATAACCATTTTACAGGTGCTGGTGGTCAGGGGAAAACAAAATACTCTATACTACAATATAAACTTAGGTTTGCTAACTAACATCTATGGATGGTGCAAAATACATATATAAAAGTGATGTAGACAGAGATAGTGGTGTGGATCAAGAAAGTAAATAATTAGAATTAAACAAAATAGTAAAATTCAAAAGATTTATTGATTTAACAAATATATATGCGCACTATCTGTGTATGTAAGACAGATATGTTGAAACCAAAACATCAGTCAAAGTTACATAATGGCTGGTTAATTAATTCTCTATACCTCAGGTTAATGTAATAACATTACGATAATGTGCCTAAGTAAAATTAATAAAGAAAGATTGCTAAAATATGTGAGGTGCTTTGAGTAAATATAATAAATTATTGAATTAAAAGATTTGAGATAGTAAAGATTTCAATAAAACATTTATTGAATTCAAGAATAGAACGGGCTGACACTCGTTAAGCTATAAGATAAGGGATGTGATTAAGATGCGCAAATAAATGGAAATAACTAAATTCACATTAAGAGATCGGTGGTGCTAGTGAGGATTTACTGTAAAGGACAGAGGGTGTGGTACGTTGAAACCACGGAGCTTTGCAAAATAAAATAATTAATCAATAAAAAATGATTTGCGGGATGACGTCTTGCCATAAGTCTGTTGAAAGTTGTGTCACGTGGCAGCCCAAGTCTGAACTCATCCAAGTACTTAGTGACTGCGTGACAACTGTGTAGAATTCCCAGGTGTGAACACACTCTAACCGGGAACTGCAGGAAAGAAAATAAAAAAGGGACAGTCTTAGCCATTTAAAGCCGTTGAAAGAACAAAGCAGTCTCAAACATCCGATATACCTACCAGCAACTCGAATAAAGTACATAAAATATTTTATAAGGACTCATTTTAGTTTAATAAGGTGCCTAATCAATTCCCAAATATTTATTTTAAAAAAGTCCACGCATTCTCGACCTCAAAATTATGTTTTGGAAATTAATCAAAAGACAATAAAACATATTTAAAATGGGAAAATGCATAATTACAGGGTTTTATAAGAATATAGGAATTAATATGCAATCACGCATTTGTATACTATTCACTCATTAATCTCGCACATATCCTTGTACTATGTTAAAACAAATAGACATAAGGATTCTTAGATGCAAAAGAGACAGAGCACACTAATTAAGTTACAAAAATTTTACAAAAAAAAAAAAATTTTAAGATAGAAAACAAATTAAATTAGCTATAACTTGTAAGAAGGAATATAGTTTCACAAGAGCTCTTGGGTTAATTTGGTTACCTCATTGTAAGTAAGGAATTTGAATGCATTTTCATTATGGAGACTTTTCTAGTTTGACGGCAGCAGCATTTACAAGAATTTGGCAGTAGCTTTTGGTTCCAAATTGACATCTTCAGTAGCGGTGGCAGTTTTCAGGGCTTCTTAGGTGAAGGCATTAGATATCATGATATGCAGAAGATGGCCATTTCCAAAAGGAAAATAGCCTTCTTGCTGGCTCTATTCTGACATTTTAAATTTCCCGTTAAAGGCTGGGGTGTGTAGTTTTCTGACTACACCTGGCTTTAGCTTCTTGTAGTCGAATAAATTCTTAATTCTCAGCAAATTCGACTTTTACAAAATAGCTTTTCGACTCACAAATATAATTGTTGAATACTTTAAAATTTACTTGACGACTAATTTCTGACTTTAATAACAAATTGCTTGAAGACTAATTGCCCACTACTCACTACTTACTTGTTCACACTGCATGTTAAAATAAAACCAGCCTTATATATTTAAGAACTGTACAATAATACTGCCCTGCAGCGTAACAAACATACCAAAAAAAAGATTTGTTATCTAATCAATGCTGTAATTAAACTTATCCGAACATCCAAAGGAATTTAATAAATATAATCAATTTTACTATTGTTAATTACCTTGTAGATATTCGTATTAAAACTTTAATTGCATTTTAGAAAAACTTTTGCTAATTAAAAATACCTTAAGTGGACATCTGCTGTATTTCTTGATAAGCCACTAGAATATATTAATTAACACTATTGTTTTCTGACCAACCCTCATTTACTTTTTACATAAAATTGATGGCGTGATTTTAAAATCTAAAATAACAATTTATTTACTTCTTTTAATTTTAATGTTTAAATCTACTTACGAGATGAATATAATTTTATTTAAAACTAAAACAAATATTACGAATGTAATATCTTTTTTTTATGAATAGATTTAAACAGAAATAATTTTAAATAACAAAATATTATTTTAATTTAAGTTTTTAAAATGAATATAGTATGTGCGTAAATATGATCTATATAACCTACTTTTTAAACGAATACCTTTATGTGTACATACACATAATTTATATTAGTTATTTATGCTGGGAATTAGACATATAAGTACATAACACGAGCGTTTTACTCGTTTAAAATTAGGTGGGATTTTCGGCATATAAGCGTATTACAGACCCAATACGATACATTGGAGGTTTAAACTAAGGTATGAGGGCAGGAAAGATGTGAGTAAAGGTGAAATGAAGATCTGCAAAGCAAATCTTACTGTTTCAGGTATTTGTTCACTTGGTGTTAACATTTGGATGTTATGTTGAGAATGAAATTTATTAAAAAATGTGAATTTGAATTTTCTAAAATTAACATTCATTTTAAAATATTTTTGTTAATATTTTTTAAAGTTAACAAGCTATACATGTTCAAGAAAAAAAATGTAAACAATTTTCAGGATCCAAGTATTTGTTTACATTTTTTTTTCTCAAAATAATTTCTCAAACATGTATAACTTGTTACCTTTAACAAATATTAACAAATGTATTCTAAATTGAATGTTCATTTTAAAAAATTTGCATATATTTTGTAATAAATTCCATTCACAACATAATATCCAAATGTTAAACATGAGATGAACAGATAACACGTGGTTAAAATTAACATTATTTTTTTGTTAACATAAATTTTTCTTTTTAGTTGTGATATAATGGTGACAAACATGACCTCAGAAACAAATCTATCAATAAATACTAAATTAAAAACATTTACAATCTTCTAAAAAGTAAAATAAATTATTTTATATTACTTACATGAAATAATTTAGAATTAAAAAAAAAAGTTTACTAACAACTTAAGACAAACTAAGAATTACTTTGAAAATGTAAGATGATTTTTTAAGCCTTCCAGATCATATTATTTAAAACAACTCCTGAAGATACTTTTTTTTTAAAAAAAAAACTGTTATTTCAAAATAGTGCAGAAAAAAAATTGTGTAAAAAGATAATTAGGTGTACAACTTTCTAAAATTCTGAAATAAATTTTTTTTTTAAAAAAAAAGAGGAAAAAAATTGCTTTATTTCAATTAAATTACTTGTTTTTGATCTCATCCATTTCATATTTGAATATAATTTTATATAATTTAGTTATTAGAATATTAAAATTAATATAAAAAAAATTACATTATTACATTTCTTAAAAACTAGTATAGTGTTGCGAATGGTAGCCACAAAAGCAAAAGATTTCCAAGTCAATTAAATTTCATTCAAAAATGTTGATTTAAAAAAAAAAAACTATTTGATCTATGGAAGTGTCATTTCACACTTTGTTATTCAAACATTCAAACATCAAGTAGCTGACACTATGATTATTTTTAAGCACAATTATTTTCAGATTTCCTTCTTTGCTCCTTATGTACATAATATTTACATATTTGTAGGCATAATTATTTTTTATGAACATACAGTAATTCACCAAATTTTAATGCAATTTTGAATTATATAAATCTAACATTTTAAAGACTAATAATTATAAAAAAATATTATTAACACTAAATAGTTCTAAAATTGAGGAGCTAAAATAAATTGTTTTTAGAACGTGGCAAACATATCTAATTGTCTTAATGATGAAAAATATCACTGCTTAGTTAATCTACTTGTGTTTAAAAAAGTTTGAAACAGTTATTAAAGAGTTAGCAATCATATAGATATAAGATAGCAATAGCTTTGAAACCTGAATGAATATAGAGTCAAAACTATTGGGTGAATGCTTTAGTTTAAATGTGCCATGAAGGCAATTTGCATTTTTTGAAATAGTTGAGTATATAAGGCATATTAACGGAAGTATTTTTAAATTCAAATGTATATTTTTGAGAAAATTAATGTAAAAATTCAAATATAGGGTAATAATGTGATGTTTGAGAAAGATAAGACAATTATGGCAATATCTAACAATCAGAGAGATTAAAAAAACAATGCTCATAATTTGAAATTAGAGATAGCAATTAATGACAATATTTCTGCCTAGTTATGATAAATAATTTCTGAACTCTTAAACCTGGTTTGAGCAAAATATGCATCAATTTATCAATTTTTCAATTATTTCTTCAAATATAGTGGCCCAATTTTTATTTAAGGTTCTTTTGAATTCTAATCATTATTCATTTTAAGCATATGTGAAGTCATTTCTAAAGTCTTCAAATTTATTTTTCCATTTCAGGATATCATTGCCCAAAGTAAATTTTTATATGAATAAATTATAAAATTATTTATATATTAATAAAAATGCACATTTATGTTAATTAAGAAGACCCATTAATTAAATATATATATATATATAATGGTGGAAATAAACTAAACAAAAAACATGATCATATTAAATTGATAAAAACATTGAGTGACTTGGCATATAAATTTACTGTTTAAAAAATGAAACAATTTGCATTTTAATTTTCTGTTTCTTACTGTAATTAATTATTATATGTTAATTTTTTTCTAACAATATTGTTTTTTTTTTATTATAGTTATTTAAATAATGGTATCATGTTTATGTAAGAGACCACTACTAATACTAAACATTGAAATTAAAATTAATGTTAATGACTGATAAAATAGCATTACTATTGCATTGAAATTTATGTGATCATTTGCAATAGATAAAAAAATTAATAAGATGATTATAACTGAAATACAGGCTTATTATATACCTGCATGAATATGTGTAATATATAGGGTATATGAACACAGACTTTCACACAACCCTCCATTCTATCTCATAACATTGATACACTTAAACACATATATGTTGAAAAGATAAATAATCACCAATATACGTATTTCATGCTAAACCAGCAATCATCAGTTGGTCCAGATTATCATCTCTACACATATATACTATAAGTGCTCAGATATATATTAAGATAGCCAATCCTCATACTTTAATGGACAGGCTTCAATCTACTCCACACTCCAACTCTTCAACTGTCCATCCAATTGAAAACCTGATGGAATGATCAAAGGCCACCCTGAGGCCGAGATTCTTGTCACACCCATGTGGTGCTCAATGAATGTTGCTAAAAAATTCAGTATTGAATCTATATGTATGATTACATTCACAAAAATATAAAACATGATGTATTAAATAAAATAAAATAAAAATAATCAAATAGTTTTCTTATTCAGGAGTTCAGAAGTCAGAATTAGAACCAATCTGAGGATCTTCCAATCTGCAATCTGATACTCTATCACTGCACTAAACAAAGCTGGCATATATTATATTAATTTATTGGAGTTGTGTTTTTTTTAAATAACTTTTCAATATTATATAACTAAATTATTAAAGAAAAACAAACAATCCCCCTCCCTCCAATAACAAATTTAACAAAAAAAAAAAAATATTCAAAGTAGTTAATTAATTAACAGTAGAAATGAAGGACTTCCACACAATCTGAAGCCATTAATATAAGGAGTATTTCTTTTCTTTTCTTTTTTAAAAAAAAAAAACAGATTTATTCAAACATATATGGCAAGATCAAAGAGTTAATTAAACTAATTAGCAGTCAACAAAAGAAAGTAAAGTATGTCTCCAAATAATTAAATTACAAGCTTGTCATCCATATAGCAATATAATACAAACATAAATTAACTTTGCTCTTTTTATGAATAAATAAAATCAATAAAAAAAAAAAAATTAATAACAAGAAAATATTGAAGATAAATAATACTTGTAACTAATAAGATTTTACCATAATATATTTACATGTTTTTTAAAATAAATTGTTTCAATCTAACTTCACAAAATGTAAACCCTTGAATAAATATATATAATTTAACCAATAAATTAAAGAGCTAAAACTTATATGAGTTGGAACAGTAAGGTATTACATATTAGTCATCTGCTGAATGGTAAACTATTATAAATTTGACAAGACAGAGATAAAATCCTTTTTCCAATTGTGTGAATATGTTAGCAAAAAAAAAAATAGAACTAGTTTTAATTTTTACTGATGAAATACAATTTATTTATATTATTGAATGCAAAATAAAGACATTTAATAATTATGTATATTTCATTTAGCAAACTTTTGTGAAATAAAGATGAAAATATTAATTTATATTTTGAAAATATATTAAGTATGATAATATTTCAAATAAATTATTTTGATCATTTTTTAAATAATAATAATTCAAATGACAGCTTTTACTGATACAACCATCCTGTTTAATTTTTACATTTAGGCAGGACATCCATGTTTAATCAATGACAATAAAACAACTGTTTAAAATGTTAAAAATGAAAAAACTGCAAATCCTCATATAAGATATCTAGAGATGTTTAAATATAGTAGAAATAGTTAAACTTCAAAATTATGTATCACATAATAAGATATTTCTATTGCTCTAACTTATAAAAATACTGGGGATAGAAAAGACTGCAATAATTATGGGCATTTATTGAAAATATTGCTTTTAATCATAATTTCTTAAAAAATCAGTAAGTATTAAAGACATGCCTTTTGTTGCAAGGCAGATGTGTTAAAAATTAGATGATTATTCATCAGAGTTCTATTCATATTATAACAATGCTGTAAAATATGCTTTATCAATTATTTGCTATCTATAAAAAAAAGGGAGGGGGGGATACGCAAAAAAATGGTAAATAGAAAGTAAAAACATTAGAATTCATAAATTTAAAATTTTTTATGATATATAAACTGCTATTTTTATATTGCAGAGCACTGTAAGCAATCACATTTATTAATAACATTTCTTCAATTAACATTCGAAACATCAAAACAACTAAAGGCTATAGTCTGATAACATGATTGGTATTTTCGATGATGGTGGTGGGGCTTTATTGTCAAGAACATATTTAATTGCTGACACTTTGCTATTCAATTTATTTTTACAAAATTAAAATCTGGTACAGTCAAGTGTGTTCTTACTTTTCGATATAAGTAAAGGGAGTAAACACACAATATTAAATGTGTATGTAATAGTGTTTTCTCAAATTATTATTAATAATGAATTATTTTTTCCATATGTCATAGCATCGGCCGGGATGCGAACCCACACACGTCTGCAACCAACTACTTATTTGCAAGGCGGGTGCGATGACCTCTCTGCTAGCAACGCTTGACAATAATGAATTATTATTTTAAATTTTGTATTGACTATAATCTTAATTTATATATATACATATAGAAGCATTTGTGTCATATGTATGAGTGTGAATGCTGAAAATAACTGTAATACGCATGCAATTTAATAAAGCTTTTCAACAAAATAAGCTATTACGTATGATGTATGTGAGAAGGGCTTGGAATAAAATATAATGGATATGTAAAGATTGTACATGATGAAATGAATTATTATAATGGGAAAAGGAGAGGAAGTGAAAAATCTGAGGAATTTAAAATACTAACAATAATTGATTGATTGATTTTTCAAGAATTCATAAATTGAGCATCAGAAGTAATAATCTATGAATTTTGAATTCCAGAATCTGCTACTTTATCACTACATTAAACCGTGCAAAGCAGGCATTCAAATTAAAATCTGGCATTAGTCCAAGATATGTACTAATTGTAAGTTTTTCATGTTTATAACAATAATCTTTGGAACCCTTTATACGTAATTGTTTTACGAAACATGCAGCAAGATTTTTTAAGTTTAATAGCATGTATGTTCAAAAAAGTTGAATATTCTATCAGTCAATAGAGAAAAAAAAATCTTCAAAACTTTTAGTTTGGTTGGTTATCAACTTTAGAATGTAAATCAATTTAAATATCTTAATGATTTTTTAAATACACCTGGGTCTCATTTTACGCGATAGATAGGTTCCTCAGAAAACACGCGCAAATGAAATCACGCAAAAATAGACGTAACTTACATTGAAAAGGGGGGGATGCGGTCTGTGATTTTTCAAAAGTCGCGTAAAAGCAAAGTACCAACGTAAAATTATGTTCAAATTCGCGCAAAAAAAAAATAAGGAAATAAAACATGACTAATAAAAAATTTCAAATTTGAAAAAAATTGATACAAGACAAACTTTTTTTAACTATAATATTTAATTTTATTCAAAATAACATATGTTTATGCATAATTCACAGTATAGTAATTTACATTTTTTTTATACATGTTTTAATTATTATGATTTTCTGGTGACAACGTAATTAATCTTTGAGACAATGATTTTATTAATTGTTTACGAAGCTCGCGATATCCAGACATACAATCATTTAGCTCTCGGAATTTAAGAGCACGTTAATGATTAGTGTCATTAATAAAGAAAATAATAATTGATTACGTTCTTTTTTAAAAAGCAAAAACAGAATGTGATTTAAAATGCAAAATTAACACGCACAATGTTTGAACAAATTTACATTATAATCTTGTAAAATTTAATGTGTGTATACATAAAATGTGGAAATCATGATTTTAATTTCATTATTGCATAAAATTTTACTATTATAAAGCACTGAAAATATTGAAATTACTAAGATGAAAGTCGAATTCCATAATGTGCTATTACTTTCAATATAATGTAAGTGCGCGAAATTTATTATTTAAAGTAATAGCGCATTATCGGAAATCGACTTCCGGTGAAACATGAATTGCGTAACTTCAAAATCGTGTTAAATAAGTCCGCGTAAAAAGAGACCCAGGTGTATATGAGATTTATCAAATGTGAATGACTAATGATGAAGGTCATAGTACTTAATAAATATTTATATTTGAGTGTCCAAAAGTCTGTTTAAAGTTTATGTTATAACTAAAAATCAATGTAGCAGAATAAAGTATTGAAGCATATTACCATCACATATCAATTAAATTCACTCTTCTGATAATCTCAGGTATTTTCTCCAATAACTCAATGATTGAATAAATTAATCTATAAAATTAAAAGTCCAATATAGCTGGCAACAAAAACACCAAATTTAGTTTACTTGTGACATAATTGAGTGCATAAGCAAATGTACGTGTCATGAAAATAATTTATTTCAGCAAAAAAAAATCCGGCTATTGGTATATTATTTTTATCTGGGAATTGTATATAAATTAGAATACACATATATATAAAAATCCATATATATAATGTTAAATATATATATACATTGTGTAAAAAAAATTTGCCAAATGTGCGGAGAGGGGGGGGGGGCGATATTTAAACAAAAAAGAAGAAAAAAAATAAAGGGTAAGTTTGTAACTGGTACTCCTTCAAATAATGGGATTATCATATTGGTAACTCCCCAAAGACAATCTAAATATATTCATAGATAATAAATACCTAATGCTCTATAATATTTTCAATCATCCTAGAAGTACATTAGTGATTATAACTAATCATTTATTAAACAAAAAATTATCATTAGCTCAGTTATAAAATTTAAAATCTCAGATAATAATTAATGTTTTTTTAATTAAACATAAGCACATGGAATACTATGTAACGGTCAGATTCGTATGCTTCATTAACATAATGCAGAATCTGACCACCACCCTGAAAAGCAACACCATAGGTAGCGAAGCTACCAGTAGTAATGAGTTCAAACATGGTTTATTGGTTCCACAATACACTCTACGAAACAACGCATATGCTACATTAGTAAACATTTCTTTAGGCACGGGGATCCGGGAGATGCGAGATACTCATAGACTTTATTTTCGAGTTAGCTATATATAATATTAATCTTTTAAATAATCGAGAAGACAGTATATTGAATGGGTGTGAATAAATAAATATATGACGGCAGACGTATGGTTTGAAATTATTTAATTAGAATATTTTATACTAAAATCATTTAATTAAAACATTTGATTATATTATACTTTCAGTAGTGGTATTACTCTGATCCTGTTATATTTTCAAAGACATACAATTATTTTGGCTGACGTAATCTAGCTACCTGAATTCTTGAGCAAGTATTTCAAGAACATGCCTTCGGGGATTTAATATCTTTGCAATGCACGAGTCTAAATTAGGATTGATAATAGCAGCTACAGACATATTTTATTTAATTAGATAAGATATTTATAAATGATTATGGCAGACATTTATTTGAGAGTGCATTTATGTCATTAATGCAGGGACGGAGTCATACGTTGAATAATAAAATTAATAATAAGAAACACGTGGTACGTTTAGAACTGCGATGCGAGTGTGGCAGTACATTAAAACTGCGAAGCCAATGGATGAGTTTAAAACAACGGGCTGGCGTTTGCCATAGGCCCAAAGGTAAGATGTCACATAAGCATAATCAGGTGCAAAGGGTTCGTGCCACATTTACTCCCTGACTGCGTGACGGGCGTCAAGCCCTATGGTAACATTCATTATGTCCACTTGTGTAGGACAACTGGTATTCAGTAAATCCTGTATGATCCGGGATATCCAAGGCTCATAATGGGTTATCGCATCTCCAAACCGTAACATGTATAATTCACATATATTCTGTTAAGATTTAATATAAATTTATGACTTGGTCTTACATCATCAACATTTAATAAGTAATGTATTTGGCTCTCAAAGAAATGCACTTAATGGATTTATTATTTAAAATTAAAAACAATAGGTAAGTTGGGTGGGTATTAAGAACTAATGTGTCCGCCATTTGCTACGTAGTAGACCCCTGCATTTACAACAAATGAAGCACCGAATGCGTGTCGATTTATATGAAAATTATTTAATAGAAGTAAATATAAGATTTGTAAGACACGCATCCACTGTTTCAGGCAACCATGTATTTGTATTTAGAGAATTATGGAGATTTCCGAGCTGACCTGCCAACATGAGTATAGCTAAAGAAATAGATTAGTAGGTCTCTATACAAAATGGCAACCGTTTAGATTAAGATTTACATTTAAAATTTGGCAAGGTCCAATCGGAAATCTTATAGGCATGCTATCATTAGATAATAAAAAAAATGTAAAATTAGAAATACGTACCCAAAAAAAGACAGAGTTAGGTAAGCTAGATTATTAAAAGATATTTACATAATAGATTAATAATGAAATTAATAATTGTACAATTTATATATAGAGAGTAAGCTATAGCTTGAATAATATTAGAGTACTCTAAAAGGCCTTGGGTACAGGTACCTGTTTTATAAGAAGCTTTCAGATTTCATGGTCAGTAGCAGATTGTTCATGAGTTCAAACAGAAGCAGTTCTTTCCAGCACTCAGGTTATTAATTCATTTTTATAGCAGCAGCAGCTTTCCGATCATTTGGGCAGCAGATCCTCTTGGTTTAATTGGTGAAGGGCACGTGTGGAGGTTTGGGCGTATGATTGACAATCTCTGGGGGGGGGATAGTCTGGGCGCTTCCTACTCGATCATCTTGTAGTGGACAAATTAATTTAAGATTTGGATTCTCCCAACCAAGCAAGAGCACAGTCAAAGTCTAATTAAAAGTTCTTAGAAATCCAAAAATGTCCTCTTTTCTTTATCTTATCTTTTAAATTTTATTCTATTTTATTTTTAGCTTCAATCATTTGCCCCGAGGAGAATCAATGCATTTTTATAAGTTTAATTAATTCAGAAAGCTGCATTCCTATTGTTTAGGTTATTTTACCTGTTAACATTTTCGTAATTAAAGCTTTTAGGGAATTTTCTTTTTAATTAATCTATTATCTCTCACTGACCATTACTTGCAAAATTTCAAGTACAAAAGGGAATATACAATTATTTTTAGTTTTCTTTAAATTACAATCTCATTTCCAAAATTATTATTTAAAATACGAAATTTAAAAACAGCAATAAACTAACAGAACATTTATAATTCAAAAGAAATAGTTAAAGTTATATAAATGTTATATAACTAAAACAGAAATTTAAATTATATCAAATATTTTTATTTATTGCTTTAAATTTGTTTGTCGGAAGTGTGTGTGCTTTTATAATGAACTTTACAGATATTTATACATCTTTAATATTGCTACACATACAATGTGATACCAAAAAGTTTAAATTTGGGTGGGTTAAGGTGGTTTGTGAGACGATAAAAAAAATGTGAAACTAAAGATTCGAATTCGAATTTTACTGTTTCAATAAGCACATGGAATAATTCTATTTCATGGTTGTAATATTTTTTAAATATATACTCTAAAATTCAGCTTTTTATTTTGGAGATCATTTGTCTTTTTTAGATGTCTTAATTCATAAGTTTCACGAATGTGGCTATATCTAAAATAAATATTACACATAGAAAAAAAGAAAAGGTTATTTCAAGTCTTTTTGTTTCATTATAAAAATATAAAAAAAACATTTATAAATGAAGTTTAATGTTTATATTTGGGCTAAGAATAACTTTAATAAACTATTAGTAATAATCATTAATCTATTTTTTTGAAGTGATTAGTATTAAAAGTTTTTTTTTTTTTTCTAAGATAAAAATTTATTAAAAGTTTTTGAGTACAGAAAGTATGATACTTGTAACTGATAAATTTGACAAATGATGAAGTATGTGTAAGAAAGTATGATCAGGTCCAAATGAAAAATGATAATTCTGCATGAAATGCATTTGGAGATCATTTTCTTTTTGAAATATCTTTATTCATATGTTTCAAAAATGTGTGGAGTGAAAGTTTTAAGTATATCTAAAATATATATATAGTAAAATGTTATCATTCATATATAGTAGTGAATGTATACATCTATGATAAGAATTAAAATTATGTAATAAATTAAAAACATCAACAAAAATGATCAAGAAAAAAAAAAGATATTGTATGTAAATATAAAGTAAAACATACACAGATATCTTTAACAATACTGTACCCTGCTTTAAAAACCTGATTTTATTAACATTTTTGAATTTTCATTATATAGTAAAAATGGGTTTTTAAATAGATATATTTATATCTGATAAAATTATATCAAATTTCAAAAGAAAATAGAAAAACTCAAGACATTAATGAGATATTAATATTAAAATTTTTGAAAACTATTGAACAGGACTCTGCCTGCCTAACCTGTTTTAAGACCATTATTCTATTCTCTACTTACTATAGTTTTAATATCTTGACTTTAACTCGTTTTAATATTTTACATTAATAAGCCTATGGTCAAGCTCAACACATTTATTCTTTATACTTCATTTTATTATACTCAGAACATTATTTATTTAGTAATATCTTCTAATACTTGTTATCTTATTTATTATTTATTAACATCTATTATTTACTACATTTTCACTTTATTTATATTTCATGATTATCTTTTCTTCTATACGGACTGTGGTAGCAAATCAGAATTTCAAATAGAGGGGTAGAATATCATTGATAGGTTAACTATCAACAATAGCCAGATCGAGGCTATACCAATGCACAGCTTGACCATATTTTCTGGTTATACCACCCCCGACTGCTGGAACAAAACCTGCCATCCAAAGCATTTTATTTGTTTTGAGAATCGAACTCAGGCGCCAGCCAGCCATATGTTATATATAGCTGGCATACTCGGATGACAGGTACACAAATCCAGCATTTGAAATATCCCAAGCTAACTCCTACTCTTAATCAGGGGGTCCAGTAACACATATAGATATTTGTACCCTTAAATTAATTGTGACATAGTGACAAGAAAGAGAAAAAATAGACCAAATAACAGTTAAGCAAACATTATTATTTATTCACGTACATACATATTTAATATAACATAATAAACTTTACATAAAAAAAATATAACTGATTAAGTTAAGGCTAAATTTTATGGTAGTCCATTAAATTCAAAAATAAAATGTCTAGATAGTTGTTATTGAAAATATATTTATCTAGGTTTTTGGTGATATTGAGATGATACAATTCCATTGGTTTGGATTTTCAAACTGGTTGGCCTTTTGGTATCCATCGATGGCTTCATGCTTTTCTCTTCTTCGGATCAACAATGGAGAAAGAGAGTATGTGGCAGCATCTATTTCACAGTTTAGGCATTAATTTCAGGTGAGACAATTAAGGATGTTGAGGTTTCTGGGCATGGAGCCCAGTCGAACACTCTACGACTTTCTAGCAATGCACATTGCTATTTCTGTGGCTTATGCATTAAAAGTCTTCCATGGCAGTAAAAACTGGCTCGCTACTGCATTTAAATCTCTAAATATCTGAAATCTCTGGATGTCTAAATGACTCAGTAAGAATCTGTTGTGAATCTGCTTACAAACTTAAGTGAATTTGAGTACAAACTCAACAACCAGCTAACTAATAACAATAGCTGAGCTGTACTTTTATACTTCAACTTTCCCATTATTTGTTTCCTTATCAGAATTTTAATTTTTATCATAACATATCTATTTTTTAATTAATTTTTACATTTCATTTCATCTAATCTCTTTTCTAGAATAATCTATTATCTTATCGCTTTTATACAGATGAGATAGTTTACATGGTTTTTTAATTAATTCAATTATCAGTTTTTATTTTTATCAATCAGTAATCCTTCAAACTCAATTGCAGTCCAAGTTTTCTTTTACTAATTACTTTTTATTTTGATTTTTCACATTTGCTAATTAATTTATTCTTTTAATTTATTTCAATTTATAAAAAGAGAGAAATGATTTTAAATCTTTTTTCATTTTAGCTTTTTCACTAAGATTTTATTTACCTTACACTTAATAAACAGCTTTATAGTAAAAGAATGACATGGTTTTCTATTTTAATTCTATTTTTGCAAATCGCCCTTTTTTTTTTCCAAACTATCTTTCATTTTTCTTTTCTTAATAAATTTGATCATTTATTTTAAATTATAAAAATATGTAACACAGATATATATATATATGTTTTATAATATATACCTTGTTAGTGTTACACTATATATATATAGTGGAGCCAAAATATGTTATATTTTGTTTCAAGTCCTCCCCCTTCCCTTTCTTGCATAACATACATCACATATAATAGTTCACATTTTATTGATAAATTTTGATTAGAATATAGTTTATTGAACTGCCCATGTACGATACTTTTCAACAGACATATATGTCTAAAGTAGTTTTTATATGAATATAGTTATTAATAATAAACTGAGGAGAAACATTTATATATACTTTACTGAGGGTGTGTTCACTCATTCATTCACTAAAAAAAATAAAAACTTACTGTATATTTTTATTTTTTAAATAAAGTAGGCAGCAAAAGTCGGACTTTCACTGCAATTAAATATAATCAGGGCAATATTCTTTTCTTCTTTCAATAATTCATAATCTCTTTAAAAAATTACACTCAACTTTGATGTTTTAAGTCAGTATCAACTTCAAGTATGTTCTACAATTTTGTTAAACTTTTAGCAATACACCTAGAAAACATTTTACTATGCAAAATACTGCATGTCAAATTCAGAAAGGATAATAAAGAAAAAATAAAATGTGTGTTTTCAACATAAACTGAAAACATTTTGCATATGAAGCACTGAGATGAAAAAATGTCCTGATTTATTGTAAAATTTATTTATAAATTTTAATTTTTTTCTTTTAATGTGACTGCATAAGGTACTCATGGATGGAAAAATAACTGCTTGTGTATATTAAATTTACGAATTTTAATGGTTTTTTTTTTGTTTGTTTATTTATATTTGTACTCGTTTATATTTTTGTTTAATAGCATATACTTGGAATTATATATGTTGATACAGCATAGTCTGTAGCTTCATTGTATATAAGGACAATCAGCAAAAATAAACTTACTAAGATTTCCCCCATTCTCAAGATGATGAAAATTGATGATAATGAAATACATAAGACACTATCTATGTGATATTAAACTAAATTTCAAATAAACATTTACTTGTGGGGCAAAATTGCTACTACAGTGTCAAGTACTCCGAAAATGAAAACAATATTAGAGCTAAAGCTCATCTTTCTTTAGCACCAGTTTTTATTTCAAATATCTGCCCTGCATGGTTTAGTGTAGTGGTGGATGGTGACTTCTAGAATTCAAGATCCATGCATTAGTTCCAGTTCTATCACTTCTGTTGCTTAAATTTCTTATCAATTCCCAAGCATGAATATATCATTTAATTATTATTATTAATGTAAACTAGAAAACTAAAATTTTGTTTCTTACTAATTTCTAATTTACTTATCTTTATTATATTTCTTTCAAGCCATAGCTAAGTATATCAGCAAGTTTTAAGGTAGTGGATACAGTGGCCTCACTGTATTTTTATGGAAAAATCATATAAAAGTGTACACAATAAAAAGCTGCATAAAGCTAAATAAACTCTCTTTTTTGCATATAATCATTTTAAAAATAAGTTTTGATTACATACAGTCTATTGCTCTGTAATCCCATTTCACAAGAAATAATTAATAGAAATGACAATAAGGAATGCTAATTGACAACAATCTTAAAGAATGTATGTTTTGTTTCTTGGTTTTGATTCTGACAGGATGAAATCTTTTTGCATATACACCTGGGTCTCTTTTTACGCGGACTTATTTAACACGATTTTGAAGTTACGCGATTCATGTTTCACCAGAAGTCGAACTCCGATAATGCGCTATTACTTTAAATAATAAATTTCGCACACTTATGTTATATTGAAAGTAATAGCACATTGTTGGAATTCAACTTTCATCTTAGTAATTTCAATATTTTCAGTGCTTTATAATAGTAAGATTTTATGCAATAATAAAATTAAAATCATGATTTCCACATTTTATGCATACACACATTAAATTTTACAAGATTATAATGTAAATTTGTTCAAACATTGTGCATGTTAATTTTGCATTTTAAATCACATTGTTTTTGCTTTTTAAAAAAGAACGTAATCAATTATTAATCATTTAGTGTCCACAAGTTTATTTTTAAAAGGTGAGTAATAGCAGTGGACACAATTAAATTTGACAATTAAAAATTAAAATCTGATTTTTAATTGTAATTAACAATTTAAAAATTACTTACGGCGACTTGAAATTAATGTGATGTGAAATTTGATTTTTAAACGGAATTGAAAATTAAAAAATTAAAGACAAAAATAAGAATTTAATTTTTAGTTGTTAGTTTCATAAACAATTAAGAAAATCATCATCTCACTCAAAGATTAATTACTAATTACGTTGTCACCAGAAAACCATTGACACAACATGAGTGTGAAGTTGGCGCTAGTTGTATTTTCTCAGTTTGCAAACGAACGTGTTTTTTGGCAAATAGCGATAATAATTAAAACATGTATTAAAAAATGTAAATTACTGTACTGTAAATTATGCATAAAAATATATTATTTTGAATAAAATTAAATATTATAGTTAAAAAAAGTTTGTCTTGTATCAATTTTTTTCAAATTTGAAATTTTTTATTAGTCATATTTTATTTCCTTATTTATTTTTTTTTGCGCGAATTTTAAAGTAATTTTACATTGGTGCTTTGCTTTTACGCGAATTTTGAAAAATCACAGACCGCATCCCCCCTTTTTCAATGTAAGTTACCTCTATTTTTGCGTGATTTCGTTTGCGCATGTTTTCTGAGGAACCTATCTATCGCGTAAAATGAGACCCAGGTGTATTAAAAATATGAATAAGGGGAAATGCTGGAATTTTAAATGAATTTTGAAGGAAATTTAATAATCCTTAAGATATTATTGACCATGGTTAGTAGTAATTCTCTCATTTTGTATATAAAATGATTGAATACCATCTTTATTTCAAAACAGTTGAGGAAATTCTCCAATAATATATTCAAATGATATGCACATAAAAAAATTTTCTTTCACAAGATCATTTTGCTTTTATTATATAAATACAATTACTATAGCAATCTCAGCAACACTATTCAATTATCTTTCCATTAACCACTAATGGTTTTGGTACTTATGTATTAGACCTGCTGCTCATGTCTGTGACGGCAGAATGTCATATTAAAGTCACAACTACCTGTTTATATTTAGTATTGTAATGTGGTTTAATATTTTTGTGAACAAATTTATACTTTTTGTATTGTCAAAAAATTGACTTTTTAATACAGCCTTTTGCTATCTCAAACATGAGCAGCAGGTCTAATATCTAAGTAGAGAAGGTTTCTTAGTCATTGTTAATAATATTGTTGAGGATTGAATGTGTGCTAAGCAGAAAATTGTTTTCTAAATGATAAGTTGTACTTAAAGATTGTCTTTTTCCAGGATTTCGGTAATCAAAGGATTCAGGGATAAAAAATGTTCTTTTCCCAATATCACAGAATTATTGTAGGTGGAATTAAAACTGAAAATTTCACAGCATTTTATTCATTTATATATATATAAACTACAAATTGTATGAATTCAAAACTTACTTTTCAAAAAATTAACATTTTTTTTTAAACCATGACAGATTAGTGACTACATTGTTTAAAAAAAAATTATTTCACTTTAGTTTATTTTAAGACTGATTTGGCAATTGACATGTAATATGAACATAAGTCTAGTTCTACATTTGGTTATAAATAGTACTGCAGCCAAAAAGGACTTTTCAGCTTCTACACTTGTTGGTGGTAAGAATTCGAGAGTGTCCATTAATTTTATTATATTTGTTGTTTTTCACTAGACAAATGTCCATCGTCACAAAATTCTTAAAAAAATATATGGAAAGCAGCTTAACTGCAAAAGGATCTTTCAAGAAAAATGACATGTATAATCAAGAATGTGTATGAGAGTTCGAGTTGACTCAGTCAAGAGGACTTTTGAGTCAAGACTCTTAGAATAGAAAAATGACGGCAATGATATTACAGAGATATGTAAAAAAAAAAAGCTTGCCTTTCATTTTCTGTTATATATATATATTGCAAATGAAATGCATGAAAATAAATGTTTCTAAATTAAAGTAATACACATCTTTATTGTGGACAATATCAAATTATGAAGAAACTATCTTGCCAGTGCATGATGGTCACATATATACCTAATGTATAAGATTATAAGTATTGATTATTGAAATTAGTAATTCAGACTGGGAAATCCCAGGAATAAAGAAAATTTCCCAGGATAAATCCCGCAACCAAAATCAATCAGGATCCCAAGATTTCAGAATCCTGGAAAACATTCCTTAATGGTACTATATCTCAAAGTTATTCCAATTTAGTAATAAATGACAAAATCATCTATATCTTCAAAACACTTTGATAGACAAACATTCTCAAATACATTAAATGATCCAATTCCAATTCTAGATTTTAAATGAATTATGATCAGCAATGGTTACTGGTCATTTTCTAGTAAAAATTCCCATTCATAATTAAATTCAAATAAGTTATATCAAAATAATGAGATAAAAAGAATTAAAGAATCTTTATTATTAAAAATGTGTGATTCTGAAGCAATTAACATGTTTAAAAGTCCTTTTAATATTAAGGGTATGTGGGATATAAGTGGAATTGTGGGTAATATTTAGTATAACTTTTAATTCTTTACACTTGAAAATCTGCTTTTAGCAATGAAACCATAAAGTTTATTTTCTTTAGCTAGTCTGGTTTAATTGTGAATTTAAGGGTAATTTTGATCATATTTGTATATATATAAAACACATGTTTTATTGCTTGGGCACAACAGATCTACTAGCGCCAGAATCGAACTTGGGATTTCCTGATCCTGTCAGACACTATACCCACTGTAGCAAACTGTGCATGGCATATTTATATATCGTAATGTTTAACAAATTTTCCTGCTTTAGATATCAATAGATACAATATTATATATGATGTTGCCCAGTTCATTAAACAATTAATTATACAGCTTTTTAAATATTTGAGCTGACAAAATTTCAATAAATTAATTACATTTTTGAAAGTCCAAGATCTTTTTATTCCTGATATCTAAAATTTAAATAAAATTACAAGCAGATGAAAGGTTATGGCCAGCAAGCTTTATTATTCTAGCATGAGTTACAATTTACTTAAGTAACATTTTTTATTTAATACTGTATATACATATCAACACAATACAATAGGCATACACATATTTTAAAATAAAAGTTAAACACCCTCTCCTCCAATCATTAAATAAATATGTATAAATTAATAAACTTAACTGACACAAGCATTTTTCTTAACAAATTAGAAACTAAAACTTTTTTTTTTTTAAATATACTTCTACAAAAAAAAGTGGGGAAGTGATCAGGCTAATCTCTAACTAAAAGATAGCAAAAAGGTAAAAATAATTAGTATATTTTCATTTATTTATTTTATTAATTATAATATATAAGAATAAATGTTCAGATGTATTACAAATATACACCAATGCAATAACTGAATTTAATATTACTGTATTCCTTTGAATTACCAGTAATATAATTAATCTGTTAAAAATCTTCTCTGATTAATAAATTAAAAACGGTTAAAAACCAAGAGTACCAGATTAACAGTATTACAACTATCGATTGGTATGCCTCCAGAACAGCTCAAGTCATTCTAGTCCTCTATAAATTCAACTTTTTCATCTTATAATATTAGTACTTACACAATCCAATATACAAAAATTTGTTTGCATTTTTTAGTTTTTTATTAACTAAGAATATGCACTTAAAATATACTATCATTTCAACAGACAACATTTCAAAGTCTATCATCAATGTCATTCACAAATCTATTTTAATTTCCAAACTTCAATCTGTTTAAATGAATGTGAGTTGATCTTAAGCCATTTTGACCATTATATAAATACCAAATCATGTAAGAGATTATGTGAGGACCAGCAATGTGATAACATCCAGTATATCTTTAGCTTTCTTGCTCCTTAAATGTATCTAATTTATAGTAATGCACTTAATGTGCTAGAAAGGAAAAAAAAAAGACATTTCATATGTGTTAGTCATATGAATAGAATTTTAGTCATTTCTAATGTTCAACACTTTCAGCATAATCTTCAGTCTATATATATTTATAATACCTCATTCTCACTAAAAAAAATATCTGAAATTCTTGTAAAATTCCTTAAGTCAATTTTTTAAATAACAGGAAACTATGTAAAAATAATTCGATCACTTTAACAGTTGATAGACTTGGAATTGTTTTTTTAACATTTTAATACTATCCAGTCAAAATCTAATGCTGATCCTGTTAGCATCTTTCAACTTATCTGATTAAAAAAAAAAAAAAAAAGACAGGTCGTTCTCATCCTACTATGACTTATTGATAGTAAGATATTAATACTAAGTTTCAATGAATATATTCGATCATTTTTTCAATGCTTTAATCAATGTTAGATCATCTATCACAGAAATCTCTGATAGGCATCAAAATCTGTTCAATTAAAATTAAGGCCATAAGACCTCTTTGTGCCATGTACTTATATAAATAACTTCAAGTGGAATTAATTTTAATAAATTAAGATTTACTCTTTAGACTGCATGTTAGACCTAAATAGACTCTATTTTTACACTGATTTCCTGGCTCACAATGAGATATTGTTTGTGACCTGACCTACAAATAATATCAGCATGAATTTATATTTTGTGATTAAACCATAAGAGAGCATTGCCATTAAATTTATTTGACGGGATGGTATCTAGATATTTTCTATCCCCTCCATCCCTTACATTCCCTTTTCGAGTCTGATTACAATCCTGGATTTGAATTCAGATGAGTCTAAGTTATGAATTCATGGTTGATTTCTTCTATTTATATATCTTCCTCACCATTATATCTTCTATATTCACATTCTTTTTGTTGTGCTTGTATGCCATTTAATATCATGTATATATGCCGTATGCACATAGATATAGAATAGTATTTTTAAAAAAATTAAAAATAGACTTCTTGATTTAGCTGCCACCACCACCACTACTATTATTATTATTTCTACTACTACTACTATGATTATCATCATCATTAAATAACAAAATGAATCAATTAAAAAAAATACATATATACAAATAAGCAATTCAAGATATTTTAAATTACCCAATTACTTCATAGGTGGATTATTATATATTAATTGCACATTTCAAATGATAATGACTCTTGTATGTTGGATTTCAATGAATAGATAAACAGATGTCAACTGCCATACTACATAAAAAAATTTGACAAATTACTTGCAGGATACATGCACTTTAGGAATAACTTCCTTGTCAGCTGCCATAGAGTAGCTAATGAACAAAGTTACTTCTGAAATGCATGCATAGTTAAAGATGTAATACTATAATTGAAGTTAACATCTTTTCAAATTTAGTTACATCTAATTTAGAGTGCATTAATCTATTTATCATAATAATGAATTTAATATATTAATAAATATACTTATCTTGGTTTTCATAATTAATCTATGGTATTTTTATTAGATATACCATGATATCTCATGCTAGTCTATTCCCCCTTATAATAGCATATATAATATATGGTTCAACATCTACATACAAACTAGTGAGATCAGTGAAGGATTATTATAGGATAACTTCTCATTAAATAGTAAATAGAATCAAAATTATGAGATTAAAAAAGTAAATTTTAGAAAAAAAATATTTCACTTCCCAACTTGTAATTTCAATGTTCCTCATTGTAAAAATATATTAATAGAAATATAATAAAATTAGTACTAACATACACATTATAACATTTGCAATTAATGATAACCATATTATTTATAAAATATTGAAATTGTAATATCAAATAAATCATACTTAAAATTAATTATAAATAACTTGACAAACTTCTAACTTCTTTTCAAAAACATTATTTCCATATATAAACTATATGAACATATATATAAAATCACATATACATTTCCAATGCTTCAACTGTTTTTTCCTCCATTACAGTCATTTTCAAGGACTTATAACAAAAAAATACATATCTCTACATAATACTCTAAATACAAATCTCTTCCATATATCAAACATTAACACATCAAATTCACAATAATAAAACATATTAACTATACATTATAATATTTTATTTACATCTTCTTTCCTCTTCTCCCTTTATTATAAAACTTCCTTTTTACATACTAAGTATAAATTTTAAAAAAGAAAGTGATTCTTTAATTTGTTATTGTAATATATATTGACTTAAAATTAATGTTTATCATCTTTAAATAAAATATTTGAAGTGATTTCACCTAGGATTTTTGTTTAATTACTGAAGCACAAATATGACTTGTGTAAAATATTTATTTTTCCGATTTTACCCAAGTTTTTCTCTATGTCCGTCCGTCCCGTCCCCCCCGCAAAGTTTTATAATGTGCAATTTCTTAGGTTTTTTACATACTTTATGGAGATTTCAAAGATTACACTATCTAAAGTCCAAGTTCAGCTTATCAACAGAAAAAAATATATTCACAATCAGGTTCAATAGCTCATAGAAACATCAGTAACACTTCTCACTGTATCAGTGTCAATTAGTTATATGTTCAATGATTAACAAAAACACATTGTAGAATATAACCAACTTTCTAGGGAGCCTTTCCTCATATTCTTTCGAACATAGAAACAAAAATATCTTGATTTAGTATCTCTTTTATACAAAAAATCTTTGTTTATTTTTTGTAAGATATTTATATATTTGTGTTTTTTTCTATTTCTTAATTTAAAAAAAAAAAAACATAACTTTACTACATAACTTTAGTTTTACTAATTTAAATTATATTTCATCATTTCCTTGGGTTTTTTTTATTTTTTAAAAATTGCTTACATATTCATATTTTTCTGTTTCTTAATTTTTTTTTAAAAAAACCTTTAAATTAATATTTCATAGTTTATATAACTTTACTACATAATTTCATTTTTAATAATTTAAATTATATTTCATCATTTATTTTTTGTCATATATTAGGTTATTATTATTTACAATAATAATCCTGCAGTTCAACGATCAGATACTTTATTAGAGTAACATAATTATATCATCATCACTAATTTTAAATGACTATTAGCAATCCACTGCAGGATGAAGATTAATCCAATTAGTCTGATTCATAGCTTCTCTTCTCCATAATAACACCAGCAAACGTTCTTATTTCATCCATCCAAATTACATGTACTCTCTTTTTAAGCCTTTTACAATCTCTTGGGATCCAATTTAAAATATTAACCCATCCATTTATTATCAACTTTTCTATTTATATGTCCAGACTAGTTTCGTTTATGTATTTCATTTTCAATCTCTCTTTGTTATTCCTAATATGCACCTCTCCATACATTGTTGACTCAGGTGAATTTTTCCTATGGCTTTTCTGTTAAGTCTCAAGTCTCAGAGCCATAAGTAAGAACTGATAAAACATATTTATTAAAATCCTTTTTTTTTTCCAAAGGTATGGACATATTCCCTTTTAACATTAAATTATTTCTAGCAAAAGTACTCTATCCAAGTTTAATTCTAGGATTACTTTCATAGATTATGCTTTTATCTGAGTTAATAATCTGACCAAAGTATATATAACTGTTAAGTTCTAATTTGTGATTATCAATCTTTATTTTCTTCTGCTGAGTAAATTCATTGAAGTTAGGTTTAGTATTTTTAGTCTTTATCTTTAATCCTACTTTCTTTACTACTGAAATACTTATTAAAGCTCTGAAACATTATTTGCAAAAATATCTCCATTTATTTTTACTCCCTTAGTGTCTCATTTTAATGCACCAAATATTTCTTATAAAACTGTAATAAAAAGTTTTCCAGATATACATTTATATACAACATTTTATTGTTTTTTGAGAAATGCAAAACATCTTCATCTCACTTTTGCTTAAACCACTATTTCATTTAAAGCAATCTCTCCACCTTTAATCAAACGACTATAACAAAATATTATTAATTAGAAAGAAACTATTTATCCCTAATCTTATCACACATTCATATATATTTTAGATTTTACTGCTAATTAGTATTAGTTACAGATTAAAAGTATGTTCTAAATTATTTATCCATACTCCTGAAGGTTATAATATAAAAGCTCAGTAGTTTTATCCCTTAAAATCAATATAGAAAAACTTTGTGTCTGCATATAATAAGGTTTTAATATATGAGAAAATCATATACATAGCTTATTAAGACCATTTATCATTAATACATATATATATAATTGTTCTTTTATGGAAGGCAGATTGAGCCAATGATACAAAACATTTATCAAGTGGCAAACAAGAGAAAACTATAACTAGTAGTGATCCAATGTTATTGGCTCAATTCACAATACCTATTGCCAAATTACTTCAATTTAACTTCTAGAAGAGAATGCATACTTTAATGGTTCAAAAAGATAACAGGAGAAAGGATTACAAATAATAGCTTATATGCAACAAAACAAAGATATGCTTATATATTAAATATGTTACAATTCACAATTCTCCAAATTTATTTATTATATCAATACATATTATTTATATGTAACGTGTATCTGTCAGTTTTAGCTTAAAAACTGTTATGATTTATATTACAAGAAGTCATAAACACTGTCAGAGAAAAATATATTTTTAAAATTGATCAATGTAAAATTGAGCAGAAGCTATTTTTTAATACCTTATTTAAATTAATGGATGTTTTTAAATTGACTTTGAAAAGCACTAATTAATTAATGACTACTTCCAAAGTAAAATCAATAAGTCTGAAAGCTAAGTGAAAACTAACCAGACATACAGGAGAAACACTTTAAACATTAAAGTTACTAAAAAAAAAAAAAAATTATTAACGATTTTTCTATATTTGAAATACTTTATAAAAGAAAGAAAAAGCAGTGTTTATTATTCTGATTTTCCCTCCTCTTGAATTCTTAATTTTCTGATTCATATTCTAATAAGACCATTGATGAACAAAAGAGTAACCAGCAATTTGGCAATGTAATTCTTGAATTTGTAATTCTTTAGGCTACAAAACTTATACTTATCTTTTGTTTAGTTGTATAAATTAAAGTTAATGATCAAAATTATAACATCAGCTGCACATAACTAAAAGAACTAAAGACTGACTAATATCAAACTATATACAAATTTATGTTGTCATTCATCAGATAAAATTTAATTGTAAATAAAATACCATTTATATAAATAAACATAATATAAAAAATTATAATGACAATGTGAGGATTTTTATTGAAAGATAAGGAAATGGAAAATGGTTGTAAAATTTTAAACAAAATATAATTCTAACTTAAATAATAGTAATTTGTATTCAACATTGTCTGTTGCATAAATAATCCTTAATTCAAATTCTAAGGAGATGAAAATCAAAGAAATATGTATACAATTCCTTTTATGAGCTGATAATAACAGTAATGTAGTATTTGACTTTTAAATTTACTCCTCTCACTAGATTTTATTACAAGTAATCTTTGAATATCAATAGGACTTAGTTTTGAGATTCAAAATCACATTTAAATCCATATATATATATATGGTAAAATAGTGAAATCATATTTCTATGAGTAATATACAGTAAAAGTTACATTCTTTTCACTATTTACCTAAGAACTAGCCCAAATCATGATTGACATTGTTATATTTAAATAAATTTGAAGAGATGTCAGCTTTAATAATCATAATTTTTTTTTTTTTCATTATAACTGCCATTGCACATCAAAAAATTTGCAAATCACTCTTTACCAATTGTCTTGGAGCACTGCCAATAATCTATGCAAATATAATAGCTGCAGTAAAAAAATGTATTGTATATGACAATAGGATGAGACATCTCTTCAAATTTATTTTACATCTAATTCAAGAAGCATTAACCTATTTATTACATTACTACATTTAATAAATATAAAAATAAATATGACTAATATTCTCTTTCTTAAGAACATGCAGACTAAAACAAATGTATATGAAATTTATATATATATTATACATATGAAGCAAATGCATTTTAATTTTAACATGATGACTGTTTTGTTTAACAAATGTCTATTAATAAATAAAATATAATTTTACCAATTGAAAACATTAGCATTTTTTTTTAATGTGCTATTAGTGAATATAAGTCATAAAAAAAAAACAACATTCCAATGGGACAATGGTTAGTATATCTGATAAATGCTAATTATCATATTTATTTCATAATGACCCCAAATACATTGTAGAAATTTAACAAATATTATTAGACTATCAGACAAAATCTAAACAAATTTTCAATTACATGTAAGGATCTTATTCAAAATCAATAACGTTCTGGAGTTTGGAAATGTTCCATTCACATGGATGAAAACTAACTAATAATATGACTTCGTCAGACTCACTGCAATATTATTTACTAATAAAAATATTTCATGTAGAAAAAGATGGTTCAATTTAAAATCAAACAAAACTTAACCAAAACTAGTGAATTGAGATTAAAATAACAAAATTACAGATAAAATAGGATGATAATAATAATAATAAAATAAAAAAACTTTGCCAAACTTAAGATTAAAAAGATAAAGATGTTTGGTATAGGAAAATTACTGGATTAAAAAAAAAAAAACTTTACATAAAAATATAAATTCAAGATATTTGTTAGATTGGGCTTAAACTAATAACTTATCAAAAAAGCCTTTATCACGATATAGATTATTCTATAATATAATTAATAAATTCTTTGAAAAAATGTCATATAAAAATGTTTACCATAAAAATATTATGACTTATGAGAAGCAACAATAGGAAAATAATCTAATAATCAACTTTAAAATTATTAATAAAGAATATACATGTAGTCATATTATCGTAATGTATGAAGAACATCATTAATCCATCAACTGATATTTTAGTATCTTTTTTAATCCAAATAAAATTTTGAAAAAGACAGTGAATTATTCACTAAATTCCCCCACGAAATTTTATTTTCACTACAGTTACCTAATACTCATAGGTTCTTATTGTATAAACTCCTATAGTTTTAGAACATGTTAACAAATGAAAATGGTAATCTTACAAAAAAAAATTTGAGTGCTTGGTACAAAGAATGAATTCAGCAGAGCATTCCTTACTTGAACTGGCTTCAAAATCCCATCAGTGTCTATTTCACTTCATAATGAGAAAAGACTGTTTATTTACATAATTTGAGATAGAAAACATGAAATTAGTATTAACTTTATTTCATATGTATATTAATGTTTGAAAAAAAAAAACTTTTTTAATTATTTCTTAAGATATAATAAAGATATGCTATATATGTTTTTATTTAGCTATTCAAATTAATATTACTTCATTGATTTTCTTTTTCGAAACAAAAATATTATTACTTCATTGATTAGCCCTATATATAAAAGGCAAAGAGAAAGAAAACTTTACTAGTTAATAAACAAAAAATAAAAGTTATTTTAAAATTTTATTTTTACATAAATGAATCAAAAAGCGAATTTTATTATATATAAGTGAAAGTCCATTTGTTAGTTTATTTGTTACTTAATAATTCAACAAATACTGCACCAATCTTATTATTTTTAAATAATATTTATTTTATAAAGCGCAGATGGTATTGAAATTAAACTGAGAGACTGCAAAACTCTCAAGCGCTTATGACTATTAACATCCAATCAGATCGCAAGCACTGAGACAGAGAATTTGACAAGAAAAGGGTGGTTCCACTCTCTTTTTACCAGAAATGAATCAAAAAGTGACTTTAATCTATTATATATAAAAAAGTGAAAGTTCCTTTGTTATATTGTTACTTAATAATTCAACAAATATTGCACAAATCCACATGAATCTAAAACGATTTTCTTTCTTTTTTTTTTTTTTGGAGAATTGCATAAGCTATGGATTTTTGGTTGATGATACTTAATTGTTTAAAAAAATAGGTAAATTTAATCCTATCATAAGAAAAACTGTGGATATTAGTCTTGACCTCTAGAGAAATTTTCATTATCTAAAAATACACAATACATTTGATCACTGAAAATAAAAAATCATGTGTATTAAGAAGATTGGGGCAATATTTGTGGAGTTATTAAATAACAAACATTCAAAATTTATATATATGACTAATAAAAATATATTTGAAGGATTATGACTGTTTATTAATTATGCACATTATTATTATTTTTAAAAGTAGCAGCTCTATTTGCATAAGTTACCAATAATCAGTTATCCTTTCCTTTATTCTTATATATATAAATTTGAAAAGTTTGTTTGCTAGTCTATGGATTTTTGCTTTATGGTACTTAATTATTTTAAAAAACTAGTTATTTTCTACTAATGAGAATAAAACTGCAAGAAATTCTAGTAAATAATAAAATAAAAATCACAACAAAATAACAAACTATCTCTCTTTTCACTTATTGTAAATTGCCATAATAAATTATTGTCATATAATATTAATCATCCATGCACTTTACTATTGTTACACAATGCTTTATTTACTTCCCTCTTTTATAGTTTACAATACTATAATCTTCTTCAGAACTTTTATATCTCCTAACTTCAACTTCTAAATTCAAATTTTTTTTTTTGTTTAAATTTAGAAGTTGAAATTAGGAGATATAAAAGTTCTGAAGAAAATTGCAGGGGCAATCAAAACTGTAAACTGTAAAAGAGGGTGAAAATAAAGCATTGTGTAACAGTTGTAAAGTGCATGGATGATTTAATATCATATGGTATACATTTGGCAATGCAATAAGAAAGAGTAGTTATAATATTTCTTGAAGAATAAATTATTGGATGAAGTTTTTATTTATTTGAAGGTGACAGTAAAAAAGCTAATGTAAAACTGAAGTTTACTGTCTATAGATATATGTGTCATGATGGATTTATTAGGTTTTCAAAAATTATTATGGCCTCAGTGTTATTTAGACTAAAGGAAAGATCTGTAATATTCAGAAAAGATTATAATGAAAAAAAGGCAGTATCAAGCAATAAAATGGATAAACTCTATCACCACAATAATTAATGTGCTATTGAGCAGTGTAATAAATGTAACAGATCATCATTTGTTTTTCACAGTAATATATTGATTAGAACCAAATATAAATATCAGACTTCTATAAAATTATCCTCACTTTGGATAGAATCCCTACATAGTGATAATGGTGATAATTCTGAGTCTTATGGATTGATAATAAGAGTAGTTCTCTTGAAAACAAAGATTCTTGAATTGATTTTTAACTGTTAAAAAGAAAAATATATGGATTTAGCAAACTGAGAGAGAATTGTTATGTTCTACCACTTTGCTTGATCAATAGAATAGCTATCAGTGTATTTATATGATAATATCAGGCTCGCTGCTTTATGCTTCAGTGTACTTTTGAAAAGGATCATGTGATAATTACTTAATCATAATGCCCTCTACCAGAGGATCATTATGCATTAAATTTGTCTTTCAACAGATCATCTAACACACAAACTTTTTTGCTGATAGATGTTTGTGATATATGGAGTTTTGACATGAGTAATACTCTGATCAAGTTTTGAAAAAATTTAAAATGATTTACAGTACTATATTACTATTAAATGAATAATAATACTGACAAGAAAAACATTTCCAGAAATAATAATAATAATGAAAACTATATTCCTTAGACAGTCAAAAATTTCTATGAAAAGCAGATAATATTCTAGTGAAAATAATCTCAACAAAACATCCTCTATAGATATCAAGAACAAAGATAGCAATCAGAAAATTAACATCTGTTTCAAAGAAACATTAGCTAATTTCCAGAAGTAAAATTATAAATAATTCTGTTCAATTATTAAAGAAAGTAAACTTCCTATTTTCTTTTGAGACTTTGGTTTTAAGTAGAAATATATATAAACTAAATAAAATGTATTATAGAGAGAGCCCACAGATTTTAATCATAATGTTTTAGCATATTTACATATATAGCACTTATAATTATGTCTGCTGCGGTTCAAGTAGCATCCATATGTTTACATAACCCGCTAAATGAATCTGTAAATCATGTTTGTTATCAACACATCCCATGCTTGTAACAAATATACAGCTTTTTTATTGTTATTAACTGTCTGAAATAAAATACATAAGATTCATAATATCCAAAGAACTATATACATCCTAAATGCTGTAATGGTCAGTCGGAAGGTGAACACATCTCACTACAGTCGGACCTAGGGTCTTCTGGTAGGATGCTGTGACTGATGCTATGAAATACTTAATCAATGATCATATTTTATCTCCAATGGGCTAGCTCTAAGTTTATACATCAAATTCAAATTCAATTTAGGCTAGCTCATCCATACTTCACTCCTCTTTCAGATTCCATTATGCCTCAGCAGTCAAACTCAGGGAGAATCCTGCCTTCGGCTCTCTTCAGGGGTGAATTTACTCTAGATAGCAATTACTGAACCTCTATATAGGTTCCAATTGAGTGAAGTGTAAAAAAAAGTGTGGGTATGTATATATATCTGGTTACGAATTGATGAACGAATAAATAAATAACTTTGACAAACTAGAGACTATTTTAATGAAAATCAAGTTAATAACATTTATTGACTAACCAAATAAAAATTCAAAACTTTTCATGATAAAAAAAATATGCATATATTTTTGTATGTGTCAAGTATGTATCTCTACCATATTAATGATTAAATGTGTATACTATTCAAACCATTACCCATGGTAGATATACATGACAAGGCACAAACTATTTACAAAGCAGATAAATTAACAAAAAGAAAAAAAAATCATTAATTCATTATTACAATGATTGTGAAGCAGACTATTTTACAATATTATATCAATGTATGTACAGTAGATTCATTGTCCAATTTCAGCTATAGAAGTTCTATATTCTTTTTGGAAACCCCCCCCCCCCAAATAAGTACAAGTTTCCTACAGTTGATGTCCATGCAGAAAATTAATCATCCACACCGAATAAACAAATATAAATGATCATTAGTTAACACAAAAAAAAATTAAAAAACAACACAAACTCTGCCCTGTAGCAAATGTATGTTCTTAATATGGAATATCAAATAAAATCTTACCTTATTCCATATCACAGGGATCACTACGGAAAGACAGATGACTTAAACTTTATTTAACAAAAAAAGATTTTGTCTAATTTAACAGTCTTCCCCATTGTACTTTCTTGATTGCAATTATAGTGGACTCTTCCAAGTTTTCATTCAGGTTTCCAAGTGTGGAAGTGAAATAAAAACAGAATTCTATAATACATAATAAATTAAAGTTTTCTTCAAATCATCTTGAATAATGTTCATGAATTTGGCAAATAATGTCTTTTATAGATACAATCTATCACTTTTCGAGACATCCTTCTTCGGCAAGTCATGGATCAATCGTGGGTACTCCTCGACGACACGCTTGAAATGATGTTACTTCCATCTTCTGTAGTTGCTTTCCTTCTGGATCCATCAAGACATTTACGACAGGACATTTGATGTTTCATTAGACATTACACAGGTGAATATTAAATATAGTCAGGGACAATAGCACTCCGGCCCTATGGCAATGTTAAATTAAGCCAGAATACATTGCTCTGCAGTTCATAAAATATTTAAATTTCCTTAATTTACTATTTAGTATTTAATGGTTTTTATTTAAAAAAATTATTTCATCATTTATATATATATGACAGGGATGTGCTATTTCTTTATTTTATCTGTATTCGAATAATAGTGCAGTTTTTATTTTAAATGTCAATTTATAATCAGTTATTTTTATCCAACCGCACGAATCCATCAAAACTTTTTTCTGTTTAAATATCGGCTAGTTTTTTATAATTTTGCGCTATGAAGACTAGACGAATAATTTGGAATGTTCGAATAAGTCATTCATATTCTTTTAGATTCAAACATTCAATCTTTAGATGTTGGTGTTATACAGCTATTATATCCTTTTAAAAATAATAAAAGACGATAGAAAAGAACTGGGTTTGCTTTTATACTGGGTTTAGTTTCTGTTGTTTAGTATACTTGCATTTCTATTTCCACTACTGCATGTGTCTATTGTTGCGTGTATTATATTGATTGTAAGTAAAAATAAAATTACGTCATAGAATTCTACTTTCACCTTCCACATTTGATTGCTTAGTGACTGGCTTGATATTAGGTCATCACTATGATTACAGAGTCTAAGTCTTGTATTGTGATGTAAAATATACTGACATTTAATTCATTGTTGGTATACATATGTTTGTATGATTTCTTTAAATAGGGTTTTTATCTTTTTTATTAGATAAGGGAAATTAGTCTATTGAGACATTTATTCAATATAATACGCCTGGGTCTCTTTTTGTGCGGATTTTTTTAATGCGATTTTGAAGTTATGCAATTCATGTTTCTTCTTAATATCTTTTTATGCCGTTTTCTGTTATGCAATAAAGAAGCTCATATTTCACTTAAAATCGGGATTTCCCTGTTTTATATACATGTATTAAATTTTACATACTTTAAATGCCTGTTGGAAAAAGGTTTGGCAATAAATTTAGATACCGTAGAAAATTTAGAAAAAGATAATGAAACAGAAGTGGAACGTGTTTGTTTCACAACAAAAATGATTCAAGAAAGTCTTCAACTTTCTAACCAATTGGAAAATCATTTTTTGTTAATGACATGAATTATGAATGAACTCTTAAATTCCAACGAGAGCTAAATAGTTATATGTCTGTGTTATGTATGTGTATATTTATAATTTTCTTTTATACACATATATAGATGGAGAAACTTTTAGACAAAAAAGTTAGAAGTAAAAATATTTAAAAATACACATATATACATTGAAAATTTTTTAAACAGAAAAAAGTTACAAGTAAAAATATTTAAGAACTTTTAATTTTTACTTAAAAAGAATGTATCTTTAAAGTTCTTAAATATTTTCACTTGTAACTCTTTTCTGTCTAAAAGTTTCTCCGTGTATATAGTGTATAAAAGTAATTTTAACCGTTAGTCATTATTAACACACTCGTGGAAGCGTGTTACATATAGATAGTTGCACTCATGGATGGGCATTTTCTAACCGCGAAACAATAGTCTGGATATCGCAAGCTTCACAAACAAGTAGTAAAATCATCATCTCAAAGTTTAATTACTGATTACATTGTCGCGCAGAAAACCATTAACTCAGCATGAGACTGATGATGGCGTTAATTGTATTTCCTTTTGTGACGAATCTGATTTCTTAACAGTTCACAAACAAACCTGTGTATTGTCAAATAGCGATAATGATTTAAAATATGTATGAAAAAATGTAAAATAAATTACACATAAAAACATATTGCTTTGAATAAAATTAAATACTTAATAAAAAAAAAGTAAAAAAGTTTGTCTTGTATCAATTTTTTTCAAATATTTGAAATTTTTTATTAGTCATACTTTATTTCCTTTTTTTTTTTTTATGCAAATTTTAAAGTAATTTTACCTTGCTGCTTTGGTTTTATGCATTTATGAAAATTAAAGAACGTATCCCACATTTTTAAAGTAAGTTATGTCTACTTTTGTGCAATTTTTTTAATGTGGGTTTTCTGTGGAACCTATCTACCACACAAAGAGATCCAGGTGTATTTAATAAAATAAACGTTTGTTGCATATATATGTGTGTGTTTACTCTATAAAATGATAATGCATGCTTAACCACCTATTTGCTAATCTTACATTTTAAATGAGTTTGATTTGATGGTGTGAATAAAAAAAGACTGGATCTCAACTGGATTGTAAACTAGCCTTACAACTCCCTTTCCCTTATCGGGTTAAAATTTTAAGCTATGATTAACATTTTAACACTTAAGTAGTGTATATATTTTGTTTAGCGTTGGATTATCTGTCTTTTTTTTTACAAAAGAAAGGTTACAAAGCCTGCTCATTTCATCCTTTGACATTTCCTCAACAGTATATATGTTCTTGCATGATTTCTTACTCCATTTATCGCATTACTGTAAAGTGAGATTCATATATTGGTCTCTTTTTTTTATTTATTTATGATGGTTATATGGTTAGAACTCAACCGGTAATGTGTTTCTATTGCAGATGGCACATGGTTTAATTCGTTAACTTCATCCTGCTTGCTTTTGAAACTTACTGGATATTCTTGAAGGTCTAAATGAAGTATTGGAGTGTCAATCATTATGTATGGATCAGCTCCTGGTCTTGATTGGCTCCAAGTATTCCAATAATTGCTTTTGTGTTTACCTGGGTACTTTCATCACAAACTCTTGACCCTATTATTTATTTATTTATTAATATCACGACTCTTACCCTCCTAGTCTCAACTAAATTCATGTCTATCCTTTAACTTGTATGTAATTTGAGTGTATCAATTAAATGGTCACTATGATTGACCAAAATAAGGCTTTAAACTGTGGGTGTTGTATGTACCCCTAATTTCCACTTCCATATTTATCCAAAATGCATTACAATAGTGAATGGTCCTTCATATGTGTGAAAATCTTTGATACCCATCTTCCAGTGGTTTACTCGGGTGGGGAATCTTGATAAAAACTTTATCTCCTATTTAAAGTTGTATACATTTCTCTTCCGGTTTTTGTTTCTTCGCTCAGTCTTATCTATTAGTGGTTCATACGCTTTTAATACAATATTTTCCATGTCACTCTGGGTTTGTTTATCTGTGGGTTGGTACTTGCTGAACAATATGGAAATAATTGATTGAAGTGTAGTCTAATGGGTGTGAATTCTGTAGATTCATTCACACTCCAATTGATGTAGTTGACTACATGCTCTATTTGTTTTACCCACTCTTTATGCTCATCCTCTAAGTAAGACCTGAACAAAGTCCAAGCTCCCGCATCACATGTTCGCAAGGATTCGACTGTGGATTCCTAATGGATATGAGCATGTTTTATTTA
Source organism: Epiperipatus broadwayi (assembly GCA_028023455.1). Classification (NCBI taxonomy): domain Eukaryota; kingdom Metazoa; phylum Onychophora; class Udeonychophora; order Euonychophora; family Peripatidae; genus Epiperipatus; species Epiperipatus broadwayi. Next base: position 2,922,065 of record JAQFVV010000037.1, read on the forward strand.
AGATTTCTCCACCCATTTTTTCCATTCTTGGGATAGGAAAGATGTACCATAATCTGTTAAGATGGTTTGGAGCTTTCCTATTGTAGTGAATTGAAGGGTATTTAATACTTTGATCGTATGTCTGGTATTAGTTCGGGGTATTGGGTAAGCAGAAGCAATAAGTGACCAATAAGTATTTCTGTTCATTAAATGGAGCCAATAGCTCATAATAATCGATTGCTAGGATCTCATTTGGTCTTTTAAATAAGATACAGACTTTAAAGCATTAGTATAACTTTGGTTTGTTGCTTTGGCTCATAGGCACCCTAGACAATCTTGTAGTGATTTCAAGATGTCCGCCAGTAGAACCAGTTTTTCAATGTATGTTCTGTTTTATGAACACCATAGTATCTGTACAAACAATGGATATACTTTATGAGTGGGATATGCAATGTTTTAGGTACTACTATTCTCCACCCATCCGTATTTGTATTTACTCTATATAGTAAGATTTGGTTTTCTAGCTTATAATAGGTAAGAAGATCCTTTGGCACTTTCAAAACTTTCATAAAAATAAAATTATGTAACAGAATTCTGCTTTCACCTTCTGCATTTGGTTACCTAGTGACTGGCTTGACATTATGTCATCGCTATGATTATCGAGTCTAAGTCTTGTATCGTGACATAAAATACATTGACATTTAATTCATTATTGGTATACATATATGTTTGTATGATTTCTTTAACTAGGGTTTTTTTATCTTTTTATTAGATAACTGAAATTAGTCTATTGTGTCATTTATTCAATATAGTATTTAATAAAAAAACATTTGTTGTATATATATATGTGTGTGTATGTTTAGTCTATAAAATGATAATGCATGCTCAACCACCTATTATATTAGCTAATCTTACATTTTAAATGAGTTTGATTTGGTGGTGTGAGTAAACAAAGGCTGGACTCAACCAGATTTAAGCTGCCCTTACAATGCTTAAAAAATGTTAAAATTGAATCTTAAACATAATCGCTAAATGAAGTTATTATTATTTTTAATATATTTTATACAAACTATGGTACAAGTATAACATGGTTAATCTTTATTGAACAATAGTTTAAGATTTTTAAAAATTATAAAAAATTCTAGTTTATAAAAAAATTACAATTTTAACAATTACAAAATAATCACGAGTCATATGTTTATTAATGTGCTTCCAAGAGTAATACTACTCAATCTATTCTAGATCTATCTATTAAAACCTTAATCAATGGATACGACTTAATAAATGTTATAATATCCCTAATCCCTTGATCTATTTTTAGTTTTTATCTTCAGCAGGAAGAACATTTAGCAATTACCATTTACTCTTTTATACTAATTAATTTAAAACTGAGATTTCTAAAATATATAACAATGGTTCTTACTGAAGTAGGCAAAAAAAAAAATCAGTCTAAAAGTGAGTATATTATAGCATATGCCATCTGGTATCCATTGATTACTCAAAACTACAGTAGACAGCTAGCTCTAGCTCTAAAGTAGAGTCAAAAATATTGCTCTTGAAATTGCAAAACAAAACATTAATAATTATTAATATTATCTGGTAAAATGAAAACAGGACAGAAAATATAGTTTTTTTAATAATATTTAGCTTTATTACTGCCAAGCATGCTTTCAATATATTTTTACTATATCATATTCATGGCATATAATGGTATGATTAAATGATTCTTTATATCAATGTTTAATTAACTATTCACGTTTTCAATTTTAATTTAAAATTGAATATTTAAATAGCCCATTTCTTTGAAATGAGTACACTTGTTTCTTTTTTATTAATAGAAAAACGGCCACCAGCTATTGTACATGCTTCTTTAATCTTTCATCTATATTCTCTCTCTCTCTCTCTCCGAGCACTATCTCTGCTTTTGTTAGTTTTGAATCTATGATGAGTTTTCTGCTTATGGTCTATAAATATTAAAGTGTGTGCTTTGTCTCTGAGGGCTTTATTGTTTAAATATCTGTGTTGGGCATGTCTTGTTGATAAATTGGCTCTAGATTCCCATAATATGCATCATTGCAAGCTGATTGGCTGCACTTAATTCTATAGACCACTTGATATGCTGATTAATTTGGTATAACGTCTTTAGAGTTATTGATTAATTGGTTAAGTGATAAAGCAGTTTGAAAGCTTATATTAAATTTTATTTTTACATATATTTTTTAATTTATGAGCAATCTTTGGAAGATTAAAGAAGCATGTACAATAGCTGGTGACCATTTTTCTATTAAAAAAGAAACAACTAAATGGTCTATTTAAATATTCAAATTTAAATTTTAAATTAAAATTGATTATGTGAACAATTAATTAAACATTGATATAAAGAACCATTTCATCACACCACTACATGCCATGAATATGATATAGTAAAAATATATTGAAAGCATGCTAAACAGAATTAAAGCTAAATATTAAAAAACTACCTTTTCTGTATTTTCATTTTACCAGTTATTATGTTGGCTCAGAAATGAAAATTAGTAACAAATGAATTATTAATATTGTACATGGATATTTTTTATAAGCACATCCATGAATTTATATATATATTAAAGACTCAGCTCCTACACGTTTCATTATTTTTCTTCCCAAAAAAAAATTATAGTAGATTATGATTATATCCCCTCCCCCATATATTTAACAGGTACAGGCTACATTTTTTCTTTTATTAATTGGCCAAGAGTTAATTTAGTGTTTGTAGTATCCGCCCTTATGACTGTCAAGCAAGTCATATTGTGCGGTCAGCAAATAACGTTATACAATTCCCACGCTGTTCTTTCTTAACAAAGCTCTCCAACGAATGCCTTGCTCTGCAACGAATGCCCTTCTCTGCAACTAATGCCCTTCTCTGCAACTAATGCTCTTCTTGCAACTAATGCTCTTCTTGCAACTAATGCTCTTCTTGCAACTAATGCTCTTCTTACAACTAATGCTCTTCTCTGCTGCGGTGTCTTTCAGCTACATCCGTGAACTACCTTTTCACTGGGTGTGCTAGTCATTTACCGCCAGCACTGACACGAGATATCTTTGCTGATGTTAAACAGACGTCTCTCCAATACTGCTCGCTACTCACTACTGCATGACTGCTCTCTACTGGAGTTGTCCTCTAATTCCTGCTAGATGTTACACCGTCTTCTATTCACTCTCTGACAACTGCAACGATCTCAGTCAATGCACTGACCAATAAGGTAACGTCTCTTATCTAGAAGCATTTTTAATTAGCAAATACTTCTAGGAATTGTCGATCGCCATTACGTCAATGCACTAATTAAATTCCTCAGCTATCAGAGCGCGATCTAAAAACAGCCTTACGAATAAATTCTAGTTTTTCTGGAGTGCACAAAAATGTCTGCCATTTTTACAAACACTACAGTGTTAACTAAATAATTATTAATAGTTTTTTACTACAAATGATGTCTTTCTGCTTAAAAGTTTTATTTTACCTTGTTTAATTCAGAAATCTTATAAACCAGAATCTTATAGAAGAATTGCCAAAAATGTTCAGAATAAAGTATTGTTTGTCTATGAGGAGACATTCCAACCCCCCCCCCCCCGTGTTAAATAAACCTATAACTATTCCATAAAATACAACCTTTTTTTTATTATCTTTAACATGTATTTAATTCTGCCAGAACAAGTTTATTGTTAAATAAATAATTATTAATACTTTTTTAGAATGGTATTTTTTATTACAGAGGTTATTTTCTGTCAGATTTTTATTAGCCTTTTGTTCTTTTTTATAAGGGTGGCTATTTTAGCTGCTTGATAACAATTTACATCTAGGATTTTTAGCGAACTACATAATTTGATACTTCTGTTTCACCTTATCATTTTATATATATTAATAGAGACTTTTTCATTTGTGAAAAAAATCAGAGCAATTTATAAAAAATCTAGAATTAAAACCTTTACTTTTTATTAAATTAAATATCCTGTACTTTGTAGTTTGGACATGTTTCTGGAAGATATGATAATAGATGGACAATTGAAATCTTAAATTGGATTCCACGATGTTATAAAAGACCCAGAAAGAGACCACATGTGAGATGGATGAATGAAATAAGAAAGTGTGCAGGATGACGTGGAGAAGAGAGGTTAGAGATTGGAGAAAATGGATTGAACTTGGAGAGACCATCCTGCAGTAGTCATAATGGTTGACAATGATGATGATGACCATAATCTCAATTTATCATACTTTATTTAATAAATTTGTTGTAAAAATTTAGATGCATCACATACTTTCCACAATACTTTTCCAAAAAAAAATTTAAGAAAAAAAGTCAATTAGGTTTCTAAAAAGACAAATGATTAAAATATTAAAACATTTCTATTTCACAGCATTCCTGTCTAGTATGTTTGAGCAATGTTTTGAGAAAACAGAAACTAAAAGTCAAATAGTCATAACAAATAACAAGTCATCATTTTGCAATTAGTGACAACTCAAAATAGGCTAAATACCATCTTCCATTTTAAGTTTAAAAAAGAATAAAATTATGCAAAAGATAAAGATTCCTGGTACACAGGACCGAGTTTTTTTCTTTCAGAATTTGTTCCTAATATTGTAACTCATAAAAACCTAGTTGGAAAGAAAGCTCAAATTAATCCCTATGGATCAACAAAAAATAGCTACCAAGTGCTCATTATAGCCTTAAAATAACATATATACTATCCAGCCAAACCACCATAGTTTACTCTTTTTTAATAAGACTCTTTAGGCTAGATATATCTATCTTTCTTTCTGAATATCGGTAAGATCTAGTTATTTCAGTGAGTGTAAAATATAGAGAAAATACTAGTACATATGGAGATAGAATAGCTCTTTTATACAATGTAATACATTTCATAAATATATTTAAAATATATATATATAAACAACTAACCAATTACACTCTATTATCTTTATTTACTTGTCATCTAATAAGTTACCTCAGGGTTTCTTTATAATTTTAAAATGAATTACGATCTTAATTATTCCATCATCTGTAATATGATGATACAAATACAAAAGGGATTTTATTTGTATCCCTTCATCGGAAGTGCCTGTACTTTAAATATAATGATATGGATAAGATAATAGTAAATATCTATAACAGTTTTAATATATGACCACATTTATTTAATATATGTCTATTTCTAGGACTTCTACAACTTTTATAGCTTTTTTTTTTCTTTTATGACCTCTGATGATATGAATGATAATGGTTGACGCCAAACTGAATTGTTAAATAACAAAAAAAATATTTTATTTAGAACAAATAATCATCAAAGTGACAAATATTATAATAATAAAATATGGGAATCATATATAATGTACTTGCAAGGAAAATCATTGACTTATACTTGGAATCTAATTCTCTATCCATTTTTTTTTTTTTTAATGTAGATATTTTACAAGAGGTGATGTTAGCAATAAGACAACATAATTGGAGAGGATGTATCATGAAAAAACTTTATTAATATCCTTGCAAATTAAAATGTCAATGTTATGTTACATGAAAATACTCTTTTAATGAGGATTATTTATCCCATACATGTTTGTTTTTTTTTAATTAATTTGATTTACATGTAAACCCCCAAATACAAAATTATTTTGTGAATATACTCTTCATTACTATCATTGTGTCATATCATGAGGAAAATCATTAAAAAAAAAATCAGAAAAAAGATCATACAAATCAACGCCCAAATACACAATTATTTTGTAAATATACCCTTCATTACTATCATTGTGTCATATCATGAGAAAAATCATTAAAAAAAAAAAAAACAGATAAAAGATCATACAAATCAACTGATAAATGAGTACACGAGAATTATCTGGAGTTAAATTAAATACAGTGACTCCAATTGAAATATAATGACACGTGTGTCAACCAACACATTCACACCACTAAGTCTAAGTGTGTTAATTTTGTCTACCTATCTACCTGTATTCTACTTTATCTCAATGATACATAAATCTAACATATCAACAACATAATATAGTATTCTCAAGTAAAATTTTAAACATCTATAATTCTTCAAAGTTTACTCTATGAAAACACACAGTCCAATGTTCTATTGAAACAAAGATTTAAAACACACCCGTATTACTGTGCTCTACAACATAAATCCATTTTGTTATTCAAGCATCCTAATTCAAGATCTAAATAGTTCGAATATCACTGCTAAATAAATAAATAAAAATTTAAGCCAGTATAAAGATGATTGTATATTCTATTATTATTAAGATGACAAGATTTATCATGAGCACTAAAGAGCATATCTAAAGTTATTCTTAAAAAAAAAAGACTGGTATTTTTTATCTTTAAAATTAATATCTGTTCTTTTGCAGAGTTTTGATATCAATCCATTAATGATTAGCAGTGATTATCAGTTTTTATTTTAATGCAATTTAACTTCAAGAAATTCATCTGACAAAACGTAAAATAAATTATTTAGTTGATTTTTCAAAGTTCACTGTTCTACTATTAATGAATCTAGTTTGTAATTTTTTAATTATCAGTAAAATTAAATTGCTCTTAATTCATTGGTTTTAGTTTTCTTTTTTCCAGGAAATATTCAAATCCTCTCCCCCCCCCTTTTAATAATAAGATTTAACGTAAAAACTAACCACAAATGAATTACACTGATGAATCAATTTATCTATGATTTCAGCTCATGTCTTATTTTTTTTTTAAAAAAGTGAATTATGTATTTCATAAGTCCAGAAACCTTGGTATTATTTTATAGGCAATATCCAACCTAACCTCTCAATTGACTTTACTTTGTGAAATCAATATATAAGGCATTAACATGTAAGGTCTAACAATGTAATTCCACAGGTAAAATTCTGAAAGTCGCAAAATTAAAATTAGGCCCAAAATATATATATAATAATTCACTTTCACTCCTTTAATAAGTTGTTTTATCTCCCTTTTTGTCCAATATATACTCCAGATAGGGTATGGTGAAGATGTTCTGTTAAGTGACAGACCCACCAGGAAAATTACTTTAACTTGCCGTAGGTTGATAAAGCTGCAAAGCAACACAAAAAAAAATGGTTATTTTAACAGCAAACCTACTTAGATTTTGAAAAGCACTCCAACTATAAGACAGCTATGTAAATTTCAACATATGCTTTCTTATATAAATAAACTTTGATCACATGGTAGTCAATGTCATCATTATCCATAATACCATTCTCCTTTTTACTAATTTATGTGAAATTATCCCTTGCTGTCATGGCAGCAATCTTTTTTCCTTTTTTTTTTCAAAATTTTTTATAGTATCTTAGTTTCTGACACTAAACAAAAAAAATTCTTCCCTTTTTTAAAAAAATAGAATACATCTGGGTCTCTTTTTGTGCAAATTTTTTAATGCGATTTTGAAGTTATGCTATTCATGTTTCTTCTTAATATCTTTTTATGCGGTTTTCTTTTATGCAATAAAGAAGTTCATATTTCACTTAAAATCAGGATTTCCCCGTTTTATATACACACATTAAATTTTACATATTTTAAATGCCTGATGTAAAAAGATTTGGCAATAAATTTAGATATGGTAGAAGATTTAGAAAAAGATAATGAAACAGAAGTGGAATCTGTTCGTTTCACAGCAAAAATGATTCGAGAAAGTGTTTAACTTTCCAATCAATTGGAAAATCATTTTCTTGTTAATGACACAAATTATGAACTAAATTCCAACGAGAGCTAAATAGTTGTATGTCTGTGTTATGTATGTATATGTTTATATTTTCTTTTATACACATATATACATGGAGAAACTTTTAGACACAAAAAAATTACAAGTTTCTCCATGTATATATGTGAATAAAATAAAATTTTAACCATTAGTCATTATTAACACACTTGTGGAAGCGTGTTATTTATATATAGTTGCACTCATGAAAGTGCATTCTCTAACAGCTAAACATAGCAGTCTGGATATCACGAGCTTCATAAACAATTAGTAAAATCATCATCTTAAAGTTTAATTACCGATTACATTGTCAACAGAAAACCATGAACACAGCACAAAACTGAAGTTGGTGCTAATTGTATTTCCCCTTGTGACAAATCTGATGTCTTACCAGTTCACAAATGAACCGCATATTGCCAAACAGCGATAATGATTAAAATATGTATGAAAAAATGTACAATAAATTACACATAAATACATATTATTTTGAAAAAGTAAAAAAAGTTTGTCTTGTATCAATTTTTTTCAAATATTTAAAATTTTTTAGTAGATATATTTTATTTCCTTATTTTTTTTTTATGCAAATTTTAAAGTAATTTTACCTTGCTGCTTTGGTTTTATGCGAATTTTTGAAAATTATGGAACATATCCCATATTTTTCAAGATAAGTTAAGTCAATTTTTGTGCGATTTTTTTAATGCGGGTTTTCTGTGGAACTTATCTACCGCATAAAAAGAGACCCAAATGTATATCAAACATAATTAAATATTAAAGATCACATTAAAATAAAAGTTATATTCAAGTAATACAAAATGTTCAACCTACACACACGCATTTATATAAGCAAAGCGTTAAACATGAGCATCTAAGTTAAATGTAAAATTGACTACTCAATTATGGTAATGTAGTTATTAAGATAATATTTAAAATTGTCTAATGATGTTTGATTTAATGTAATGTATTTTATGCATAATTCCATTAATGATTAACTTAGATGTATGTATATTGTGCCTTTACATAGTATGTTAATTTTTTATCCCCCCTCCATTTTCCTTTGTCTTGCGTGGAAGTGAATTGTAAACATGCATATTTTAATTAGGTAATATCTGCTAAACTTGATTTACATTAATATTTTCTGACTAGTTTCCCTACCCATTTCACCAGACTGCATATTATTGAAATAAATTTATCAAATCTACAACAAACAAAAAAATCTGTATTCCTCTTCACCTATTTCTATAGAGAAATAGAAGATTACAATATATATTCAATGTAAATATATATTTTGAACAAAAAAGCAAACATTGTGCATCATTCTGCTATACCTGGATTCAAATCCTTTCCAGGAAAAAATAATTTTTCAAGTTCTAACCAAACTTAGGATTTTTCTTTCAAATAGCTGGGCCACAACCAATTCAGCTAATCATTCAATATTGGGCATTAAATGAGTATTTAACTATTCTTAGTTAGAGAGTAAAGCAAAATGAAAAACACCAATCTCTTACTAACCAACAATCGTCAAGTCTAACGAGTAATAGAAAAAGAGGATCTTTACAAGACAAAAAGTACACATCTTTTCACAAGAAAATAGTGAGAAAAAACAACAACTCACCATAATAATCAAAATGCAAAATGGTGATATTTTCTTTCTATGATTTATCTAGTAATATAAAAAAGTAGCTAGATACCTATTTAATAATTAATAATTGAATGACTAACTCTGTTAAATACACTTAGAAATCTCAGCTAACTGGGGAAAAAAAAATTTCCAAATTTCATTTGGATTTTATAAATATATGTGTATAATGACAATGATATCCTTTAAAATATTTTAAGAGAAGCTAGAAACATAATATATTTGTGAGTATGTTCTTTATTCAATAAATTTATATAATCTAGTCTTTATACTTGTTTGCATATTTTCATTTTCAATATATTTTTATTTAAAAAAAATTGTTGACATATTTTATATTTCAAGTTATATTCCTCTAACTCATTCATGTACCTGCCTAATGACTGGAAATTTCTTTTATCACTACTGTAAACATACACATATTTGAATATATAATCATCAACAATGATAATTATAACAACTGCTGAAAATTTCCAATTTAAAATATTGGCAAACTTTAAGTGTTAATAGTGCTCTTTAATGAATATAAATCATACATCTTATTAGCAATACCAAATAACCAACCTGTGAACCATCTGGAATTTCTGGCAAGTTGCATCCTGTTTCAAGTTCTTTAAGTAATGCTATGTTTCAAGAATCATAAACTTGATAGAAAGTTGAATAATTATTTTCAATTATATATAAACACTGATTAAATATAAAAAAAAAAAAATGTTTTAAAAAAAGGCTGATAATATATTAAAATATTTATATTTACTTTATTTAATTCAAAATAATTTAAAATGCCCCAAAATTTATTAATTAGAAATCCAAGTACATACAAAAAAAAATTTGAATTAAAATTAAAAAATACCACTATAATAACTTTTAATTTTTTTTTTATTTAAAATAAAAATTCTTTATTTTTTTTTCTTATTGTACAGTACATACAGATATATATCTATGCTTATATAGTTTTTATCCCTACTACCTATTTTCAATAATCACACATTCTATTATTATTTATAAAACCATTGTTATAAATTATTTTTTATAAAATGAAAATCTGTTTAATATTTGTACAAAAACCAATCCAAAAAAAATATTTTTCAAAATGATGACAATTTTTTCTTTGTTTCCTTTTTTTTTTTCTCATTACAGAAATGGCATTTAAAATAAAAGATTATTTTCCCAGTCCATTTTGTAAAATATTTGATATATTGGGGTAGGCTTATTTTCAGATCCCTATTAATATTTTGTTGAACAAACATTTGAAATATTAGATTTGTCCTCTCATTTAACTTTATTTTATCAAATCATAAAAATATTTAGTTTCAAGTATATAATAGCCTTCAGCCAATTATGTAAACACAATAATTAAACATTTATACCTCCTTTGATATTGTGGAAATGTTAAATTCATCAGAATAGTATTTAATAAATTAAATTATTCTGATTTAAAAAAATAAGTAAACAAAATAATCATGAATTCAATTATTAAATTAATTTCATATCAAAGCAGAATAAAGTATTTAATTGATTAAGAAAATAAGATTAACAAAATGAACTTAATTATAACAAAATATAATCAATAAAGTTTTGTGCAACTTTACATACAATTTTTTAACCCAAAATATTTTGATAGAAAAAATATAAAATTCAAAATTATACATTATCGTTTTTTAATTATGTAAATTGTTCAAAATTAAATTTAGCAACTAAATAATGGGAATATTTTAAATTTACTATTAATCAACATTTTCAATGATCTATGTATGAAGTAAATGAATTGTTCCTTATATATAAAAAAAATCTATTTTAAATGTTTATATCTGAATAGTATAACAAATATCACGCAAACAATAGAACCTATCCTTTATCCAAGTTTCAGTTAATCAATGAATACTAGATGGCATCCTGCAACAATTTTCTGGCTAAAGTATATCAAAACATTATATGTAATCAGAGCTATGTAATTCTTTATTGTAAAAATAATAACACATTTGAATAAAAAGAAGCTATAAGAATATTAACTTCTATATTTTTCAATATGAAGGCAGAAGAAATGCATTTGAATAGCTAGTTAAAAGGTAATAACTGAAAATATGGATTGACGAAATTCTTAAAATTCTTAGAATTGCAATGAGTTTTTTTAGATAACAGAACCCTTGCTGTCAAATTTATTGTTAACATTAATACTAATAAAGTAAATAGCCAATAACCAAATGCTGTTTATGGAGCAAAAATTTTTGACTTGAATAAATGATTATAAAAAATTAGTTTCATAAAGTAATAAAGCCAAGATAAAACACCAGATGAACTATAAAAATAAAATGTTTAGTGAAATAAAAACATTTGTCCTTTCCATCAGTTTCAGACAGAGATCTCTTTCCCTAACCCATCATTAATCTACAGCTAACTTTGAACTTGAGTGATCAATAATACCAGCACAAATAGATTCATGTGACAGTTTCTGGGTAATCGGCTTTCTTTTTAAGAGAAGCAATAAACCCATTAAGTTGTAAACTTTTTACTTATTTTGTTTACACAAAAATGACTAATGTATATAAAAATAACCATGGGCTCAAAGTCCATAGGAATACATGACCTCTCACACAGTAACAAAGGTCATGATATATTATAATAATATTTTTAATGTGACCATTACATATTAATCTAAGGCTTTTACATTGTAGCTAATAAGTAGATATCCATTTAACTGACCACCAATGAGTAATTAGCCAAACTGGCTCAGGTGATTTACGTAAAAAAAAATCATAAGCTTATGATTGAAAAATTTCAAGATTTACCTTCACCAGATTCCAACCGCAAATATCTAACTACTTTACTGTAAGATCTTTATCAATTAATGGATATATTATAAGCCAAAGCAACTACCAGAAGCAAGTCAACTAGCCACGAGTTGATCACATGAATTTATTTGTGCTGTCACTAATCCCATTAAAGGCTTATTCTTATTTAAAGCAGCAATACAATGTGAAGACAAATCTAACTGCTGCATAATAAGACATTCAATGTAGACTTATGGTTAATTCATTTGATTAATGAGAAAAAATATTCTTTTAATATGCCTCGGTTACAATTCTAAGATTTCAATAAGTTCAGATAATCATATTAATAAAAATAAATAATTTGTTTTTATTTTAATAAATAAATATGAAAATGTAAATAATTATATATTCTTTGCCATATTAAGTTTCTAATTATCATTCTAAAATCACATTTCATGTGTGAAATTAAAACAAAAATTCAATAATAAAATCTATCACTTTAACTTACATTTACATGTTTTACATTTGCCATTTAAAATAAACATTACCTAATAAAAAATTTCAATACAATAAAAATATGAAAGAAAAAAAAAACAATATAAAGATAGCATTTATAATATTATAAAGCAAATAATTTAATTTTTTATTTGTATTTTCTTATTATATTCTAAGTTATTTGCTATTACATTTATAAAGTTCACAAAATATAGTCAAATCTAAATGGATTATATATTCTTGTGAAATCTGTAAAAAAAAATTAGAATGCTATCAAAATAAATAAAAGCTTTTTAATAAATGTGAGAATGATAAATGGGCAAGGAATTACAACATTGAGAAAATAATTAAGCAAGGATAAAAGAAGTGAAAATAAACTGAAATGATAAATACGATAGTTAAACAAGCTTTCAATAAGCACAAGTAATTTGTTCTGTAACCTATTAAAGTAATTTTTTTTTTTTTTCATCAAAGAAAATGTGTTACTTAATCAATATCTTAATACAATAAAACAATGAACTAGGTTAATTAAACCAAAAAAACAAATGGAATGGAGGGTAAAATGACAAATTATTTTTTTTTGTTGTCATTATTTTAATTACTAGTGATAAACAGAACATCTCAAAGAAAGTCTAGAACAGCGTTTCTCAACTTGTGGGTCACAACACCTTTGAGGGTCGAACAACCCTTTCACAGGGGTCACCTAAGACCATTGGAAATTACAGTTATGAAGTAATAACAAAAATAATTTTAAGGTTGGGGGTCCACACAACATAAGGAACTGTATTAGAGGGTCACAGCATTAGGAAGGTTGAGACCCACTGGTCTAGAAAGAGATTCCAGTTCACGACTGTTTTACTATCAAGGCAGCATATGTGATCCAGATGAGAATATAATAGTTCAGGGGTATATCTATCATCTTCAGAATTTGATTTTAATATTCATGAATGCTTGGGGGTTTACACCCAGTCACTGAATCGACAAAAAGCTTTTGATGGTTAGTAACAGTTTACCTAATCTCTAGTTTATGGGGAAATACTTCATTTTTCAATGATGAATTAATTACATGCATAAATGTTCGATAAAATGAATATTTTATTATTGTACAAATACAAACACATATTTACTTTGCGATTACTTTGTAAAAACTTTTTTTTTTAAAAAAACAAAAACAATTTCACATTACAAGAAAATATTTTATTTTCAATTTTTGTAAAACTATTTACGTTTTTAGATTATAAAAATTATTACAAAAAAAAAATCACTATATTATTTACATAAAGAGAAATGTAAAAGTACAAAACCATGTTACGCCGTTTATGTATTTATTTTTAGATTTTGTATAAAAATCTAGGTTCCACCATTTATGACTTTAAATTTATGTGTCAGAGTCAAAAGTATACTGAATCTTCATTTTATCAACTAATTAAACCAGTATGGCTTCAGAAGCTCCTCACAATGCAGTGTTTAAAAGCAAAAACTAAATGAAAAATGGATTGTGCCTTCATCAATAATAAAAACCGTATCATATTCCTACAGATCTGGAACCATGGTTAACTTTTATCTTGAAGCACTAATAGCTGCAAACCACAATAAATATTTATGTATGACTGCTTGAATAAAAAGGCCTATGCTTATTATATATTTTTAAGTTACCAGTCTAACCAGTACATCATTTAATTAGTAATAATAACAAGGATGTATATAAATAATCAGCATGAGCTGATTGTATATACTACTGAATATTTCCTCTTTGGCATATAATTTCAAATTACTATTTCTTATCTTAAAAAGATGACAATATATTGTAACCATCTCTATATGAATAATAAAAATACATACATGAAAATAATGTTAAAATAAAAATATTACTATCTTAAAATCAACTAGGCTAGCATGAATCGATATATCTAAGAAAAGTCACAAAGTATTCCTGAAGATAATAACTTCCAGGATCAACGTTGATTAAACTAACTTTAAAATCCATAAGCCAAATATTAATAGATAAATTTAATTTGCAAAACCAATAAATAATTAATAATCAGGTCTAAGAAATGAATATGGAATTTGAATTATGAATTAGGTGATAAATGAATTACTATGTAGATGACTAAATGGATGATGAAAACAAATAATAATTAAATAGTAAAAAATGAACGAGTTTAAGAGTGAGGAGAAGAGAAAATGTGTTAGGGTGATGAATGATTAAGATGATGATAGAATAGGAGCCAATAAAGAATGAATTAATTATGATAATGAGTTAGGATGAAATGAGGATGAAAAAATAAAAGAAAAAAAATCCAGATGAAATAAGAGACCAATGTTGGTGATGAAGAATGAGATACTGAACTATAAAATTAATATTGTGTTAAATGACAGTAAGGATAAAAATAAAATAAAGAATGGATTCTAAGCTTGACTAAACCAGAATATTTAACCACGAACTTAAAATAAACTATAAATCTTAGAATTATACAAATTCAATTAAACAATAAAATTAAACATGAGAGATCAAGGCAAAGCATAATAAATAACTTCAGACATAAAAATTATGATAAATTCAAAATTACAACTGCTAATTAGTAATTTACTTCCTCGGGGTTCAAATAACTTAAATATTACTATTTTAAAAGATATATTTGGGTCAGTGAGAGAGATTTTGCCACTACCCAAATATAACAAACAAAAACAGCTCATAAATCAAAATAGAATTAATAAAAAATATTTGACAATCCCAATACTAACAATATGAACTTTAAGCTTTACAAAGTACAAATAAATTCTTAATAAAGCAAACATAATAATTTACAAATTATTATTAAATAACTATGGGCAATAGGATCAAGGTCAGTGAATGATGTATCTAATGATTCAGAAAAACAGGTTATTCCAAAAGCTAAATGTTTCATCTTTAAAATATTATTTAAAATAACACATGTACTTCAGGTCAACAGTGTTTTGATCAATAAGTGATACAGCTTTAGATACTTTAAATGTAAGAACTTAACAAAATTTATTTTGATATGCTAACACGCAATAAAATCTATTATATTAAAATGACAATGACTTTGTGACAATAAAAATGATATGTTGATAACAATAGTAATAACAATATGGATAGTAATTAGCAATAAGGCCTAGACCATTAAATATATTTTAAAACAAAATTCATTTACATTATTTACACATTTTATGAATATACTAGGAACAATAAAGAAAACATATATAATCCTAGACAAATATGACAGGAATTTATATATAACCAGATTTAACAATATCATTTTATGATTACAGGAAGATTTTTTTAGGATCTATTTACTACTTTAATATAATATAAGCATTTTAAAAACAACTTTGACTTTTTTAAGACTAAATAAATTATTAGCCTTTTAAAATAACTTGGATATAAATGATAGAAAATATAGCTTAATGATATAGATGGGATCATCTGGAATGAATAAGCACTATCTAATAATATGCTATAAAATAACTTTTAACTAATATTATCTCTTATCATCATTTTGCTTAGCACTAAGTACAATCTACATCTGCAAATACATACTTCAAAAACAATTCTACTATTATCATACCAAATCATTAAACTTAGGAATATGATATATAATAAAACATATATATTCAAAGATATAGTGAAGATGAGCTAAGGCAATGAACAAACTAATCAACCTACACCATGGCCAATTCATGACTGGATATGGTCTGAAATCCTGGTGTCGCTTCTGGAGCACCTTTAGGGATATGAGAAAAAGAAAAGGGGTGGTTAGTCCCTTATTTAATAACTAGCTCAATATACTACAAAATATGGCCTTAATTTGCTCAAAGTTTAATAATTATTATTCATAATTCACCCACGATGGTCATTTTATATCATCGCTCAGGGAAAGAGAATAAGCTCACTTGATGTGATGTGGCATGGACCTATTATTTCCAAAATGTTATATACCTATCATTATAACTATTTACTATGACAACAGATAAATCTAGTACTAATCTAACATATCACGAATATATAAAGTCACTAGCAAAACGGTATGGATTACCACTTGATGCATAAAATTTATAATTATCTATTCGAGAATGATCCATAACTATAGCTATCATTAACTATTAATTATCATGTATTATACATATTAAATACCATGTTGAATACCCTTAAATTGACCAAGTTATATACTATTCATTTATCATTATTATTCAACAATTGTTCCCTTTTATCCTATAAGAAAAATATCAAGAATAAACTGTAATAATCTATTATCCGTGTTTATATTTTAAATATGAATGCAATTTATAATAAATAAGACTTTTTATATATATATTTGATTAAATTTAGATCTATCGGGAGTTTGAATTTTTTTCTAAACAAATCCTTTTTTATACCTATCATAGACAAAACATAATATATCATGAATAATAAAATAATTAACAAAATCTTTCGCTTCACATTCGTTCTTGTAAAACTAAAAAAAAAAACTATAACAATCATAGTTTCATTTGTTAAACATCAGCATGTTGTTATTCCAGAAGTTAAATGAAATTGAAGACAAACCTTGATATTTATTCTCATCGCGTATCCATATTCCCTATACTTTATTGATTAATTGTGCTATTTAAGGATTAATACACGATTTAGAATAAGATTTTATAATAATTCATAAATCAAAATTTAGGTTGGCGTTTAATTCACTTTTGATGAAATGCTACGATTCAGCTTACAAAAAAATATATATCAATTCTGCTTGTAAAGAATTTTCAAGATGGTGTCTTTAAATTGCATCAACCTGGGTTTTGAGCAACACTGTGAATATTTTATATTAAAAGTCTCAATAAATACTTTATATATTTTTATTTCAGTGTCTTTATTTGTATTATTTTCTTAGGTAGGTGTAAGTTATTACTATATTTTTATTCAATTGCAATATATCAATTTTCTCTTTTTAAAATTTTATCTTCTACACATAATGAAATTAATATAGCATACTTGAATTGTGACATTTGAAATTAGCTTTAGTATTATATTTCATACTAGTTTGGAACATGTCATGCCTTATAAATTCAAAACAGCAATGAAAGACATTGAGTATCTAATTATATAATAGTTCTGCTTATTTTAAATTCATTTGTCTGAAAACACAATTTTCTTTTCTTTCCTCTTGCTGTCCCATATAATTTATAATTATCTTTATAATGCATACAGTAAATATTATAATTAAAACAGATGTAAAATACAGAACAAAACTTTATGCTTACGAACTTCTTGTTTTGTGTACGTTTGAAATCCATTTTTAATGGAATATTTCATTTCCAAGATATCTACCAGCTTTATATGTGAACATTGATGATTATGAATCAAGGGAAATGGCATGTATCATGTAGTAGCCCAAATGGGTCTCTACCCCATTACTTGCCGTTAAAAAAAAATTTCATTTCATTTTCAATCCAATTCAAAATTTTACTTTGACAATTTTTCAATTACACTATTTTAGATGTTTTTGTTGTTTCTCTTCTGTTCTTTTTTTTTTTGTTGTTGTCTCTGTTCTCTCAGCGTCTCACTTGTTGTTGTTCTATTTATGAACTTTCACCAGAAAGAATTATTGTACAAAATAACAAACTAAGTCATTATACGTACATACATTAACTTATAATTAATAATTATCCATCTATAAGCATGAGCGATAACTAATTAAACCATTTAAAATTATTTTAAATCGCAATAAGATATGCTTAAGAATTAATTATAAAGATCAATTTAGAATAGTTATCATCTTAAATCTTTTTGATTATTATTTAATAATAATAAGATATCAATATTTCTTTTAAATTAATGACACTAATAAATTATTATATTTTTGATAGTATGAACATTAGTCCATCTGACAGACTGCATATAAAATCTCAAACACAACAGGACAAAGGGCTTAGCATATCTTGAACAGTCTAAGTCTTTATCACTCTCAGGAGATTTATTGATATTTATTTATTTTTATAATAAAATTTGGCAACTATGATAACACACAACTCATATAATACACCTATTTAATATTGAATATTTATTTATTATTAATTACTAACAATTAAAATTTAAAATTTTACATAAGTGAACATTTAAATAGGGCTTGATAAATATCAAACCTAACTATAAGATTACAATATATATATATATATTTTTAGAAATCCAATTAAATTTACTGTCTCATTTTGGTTATATTTTGAACTACATTTTAACTTTTTCAACTATTTTACATTTACAAACACTAAATTTAATCAAGTGCTGTCTGGGAATAATCATAATGAAACTGAAAAATAGATTAATGACAGTGTTAAAAAATATTTACAGAATTGATATAATCACATTAGAAATTTTGTTTGTGAATAATGATTTCAGTTTTGATAAAATAGAAATAAAAAAGATGGAGGGGGGGGGGGGATTTTAGTTTTGATGAAATAGAAATGGGGGGGGGGGGGTATTTTCTTTTTCAGTTCTTTTTAACAGAGCACTGAAAAATTAATTAATCCCAAGCCACAGAAAAAATTTCAATAACTCATTATCCTCAAGAAATCAGTTATTTTTGTGAAGATTTTATAAAAATGTTCACACTTTTAAAAAATAATTTCAACAGCAATAAAAATATAATTCACTTTGAAAATTACGGCAATTTGAAACTGTAAGAAATAAAATTTCAAACATAAATATCTGCTTGCCTGAAGATTTGTAATGATAGCATGTTAGTTGTATTTATATATTGGACTATTTCCATCATTCTAATATTAAATGTTAAGTATCTTTAGAAAAATTTAACTTTATTTAAATTTTCCAATTGCATTCAACTAGTTAGTAATAGCACACAGGATAGTATATACACAACATTCCAGAGGTGAATAATACCACTAACACATTATACTAACATATGTGCTATTACTAACAGTTGAATGTGATTTGAACATTTAAATAAAGTTACATTTTTCTAAAGACTTTCAATATTTAATATTAGATGATGGATATAGTCCAACATACAAATAAATATCTGCTATCTTTTGAAAGGGAAAAGTTACGAGATTTGAAGATGATCAAAAATAAATTAAATACACCAACTCAATATAATATCATATTCCAAGAAGAGTTAATTTCACTCTATTCTAGATCCAATGCTATAATTCCTATCTCCAGATCAGCTTCTAAATACTACCTTCATCAGTGTAGACTAGGATTTAGAGCAGGAGCTAATGAATTAATACAACTATTATCTACTTTTATTTCTTTATGCTATTCGAACATTTGATTTCCATTGATGACTTTAGAATAGGTGGAAAATAACTATTACTATTAAATCACATGATATTGGTATATTATATTTTCATTGCTTTGTGCAGTTTAGTATAGTATAAAAATAGCTGAGTTCAGAGCTAAAACTTCATAGGCCAATTCCCAGCTGATGAAAATTAAAACAAAAAAAAAATCTGTCTTGTTATACAACTTTCCACAAGAGTGTCCATAAACGTCACCATCACTAAAGCAAACATCTGAGTGTTGTCTTGACAATAATTTGCTGATATTCTATTGGTTTATTTTAAGCATTTGACTGTGGTGATGTAAATTATTTGTTTATAATTGCTGCTGCCAAGTATAAATATAATCAATGCAGGCATTCTTCATATACCTAGCTTAATTGTAAATATAGGGGATTTGAACACAGACTTTCAAGTACCCTTCAGCTATCCATACTATCTCATAACACTGATACACATGACCACACACATGTAGAAAAGATAAATAATCACCAATATACATATTTCATGCTGAATCTGGACCAACTGATGAGTTCTGGTTCAGCACGAAATATATATATTGGTGATTATTTATCTTTTCTAACTGTGGGGGATGATAATGTGGACCAACTGATGAGTTGTAGTTCAGCACAAAATATGTATATTGGTGATTATTTATCTTTTCTACATGTGTGTGGTCATATGTATCAGTGGTATGAAGGGTGCTTGAAAGTCTGTGTTCAAATACCCTATATTTAAGATTTTGTATGTGAAATTTATAGCAACACACTTTTCGCTCTGATATGAAACTCAAAAAAAAAAAAAATTACTATATAACTAATAGTGCAACAAATAAGCTTTTCTTATTTCTATTTTGATTGGAAAAGTTAGGGAGCAGTTTTAAAAAAAATTGAAATCCTTCTGAAGTGGAAAGGATATTGTCTAACTACACTGATGTGTAAATACATCCAACAAAGGAATTACATTTTTTTACATTTTGCATATTCCCAATGTTAATAAAGTAATAAAGCCAATTTCAGATTTCATAAGACAATGTAAGTTAAAATCAGTAGACTCCTAAAATACATATTTACACATTACAGAACTACATACACAGTACAATCTCTTTACAATTATTAAATTTTCTGTTTTTAGTTGCTATTAAAGAGAATGAATCTATAACTATTCAGTTTATTTTTTAAATGTATACATATATATTATCTTCTCAATCTAAACACAGAGTAATTAGATAATGGAATACTATGACCAAACATCAGTGATAGGTAACACTTGTGCTAATCATTATTATTAATTAGTGTTTTTTCTACATCTTAAATTATCTTCTTTTTTTAATTACAATTGGGCAACAATTTCATTAAGTTATATTATTTCTTTTAAAAATACCTCAGTATAGTTTTTTATTTTTGTATTTACAAGCCTCATGAAATTTTTAAAGAACTGCTACTGGTAATCAGTGGTCTGGGCAAACTATATTATCATAGTTGACAACAATTTACTATTGCTTATCAACTATTTATTTTAGCATTTTATATCAGGAATTTCATCATAAACTTTATATCATTAAAATACATATAAAGAATTCTATATGTAATATTTGAAGAAAAAAATTCAAAACATGAAATTTAAAATTTATATTTGAATTTTTTTTTTTTAAAAAAATACACAAATACCTTTTTTTTCTGGAAAGTCTTCATATTCTTCCATTTCCAGAACAAAAGATTTAAAAAAAATGATTAAAAAAAAAAAAAAAAAGGAAAAAAATTTTCAATTCACATCAGGACTGAAAAAAAAAAGAAAAGGCAATTATAAATATATATAGCAATAAAGTGTGTGTGCATATATATAATAGTTAAAACTACCATCTATTATTCATTAAAAATTAGAATAAACTAATATTTTAATATAAAATATAATAAAAATGATTCTATAATAAATGAAAAAGAATCTAAATCTCAAAAACCAACAAGTATATAATTTATCATTTTATTTCTTGTTCTTTTATTTCAACTTATTACTTTGTCCTATCTTCATCATTTCATTAATAATTAGGTTAGTAAGGAATGTAAAAATATATATATAAACACAAAAGGATTAACAATAATGCAAGAACTATCAACAGATATATAAATAGTATTTAAATACAGTAAAGATCCAAACAGTCTCTTTTTTATAAATTATCTATACATTCTTGGAGAAATTTGGTAATATTTCATTGGCTGACATCACCGTTTACAATAATTTTTAAAACTATATATTCATATTATTTTGTCATTTAAAAAAAACAAAAAAACAATAAAACGCTATTTCACCTACATGGCTTTTGCTTTGCATGTGTATACATAAAAATCAAATGGTTAGTTGCTCGGAAATGCACAACAAATTTGAAAACTGGAAGTGGCAAAAACAAAACTGCAAACCATGAATTTGAAGCTATGTCATTCAACCACTGCTCTAAGGGGTGCAGGGCTACATATGTATATGTAGAGGTACATTTATTTGTTATATAACAATACCTCATCAGAACCCAAATACAATTTTTAATACAAGCAGTTGTTTTTTTTTTTCAGAGTAGTCTGTGATTTTATCATTAACTTTTTTTTCTACTTTTTATCATCTTCAGTTACTTAGATGAATATAAACCCCAATCATTATGCACTTCTCATGCCATCAATCATCTCTCTAGACTATCTGTGACAAAGGCATAGTGCTTTGATGCAATATTCCAATCTTAGAAATACATTAATTCTAACTCCAATCCTTCTGTTTACAAGAAAGATGAAAGTAAACTCCATGATGAAATTATCTAACATTAATGCATAACTAATATACCCAATTAGATTATATATGCAATGACAATTTTATACTATACAAGTACAGATCATAGACAAAGTGATGCATTAATATTGCACCATAATATCCTTATTAAAAAGATTAATGGTCATTAAATTTGTAGGCATTGAACAATTCAAATGAATTAATTGTTGGAGTGAATGGAATCTGCTTCCCTGTGAACTATCCTGCATATATATCAACTTTGAAACCAGATTTCATCTTAAGATGACCTCTTGGCTAATTAAAAAGAGTAAAATTATGAAATCATTATTCAAAACTAATGTATTTCCTAATTGAAATCTAATTCTTTCGTAATATTTGTCAATAGTTAACTTTTTTATAAAAAAATCTGCAAATAAATTACACATCAATAACTTTCCAATACATATAATGCAGGTGGTCTATTATTATTCCAGCTGCATAGATTTGAAACCTATTTTTCAATCACTTTTTGATCAGCTAATAATGATATTGAAAATATATATGCATAGATTAACCACTTTTGTAGTGCACACATCAATGAACATGTTGAATAGTTTTTTAAAAAATCAGATCAAAGTGTTTTTATGTTAAGAGAATAATTGCAAATCATATTTAGTCTCAATTGTGTACAAAAAAAAAAGCCAGTAATAAATTATTCTGCACAATAGTGTTATCTAATGTAAGGTCTAGTAATCAATAGCTGCTAGAATATTGTGCATTATAATCCCTTTTAAACTGAAATACAGGCTTACTATATTATATACCTGTACCAATATATGTAATATATAGGATATATGAGCACAGACTATCACATGACCCACCACTCTCCACTCTATCTCATAACACTGATACCCTTGAACACACATATGTTGAAAAGATAAATAATCACCAATATACATATTTCATGCTAAATCAGCAATCATCAGTTGGTCCAGATTATCATCTCTACACATATATGCAATAGTGCTCAGATATATATTAGATAACCAATCTTCAAAATACTTTAATGGACAGGCTTCAATCCACTCCACCCTCCAACTCTTCAACCATCCATCCATTTGAAAATCTGATGATGAAACGTTCAAAGGCCACCCTTAGGCTGTGATTCTTGTCACACCCATGTTGACCTATATATTACATATATTGATACAGGTATATAATAAGCCTGTATTTCAGTTATTACATAGTAGAGATGTCTGCCCATCCCTTGTATATGTATTAAATGGATTATGGCCTGTACATGAGGGGTCAGATTGACTTTAGGTCAACATGAGTGTGACAAGAATATCAGCCTAAGGGTGGCCTTTGAGCGTTCAAACATCAGATTTTCAATTAGAGGATGGTTGAAGAGTTGGAGTGTGGAGTGGATTGAAGCCTGTCCATTAAAGTATGAAGATTGGCTACCTTAATATACATCTGAGCACTATTGCATATATGTGTAGAGATGATAATCTGGACCAACTGATGATTGCTGGTTTAGCATGAAATACGTATATTGGTGATTATTTATCTTTTCAACAAATATGTGTTCAAGTGTAGCAGTGTTATGAGATAGAGTGGAGAGTTGTGGGTTATGTGAAAGTCTGTGCTCATAATCCCTTTTAAAATAATCAATCTTACACAAAATTGAAATAGACAACTAAAAATAAATCAAAATTTATTTAATACATCAAACCATACTTTCATTCCTTATTGGGATCTTATCAAAATGTTTCCTCTTTTATGTGCTGATGTGATGCACTGTGACATCTTTTACGGAGTCAGGAATCTCAGCCACTATGCCCAGAAAAACCTGTTAGCCACTTTACCTTCCTTTTCCATTCCCCACCCTACGTTTTCCCACATTCTTCTCTATCCTGCTCCATCCCATTTCCACAACATAATCTTTGTCAACTCCATAGCCTTTTCATATCTAAATCCCACTTATCTTTTCCCAAACCCAGCTCACTTTCTGTATAATCACTTTGTTTATATTTATTCTTCTCTGAAGCAACTTCACCCAATGGATACTACTTACATCATACTACAGTAAACATAATTGGTAAAGTACACATATATACATAAAAATGAATAAATTCAAAATTTATTAAATTCTTTTTTTTTTTTCAAATTTATAAAACAATCAACAAAAATAATATTTTAATTATAATTCTAGTTTCTAATTATTTAACAATGCCCATTTCCCCCTATCATAAAAGAGGAAACATCTTGATAAGATTCCAATAAGAAACGAAAATCTGGTTTGATGTAGCAAATAATTTTTTTATAAGACGACGAATTACTGACAAATTTTTTTAAGATTGAAATTAACCCCTTGAAGTAATATAATCCCTATCCAGTGCTTACCTATCTAATATTCTCGCATTAGTTTCTAGTTTATGACTTTCATCAGTGAAGAACCTTGGATCTGAAAGAAGTGCATATGGATCTTTGTATAAATGCCCTCTCCAGCACACACCTTTTACCTTTTTGGTTAACTATAAAACTATTAACCAAACTAAAAATACAATAATGTTTTCAATCCCTGCTAATCTGAATCCAGTTCATTACCTATATATTTTGTGTTTTTGGTCTTTGGCTAGGATTAGTATTATACGTTCATCTTTTATTGTGCTTACAAAAGCTGTTAAAACAGTACCAAATATTATTCCACACAATAGTGCTACCTAATGCAAGCTCAAGTAATTAACAGATGCTAGAAGGTTGTGCATTATAATCCATATCTAGTGCCTATCTGACTAATATATCCACACTAATTTCTAGTTCATGGTTTTTCATCAGTGAGAAGCTCTTGGATCTGAGAATAGTACATCTGAATCCACTTCTTCCCAAGCAACTATCTTTTGTTTCTTTGTTTAACTATCAAACTCTATCTCAAATTGATAAATATTGTTTTCAATCAAAGCCACTTTGCTTGCATAGTTACAAAGTTCTGAAACCAATTCAGTATCTATATATTATGGTGAACTTAGTTTTTTACCTTTATTCCTTGGTTAGATCCAGCAGCTCCTTACTGATGAAAAGCTCAAAACTATTCTGGGGATATTAGATAGAATAGTAATAAGAGCTACCATTTGGTATTTATTGATTACAGAAGCTTAAGTGACAAAAATGTACACAGCATGGTGACTTTTTTTTTTACAATTCTGGATAACAATATCATTAGTTGAAGCTCCCAAATTTATTAAAGCAAAATCTATATTTTACTTATCAGTTTTGTTCAATAGATGGAGCCTCATTATGAAAAATAATATTTGTGATAAGACAGTAATCACAACATCCATTATATCAAAATTATTAATCCTACTATCTACTAACCCTAAGAAATATTAAACAAAAAAAAATTGTAAAACAAACAAAATGTTATATTTTAATTCATATTTAAATTGCTTGGCAACACTAATGATGTGATAAAAAATATGTATTAAATTGCCTTATCACTATCAACCTACTACTTGCAAAAAGTGTGTGCATATATTTTATTTTGGTATTTACGTATTAGTCCTGTGACACAGAGTACTTATTAGACATGCTGCACCTTTTCACATTCGTATCAATCAGCTGATAACTTTCTTATTTTGTGATCTGACCAAAATAGCCTGCACACTACATGATATTTTTCGCAAGATTTGCAAAAAAGTAATGTGTACACGGATCTTGTACATGATATTTTATTGCGAGATTTACAATGTTGTCGGCAGTTTGATATGTATGTGAAAAGGGATAGCATGTTTATATATGTATCCCGTGTTGCTTAGGATTAAAAATACTACTTTCACATAAAAAATATAAACAATTTGGAGTGTAATTTATCAAAAAAAAATTTTTTTTTAATTATATTTTTAACAGCAGTTAATGGCGAGACGCCATTATACAAAAAGTCAAAAATTGTATTTTGCCATACAGAAATATATATGACTTTCATGGGACAAAAATAAAATGTGATATAGAATGTAAATTAATAACAATACTAAACACATAGACATTTATAATAATAGTAGAGCTATAAGAATCTGACCATAAAATCATTAAATTACAAAAATTGCCTAAAATATTATTTAAAAAAGCATAAAATATATACAACATTTACACGAAATATATACAACATTTACACGAAAAAGTATAAAATTTATAACACACACCATTATAGACAAAACAATGACTAAATTACAAAAATTGGCTAAAATATTTTAAAAAACATAAAATATACACATATGTTACTGTGCAATATATAACAATGAATAAATGGAAGGGGTCTGTTGTATTCTATTACATGTAAATCAAATGATCCAGAGAAAATGGAGATTTCAATTAAAAAAAATTTCACTTTTTCCTCCAAAATGAACACATAATTGTGGAGTATATCGCCTGAAACGGAATTTGGTCGAAAAACTAATAAATAAATGTATTTTTAAAAAAAAAAAAAAATTCATAAAATAAAAAAATATAAAACTTTTATTAATAATCCACGTTGGCGACAAATTATTTTTTATTTCATTCATTATGCAAATGAATGCATCACCATCTTTATGACATCTATGCCACATAAATTCAGTCAAATATGAATCTAGGTGTTGCCGTGATGTTCATCGCTGTTGCTTATTACACCATTTCGCCGAACCCCAAAGTCTTTCAATGTTTGGGAAAGTACAGTTATTTATTCAAAATCAAATGAATTAAGCAACAATGAAATTGAAAATGGATAATAACTATGAAGAAAAAAATGCAATGCAATTGAAATCAAGCTTGTTGTCAGAATAAAATCTTGACCAAAAACTAAGCAAAAAAAAATTGCTTTCTTACCAGATCAGATAAAAAACACATGAAAAAAATGCAATGCAATTGAAATAAAGTTGTCAAAATAAAATCTTAAACAAAGCAAAAAAAAAAAAAATTCTTTTGTTACTAGATCGGAGATCTGATAAAAACACTCTTTGATATGAGATCAGATTTACTTGGATTTATTTGATCTAATTGCAATGTTACACATATATCATGAATGTGAAAAGGTGCAACAGGTCTAATATGTGCAGGGTCACAGGGCTAATACATAGGTACTTTTATTTTAATATACACAATCAAAGTGCTTAGTCTCCCTTGCCATTCACACAACAGCAATAAAAAATTCTCATTGACATTTACACTACTTTATACAAAATTTTCTTTTCTTTAAACCTTGGAAAAGAAACATTCTTTGCTAAATTAAGATAAAATAAACAAAAAAAAAAATAAAATTGCTTCTAGCACTTTTTTAAATTCTTTGTCTATTGTATGTATCATTACAGTTAATTATTATTATCAAACTTAAAGAGAGTAAGATAATATAACTATAAATTGGCAAGAAAGTTAAAAAATAGAATAAAAGTTTAAAAAATATAAAACATCTTATGGGATGAAAAGTTATTTCAGTAAAATAAAATAACTATTAGTGTCAGCTAAAGTACATACTTAATGTCTAAATGATAAAGATGCATCAATAATTGGGAAAATGCACTAAAAATACTGATACTTAAGAAAGGTGATAAAAATTTTAATAATTACAAACCTCTTAATCTTTTATCAGTTCTATACAAAACCTTTAGCAACATAATTGCAACAAATATGGCTAGCTTTGAATCAAACTAATCAGAACAACAAACTGGACTTAAAAATGAAATGTTGTACAATGGATCAAATCCAAGTATAGAATAGACCAATGAATATGAATTGCCCCATTATGCTTTGTATTTGTAGATTATGAAAAGGCATTTCATTCTACAAATATAATTATTAAAGCTTTAGATCAAGATATAGACCCAGGAAATTGTTATACTGAAAATTGTAATAGCATTGATTAGGTTATGTTGTGACACTAACATTAACATTGAAAGAAGTATATGGCAGAATAATTTTGTATCTCCAAAACTTTTAATAGCAGTTTTGCAAGAACTACTTTGTAGATTAAATAAGGAAGTTACAAGAATAAAAGTAAATGGAGATTATTTGTCTCATCTAAATTTTGCAATTGATATAGTTCTTTTGCAAATAATGTTTCAGAGCATCGAGAGATGTGAAAAAATAAATAGGACTAAAAATAAATATGAAAATGAATAAGTTCAGTGGATTTTCACACAAGATAATAAAAACTGATAATCATAAATTAGAAAAAGTTAACTACTTCAAACATCTTATTCAGATTAACTATGGAAACATAATGGATGAAATTAATCACAGAATTAAAGATAAATGGAGTCCTTTGATAGAAATAATTTAATATTAAAAGGAAATTTATCTATATGTTTGAAAGGTAAGTTTTTAATAAATATGTTTTATGAATTCTTACATATATTTGAGACTTAGATACCTAAAAGAACAGACCAGACCCTCAATAAAGCATGGAAAATATATATGTTCAAAATAAGAGATCAAAAACAAAATACTTGGGTAAAAGAACAAACAGATATTATTGATATCATAAAAAATTAAAGAGATTGAAATGGAGCTAGGATGAAGATTTTTCTAGAAGAGATTATAATAAATGGACAGTTAAAGTAACTGAATCCCAAAATATAAAAAAATCTAGAAAAAAAAACAAGTAAGATATGGATAGATAAAATAAAGACATTTATTAGTATGATATGGAAAAAGAGGCTGTGGATTAGAGAAGTGGATAAAACTCAGACTGTTATCTTACAAGGAATTTATATTAGTGTCAAAATATGATAATACTACTACACTAATCTTCAAATTGTAACACGTGTATGTGGGTATATATATTAAGATATCTACATTTATATACAGAGGAATGTATGCTTTAAATGTTTTTATTTCTGTACGATTATGATAGTCCCACTTCATAAGAATGTAAATAAAGTGTGAACTATTGTTCACTAATTCATACCATTCACTAGAAAATCTTAGAACAAAATATAGCAAATGTAGAAGTTCTGCTTTATACATTTTTAGCAGTAACAATATGATCATCATCATTGTCATTATTATTATCTATAACGATTTAAAAAATATATTACTTTGAACTATTTTTAATTATTTCTGAATATAAAATCTAGGATAAAATATTTTTGAAAAACCACCTTTTTTAAAAAAAAAAAAAACATTAACCAGAAAACATATATATATATTTAAAAAGTTACTTTATGCAATTACTTTATTTAAGTCGTGATTTTTATTTTTTTTCTTAATAAAAAAAAAATTAGTAATTTTTTATTATTTCTGATTATAATAACATATAACAAGTATTGAGTACTGTAATGTACAACTAACAAATTAAGATCTCAGCAGCATAAAAGCCTTTTAAAAAAAGGTAGGACATTGATAAAGAAAGGTAATATAAACATGTATTGTTAAATTATTTCATTCCTATTTAATCAAGGTAAAATTATTAGATAGGAATAATAATATTGCATCTACAGAAGCAGTTCTTTAAAAAAAATAAAAAGACCATTATAATAAATTAAAAATGAAATTTTCGAAAAAAAAAATAAATTAAAAAAAAAAACAGTAAATAATAGCAGGCATGAGATTAATTTAAATGAGATTTAAATTTTTCATAAAAAAAATTGTAGAAATTTACAATACATATAGTAGATTAAAGGATGAATAATTTTATGATTTATAATCAAATAATTACTTATATATGATTGGGGGGGGGAGGATTCAGTTAATTGTTTTTCTTAAAAAAATAAAAGTTTTGCATAAATTTTTTAAAATTCAAAAACAATATAAAATATCTTTTAAGTTTGGAGGGAAAGAAGTCAGGGCATTCTATGCACAGAAATGTTTTGACTTTGCTTAGAGATACATGTTCAAGACCAAATTTCAATATTTAAAATACTATTCAAAGGAGTTATTTTTCTCCTTTACATAGATATACTCATTTGTAATCACTGATAATGATGATTCAAGAAAAATTTACAATTAAAAAGCAACGTCATGTTGTGTTTTTGTGGTATTATATAATAATTTCCTACAAAAAATATTCCCAAAGAAAAATATCCTCTTTAAGGTGAAAAATGTCTGCCATGTTAAGTCCTCCAGTGATTCATGTGATAATATGGCAGTTTAAAAAAAAACAATCAATGTAAATAGCTGAAATCAAGAGTTTTATGCTGCTTATTTTAATTAAGGATTGAATGTAATGGTGTTAATGATGAGGATGTCAAGAAATAAAGGATTTTTTTTAGGTTTAAATCTTATTTAACTTTTAATAATCATTGATATCTTATTAAGACTTTATAGGATTATATTAAAAAGCAGGAATATATACATTTATCATTATTTTCAACCATTATTGATCCACTGCAAGATGGTCTTTCTAAATTCAATCCATCTCGAATTTCTAGTCTCTTTTCACATCACTCCAGCAGACTTCCTTATTTCATCCAACCATCTCGCATGTAGTCTCTTCCTAGGTCTTTTCCAATCTCTTGAATCCAGTTTAAGATCTCAACTGTCCATCTATTATCATCTCTTTTAGCAATACGTCCAGCCCAATTCTATTTGTCTTTTAATTCTTTCAATGATATCAGTAATACCTATTTCATAGATGTATCGCATTTTCGATCTCTTCTTGTAACTCCTAACAAACATCTCCCATACTTCATTGAGTGGTCTGAAGTCTCTGCACTGCTCTTCTGTTAAATGCCCAAGTCTCAAATCCATAACAACTGATTACACACATTTATTAAAAATCTCCCTATTCAAACACATAGGCATATTTCCTTTTAATATTAAGTTATTTCTACCAAAAGCACTCCAACCAAGTTTAATTCTACGTTTAATTTAATCCATTATGTTTCAATATATCTGTAGTAATAATCTCACCAAGATATTTATAGTTGTTAACTTCTAACTCATGGCTATCAATCTTTTATTTTCTTATTTTGAAAAAAAACATTGAACATTACTTTAGTCCTTTTAACATTTACCTTTAATCCTACTTTCTTACTTTTATCTGATAACTCTTGCAATATATTATTTTTTCATATCTTCCCTTTCTTTAATAAAAGCTTACAATACTATGCTTCAATTTCAACTTCATTTCTGCAAACCTGATTTTATTCCTTTGAACTATTATATTCTATTGAAAAATGTAAAACAGCCTTTAAATAGCCCATTGCAGAGCAAAGACTTTTCTCACAATAATCTAAGAGTAGCAAAACCTTCTTATATACTAATAATAACTCCAGATTGCTACTAGTAATTTGAACAAAGAAAAAAAATATAAGCTATAAATTATCATACTATTTTCTCTCCAAAACTTTTTTGTGAAAGCAAGGGGAAATAAAATAATGTGATTATTTGTCTAGATTCTGGTAAATGGGATTGTTGTTGAAAGTGAGAAGAATGGATGCCAGATAAATACTAAAAAAATTAAAATAATGTTCAATGGCTTGTATCAGTATTGTAGTAAAATTATCAATATAGATGGGAAGTATAAAAGATAAAAATAATCATATAATTATATTTTGAGGAGTATTTTTGGTAAAAGTAATTTAGATATTAATATATATGCCCTTGAAAAGGAAATTTTACAATAAATGCATTATCAATGTATTTAATATAAATGCAACAAGAAATTAAAACCAACATGAGATTGAAAGCAAAATATATGGGTGAGCAAATAAATGGATATAACTGACATTGATGAAAAGATTAAAATGATTAAGTGAAGTCAAGCTGGATATGTTTCTAGAAGAGATGATACAAGAAGACCAAGAGAAGTCCTAAATCGGATCTCACAAGATTGTATAATCGTTAAAAAAATATTTCTGAGATGGACAAATAAAATTAATAAGTTGACACAAGAAGCTATAGATTAGAGAAATTATTGATAATCCTGTTGTGGGTAGATAATTATTGAAAATGATCAATTTATAAATATATTAAAATTGATTAATTGATTCCATTCAGAAAGCCATTTGGTTTTAAGGATTAAAAAAAAATTCTATTTTACTTAATTTAGTTTCAAAATATCATTTTTATATTTCTAAACTTAATAACTTTTTGTTGTTGCTGTTGTGCAAATCTTTTTTCTCTCATTAAAAATTCCTTTCCAAATAATAATCGTGTTGACCTACTTATAAAAAATATACTTTTATCCCCAAATAAAATTAACTGTCTAAATTATCTCAACGTTTTCAGGTTTTAAATAAACACCACCTTTGTATTCACTTAATATTACCTAACCTTGATGAAATAACTACTGTGATTCCTGTCTCATATTAATGAATGAAACACCTGATAGGTGAACAACTTTGAATTAGAATTTGGAGGTCAAGAAATAACTTGTTACAATTTTACTTCTAAAAAAGGCAAACATAATAATAATATATTATACATATTTTAGTATATTTAGAAATACTATTAATACTGATTAGTTATATATAGTATATTAAATAAACAAAATTAATTTCAAATTGAAAATGAAGAAAAATATACATACAAGGATTGGAAGCAAATATGTGAGCATAAACATTAAATAAAATGACAAAAGGAAGCTAATTAACAAATAAATTACTGTGTAGAAAATAAATGTGTTCTTCACTTAAACGGATTAAGTAACTAGGCAAATCATCAATATGATTAAACAATAACTTGATCATCATCAATGATAGTTTGATAACCATTAAAATGCAGCAATCTGTTATTAAGGCAACACTACAATTAGCCATAAATGGATTCCATTTCTTGAATTAATTGTAGTACTTAAACAAACCAATAGAATATCAGCAATCTGTTGTCAAGGCATTTACTGATAAATTGAAGGGTTGTCTTGACAACAGATTGTTGATATTCTATTGGTTAGTTTATGAGGGTTGTGCTATAATTTATGTAAATGAGATATTGTGAAAGGAAACTATTCTTCATACATGCATAATAAAATTGACATGTACTGTCAAGCACAAATGATTTTATGGCTTATCAGATAAATCCTCAAAGAGTCATTTTTAAATAAATCTATAAATAATGCTGCCAATGTACTTTGGCAGATAAAATATGATCACCTAAACTTTGATTTACCATCAAGCAACTAAGAAATCCAAATATGTTACTAAGATAACTTGATCCCCAAAGAATCATTTTTAAATGAACAAAAATCAAGTAAGTCATCATTTTTTATCTGACAAAATAGATTGGCAGTGTTATAATAAAAGGTAGGCATTTGAAAATGATTATTTGGTGATCAAGCTAGTAAATTGTCTTAGATCATATTCAGTCTTGTTTATTCTGTAAAATAGATTTATATTCTTAATTAATAATTTTTATTAGACATTCATAAGACTAGAGATATATTTCTGTAGTGCATCTTGGGATCATGTTTTCACAAATCTTTGGTTATATGTGTTTATGATTATACCCCTGCACAAAATGTTTAATATTTCACTATACCACTCTCACACATCAAATGGATAATCTCTATTCTTATAAATGATTAATAAAAATTATTAATATATTTCTATTAAGTGGTCCGGGCCAAAGTTGCAAGGGCAGTAAATTTGACACATCAATTAAACAATAGGAATTAGCTATCTATACATACTGAACAAGATAAAGGTATGTGTTAAAAGATTATGATCTGGGCCAAATGATGAGTGCTGATTCAGCATTAAATATGCATCTTGGGGATCATACAACTTTTTCACACATGTCTTTGGCCATATGTTTCTGATTATACTCCTCCACAGTGTTAAAAGCTGATAAAAATCAGTCTCTATCTTGCGTGAGAATTGGTGTAGTGAAAAATTACACTACAGAAATATTATTCATTGTATTCTTAATGTTTTACATTTGATAAGCTGTATCATTAAAATCATTAGTTTTATCATACTCTAAGAACTTGAGTTAGCAAGTTAATATGAAAAGGCATGCCAAAACAAAATAAGGTTAATAGCATTAAACTAGCCTTCGGTGATTTTTTGCCAGAATCATAGTGCAGAATAACACCACCCAGTTGATAGTCAAATATATAATGGTTGGAAAATGTGCTAATTAGTCACAGTATGCAAATTATTTGTTCCATATTTTTGATAATGGGAAGCAAGAGTCTTTTCTGCCAATTGAATGCAGTTCCTCTGCAATCACCCATGCTTCTTTAAATTTTCTTTTTCTATCATCCCTCTCTGTGCATATTGTTTTAACATTAGAGGAAACAAAGATATGACCCATAGCCATCTTGTGTTAAACAAAAATTAATGGGTTTGCAACTTGATTTTGCTTTTTGTATAGATTTGACCTATTAGCCAGAGATTCACCATAGTGCATCGCACAGCAAGCTGGAGCAGGCATAAGATCTTATATATGATTTGGGAAAGGGGGGATCCTTGAGTTGTTTAAAAAGATTATTGAGAGAGGAAGGCAATCTAAAACTTATTCTAAAAATGTCCTCACAGATGTTCCAGAGTTTTGTTGAAATGTGAGGGATATATGGGAAGGCTAATCCATGATTTGACCAGGTTGGTATTATTGAAAAATTTGTTTATGTTCTTGTAAAAATTTTCTACTATTTTAATTAATTTAGTATAATTATATCCAATGTCCATTAAGTCTTTAATATATAATTTGATATTAGTTTTTCTATCCACCTCATATTTACATAAATTTTCAATTTGTGTATAAGAAGCCCCACATCGAATTATATATTAAAGACTTAACAATCATTTGATATACTTATACTAAATTAATTGAAATAGTAGAAAAATTATACTACAAGAACACATACTTCCCAATAATACCAATCTGGCCAAACCATAAATCAGTCTTTCATACATACTCTACATTTCAACAAAGCTCTGAAAAATCTTTGCGGATATTTTTACAGTATGTTTTAGATCACTTTCCCTCTTAACAACCTTCTAAACAACACCAAGGATAAAAATTCTTTCGAACACACACCCCAAATTATATGTAAGATTTCATGCCCAGCCTCAGCTTGCAGGGCAGAGTACTACGGTGAATCTCGGGCTAATAGGTCAACGAGAAATGCCCAGCACATCTATCTATATAAAAAAGCAAAATCAAGTCATGAACACAAATCAATTTCTGTCAAACACAAGATGGCTATGGGTCACATCCTTTCTCCCTCTAATGTTAAAACAATATGCACAGAGAGGGATAATAGAAAAAAAACAACTTAAAGAAACACGGATGATTGCAGGGGATCTGCACTCAATTATAGAAAAGATTCTTGCATCCCACTATTAAAAAAATGGAACATGTAATTTGCATATGGAACAAATTTACATATTATCCAAACACTATATATTCTCACTACCAACTGGGTGACCCTATTCTGCACTATGATTCTGGTGAAAATTCATCAAAAGCTAGTTTAGCACTATTAATCTAATTTTGTTTTGGCATATCTTTTCATATTAACTTGCTAATTCAAATTCTTTGAGTATTACATCATTATATAACAAATTTACATATTATCCAAACACTATATATTCTCACTACCAACTGGGTGACCCTATTCTGCACTATGATTCTGGTGAAAATTCATCAAAAGCTAGTTTAGCACTATTAATCTAATTTTGTTTTGGCATATCTTTTCATATTAACTTGCTAATTCAAATTCTTTGAGTATTACATCATTATATCTTTGTGATTTAAACAGTCTTTATCATCTAAATTAATATTTGAAAATATAAGAGGGTTTGATTAATTTAAAACAAAAAATTGATGTAAACAAAAAATTTTGACCATTTTAAAGAATCAATGTTTGATTTATTACTGCATAACAAATTGAAAGTCAGCTTAAAAGTGATCATCTTTTATCTGACAAAATGGACTGGCATTGATGATGTTATTTATACAGGTTTATTTAATTAAAAATGATTCATTGTAGATCTGTCTTGTAAATTATATTAGTAAAATATTCAGACTGGCTTGTTCCACAAATAAAAATGGAATGGATGTATTGAAGCAATGGATCTGAAGTCCGATCCATGCTTCACAGCCTCCTATAAACTTAATTAGTATTATAGACCTGAATTAAGTTTATAGTCCAATATCAGCAGGGTTTTGCATTACAGCCAAAATTAATTACGTTTATTAAATGTGTATTTGCATTTAAATATTTCTTTTTAAATAACTTCCATTCTAAGATTAAATTTCTGTTAATAAAAATTACTTGTAAAACCTATTAGTCAAACATATATATACGTCAAGCGTATATATATATGAGTTAATGCAAAATTCTGCTGAAATAAAATGCTTATTTTATTAAAAGAAATAATATATTTTTCTTTTTAAAATCTTGTTAAAATATGGCGTATGATTTTCATTTTGAGATAAGCCCGCCAACATTTTCTAAAAGAATGTATGTTTGTAATTAGTTAGCCCATTCAAGGCAAATTAAAGATGGCCTTCTCTTTCTTTTTTAATTAATAAAATTCAAAGTTTAAAGAAAGAAATTTAGAATAAAAAAGTAAAAGTTATTTTTAGAAAATGTTACCTTGAAACAAAGGAGTGGGAGGGGGCCTTATCAAGATCTAAGATCATATGAAAAACAATAGAAGGTAGCTTACAAAAAAAGGTATTAAAATAGAGAACAAAAGACTTGGCATTCGAATTTTCCTTTTGGAGATTGCCTTCAGATTTCCCTTTGGGGATTTCATTCAGATTTCTCTGGAGGCTTTTTCTTGTGCTTGCTTTTGTCAGATTTTGCTTTTGCTTGCTGAGATTTCTCTGTAGAAAATTCTTTCAGATTTCTGCTGTGCTTTGAACCTCCCAGATTTTGCTTCTCGTTTCCATTTTGCTCCAAAGAGTTATTCTACTGTCATCTTCAAAATTACGGAGAAGTTTGAACATGCTACGAGCTAAAAGTCATATGAATTTGATGGATTCTACTACGCTTGGTGGTTAGGCAAAGCTTTGCCTGCCGCCGAGGTCCTAAATACCATCAAAATGCCGTAGTATCCACCCAATATTAGTCTGAACTCTGTGCCGTGTCTGTAGGACTTTTCATGAAAGCATGCTACGTATTTCCACTTTCCTTGTCCGGGCAAATACCTATCGATGGATGGATCAAGCCACGCATGTCGACAGAACATGACCAAGGAACCAGGACGGTAATCGTATCTCTCCTCCATTGAACTATTTACTTTCTACCCATTTTTGTTCATACCTTTCTTAATTGCTTCATTGAATTATATTTATGAAATGTTGTATTTAATTATATTTGTTATGTAACCATTTTTATTAGACTAGTCTTAGATATATATATATATTGCGTGATCATCTATCTATATATGTTTAACCCTTTTTTCTTCGCTATTCTTCATTACTAACATGTATAAATATTTTGTATTCCATTGCGGTTAAGTTTAAAAGTTAATTTTTCATTTAAAATCTCTCCAATTTCATTTATGTTTCTAAATTCAATACAAGTAAGTTTCCTTTGTTTGCCAACTTGATCTCCTCGATAATGCCTCTTTTGTCCGCCATTAGCTTATTAAGTATATCTGATTTAGCTATATACGTCTTAAATAATTTTAAACTGTTTTTAGCGCAAAGCAATTAGAAAATGCTTTGCGAAAGATTTTTTTATTGTGCTTTATCAGGGAGATTCGAGTTGACAATTTTATTAAAATTGGGAAGAAAAGACTTAGACCGCAAAATATTATATCGTTTAATCTGTTTTTATAGTCTAATTAGTTTTTCATTAATACAGGGGAATAGCGGAGGCCATGAAAAACATTATTAATATTTTAAAGTCATTAATTAAATATCTTATTTAACTAAAAAGCTTGAGTTTTCTAATTTTATTTTAATGCTTTATTTTACTTTTCAAATGATCCAGGCACGCAAAACACATATTTCATAGTACTTTTAGGCTCCGTAGGTGTTCCCGTCCATGTCTCTCCCCTGATGTTAAGCTTTGGGTCGGATGAGAAAATAATTTATGCGTGTCTCAGATAATGTTGTTGGTTCGTAGTTAGCCTCGAGAGTAGGCGAATAGGGCAGAGGTCATAGTATTCTTGATTTAATATCTCTCGTATGGGTGGCCTCGAGGTACTTTCGCCTAGTATTCGAACTGGGTTAAACCAACATACATCATCTGACTGTCACAGTATATAAATATAGCAAAAAATAATCACAGCACATTTAAAATTCTGTAAGATAAGTTCTTATCACATTTCACTCTTCTGATATGCCTCAGAGCTGATAATTTTTGCAGAAAAATGAAAAATATAAAGCACATCAGTGACTAAATGAGTGATTATAATAACTGCAATCTTTGCTTATGATTATTTATTCAACATTAACTTTTGCAGACATATCTTCCACATACACCAATCTGAAGAAATGATTAGTATAAATCCTCACAGTACAAGACTACTAGAGTTTAGTAAATAATTTCAAAATTATATAAAATTATCTCTAACAATCATAAAATAAAATTTAAAAAAATAAAAATCTATAGTAAAAGCTTAATTTCCTAAATATTTAAATCTCTTTTATTTAAGATGGCAGTGACATAGCTAGAATGTTTAGGCCTCTATGTAAAATTTTAAAGGAGAAAAAACCCCAGTTTCAATATTTATAATATCTTTTTTTTTTTTTGTAAATATATATAAAGCAAAATGATTCTATGACCCAGAAATCCATATGCACTGTCTTAATTTGATTCATGATAGCTACACCACTGTGAGCTAAGCAACTTGTATTCATGTTGGAAACCTTAAATTATATGAATGTGCTCTTTGAAAGTAAATATTAAAACAAGATAAAAAAGTTATGAAAGCCCAGAAGCATTTAAGAATAGCTTTGTAGAAATAATATTTACTCATTGAGCAAATCTAAAAGAAAATAATAAATTCAAACTTAATTCTAAGCATAAGATACTGCTTGCCATTAGAATATTGAATTGCAAAGCATACTATGAAGTTCAAATAGCAAACATCAATTATAATACAATGGAAAGTAATCATTCAAAAAGTGCAGAACTTGTGCAAATATAACAGCAAGCCAACTTTTGCAGAACAATATGAAATAGATATACAGTATTAGAACCAAATAGAAGTCATTAATATTTTCATAACTAAAATAGTGTATTTGTAAAAAAAAAAAAAATGCTGTATGTCCATAAACAAATTCTTTATTTATTAATTTTTTTATTTTACTGAAATTTTATTCAAATGAATCTTTTTTAAAACAATGCTTAAATCTTTGTATCAATATACAGCATAAATTCTCTGCCTAAAAGGACAGACTGTAATAATTTAAACATCAAGTTTTCTCTGGGTTTAATAAAAGTTTGGAAGTCTTTATTTTTATGTATAAAAGTCATGTTTTAATTGCAGATTTTATCATTATATGCCTTCTAATGTGTATGTGTAGAAATAGATAAATGTCTATATAAATTGTGAAAATAAAATAATACAAAAATAGTTATAAGGTAAAAAATCCCAGAAATTTATTCTAAGAGTGATATGAAAATATCAATTAATCAAAGAATACAGAAATACTGGATTTTCACTTGATTGAACTAGTAATCAGTTTTTTTTCAGTCTAAATAATAAAAAGCACCCAAGTTTTTTTTTTGTTGTTGTTATTGTAATAATTAAAAAAAAATTTTAAAAGAGAAAAGAGTCAATGTCAACAACTTACTACATTAAATGCCAAAAAAAATCTCATAAAATAATATACATTTTACAGATGTAATAGATTCTTATAGTTTTGTAATTACATCAATACTGAAGTCTAAAATAATTTAAAATATGTAAGCAAAGACATACTAAATAATTTGAGCATGATATCCTGGTCAGAGTTTTCTGCTGACTAATTACTACAAGCTGTCAAAGCATCGGGAAGCAAGCGGGAAGCGAACCAACATGTGATGTGATGTATTGTGGCTTCTCCTTAAAGGAAGTCAAGAATCTCTCAACAATTATGCCCAGAGAAACCTGTTAGCCACTTTATTTTCCATTTCCAACTCTAAATTTTTCCATATTCTGCTCCATCCCATTTCCATAACAATCTCTGTCAACTCTATGGCCTTTGTATCTAAATCCCCCTTATCTTTTCCCAAACCACTTTCTGTATAATCACTTTTTTCATATTTATTTTTCCATAACTTACATTCAATTAACAGATGCCTAATATTTTCTATTCCTTCCTCACATAATTT
This sequence comes from Epiperipatus broadwayi, assembly GCA_028023455.1. Classification (NCBI taxonomy): domain Eukaryota; kingdom Metazoa; phylum Onychophora; class Udeonychophora; order Euonychophora; family Peripatidae; genus Epiperipatus; species Epiperipatus broadwayi. The sequence goes on from JAQFVV010000037.1 coordinate 2,962,932, forward strand.
ACAGATTAAATCACTCATATTTTTCCATTTACATGTATATTCTCTTGTTGCTAAAGATCCCGTTTAAGCCTTAAACAATAAACTACTTTCCTTACTATTATCATATATTAACTCACGTCTAATATTCTGTTTATTTCTATATATATTTAAACTCTTTTTACTCTCCATACTAGTTCTTCATCTCTCTAACTCCCTATTCTTTATTAATAAATCTACTCTTTTATCCCATTCCTTACCACTATAACACTCAACAATCCTCCTAACACAATCATCCCATCTTTTATACAAATATAGTGATATAAATTCTTTATCCAAATCTTTTGCATACCGCATTATCTTTCTCATCCATCTTGTTGCCTGCCCTTTACTCATAACCCAATTAAATTCTATTATGGCTATTCTTTTTTTATCCATAAACTGCAATCTACCAAACATTTTCATTTTACTTTTTGCATCTCTCATATGAAAACTTGACCATTCCATTTCTCCTTGAATTGCCTCCCTTGCTGTCCATACATCTGCATCCACCAACAGTCTGTAAGGCTGCACTGACCTCTCTCGGCTACCAACGCTTGAATATTAAGATAAGCTGTTTTAGGGACAGAGAACTTAATAAAAGTATTTTTTGGAGAAATAAACAATGATTAATGCTACAACCAGCAATGTAAGATAATTTCCACTTGATATAATGAATTAAAATGTTATTATTATGTAAAATGCATTTTAAAAAAGCAAAAAAATATTTAAGATATATATTTTTAAAGAAAACTCATATAATTATGCACATTATGCTTAACATTTTACATATATGAATGTATAATGCTTTCAATACAGAGGTAAAATGAGGAAACTAGACATTAGAATATTAACTACAACTAAAGTATAACCCTTAATATACTTTTGCTTGATATATTTTTGCCATTGTTTTATAATGTATTATTAGATGCTGGGAAACAATTTGTGGTGATGATATAAATAACATTTTTCTAGATAATAGAATAGTATTATCTATTTGGTTTTCCAGGCTCAATTGAAAATTATTATTATAAAGGGAAAAGTCCATATATTTTACTATTATTCATTCTCTTTTTTCATCATCAATCTCTACAAACATTATACAATTTTATAATGAATTAGATAATTATCTATGATCAAAATAACAATTTCAAGTGTGTTATTTGTGCTTTGGATAAAAGTTCAAATCTAACATGATCAATTTTATTCATCTTTAGTGTCCAGATTCTAAATCTATGGACTTTTTTTTTTTTAAATGCTATAACTTAAACAATTCTGATCTTTTTAAAGATACAACAAAATTTTTCATCACCTTTATACCACTTACTATAAGCTTTAATACATAATAATAGAAGCCCATGATAGTACTTAATAAATCCCAATCATGTGCATTCACAGACTAGTTTCAAGCTTAGGGCTTTTATCAGTGAAGAGTTTTGAATCTTTAGACCAATGCCCCTGAATCTTTAGTATCTAATGTATCTTACCTCCAGCACCTATCATTTATTTCTCTGCTACTATACTATCAAGCTGTCAGCCCAAACTAAAAAATGCTTTCAATCTAAACCAACTTGCTTGCATAGTCATACAGAACTGAAAACAGTTCCAATTTTATATATTATAGTGTCCTTAGTTTTTTTAATAATTATAGGTATTTCCATCCTATAGCCAAGACCAGACACAAACCAATAAATTAACATCAAACTCCAGTTACATATTGCTAGTTTGGCAGCATACTTTTTCACCATTTATATAAGAGGTAAATGATAGGTGCTGGAAAAAAAGAGGTGCACTACATCCTAAAAATCCAAATGCACTGGATCAAGATCAAAAGCTTGAAATGAGACTAGGATACTGAATAGACTAACAGCATAGGAAATTTATAGCACTATCATCTGACATCTACTATTACTTTACTAAAACAAATGGCACAGAGATGGTGAAAAGTTATGTTGTTAAAACAGCAATATCATTAAAACTTGTTCCATCAATTCTTAATCTACATTTTAAAGACAATTCTGGTTATTCTTTAAATTTATGAATGGAAAATGTGAAATGGTAAGTTTCTGCAATATTGCTGTATGAAGAGTCTAGCGAAAAATCTGAAAGGATAACTCTAAGCCAAACATTGCAATTAAGGTATAACTATATAGATACTAAAGTCAAACATTTAAAAACCTCAAAATAACTGAAAAGGCTATATCTTCTGATAATTGTTGCTCTGTTTCAGTAGAATTTAAAAAAAATTATCAGAAAAAAATGTTTGTTATGAAACTGGGTTGTTCTGCTACATAAATAGCTTCAGAAGGTTAATAATATGACCACTTGTTTGTCCATTTTATTTTATTTTTAAAAAGATGTAGTACAAGTTTTTGTTTTTTTGTTGTTGTTTTTTTGTGAGTAAATATGAATGAATGATCATACAGAGGAAATCCATAAAAATATATCATTAATAATTATATTTATTTAAGAAAATTTGATTATACTATAAGCTTAATTTATATAGGCATACTATATATGTAAAAAAGGCAAGTATTGTTATATTCCTCATCTACAGGATAGTGCAGTCAAAAATACTTATGTTCTAAACAAACCTTATAAACAAGGTGAGAGATAATCTTGTCTACTTTCTTTACTTATGATGAAATCAATTTGTTTCATAGCTTGACATAGCTACTTCTTAATATATTTATTCAAATACCTCAATATTTAGAACTATATCATAAACATTAGTGAGCCTTTTTCATCATTAAAGAGAACAATAAAGATACCCCATTAGGGTAAAAATAAAAACTTCTCCAATTATCCGGCCATAAATTTCAGATGTTATCCTTTTGCACAAGATCAATAGTATGAGAGTTTATTCATGGTAGTGAATTTAATATGACAAATTAAAAAATAAAAAAAAAACTTGTAAAAAAAATACAATTATTTATTATTCAAAGCAAAAAGATTATGTAAATTAAATATATTTATATATAATACTAAAATACTCCAAAATTAAAAACAGGCAAAACTCTCTATACAGTAATGCCACTCAGTGCACACCAGAGTAATCATCAATGGATGAAAGAAGGTTTGTGCATAAAATCCCTATCTAGTACCTACTCATCTAATATCCCCAAAGACTAGTTTCTAGCTTGTGGCTTTCATCAGTGAGGAGCTTTGGATCTGAGATCATAGCACCTAGATCTTAGGATCTGATACAGCCCTCCAACAACCACCTTTTATCTTGCATCCATTGATTATATTATTCTGGTTTGCACTGAGCGGCACTACTATATGAAGAGTTTTGCCTGTTTTTAACAGCTTGAGCAAGCATAAGAAATGGTGATCATGGATATTTAGTGGTTTACTCCAAAATTCACAATTAATTAAGACAATAATAATTAAATATCCTGATGCTGGATATTGGAGTACAAATGACAGTTAATAACAACTTCATTATTCAGAGAAGAAAAGATTCCAGAGATAATTAGAAGTTATCCAATATTGTTAAAACTTTTCCAGTTTCCATAATAAATAGTTATGAGTGACAATTTCTTGTATATACTATTGATTAATATTTTGCATTTCAGTGATTATTTGTAATATATAGTGCAAACAGAAGTTTTATATTAAGCAATAGAAAAAACCATTAAAATTGATTCAATTACAAGTGAGTGGTTATATGCACAAAAAAAAAACCATTTTTGTTTACATATACATACACATATTTCTCAACCTGAACCATTCTAGAATACAAAAAGTTAAATTATAAGAAATATAAAAAAACACTTTAAACATATAGCACTTCCATATCCCATTTCACTTATCCCAATAAAATTCTTTATTGAATCACCAATTATTTCTTCATTTTTTTAAAGGAAATTGTAAATTGTACTTCACTATCAATAAAAAAAAATCATTTGTAAAATCAAAATTCCAACACAATAATTTTTCATTTTCACAATTTAATTCTACATGATTATAAAAATTAGTAAATTAAGAAACAAAAATTATATTCTTAGAATGTAAAATAAATAAATAAATTTAATGAAAGAATAAAAATTGGCATTTGAAAAAAGAGAGGTTAATGGATAGAGTATCATGAGATCTAGAATGACATGTGAAATGATGAGCAATGTACTGAGACCAAAAAATCTTTTGTATGAGCTTATATTCATGTTAAGTATATTAAATATTTCTATCTTTGTATTAGCAGGGATTGAAAAATGTTCATTTCGATAAATATATTTTTCCAAAATTATTTGGTATCTAGCCTGTGCTGAAAATTTCATGCAGCATAGTGATATTCTTCATTCAACATATTCTTGTTTTAAACATTATATGATTTGACCAAAATACCATTTGATTATTTATTTGGTTTAAAAGTATACTTGAATGAGTTCTTTATAAAAATTGTCATCTAGGTTTTACATTTTTCTTAGATGTATGATTACAAAAATAATTTCTTTATTTAAAAAATTACATCATATATATTATATTAGAAGCAAACTCTCCAGTTTTCAAATCACTTCATGTCTTATTTTATAAATGTGTACATAATGAAATTTTTATCTTTAAAAAATACCTGTTGTTTAATTACAAATAAAAATTAAAATTTGATCTACTTTATTGCACATTATACTTGTTACAATTTGCAAAGTAAAATGAATAATAAACAAAATATTGCATAATCTGTTGTTTTAATATTATGATAATAATAGAGATCTAAACATGAATCATAAATTTGAAATAATAAACACTTTCAGATAGCAATAAATAAAATAACAGAATGGCTTGAGTTCGTAAGAAGTTTAAATACCGAAATTGATAAACTCTAATCACAACTTAAGCTCCTTGATATGCCACCCTACCACTGGACCAAATTATGCAAAGAATTATATTATAATGGATCCACTTATTTTTAAAAATTGATATTCTTGCCAACATTAATGAATATTCAAAATTAAATTTAATATTTTAGTTAGATTAAAATATGGCATTAATAGTTATTAAATTAATAATCAATTATATAAAAATGGATAGAATCTCATTTTTAATAACTTTGCTTTAATAATTAAACAGAAGTTCTTTATAACTAATCCCATATTTTCATGTGATTGAAATATTAATTTCACTATAAATTTCCACTGATATTGGCAAAAGAAAAACATCAAAAAGATGAAGAATGGACATGCTGATTCTATTCTTGATTCTTTGCTAACAACAAATTTTTTTTATTCATAGTCTGGGGGAAATGGTTTTCTCTCTTTAATTATATATTCATTACTCTGTGCTAATTTCATATTTACACATATCTTTAAAGAACTGCAAAGAGACATCCAGAAATTTGATGTCATAAGATTAAACATATAACTGATCAAGCTATGTGAAAAAATATACTACTATTTTATATCCTATATGAGAAATTAAAAAGAATAAAATACAATAATTATAACAGAATCAACATAAATGTAAAAGTTTTATTATAATTTTGGTTGTTGTCCTCCCTCCTCTCATAAAATATTAAAACATTTAATAAATTATCATAAGTGTCTATTCCAGATATACTAGAACTGTTATTGGGTTTTTTTAACATGATATAAATTATATATATTTAAAGTCTGGAAGCATAAAAATATTAAAGGCTCGTGTTTTTTTTTTTTTTGTTATATAACCAAACTCTCCTCCTTGAGAATAAGATAGACATGTGTGTATGTACATGAAACTTGGTTATCACATAACCACATAAAATTTTATCATTGACAGATGTCAATTAGAATAAACACTAGGGTGTAGATATTTTCAGTCAAACAGGCAGCTGTTCAGAATTGATTTAAGCTTTTAAACAATCTACCCTTTCTGGATTCCTTTCTCTGAAGGAAATAACTAATGATTACATGACATGAAAGGATTTATAAGTATTAATGTTGACTAGCTTAAATGTACATTCACAAACAATTCACATTTTTTCATTTGAAACAAAAATATATAATAATATATTTAAAAGTCAATAAATGTTTTAGATAAAATTCTAAGAAATTGTAATTTTAATTTATTTTGTTGTGCATAAAGTGACATCTGAACATATAAAATATTTATATCAATAATGAACTAATTTAAAAGGTATTGCTAGGCTATAAAATAAATAATTACAAAATAATATTTGAAATATATTTCTTGGGCATTGAACATTCAAGATTTTGTGAATGTTGTACATATCATAACAGTCAGAGCCCTCTCTAACCCCTATCTGGTTGAACAGGGTGCCACTAGGCTATTTGAACCTAGAAAAATTTATAAAGTAAGCAGACAGATATGGGTGAGATTCAAATTTTAATTGACGGATAGCTCTAATCGCTAGTCATGGAGAAGCTGAGCTTTAAAATATAAAATTCCAAACTTAAGCCCTTTTAATCATTGACATCAAAATAAAATTAATTAAGATAATAAACAAGTTACAGCCAAAATTAAAGAGACAAAAAATGTTTATTACACACATATAAAAAATACAAAAATTGAGGAATGAATTTATTGTTTAACATTTATTATTATATGCTCAGATGGATAAATTTAATATATTTTAATATTGTTTTTAATATCTTACTAAATGTAATATACTGCATAGAACCCGCATTAAAAAGATTCAATCGCATACAAACCAACATTAGTTTACTGATATACCAATGGGATCAATACAAAATAAGAATGTTAGCATAAGAAAAATCATGATTCCAGAAATTTCCATCTGTAACATGATATTATTAAAAAAAACAATGATCCTTGCCCATTACAGGAATGTGCATCTGTCTGACAAAGGATCACATGAATATACATGGAAAAAGGGAAATGCTCCATACCCAGGGGGGAGAGCGGCCATTGCCAATTTATATTTCCCAGTCAGAGCATAAGAAATCAATGGCATAGGAATAACTCTACAACCATTGGCAAAGCGATGGCTAACATTTTCAGGCCATGCATTCAATTGGGTGATATACCATCTATGCTAATGTGACGCAAGGGAATGAGAATCCAATGCACCTCCCCAGTTTACAATTACATATAACACTCATACATTCATCTACCAGTATCGATTCAACTACAAAACAATTAGCCCAAAATTATCCCTATTTAAACCAACATAATCTTAATGAGTCTATTCAGTCATTTACACCTAACTTTAAATTTATTAATTTAACTGAACGAGGATGGAAATGATAATGGCAAATTTTAGATATTCTACCATATGACAAGAGATCATGGGATACGCCAAACTAATGTTATATCTATTTTCAAATTGTGATCAACATAAGTGGCATATTAATTAAATTAGTGAGAATCTCCGGTCATGCGGCAAACATATTATACATAAATATTTATTACATAGGAAATAAGTAATTTAGAAATGAATTTGTCAGGTAAGAGATTTTCTTTAGGAGAAATAATGTTCAGGTTTAGTAAATGAAAGATCAATGTTCTTAAGTTAGATAGTTAAAAGTTCAAATCTCATTTAAAAGTTCATACTTCCTATTGTATTTTGATGAATCCTCCACACTGCTGCAAGTTTATTGAAGGCCATCTTTGAGGTCATTGATGTGTTACACGTCCTTGTTCAAGGCTTTGACCATCACAGACGCAATTTTTTTTATTGGAGACGAATCCGTTATTTGTTATTCTTTGGAAACTGCCATTCTGGAGGCCGCCTCAGTTGGCACAACTGAGGGAAACAAAGTCTAATGGGTGACCTCTACATCGTGGTCATCCACATTACAGGTACAAAATATTTTAGTCGATAATTAGGAAAAGTATCTATTTTTTTTTAATTAGTTCAAATTCTTCCTTTTTATATCATTTCATATTTCTTATCACGGAATTTTAGCATTGATCTTTCATGGCTTAGTGCAGTTCTTATTGGTGGTGATGATTTTTCTCTCTGCTCTGTGTGAGTACTCATCTTTATTGGTTAGCTTGCTTTAGAGCGGAAACACCAATATTTTCTTAATCACTAGTAATTTTTTTAAATCTCTTTTTCTGATTACAATCTGTTAAATTAATCTGCCCTAAGGACATGTTTGCCATTTCATTTCAATAGAAATTCATTTCCATCCTACTATAGTTTAAAAATAACTTAAAAGAAAATAACATCTTTATATTTATTTATTTTTACTTTCCTGAAAATAGTATCTTTTGTTTTGGGGATTTTTTTTTTTTTAACTTTTCCTTATCACTTTTATTTAACTTTAAATAATTGTTTAATTTGTCTACCATCTGTGCATTTTATATATTTATTACTTGAAATTTTTTCCCTTTTATTTATCAATTTAAATGAATTTTATTTATCATTTTTTTTAAATCTTCATTTGAGAGTGATGTAACGGCATACGTGTACACTGTTACAATATATAGTATAGTGTAAATTGCAGATAGACAAGAAAAATTAAGGTGAATTACAAAAGGTTGTAAAAGAACTAAAATGAGACCATGTGTGTCATGGATGAAAGAATGGAATAAAGAAATTTACTAATGTGACGAAAAATACTATAAACCAAAAAAACTAAATTAAATTTGGAGACATTCACCTTGTGGAAGTCTGATAAGAGTTAAAAAGAATGATATAAATTTACACAGTATACTATATATATATTTTGAAAAGCTTTATGTTATAGTGATAAAGCAACTGCCTGTCTTGCTGAAGACCATAATTTAAATTTGGATGAGCCAAAATGAAATTTTTTCAGATTCTAATCAGATAGGAATTTTCTTTCAGGCAGTTGGTCCATAGCCAATACAGTTAATTATCTAACACTGGTCAGTAAATCCTAGATGCCTTCTTCAGTATTTCTCAATAAGAAATTGCTGGAAAAAATTTTGTCTGGAAGTGTTCTGTTTAAAGGCTTTTGTATTTTTTTATCTTGGCAGTTTTTTATACTATTTAGTATATTGTAATTTTAATTATCTTGATAAACTATCTTTATTCCATTGAAAATGTCTCCAAATATACAGAATATAACAATACCACCACATGTTTCATAAGAGATATTCAATAATCACAACAAAGCTCTATGGTATGTTTTTTAACTTTCTTTGAGTTTTGATTCAAATTAGGCCTATTATTGTTTCAAATCAAATATGAGTATTCAAAAAAATAAAATCTAATAATATTGTTCCTCTTATTCATTTGAAAAACCTAGTTGTATAATGGTTAATGTATTAGTCTACTAAGCATATCATGGTTTCAAATCCAAATTAACAATGGAGAAGGGGACAGTTTTCTCATAGCCTATCATGTTAACTATCCAATATTTTCTGAAAACAGGATACCCGGCTACATTTAGACAGAGAAGACCCTAATTTAATCTACAGTGGAGATAACCCATAAAATAAATCCAGGATTTTAATAGAATGCAACATTCACTATTGTTATGATATGTGTCAAATATATTACTTATACAACAGATTACCTTTATCTTAAAAGCTTTTTACTCTCACTTCTAAATTTGATCAAACACACAAAAAAAAAAAAACAAGTTAAAAACATTTCTAATAAATAATCTCTGTACAGTTTCCAACTAGACTAACTGAAAACGCTTTTCCCACTTGGTTCCCATTATACTGATTAAAAATAATATAACTAATGCTTTATATAAGAATTAAAATAATATCATTAAATATTTTATTGCCATCTAATGTGCATCCCTGAAAAGTTATTAAAACCAATATCAATGCATTTTGAAATTTAGCCTACTAAAACTACTATGCTGGGTAAACCCAAAATATAGCATTATTAGCGATATCTAACATATGTCATCTGAAGGTTATCACTAAAAATGGGAGTGTGTGATCTGATTGGTTCAATTCATTTACAAAGGCAAAGCATTTCTGCCATCTGCTTTTACAAATATAAAGATAATTTATATTGCAATAATATTTGATGTTTCAACTTTAGATTTCAACATTTCAATTAATTACTTAAGTATGTAAAAACACATTAATATAAATAAGATGGCTAAAATATACATATATTTGCAATTTTCTTACTTTATTTTTTTTTTTTTTTTTTGCAAGGGCTATATTATAGAAATAGGAATATTAATAATTATCATTCAATATATTCACTTAATATCATGCAATGCCTTTATTTGAAAATATAAGTTGACAATTTCAACTGTTCAATATAAATATGTAAGAATATAAAAATATTAATTATTATATATATATGAATACCACAGAACCAAAAGAAAAAAATTCAGTGATCATTTAAAAGATATATAGTAGATAGAATTTAAGTCTTTAAAAATATTGATGTGTTAAATTTAGAATATTGATATGCTAAATTTAGAATACTAATTAATTTTAATATAATTTTAAAAAATAATATGATTAATTATAAAATTTATAATTAAGATAAGTATAAAAGAATTAACATATATACAATTTATATATGTTAAAAAAGATGCACTTATACACAAATTTTATTGCTTTTATATGTTTATGTATTTATGGTCCTAAAGAAAACTGTTAAACAATTGAAATTGTCTACTGAAATAAACTGTATGGTGTTAGGTACATATATTGTATAGAGTGATTATTGATATTATTTATATTTACTAAATGTATTTATATTGAAAAAATTTTTTGCCAGTAACTTTAAATAATACATATAAATAATGTAAGGGCGCATTGAAGTATATGATGTAGTTCTAAAATCAAAAGGTTAATGTAAATTGTCTTAAAAGAATGGCAAATCTGCTACAAGTGATAGTCAAGTTTTATTATTAATCATATACTCTGTTGCCCACCTATGGGCAAAGGCCTTAGCAATTGAAGAAACTACCATTTAAAATTGCATTGGCTAGTCAGACTTTTAATCAATAAATTTATAAAACTAGAATCACATATTTGATTAATACCTGAGTTCACAGAATATAAATATTAAAAAAATAAAATAAAATGATTGACTTAAAAAGATTATTACAAATAATAAATAAAAAAAGATTTGGTAATCTGAAAAAAAAGATGAGCAGAAGAAACAAAAGTTATTTAATTAAAAAAATAAGACTTGTAATGATGGAATAAATGACATGAATATAAGCATAGTGCCTGCTTATCTTTTATACCATAATCATATGTTCTGATGCTGGGAAGGTGATATGACAAGAGCATCAAGAGAGAAGCTAAGTTCAAATCAATTTTCCAAACTGAAATTTCTCTCTTTTATTTTACTTGAGTGAAAATTCATGTATAAACCACATATCAATAGAAAAACATTTTATTAAAAAATTATTAAATAATCACTATGAATTATTGACAATTACAAATATATATGTAAATAGCTATACATGAAAATAATAAATATATGATCTAACTAAAGGAAAAATAAAAATATAATAAAAACCACACAATTACTTCTCTAAAAAGCTGCTTTAATATTTCAACCAGCAGACTGGTTTTCATCAGAAAGCACAGCAAAATGGCTATTTCCAGAATTTAAACACTAAAATATTACAAACAGTTACATATACTGTTGTAATATTTTAGTGTTTAAATTCTGGAAATAGCCATTTTGCTGTGCTTTTTGATGAAAACCAGTCTGCTGGTTGAAATATTAAAGCAGCTTTATAGAGAAGTAATTATGTGTTTTTTTATTATAAATGGCTATACATATATACACAACACATACAGGGAGAATGCAAATATAAATTTATTTTACTTATTTGTAATCCAATTTTTCTATTTCAAAATTTAACTTTATGGAAAATTGATTAGTTTCCTCTATATTCCAATTTATCTTTAGCATATAAAAAAATGTGTAAAGAGCTGTTAAGCAGATTGAACTGGCCAGTAAGTCATGATATATTGTAGTTTTACCATTTAAGATTTGATTTAAATCAATCTCTCCTTTATGGGTGTTCATATAAGAATCTATAATCTAAGAATTATACTGTACAAAATAGAATTCTTACAAGATTCCAAATAAATTTCTTTTTCCATATCTAACAATAAAATCACCTTAGATCTGATCTTTATAGACATAAGTGGAATCTACAGCCCATGGTTGATGCTCTCATTTATTTCATAAGTAGAATTTAACACTGAGTAAATTATATGAATGTGGAAAAAACAAACCATGAATCTCATAATAATTGTTGAATGTATGGTTACAATTTCAAGTTTCCTTTATGATATTTTGTTAATAATTAATCTTACAAATGTTATGACAACTAGATATATACACATATAATGCATTAATTTATTCTTGTTAAATAATAGCTGAAATACACAGGCTTATATATACCTGCGTCTATATATGTAATAGACAGGGTATGAGCACAGACTTTCACATTATTGGTGATTATTTATCTTTTCAACATATGTGTATTCAGGTGTATCAGTGTTATGAGATAGTGTGGAGAGTGGTGGGTCATGTGAAAGTCTGTGCTCATACCCTGTCTTGTTATATAAGTATATATATATGTATACTTTTAATATCTTAAAGTTTAGCCATGACAGGTATTTCTTATAATCTATTTAAACCTCTATAATTCATCTCCCAGTATTTTCTAACCATGAAATTTTAGAACTCCACATTTCTGCATTGCTATTTAGCTTCTCAATGTCCATTATATGGACTATAAACAAATTTTCATTATTTCAATTTCCCGTAAAAGATCTTATCCTAGAGATAAATAATTAAAAGACTTATTAAATGACATTTCTTCTTTCCTAAAAATATTTGCTAAATTTTTCAAAAAGTTTATTTCAGATCTTATTTCTACATTAAAATATTTTTTATAAACCAAGTTTCACTTTCATAAAATATAACCAGCTTCTTCAAACACATCAATAAATATACTTCTTTTATTAAAGATATACTATGATTTCTTTATAGTTTTAAAAATATATTTCAGTTTCTAAAATCCACATTTTTTTTATATTATAACATCTTTCAGTATCCATATAAATAATAATATGATTCTACACAGATGAATGTATTAGTTAATCAATTCAAGTTAAACAACTGTCTCAAAAACATTGCACCAAACAATATTTACTATAATAAAGCATACTTGTAGGTTTCTTATGAAAACCATTCAAATTCATATAAACAATCAATAAGTTCTGTAAATCACAAAATCACCAAAAGCAAAAAAAAAGCATACAGATGATTCAAAAATAGAGACAATATCATATAAAAGCAAGTCATATAATACTAAATCATTCATGCACTTTACTACTGTTATAAAATGCTTTATTTACTATCCACTTTTACAGTTTATAGCTTCGATTGCCACAACAATCTTCTTCAGAACTACAACATAATACAAACATATGAATATAAATATACATGAACATATAATTTAGATTATAAGATGTATATATAGAATGTAAATTATATGTTCATGGATATTTATATTCATATGCTTGTATTATGTTGTAGTTCTGAAGATTGCTGGGGCAATCAAAACTGTAAACTGTAAAAGAGGGTGGTAAATAAAGCGTTGGGTAACAGTAGTAAAGTGCATGGATGATTTAGTATTATATGATATACATTTAGCAATGCAATAAGAAAGATTAGTTATTATACTTCTTGAAAAAGCGATAATTTTATAAATAATTATTTTTATGGTCAATATTAAAAGACATAAACAGAGCAAAACTCTCCATACAGTATTGCCACCTGTGCTAAACAGAGTAATCAATGGATGCCAGAAGGCTTGTGCATAAAATCCCTATCTAATGCCTACTGGCATCCATTGATTACTCTGTTTAGCACAGGTGGCAATACTGTATGGAGAGTTTTGCTCTGTTTATCAACAATTAATGTGCTAGTATAGGAAATGTGATCATGTGATGATTAAAAGACATAGTCAGTGGCAATACTAACAATAACATCTAATCTTGGATTTATCTTCTAGTTTTATTATATAGCATATTTTCAAAATACTTTATAACTGTTCTCCATGTAATCTTGTTTTTCCTAATTAATAGGATTAATGGAAAATTCAAAAATGCTTTCCAGATATTTTCAACTATTTATTTTATTTTACTTATCAGTCTCTTTTCCATAATTAATTCACTAAAAAACATTCATGCAGTCTTTAGTCTTATGATTATTATTCACTCTTCAGACATGTACAACTTTAAGTTTTTTGCTGCAAAATATTGTCAGTATCATAATATGCTACAGCACTGATGCTTTGTTTATTCTGCCCTTCTAATTGTTGCAAATGTTCAAACATAATACAAATGAAATATTATTCTGTAATGAGTATTCTCTGGTCTACAGATAAATATAATAGGGTGCAAAAAGCATTAATTAATAGAGCATGATATTAGCCTTAAACATCAACATGTAAATTGCTCTACTTTTTTCCATAGTTTACCAAATGTAATAGGTTTTTCTATGAGCACTTATTTCTATATCAAAAGCAGGTGTATTTATAACTGTGGAGCCATAATTGAAAATATTGGAAGATCAAGTATCCATTACTCAAGCATTATAATCTTCCTAATAAAAATTCCAAGCTCTAATATAATAATTTCATAATACTTCATGATATATCTAAAAGATGATCTTTTTTGTTTTGGCTCTTAAATTATGTAAGCTTGAATAATGAGCCATTACATCTAATAAATAATCAAATAGTTTATTGCTTGAGTAGTCATAAGAATCAAAACTAGTAAAAATGGAGACAATATTATTGGTGTCAAAATACATAGTACAAACCAACAGCAGAAATGATTATGAAAAGAAAAGAAGCAAGAACATAACTTTATTTAACTCCTTATCTGATCTCAAATGTACTGCTAATAAAATGAATGTTGGCTTTCATATTTATGTGTATATACACAATCAGAGTATTAAAAAGTCTTACTGAGCACCTAATACTCTATAGCATTCTGTAAAGTCCTTGATCAGTGAACCTAACAAAGTGTTTATATTCATTAGACTTTTCTTAAACATATCTCAGTGCAAATGTCTAGCTCAAATGATAATTTCTGGGCAAAGCAAGTTTCTGTATGTATATATAAAATAACCTATAATAAAGCCTTAGCTGTGACATTTATGAGATACCTCTATAGAATGAGGATCATTTTTGTTCTTGTAGAGTGATTTTTAGCATCTTATATCCCTTGAGAATCCTATCTTCATTATGCCAAAAATTACAACATAGATGTTACGTGTACTTAATGTTTGATAATTGTATTAGAAAGTTCAATGAACAATTAATTCTGGACTTCACAGGATGATTGGCTACAAACTGATCTAAATTACAGTATGTTGCTTTGTCTTAAGAATATAGTTTTTAAAATAATATTTATCCACTTAAAACTGTTTCTACAACTAATAGATTCATTAAACTGAGATTTTATAGGAATCTACTCTGGTGATGTGTACCAAGAACTGTTCATCTTTTCATATATCAATTTAATATTTCAATGTTAGCAGTTCTAGGAATCATCATAAATTTATTTAGTAGTCATTTGTTTCTAGATTTTCTCTGCTCTAGTAAAAAAAAAATGATTATGATGATGATAATGGATTAGTTCACTGCTCAGATTATAAGACATTTGAATACCAAGAAAGACTGAGTTAAGCTTTAATTCAGGGATTTTCTCAATCTTAAATCTATCAGTCTACAACCATATTAAAGTGTGCAAAGCACTGCACTAATGAGTTCAAGCATAAGATATAGTCTTTAGAATTCTGTAATGAATTTTGTTCACAATTCAATTATTTATCCAAGTATAAGATAGATCATGCTTTTTTGTCAATCCAATTCTTATTCCATAATTTCTTATATTCAAATGAAAAAAGAATAAAAATATGAGAAAGACATGGTATGGGTTTATAATTTATAGTAAATGCAAACACAAATGGTTTATAATTTATAGTAAAAGCAAACACAAACCATTTGGAATTAAAATAATTGAAAATAGCATTTACATATGATAAATAAACAGATATAAAAAAATACTAAATTGCTAGATCTCTCTATTAATTCCAAATAATATAATAGAACAAATATAAAAAGGTAAGAATAATTGTAATTCCTATATATTTTTTAAAAAAGTTAAACCTTCAGTTTTGAAACCTTTGAAAAAGAAAAAAAGTAATTAAATTTAATCAAAGCAAGAAAAAAAACCTTAGTAGATGGCATAACTTGCATTTCTTAAAGTATTAGATAACTTTCAAATTAATGTGATGTTTAGAAAAACAATTTTCTGGATAATTTAAAACAAGAAATTTATTGGCTGAATGAAATTAACTGATTTTTTTTTTTAAATTATTAGTCCACGTTTTCAATTATTTAAATTCTTTGAAAAGTAATTACTTTTTTTTTTTTATGATATAAATAATTCTTTAACGGCTTCAAAAAAAAAAGAGTACACTTCTATTTTATTAAATTATGTACAGTTTTCAAATAAAAATTTTAAAAACTTTCAGTTATGCTGATCTTATTTTAAATATATATATTAAATAAGTTTTTTAAATTCAATTAATATACAAAAAAACTACAATTTACCCAATTTAATAAAACTATTAAATTAACTGAATTTAAATAATGTTGGCCAAAATGTGGTTAAATAGAACATTATTATAATGACCAATGATTAAATAGATCATTATATGTAAACTCCACCAATTATGAATAATTAGTAATCATTATTCATAATGGCTAGGAGTTGTGTATAGTGATATATTAGAAACTAGCCCTATAAACATATAAATAACATTTTATCAAAAAAGGACTGGTGGATTAAGTGCTATAGAAGAATCAAGAGATATCTTTAATGAGAAAAGTATATTTAATAGTGAAGCTGAAATGGCCAATTGTATTATTTATGGAAATAATTTTTGTACATGAAAAAATTGGCATCAATGATCAAATAAATATTTCTTACAGGTTTATGCAACTACTGTCAATTTTGTTGTTTTCATTTTTTAAATAAAAATACTCATAAATAATATGAATGCTAATTATTAATGACTACAGTCTAACTGAATTAACAAGTTTGAACTATGAATAAAAAGAAAATATTATATTGCTGCTATAACTTACAATCTAAAGTTGATTTCACTGAGGCTCACTTTTGTCAGATATTGGATCATAAAATAATTCTAATTAATGATTTTTTTATAACACTTTGGTCTAATTTTACATTTTTGGAAACAATTTATTTTTTGATCATAGTTCAACTTTCATACATTCTAAATTTCATTACTTATATCTAATAGCGCACCCCATCATCTAACATTTGCAGCTGCACTTTTATATACACCTTCATATTTCACCTTAAACAAAAACAGTATAAGAATTACAAACCATTATATACATATATTTAATAATACCCTCAATGATTTCTTGCATTTAAAAATGGTAATATGTTATGTAATTTCTTTCAATAACAATTTCTATGGATAACTATGAACCCAATTAGACCTATCGAACCTAATTTTTAAACCAGAATCAGAATTTAAATACAATCATGCACGCAATTATAAAGAGTGTTGCTAAAAAAAAATGACAAAATGTTCAGGTAATATAATTTTCATTATTAAAACTTTCAGAGGCTTAGACACAATTCTTGTTTAGAGCACAGCTTACTATTTGTTCATAGTAATATGAATTTTAATATTATAACACCTGTTTAATTAGACTACATTACATTTTAAAATAATTTTATGATCCTGTAACTTGTAATAAGATTATCAAAAATCACGCTCACCATATAACTTCTTATAATAAACTTTGTCAGAAATACTAAACATTTGAAGTTGCTGGATACTTTTGCTGTCCAATGTACTTTTATTATTAAATATAGGGGATTTGAACTCAGACTTTAAAGCAACCTTCAACTATCCACACTATCTCATACTACTGACACACATAACCACACACATGTAGAAAAGATAAATAATCACCAGTATACATATTTTGTGCTGAACCAGCACTTATCAGTTGGTCCAGATTATCATCTCCCACATATATATATAGTCAGTGCTCAGCTTATATTAAAACAGCAAATCTTTATACTTTAATGGACAGGTTTCAATCTACTCCAACCTCCCTCCAACTCTTCAGCCATTCATATCATTGAAAATCTGATGATAGAATGCCCAAATCCCATGCTGATGCCAATATTGTTTTTATGCCCATATTGATCTCACGTCATTCTGACCCCTCATGTATAGTAAATTTTATACTCAATAATTGAAACTAATTTTAATACAAGATTATTACTGCTTTATTTACATTTATCATATTTTCTTCCATTTTTTTTAAATGCCATTTTCTATTTCAATATTTAGATTATTTATATGCCCAAATTTATCAACAATTATTAATCTACTATAAGATAAAGATCTATCAAGCTTAATCCAGTTTCTTCAATCACAAGCATCTCTACTCCAGAATATACCAGCAAACTTCCTTATTATCTTAATATGACCTCTTCCTTGAACTTTTACAATATTTTGGAATCTAATTTAACTGTCCATCCAATATCAGTCTATTCTAGCAATATGTCCAATTCAGCTCCATTTCAGTTACTTAATTCTTTCAATGTCAGTGATACATCTTTGTTTTTACCCATATTTCATTTTTGACCTCTAACATATCTCTCCATTCTACATTAAATAGTTTAAAGTCTGAATTGCTTTTTTCCTTAAATGTCCATATCTCAGATATATTAATAAGAACTGGTAAACACGTACAAAAATCCATTCAAACATAGGCAGCTTTACAAGCAGTTGTCCCGGGTTAGTGGGTTCGCTTCCCGGCTGATGCTATGACACATGAGAAAAAAAAACAAAAAACATAGGCATATTTCCTTTTAATATGAAATGAAATTATCAAAAACACTTCATCTAACTTTAATTTTATGGCTAACATCATCCATTATGTTTCCATCTGTATTAATAATCTGACTAAGATATTTGTAATTGTTAGCTTCTTTCAACTCATGATTATCAATTTTATTTTCTTCTGAGAAAATCTTTTGAACATTAGTTGTTGTTTTTTTAGCATTTCTTTAATTCTTCTTTTCTTACTTTCATTAGATAACTCTTGCAATATTTCCTGATGGTTGAAACATTATTTGCAAAAACAATCACATCATCTGCAAAATCTAAATGATTTAAGCAACATCCATCCATATACTTTTATTCCTTAGCTTTCAATTTTAATACACCAAATATTTCTTATAAAAGTGTAGCAAAAAGTGTTGGAGATATATAATCACCATGTCCTATAATCTTTTTAATCTTATTATCATATTATGTAATTGAATCTTTGTGTTTGCAATTTGACATTCTTCACAATATGAGAATATCTCAGATCTCTAATATCTCAATGATAAAATGCTTTAATCATTATAGAAATGCTTAGTATAAAATTAAATGTCTTTTCATAATCTACAAATCCAAAGCATAATGGCAATTCATATTCATTGGTCCTTTATATAAATTATTTCAAAACTTGGATGTGATCTACTGGGCTAAATTCTCTTAAATCTAGCTTGTTATTTTAAGTGGTTAAAATCGAAAGTTATAGACAAATTATAAATATCTTGATAAAAAAAAATTATAAAAGTGATAAAAAATTTAACTTCTAACAACTTCTTTAACACCATTTTTAAATATCAACATTATTACTTCATTTTTTCAATTATCTGATATATTTTTATCATTTAAATATTTGTTATATAACTTCACCAACAATTTTTCTCTTTCTTTACCTGCTTTTTGTAAAATATTAATTATAATTCCATCATTTCTTGTAGCTATTCCCTTCTTCATAGATTTAATTGTATCTCTTCATTTAAAATGTTAAACCACTAAACATCACATGATCACCATCTCATACTAGCACATAATTGTTGTAAACAAATGCAAAACTCTTTTCTCCATACAGTAGTGCCACCCTGTGCTAACCAGAGTAATCAATAGATGCCAGAAGGCTTGTGCATAAAATCCCTATCTAGTGCCTACTCATCCAATATCCCCAGACTAGTTTCTGGCTTGTGGCCATCATCAGTGAGGAGCCTTGGATCTGAGAGCACTGCACCTAGATCTTAGGATCTAATGCAACCCTCTAGCAGCCACCTTTTAACTCTACTTTACTACAAAACTATGAGAATGAAATTGATTTTATGCACAAGCCTTCTGGCATCTATTGATTACTCTGGTTAGCACAGAGTGGCACTACTGTATGGAGAAAAGAGTTTTGCCTTCATTTAAAATGCTGAGTAATTCATATGTAATAATTGTAAGATACTTTGCTTCCTTGTTCTTTATTACTATATATTTCTTTGTAAATTTCATGATGTCATATCTTTTTTAATAATAGTTCTATCTTTTTCTTTTATAGCAGAAATGTTTCATTCTAATACCAAAACACTGTTTTATATTTTTGAAACTTATTCTCTTCTGTAGCTTTCCTTAACAATTCATAATTATGCTTCTTTATATCATTAACTCTTTCTTGTATCATTTTCAATTCTTAATGAATCATTTTTAAAATTGTTCATATTCCTTCTTTTCTTCGTAAGTGGTCTTTTTTCAGATGAAAATTTACAAAATAAATAATTGTTTTTTTTGTACCAGCTATCTTTCTTGCAGTTCTTAATATGGTTTCAGTTATTTTCATACTGATTTCATTCAATTCTGAATCATCTTCAAATTCTGTTAACATTTTAAAATGATTTGCAAATTTTACTTTAAATTCATTGGAATGATTCTAAAGGTTAGAAATATCAACTGCTAATATTGTTTTTCTTAATAATTTTTATTTCTCCAGTTTTGCATTAATACGTATCTTACATCTCATTAATTGATGATCACTTTCAGTGTTGAATTCTGATGTATCTTCATTTTGATGCTTGTTTGTCCATTTAGCATTTTCCTCAAAAAAGAAATTATAATAAACAATTTTAGTTTTTCTATGCATTTCACAAATTGTCTACTCTTTCGTGTCTAGTACTATAATTAAATTTACTCCATAGTATTTTCATCTTTCAATTGTTTACAAAGTCTAGCATTAAATCCTCTCACAATTTTAAAATGTTTGGTCTGATCAAAAGCATTTTGTATATCCATATAAAAATCTACTTTTTCATCACAATAAGAATTCATCAGGATATAAATCTAAATTATCTGCATTTGGTATTTTCCATTAGATTTGAATACTTAATTTTGCCACTCTGATTGTTATATTATCAAACCCCACAATGTTGTTCTACTTTTTATTTATAATGAATCCAACTTCACTTGCACATCCAATATTTGTGTCTTTTAAGTTAAATATATGTCCACTTTTTAAATCAATTGTCTCTTAACCTTTTCTTTTAATTTCACAAAGCCTATAATGTCTCATTCAATTAATATTAGACAGTTCTTCCAATTTATGTAATAATCCTTTACTTGAAAATCATTGTATATACCTAAATAAAAGGTTTGGCTCTGCAATCAGATAATTCTTATCATTTTCCACCTTCAACCACCAATCCCTGACTTGGCTGTGATTTAACAGCCTCCTAGGAATAAGGTCCATAATTTAGTTTTATCTGTCATGATTATAAATATCTGTATAAAAAAAAATTCATTCACACTCACATTCATCCTGTCTTCAAGAAAATTCAACTAATATTTCAGTTAAGAACTATCGGGCAATTGAGAAGAAAGACCACATAGTTTCTTGATCTTAAACTCAAGAGTTGAAAAGCCAATAAACTCACTATATTGTCTGAAGCATGCATCCATGTTTGTTCATCTTAGGAATATAGTAATAACAGCTGCAATGACAAAAACTTATGGAGTGGATATTAGGAATTTGCCCTGTGAGCTCAGTTCTTTTGAGGAATCAAAGTCTCCTTTCAGATAATAGCAAATCTATTTCAATTCTGTAGTCATGTCCAAATTACATATCATAAATAACTATAAACTAAGCTAATTAAATTGCAAATAATCTTAAGAATAAAATTATATGTAGTAGAATTAATTAAACAATAAGAAATTATAATTAATAATATCATCAGTAATAACCCTGCTACTGCTTGCTATTTCTTAATATAATTTATTCTAGCATCTCAAATATTTTAAAATATCA
This sequence comes from Epiperipatus broadwayi, assembly GCA_028023455.1. Classification (NCBI taxonomy): domain Eukaryota; kingdom Metazoa; phylum Onychophora; class Udeonychophora; order Euonychophora; family Peripatidae; genus Epiperipatus; species Epiperipatus broadwayi. Next base: position 2,985,044 of record JAQFVV010000037.1, read on the forward strand.
ACTTTAATAAATGCTTTACATCATTAACATTCATTTTATCAGTGTTGAGTTGCATATAATTTGATATAAATATAAAATTCGTATTTAAAAAAATAAGATTAAATTAACTTTTTTGTAGTTTTATTATATACATAAACTTTTTTGTTTTGTTTTAGTATATTGTGTATTTTACATCTCTGAAATAGATCGCTGAACAGTTGAAATTGCACCTATTTTTGAAAGTGGAATAATAAAATACTGTGGAGCTGTAAAATCAGCTATATTTTGTTGCAAACCCCACTCTCCTAGCTTACAATGTATATCACATATAATAAATAACTCGTTTTGTTGATTTACATATATATTCAGTGTATGTATTCATTTATTCCCTATTTCTATTCACTCAAAAAATAAAAATATACTTACTGCACTGTATTTTTTTTTTCAATTAATAAAGAACAAAATGTCAGACTTTCAACTCAATTAAATATGCTCTGGGCAATATTCTTTTTCTTCAATATGCACCCTCCCTCCCACCCTTCCTTCGGAAACAAAATAGCAATCTCATTGTCAGCAGATGACAATCTCTAATTGTGTTGAAGCTTTGTCTCTACTGACATCAGAATCTATACAGACTCCCTCTGCTTGCTGTTACCCATTTCAGATTCTCATTAAAATTCTTCAAACTTGAAGCTTTTTGATGCATTATAATTTATGGTTCTTTTTTCTGCCACTACTAGATCTATAACTTTTATTTTATCGTTTAAGAAAGATACTTTACAAATTTTATTAAATTTTGGAAAAATTTTAGTTTTATAAAATATTTTATTACATGAAATACTATTCAAATTCAGAAAGAATAATAAAGCTAAGAATAAAATATATACTGTATATGCTTTTAATATAAGCTTGCTGCCTATGAAATTTATTAAATTTGCAAGTTTAATGTTTTTACTTTTTGTTTATTTTTATTTTTTTTTTGATAGTATAAAAGTGAAATAATGTTATAATAATATAGATCATGTGCAGTTTCACTGCAATGTATTTGTATTGTATAAGGTGCACAGAAGTACTACTATTTATTTATTAAATTTATTTTGTATAATTTATTTTTCTAATAAAATTCATATACAAAGTGTATCTAGTATGCAAACAATGAAAAGTATTAAAACAAGTCCACTTTACTAGCTAGATGGATGACTTTTTTTGGAAATCTCCAATAACCCATAATACATTCTCAATTATGTAAATAATAATGTACATGAAAAAAATATTTATGGTCATAATAGTAGAAATGATTCAATTATGGATTTTTGGTGTAGTTGCTAAAATTATTCCAGAAATGATATAAAATTTTAGAATCAAGAAATCTTTATAAATCATACACAAATCTCATAACAATTATGTGTCTCATCATTAAGTGTATTAGCTATAAACTAATTACTAGTAGCTAATTCTGTATTAAAACCATGAAAATCTTTAAAAAAGAAAACACTGGTTAAAATATACTGTCAATTTAACATGCATTAGTATATAGTACTTTTCAAAAAAAAAATTGAAACATTTCCTCAGTAAAGTTTCAGGCTCAATTCAAATGTATTTCTACAGAATGACTTGCTTAATCACTGTTATTTATTATGCAAATCATATAAAAGAGCTATTATGCTGAACAGGCAAACAATTTTATTAACTTGTCACCTTGAGGTAATCATATGCCCACAGTTAATTGTAAATTTTAATACTAATTGATGTAAACAAAAAAAAAAATCAGACAATATAGTATTACGAATAATAAAATATGACCATTGCTTTCTAGTTTCTTATTCTAGCATGTATTTCTGCAGCAGTATAAACATAATTAGACAACTTTCTTAATCCTTTACCATGCACAAAATATGATAAAATGAACAATTTTCTGCTCTACTACCAATTATAGTAAGACTGAGTAGTCAAATGAATTTAAATAAACCATTATCTAACAATCAATAATTACTCAAAACTTCTACAGATGACATTAGAGTGGAAAGCTATTCTTGCTTTATCAGTATTACACATTTATAAGAAAAGGACAAAATAGTGGACACATTATATTAATACTATTATAATATTAAATCGTGCTATCACACTTCCAACGTAAAGCTGTAACAACAAATAGAAAACTAAATTAAATGGCTGAGCGCTTTCAAGAAGATGTACTTCTCATATTCATATTCATAGCCAGTTATGATTCTTTCTTTGAAATCATTATATAAATAAATACCATATGCAAATTCTATGCAAATGAGTCATTAAGACCATCTTTTGAATATAGCAAAACATGCATCCTTACGATTAATGGTGAAGGAGTCCTCTGCACAACATCAAAAAGTATCAGGACATGTGTTCGAACCCGCATCTGCAAAATTAGTTTGTACTGAGAGGCATGATATTAAGCGAAAGGTAAAAGAAGCTTACTTCGCCATTAATCGTAAGAATGTATGTTTTGCTATATCTAAAAGATGGTCTTAGTGACTCATTTGCATAGAATTTGCATATGGTATTTATTTATATAATAATTTCAAAGAAAGAATCATAACTGGCTATGAATATGAGAAGTACATCTTCTTGAAAGCGCTCAGCCATTTAATTTAGTTTTCTATTTGTTGTTACAACTTTACGTTGGAAGTGTGATAGCACGACTTAATATCATATTGAAGACAAACTTAAAATCTAAAGGTTATTAATTAATACTATTAATATAATTGTGACACGTTGCACAGAATAAAAGTATATTTTTCCTTTCATACATACAATCCTAAAGATATCATAAATAGAATTTGACGTAATGTTAACATCAGTTTCAAAAGCCTACCATGGGGTGGGGGGTATTGAATATTCCCATTTAAAAGGGCTTAAAATATAGTTTTCAACTAGCTGAATATCAATGTATAAATTTATATACCAAAGCTTATTAAATCATCTGTGATAGAAATCAATGCTTATTTAGAAATGATGAACAGTACAATGCCAAAAAAGAACGATCATTTCAAAGCCACTGTTCCTGATGTGAATGTTATAATGTGAAAGTGGTTCCCATCATAGGTATAAAAAGATGATAAAAAAACAATTTGTAGCAAGTCATATGTTCAAACAAATCATTTATACTTTCTTCAATGATTGATAGATTATTGTCAAATAACTGCCACAATAATCAACTTCTTTCTCCCACATGGTGGAAAAATTGTCAAGACTTAGGAAATTGATATTATATCATTCTCTTGCTTTATTCATTATTATTATGGATGACTGATTTCCCCTAATCCATCTTACAAATAACATGAACTTGTATGCAAATTAATCATTTATGCTTGTAAAACAGACTTTGCATATGATGAACAACTACTCAATAAGATAATAAAATATAAAATCAAACAATTAAATACTATACCAGTACATTTAAGATAAGTCATTATACTAACAAAATAAAAATATTATATATAAAAGTGAGCTACCATGGAATGTCTATGCTGACAATAATATATTATTCACAAAACTATTCATCTACAAAACAAAATAATTTCAAACTAAACATTGGGAACATGTCAAAATTAAAAATGTGTATTCCTCTATAAGAAATATAGCAATGCAAAATAATGTGATTGAATTACAAAGACATCATTTCTTTAATAATGCTCATCTTCTTAAAAATTCACTGACATCATATTGTTAATTAATCTTTGTTTTAAAACAATTAGCAAAACAAATCTCTAGTGATGATGGTTCAAATGTTACAACAACAAAAAAATCACCAATTGGACAATTCAGTGATGTCCAATTTATTTTAATTGTGTAGCACTTTTTACCTTGATATAAAAAAAATTGGGGATCTGATAAATTATAAATAAAACAAATCAAAAGTAATTTATCAAAAACACACACAAAAAAAGTATCAATGAAAAAGCAATTATTATTAATTCAAACCGATAATAAATGGAAAACATTGCAATATCACTCCCTCCGATAAAATAATTTTTCAAAATTTAATTTGAGGTCAGGTGAATTCTAATATTGGGATGGCATCAACTAACTTAAGTATTGAAATGAGCAAACAGTTTAAACTTTGTGGATAAATGTTCTAAAGTGCAAAATATAAAATGCGCTAACACGCACAAGCATACAAAGCTGACGCTTGAAAGCGCTTAGCCACTTAATTAAATATATATATTAAAATTATATACATTTCTTTATTTGTCTTCAGTTTTGTGTGCTTGTGCATGTTAACTTAAGTATTTTGTTTTTATCATAGCATATGGCAAAACAAATTTATACCCACTTTTAAACAATTTAATAATAGCTCAAAAATTAATTTTATTACAAATTCCCAAATTTTAGCTGATAAAATGCAAATTGGAAACCTTTGAGACAAATCATCTCTATGTATCCAATGTTTACAAACCTCTCAAATAAACTGACCTTATTCCCCTATTCCAGTTTCTCCTACTTATATTCAAAGAAGACAAGCAAAGTTTCAATCCTTATAACTGATGGCTTTAAAGAACATGCTAAAGTTCACAGTACCAATGAGGCCATTGAAAACACATATAATCTCCATTTATAACAAATAAAATGTTTCCCATTGTTGTCTAATAATATTGGATTTTTCTTCTATAACTTACATTGACCAAATACTATCCTTCTTGGGATTTGTACTTTTACAATTGAAAGTCACCTAATTTTGAAGTGAAATTTAAGAAATGTTGAATATTAATAGAATCCCACCCAGCACTTTTCCTATGAATTTGTAACAAAAACTATTAATGTATTCATTCCCAGAAGATATCAAAAACCATTTCAAAATCAAACAATAATAGCTATAATTAGCATATGTTTATTAAAGATTCAGAACATGCTAATAAATTAGTAAAATCTCTTAACAGTGGAAAAAAAAAAAAACATATGTGAAAAATAAAACTTTACAAAATGCATCTGAAAGATTCCTTCTCCTAAGCAAACCGAATGAGTATAGAATTCTCTAAAAGAATTACCATTATCCTAACCAATGAGATGCTAATCTTACATTTCAGACTTCTAAATTCAAGACTAACAGAATCAGAAAGAAAATCATTAAACAGCATCAATAAACTTCTCTTTTCAATATCTTAAACCAGAAAAAAAATCCACAAAATATATTTCCAGCCCAGATTAAAACTTGGTAAAATTATTCACCAATTTTATATACATCTAACAAATTCTATAAATGTGGCATGAAGCATAACTAAAATAGTTTTTAAAACTAATAAATCTAATAATCCAAAATAATTATTATCCATTATCATTAATTAAATCTTTATTATCATGATTTAATGGCTCACTGCCAGTTATTATAATAACTTAAGAATTTCAACTATACTAAATAAAGTTCTAGTTTTGATTGTATATCCATTCTTATTAACTTTCCAAATAATCAATAGTTACTAAATTGGAAATAATCTTCAAAAACAATGACAGGAATATAATCCTAGCCCATGTTTGAAGTAATATGTAGCCTAATATTTTTATCATCTATTAAAGATTATATCTAAAATAACTTTTTAGAAACAATCTATTTCAGAAAAATGATACATAATGCTTTCTTTGGATTGTGGTGCAATATAAATATATTTTTAAGAACAGTTTAATTAAGAAGAAGCACATCTTCAGATTATTCTTTCAGAGATATTCCCCAATACTTGAGAATTATGTACTTTCAGAAGAGATTTTGAGCAGATCAAAAAATTGTTTGAACAAATTCAAACTTTGATTAATCAAAATGAAAAATCTTAAAAAATAAAAATGATACAAACTTTTTACTAATCTCTTTTCTTATACAATTTGTTTGGAAAAATTTTCTTTATAAACACAGAAAATCATTAAATTCTTAATGTAAAATGTTCTACATCAGAAAAATTCAAATGGCTCTTTACATTATAATTGATGCAAACTGAAAATCTTACAAAATGACTTCCTATTCGGTTTGCTCATTTATAAAATACTCAAATATCATGATATCCCAAGCAATTAATCACATGATTATTTTATATATTCTTCCACTATATCAAATTGCCTTACACATAAGATGTACTTCAGACTTCCACATATGGTTCCTAAACATCACATGATATCCTAAATAATTAATCACATGATTATTTTATATATTCTTTTTCCAGATCAAGTTACCTTAAATGAGTGTCACCAGCTAACACAAACCTCAAATCAAGATCTTTTCTAGATCAAAAAATTCATTATACAACTAAAAAAAAAAAAAAGATGACACAAGAAATAAGTTTTGTGCATGACATCAATCAAATTTCTTTTTCGAAATCCAAAAGAAAAAAAACTGGCTGCATTTGATATTTCTAGATGTTACTCAAACCTAATCTATAGATCCAAGACTATCCACAATTGCTATACTTATGTGTTTCAGAAAATGAAATTTAATAACCTCTCGATATGTATAGATATATCCAAACTCAATGAATATTAGTTAGTGACTATTCAATTTATATATATAATGACTGAATTAAAGGACAAATAAAACCACATGAATTTACCTATTGATTCAAATATCTAGATCCAATGTGATCATTGTGAATAAGTGGTTTTTAGAGAGGGAGGGGGAATAAAATTATAATTACATGGACTCATCAATGTTGCACTATATTTATACATTTTAGGAAATCTGTTTCACGGTGCTTTGTTTTCAGGCATCATCATCATCTTTCCAAAATGATATAGCTACAATTTACATAATCCAAGAACTCAAAGAAACCATTAAAGAACATGAGAATGATGTTATCATTCTTAAATAATGAAGGAGGAGAAACCAATATCTTCCAGTAAAACTGAAATAATTTTTCAAATGTTCTATAAAACTATCCTGTGTAGTAAATATTGGCACCAATGATTGTCCAACACAGATGTTCACATTGTTTTAGTCAACACTTAATCATACAATAATATAAATATTAATGTAATAAAAACTAAATGTTTTGTCTTAATTTTAAAAAAATATGAAATAATTCACACATTTTTTTTTAATTTTATGCATTTTTTTTTAAACTTTCTTTTCAAAATTTTCACTCTAATTAATTATCAAGATCATTTAGAAAATAACAAACCATAAAATTTTATATGCCTAATTTTTTTAATCAATATTTCAATTCAAAAGATAATAATAATTAGATGTTATAAATTATACAAAAATCTCAACTATTTTTGAACTGTAAACTTGTTTTAATTTTGGATTTTTAGTATTTAGCTTTAAAAGGTCACATATTGCCATTTATCTTTTATTTTTAAAAAAATAATTGAAAAACATTAAAATAGTTATATATATTAAAAATTAATTATATTTTTTTATTTAAATTCTAGTACTATATATATATGCATACCTTTTTTTTTATCAGCATTAATCCATCTGATTATTGTTATAACCAATCTAGAGGAGTGAAAAAACACACACAAAGAGAAATAAAATATTCAAGAAAGGTTTTGCAATGATTATACAAACAAATCTATTAACCACAAATGACTAAATATATCATAAGCTGATCCTTTATTTGATATATAGCAATGCTGCCTTTTAACCTTTTTTATGTAAATTATTCTTCCTGGAAATAATCTATTCTGCCATATTCTCCGATAAAAGCAAATGATATACCTCTTTAGAGTATACTTATAACAAATTTTAAACTAGGTTTCCCTCTTCCATCAAAAGTAAACAAAAGTTTACTATAAAATATTTATATTTTATGTATGTTATGTCTATGTTCTAAAACAGATTTAAGAGAAAATATTTACCAAATTTAGTAACATTTGTTGCATTGCTGTTTTAGAAGTTGAATCATCAAGGAAGAGATAACAGTAATGGAAGAAACATTCTTTATAAATATTTCACTACAATATTAATTAAGTAGATAAATTCCAAAGCTTTAGGCAGAGATATAGTATCAGATAGCCAAAGTTTAAGGAACTATAAAAACAACTGAGTAAACTACAGACTTAGTACTCCAAAAAGTATGATATCTCATCTCATTATCGATGCTCAATTGATTGTTATCAGGATATCTAGTTAATGAGATAAATTTTTTCACCAATTAAATAAGTAGCTGAGTTGGTTATGAACCAGTTACTTGAAAAAAAAAATCTAGCTTGCTTAAAACCTGATTGAATTCCAAATTTTACCAATATTCAAACCCCAGATAATTAGAATGGCAAACAAATGCAATGTCTATTGTTCAATAAAGCCCTATCATATGTAATGGTGTAATAGGATATTTAAAATTCAAGTTGTGGAGAGAAAAGTTCAATCATATTTAATTATTAATTTCTGATATTAGCATTCAATTAAAATAATGGATTTAATTTTCAAAAATAATAACAATATACTAATGAAGATATTACCATTATAAGTTAGAATAATTTTTATGCAATCAAGTGCTACAACCAAGTTTATCAATGTTAATTTAAATAATTACAATGCTTTGATTAAAAAAATAATTGCACAGAAACGCAAAAAAATTTCAAAGAACAATACTCATCAATTAACCTTATAATAGATATATTATCTGGATGACTTAAATGACAAACCAAATTAAAATCATTTTTTTGTTATCATACAAAACACTTCATTACATATTGACAATAGAAAACTTATATATAAATCAAAAGATAATAATTTAAGAGTTTTCCAAAGTATCTAAAACAAATAAATAGATATTATGATTGCTTTAAATTAATTAGAAAAACTAGCTTCTATAATATTATTTAAGCATTCGATTAATAATATGTGGTGTCAGGGATTTTTACCTAAATAGATTGCAAAAAAAATTATATTAGCTCCAAGTGATAATTTATTTTAAAATGGTTATATAATCAGCAAATAATCACATTTATTATAAAATCTACTATTATTACAGCAATTGATAGTGTTTCAAAAAAGTCCAAAAAAATATCTCATTAATTTTTTTTTCTAAGTACAGTACAGTATACCTTTTTATAGATATATAAAGTATTGTATATAATGTATTACATATTTAATTATATGTGCATTTATATATTAATTAAAGGATATTGATTATGTGGCAAAATTTTGTAAATGATGTACTTGTTTTTGCAAATAATGCTTCAGAGCTTCAGGAAATGTTGCAAGAGTTATCAGATGAAAGCAAGACTAAAGGTAAATGCTAAAAAGCCTACAGTAATGTTCAATGAATTTTCTCAAAAGATGAAAATAAAAATTGATTATAATGAGTTAGAAGAAATTAACAAATAACTTGGTCAGATTATTACTACAGATGGAAACAGATGAAATTAATCATAGAATTAAACTTGGTTGGAGTGCTTTTGGCAGAAATAACTAACATTAAAAGGAAATATGCCTATGAGTTTGAAAATGAAGATTTTTAATTAATGTGTTTCACCAGTTCTTACTTATAAATCCGAGATTTGGACACTTAATAGAAGAGCCATACAGAGACTTTAGACTACTCAAAGAAGTATGGAGAGATGCATGTTAGGAGTAACAAGAAGAGATTGAAAACACAATTCATGGGTAAGAGAACAAACAGATGTTACTGATATCGTTGAAAGAATTAAAAGACTGAAGTGGAGTTGGACTAGACATATTTCTAGAAGAGATAATAGATGAACAGTTGAAATGGTAAACTGGATTCCAAGAGATTGTAAAAAAACCTAGAAAAAGACCACACATGAGCTGGATAAAGGAAATAAAAAAGAATGCAGGAGTGATGTGAAGAAGAGAGGCTAGAGATCGGAAAAGATTGGTTGAACTTGGAAAGACCTATATCATACAGGAGACTGATAATGATTGGTGGTGGTGATATGTTTGAATATTGTAGTTTTGATAAAGGTTGTTGTCAGAAAAAACTGTAACAAAATATTATCAAGGAATAAACAAAATTTACTACATTGTAAAAAAATTGAATTAAGAAAAATATACTAAATGCTAACAAGAGGTACTATAATTGTAAATTTTGTTAATTATTCTGGATACTTTGCGTTTTGCTTTGGGCATTTCATACTTTAAACTATATAAACCTTGATGAGATCTGGCATTTAAAAACATTCTCTCAAAGAACTGTGTCACTGATTTTATTCAATTTAAATATCACTACAAATTTTTAATAAATCTGAAAATTAATTATAGGATTATGCACAAAAATATATGTATATAAACTTCCCACCACGTATATATCATATGGACATAGATCCAGAATACTTTCAAATTCTAAAGAATATTATCAATATGTAACAACATTGATTAGATTATGTGATGTTTCTGAGATTAACATTGATATTCTAAGAATAGCATTGATAAGAGTGTATAACAGAAGGATTCTAAATCTCAAACTTTTTACAGGTTTTATTAAAAATATTTTGGGCATTAAAATGTGAAGATAAAAATACACACAGATTAATTAAAATATTAGATTTTGCAAATGAAGTTGTTTTTTCTTCAGAACTTCAGAAAGTACAAGAGTTATCAAAAAAAAAAAAAGTAAGACAAAAGATAAAAACTAAAGTAATGAATACTCTAAAGGTTTTTCACATAAAATAAAAAATTTATAATGCTAATTAAAAGAAGCTAAAAAAACAAATATTTTAGTCAGAATACTGATATAGATAAACATAATAAACTAAATGTAATCATAAACTTGGGTGGAGTGCTTTTGAATAAATAAATAAAAAAGTCCATGCATGTTTAATAAAAATGCAATACAGAGATTTCAAACCACAGAGAAATACAGAGAGATGCATATTAGAGTAAAAATGAGAAATTGAAAGTGAAACACATGAACAATATCAAAAACAAGCAACATTGACATCTATTGTGAGAGTTAAGAGCTTAAAATGGAGCTGTGCCAGATGTATTTCTAAAAAAATGATGACAACAGATAAACAGTTGAAGTTTTAAGCTGAATCGCAAAAAAAATGCAAAAGACCTAGAAAGAGATCACATATAAAATATATGAATTTATTGGTGATGTGTGAAGCTATAGATCAGTGAAATTGAATTAAATTTCGAGAGGTTTTCATACCGCAGCTTATTGATAATGGTTGAAAATGAAACAATGCCAAGTTATTTTGTTAATCATACACATATAAATAAGCACGCATTTAAACTCTGTTAGAGAAAATGCTGCAAAGAAATAATTTTAATTACAATAAAAGGTTTTATTATAGATAGTGGAGCGTTTTAAAATCATTTCAATTTATCTTTTTTCATATAAATCTATAGTATAAACAAATGTTGTATTCACTTTTACGGTGAGTATGAATCATACGAACTATAAATAGATATCAGGACGCATTAAAAGTCAAGTTTCGAATAAAGATAAATAAAAAAACAAAGAACAGTAGCAGACAAAACAAACTTCAACGAAAAAGATAAAAATAGTCCAGAAAAGTGGGAGGAAGAATGGGGGAAGTCAGGGATACAAAAAATTCAAAACATTTTTAAAAAAAAAATATTCAAAAATAATTTAAAGATTTATTAAAAAAACTGAAAGCAAAAAAAAATTCCATTAAATTATGCTGCGAATGTGGAAAATCGGTTGCCCGCACAATCAATGACTTTTTGGAGCTCTGAGCATATAACCTATCAATTTTTTTACACCATACTGTGAAACATTATTAAAAAAGGACAGACTGCAACCCTTGTGATTATGTGTATGCAATGCTTTAAAACAAAGTTTGAAATAAGCTAAAATATGAATGAATTTAAATTACCAACAAATTGCACATAATTAAGCCTATGCAGTTAATTTTTGGATTAGAAAAATTGAAATTCTGTAGTAATTATAAATTCATTTTGATCATTTGATTGGTTCTCAAAAAAAAAAAAATAACTTTTTTCATTCAGAATATTTATTACATATTATTCCTAATTGTTATTTAAATAAAATATTTTATTGCTTTAGCTTTAAAACGGTATAAACTTCTTTAACACATGTAATTAAATCTTACTAATCAAAAATACAATACATATAATAGCATTTAAAAATGAGGCTAATAAATTTAGATATTGAAAAAACCTGAAAAGAGTATAATCTTACATAAGAACCACATGTTACCGTTCACTGGAAAACTGTTGGGTATATATATTTTAATCAGACAAATCTACTCAATAATAAACTAAAATAGTACAAAATACATATTACTATGACCATAGTAATGTATATATTGCATTATTTTAGCTTAATTTCAGAAAAGATTATATTTTAAGGCAAGTGATTACAATCATTAAAAAAAATTCAAATAGCATTTTAATTCTAAAATACCATATATTCAAATCTTCATTATATATAAATATTTTGTGCAGCAGACATGTAGTGGGTGTTTTATATACTGTATATATAAAAAAGCATTCTGGTTAATTTTTCCTACATTACTTAGTAAATTCTATTTTAATTAAGTTTTATTTTATAATATTGTTACTTTGATATTCTGATTTATAGAAAACATTTCATTTATAAATTTATATGACAAGTAGCGATTTAAATATTACCAGTCCAAACTGAACTTGTGGGTGGAGATTAGTTATGAAAGATTATTTTTGTATCAAATAAATTTTAATATTTACTTTAGTCTGATTATAATAAATTTTATTGGGAATGATTTTGTAAATGCATATATATGCTTACGCAAACACACATATATATATATATGAAAAAAAAAAAACAGAATAAAGTTTAATTGTAGATAAAATGGCATATATGCTAATCATATTACATCTAAATGTTTATAAGAGATTCTGGATAAGATACACTATTTCAATCTATCACCAGAAAATAAAACCATATGATAGCAGTCGTCACATTCTCCAGCCATACAACATAGGTTCAAATGCAGATCAGGTGAACTTTGACTTTTTAATTATAAATATATTTGATCCCCCCTCCCCCCAAATAGGTAGTTAGTGATCAACTCAATTAACCATCCAATAATGTTTAGTAAATTGTTATCTAACTATTATTAGCTAGAGGGGGAAGATATCAGATTAATCTGGATTTGTCAAATGAGTGTGATGCACTGACTGTAAAAATAAGTAAAAATAGGACAATAATATTGTGAGAATATGTCACATTCCTACAAGCTATCTTTATTCTTTCAGAAAATATTCATTAACCATGTAGACAAAAAAGATTTGATAGTTCCATTCCAAGAATTGAAATCTGTCATAGTGGTGCAACATTTACAATTTCAATTTGACTTTTAAATTAAAGATAGTGTGATATCTGAACTAGTCAAACATGTTCAGGGATTATCTATAGGTAAAATACCCATCATGCCAATAATTCAACATACATCAATGTTTATCAAACAAAGCAAAATGCTATATCAGAAAATAATTAATTTCACATATTAGATATGAAAAAACAAATCATATTACTAGTTGATCAGGAAGTAATGTGATAGGCAAGCATCAAATCCTAATAGGGTACGAACAATTTTATTCAATGGGTCAAACAGAGATTTTTTTGTGTGTTTATTGAAAATCAATTTTTGAACCATTAATTTCTAAATCTGTTACTTAACCACTGCATTAAATTCACAGAACAATTATATATAAGAGTATTAATTCCAGCTTCAAGTCCCAGTCCTTACTGATGAAGGTAAAACCCAGAATCTAGTCGGGGAGTTGATCATTAACTACTCAAGCTTACAGATGTTAGTTCTAGAGTAAGAGGTGAAGATAACTGCTTTTGGATACATATGAGTAACCATGTAAAGAAGTCATAATGATATTGGACAAATGATAGAAGGGGTCTATAGTTGATATAAAACTGGGATCATTAAAATACATAAAAAGTGACCTGATGCCAAATCTATATATAACTATGCAATCAAGTTATCTTGAATTTTGCAACAAAAAAAATGTTTTTTTTTTTTATTTCAGCATATTAGCCAACATAATATATGAATAAAAAGTGGCAGTTAGATGAATATGTATATTATTTTCCAGCTTTGAATCTTAGTCTGCACTGATAAAAGTAAAAGCTCACAATGGATATATATAGCACTATACCATCTGATGGCATTGATTTCTCAAGTTTACAGTAGATGGCTTTACAGAACAACTTTTGAATTGAGTTAAAATGACTTTCATGTAGTTATATATTAAGTTTAATTATATTTATAAATAAAAGCAGTAAAAGACTTTTGCTGGAATTATTTTTCTTAATTAACAATTAAAGACAACAATTAAAAATACATATTTTAAAAAAAAAAATCATAACATTTTATTTTCATGTAATTATACCACCCTATGTTTCTATTAAAATAAATAAGTTAATGCTTACCACCCTATGTTTCTATTAAAATAAATAAGTTAATATGCATGTCCAAATACATTCCAAACAGTAGATTATTAAAATATAATACATAGTGGTATATTTATATAATAACAAATATTTGCAAATAAAACTATTTACAGTATTAAAGTTTACTAAATTATAAACTATAAGCAATTTTGTTTAAATGAAAAAGATAAAAATAACTATTGTTAGCAACTTAATGATTTTAAAGCCTTCATTTTAAAATGAAATTTATTCACAAATGCTTATTAAAGTTTAAAAGTATAGCTCTAAATATAATATAATAGTGTGAATTGTGTTAAGCAAGCGACAGCAAATTTGTATGAATAATTAATTGGCTCAACTATAGAAACCCTATTATCTTATTTATTTGTAAGGATCCTAAAGTTGATTATTTCATTAGTAGAATATAATCAAAATAATTGCATTGTGGTCAGGAAGTCAAGTGATATTAGAGAAGCAAAGGGAACGACTCTTTTTTCTTTTTACTTTTCTTTGCTTCAACTCCAGATTTCCCATTCTATCAGTATAATAAGCAGCATGGGGCATTTCATGAGTGAATATTAAGCACAGTAATACATACATTTCAATATTAACAATAATTATTTTTGGTTAGATTAATTTTTATGATAAAATTAAGTTTACATAAACATGTCAGACTTTGAAAATATATGATTCCATAATGTTTGGGGGGAAAAATGATTCTCCACAACATTAATGTATGGTGCAAAATGTTAAACTACAAGAGAAAGCACATAATAATACTAGAATGGTAGACTCTAAAAGTTAATGGTTTGGATTGATACAGAGCTGAATAACAAATAATAATAAAAAGTTTAGTTAACTGAGTGGAATAGATGTGCTCAGTCCTCTACTTAGGTGCTAAAACATATCTGCTCAAGCGACAAACCACATAATTATTATTTGTTTTGTGCCATCTATGCAGTGATATCATGACAGAGTTAAAAGCAAAAGATTAGCTGCACTTGTCACTTGGATGCTTAAATGTCATAAAATTTCCCAAATAATTAATCATATGATTATATCCAAATCAAAAAATCATTTTTAATAAACAGTTCATAACTGGATGAAGTATTACATCATTTTTCAATGTCACAAAGTAGCTATTTTCAATGTTCTAAATAAAATTAAAAAAACCTTTGGCCTTTCAAACAATTAGCTTGATGATAGATTATCTTCAAGGATGCTATCTTTTAAATATTTCTGCCCTGTAACTGTATAGTTTTAATGATGCAAATATATATACATACACTTTAAAGATATAAGATATAAGACATGTTAACTATATTTTAGTTAGAAAAATGTCTAAATACAATTAAAGAGCTTAATATGTAAAATTATGAAAATCTTTTAAAAAGATAAAAATGTAATACCATTGAAATAATATAAACAGACAATAGTCATCAAATTATTTGGTGGACGTTTATAAACAATGGCACTCAGGTAATAAAAGATTATCACAGCAAAAATAGAAATATAATGATAACACAAATGTATTGGTAAGTCCATGTGCCAAACATTACTATGATAAAAGACATTAATCTAAAGATAATGTAAATAAGATAATTGAAGTTAATAACTAATCTACTAAACAGAAATAAAATAAAGATTAATTATAAATTGCAAAATTCTGTTCACTAGATTTTTTATTTTATTTCTAAAGCATTATTTAAAATTCTTTTCATTCATGGGCACATTTTAAATGCTATATATTTTTGTTAAATATAAAGAAAACAAGCAAAAACTAAGAGAAAGTCTTGGATTAAAAAGAATTTGAAAAAATATAAATAATGAAAAAACTAGATAGTTTATATTAAAGAAAAATGTAGTGATTTGAAAAAAGCAGCACACATATCAAAACACAATTTTGAAAAATGATTAGAAAACAATGTGCCATCTGCCTTTGGACAGAAAGCAAAAAATGAATTGTATAGATGATAGCCACAAAAATGCCATTCTCCAAAAACTTTTCTGAATATATAAAATTATTAATAAATAGAACAAGAAAGCCAGATACATACAATTTGTTCTATGTTCATATATACATATCTACACATACTTTCATTTCTTTTGTTTTTTATTATGTAATCAATTGATTATATATGATATAGTGTTATATATTATTTAGGTTTATAACTAGTAAGTATGGATATTTTCATCTATTGATTATATCTTTCATTTATAATAGAACCCTTTTCTCTCAGCCCATAAAGATGATTTGTACCTCTTTATCATCACTGACTCTCTTGTATTCTGCATTGCTTCTATTTTTTTTTTCTTTCTACTGTCTTGTAATGGTCAGCAGTGATATAAAATAACAGTAACAATTGATATTTCAAACTATACAAAATAATTTTAAACTAATTTCATATACCACAATGAACACCAACATAATGAATAGGCAGAATGCTATTTCAAATTACAAAAGAAAAAGCAAATGTGTCATTGCTTTTACGTATTGACAATTTTATGAACAGGTAGAATACCATTTATAATTTTCAGTAGCCTATCACATGATGATGATGATGATGAAGCTGATGATAATGATGTAAACGAACATTAAATTCCTAACTAAAATTCATATTATATCAGGGCTGTTAATAAAAATAAATTGATCAGCCATATCCATTAATGATTTAAAAATCTTTATTTATTGTGGTGTTATGTAGTTATTGTATAGTGAAATGTTAAAATTGTAGTATCAACAACTGGTAATTATACGAATGATGAGGATGATGATGATAATAATAATAATATAAAAGAACATTAAATTCCTAACATCCATATTACATTAGGGCTGTTAATAAAAATAAATTGATCAGCCATATCCATTAATGATCTAAAAATCTTTATTTATTGTGGTGTTATGTAATTATTGTATAGTGAAATGTTAAAATTGTAGTACCAACAACTGGTGATTATACGAATGACTTTCTACCCATTTATAAAATTTTCAAAAATATTTGGGAGTAGTTTAAGATCGCTTTATCCCATCTAATTAAAAATGAGTTTTTGTTGTTAACACAACTATGATCATGATCATCAAACATCACTAAATCACCTTATGTGGTTATTGCACAACATTACATATACATAAGACAATAAAAAAAAAATAAAACAAGGATGCAAAGCAAAATAGAAGGAAAACTATAAAGATTGGCTTTTCAAATGCAGAATTATAAGAAGAGAGCAGGTGAAAATCAGAAGATTACCATATAGGATATGAGGATGTTAAAAAGATGAAAAAGATTACATCTAGCTATATCACCTTGGGTTTATCAAATCATGACTTAATACTTTACTGAACAAAATACATTTCAAGCTATCTGATAACAATCAAGGATTACCATAAATCTATATATACCATCTCAATACAATGCTTGATAGACTCAACACTGACAATAACTTGAAAAACTTAGCAAAGTAAAATGAGCAGCATTGTGATGAGTGAAAAAAAAAATTGGATTTTAATGAATTAAACAACTATGGTCATTAGAGTCATTAGTTCTCAACATTCCTTGATCTCCTAAGCAACTGATCAAAATATAAATAACCTACATTAATAAATTGAAGAAAAGTTGCAAAACTTAAAATGCTTGATATAAATGTACTTATATTTCAAAAATCTAATTCATTTTTCAAATATTTAAAGGTGCTACTCAAAATTAATTTATTATAGACTGCAACACTTCTGCCAACTGCTTCACAATTAAATGCTAGATACAACAGTAATAGGTATTTAAAATTGCAATAGTGACAATTCATAAGCAATTAGAATCTAATAATTTCTAACTGGGGGGGGGGGGGATAACAAGACTGAGATGAAGAGACTTAGAAAGATCTTATGAAAAGTAGGAGGGGGAGAGGCAACTTTGAATTAAAATTCACACACAAAATGAGTGGAGAAAAGCAATTAAGAGCAACTTCCATTCAAATGCCATTTAGCCTAGTGTAAGTTTGAGTAATCAGTAATTAACAGATGAATAAAAAATCCCTATCTTTAATATTCAAATCCCCACCCTTGATTGGTTTTTGAACTTGTGCTTTTATCAAATAGTTTTGCTTTCATCATATTACTTAAGTAGAAAGTTTCATGATTTATTAGAAACAGAATTAATGAAATTATGTTAAATTTCAATATATAACTAAATCTCTAATTTTTTTTTTTATTTAATAAAAATTGATTTGCTTATCTAGTACATGTACAATTTTTTTAAAAGTCTCTTGCAAATTTAATATTTTATTTACTTATATAATTTTCAAAAGAAAATATTACAATTATTACCATTGAGTACTCATGTTTTTAAAACAGGTCTGCTGGCAGATGGCTCTGCTATTTAGAATATGAAAGTATGCTAAAACCAAATGAAAAATCACATAGTGTTCAATATAATACATCTTAGTATCTCACCTACTGAAAATATTAATGACTCTACATTATATATATATATCTTATTCTTAAAAACTTCAGGAAAATCTATCATTTTATATTACTCATTTTATCATAAATGAGAATTTTATTAAATAATTGTGAATGTTACATAAACACAGCATCATAATTGGTTAATATATATTTTTGTATTTTTACAGACTATAATACAAATCAAATAATCCTTTTCAGAGAAAAAAGAAGCTAAGGAAAACTGCTGAACAATTTATCAGATTGCATCCAAAAATTACAAACCAATTGGTAAAAGACTATGTGGACATTATTCCTAAATGCATTTTATTTAATTGGCAAAACATTTAAATTTATGTAATTAGAAACATTATCATTTTCAACCATTACTAATCCATTATGATAAAGTCTTTCCAAGTTTAAATTTCTCTAATCCATAGCTTCTTTTCTTCACATCAAAAAACTTCTTTATTTCTCTCATGTGTTTTTTTTCATGACTTTTTCAATCTGTTTAAAAATCAGTTAAAACTTCAACAGTTTCTGTATATGTCCAATCCAGCTCCATTCCAGCCTCTAAATAATGTTTATGGTACATATTGTTCTCTCAATCATATATTTCATTTATGGTTTCTTGTTATTCCCAATACATCTCTCACTTTGTACTATTTTGGGTAATCTCAAATATACATCACATTTCTTTACTATGCAAATCTCAGTGGTATATATAACACACTTGTTAAAAACTATTTTTCAAACACAAAGGCTGATTTCCTAAGTTATTTCTACCAAAAGTACTCCTTCCAAGTTTAACTCCACAATTAATTTCCATCCATTACTTTTATCTCTAAAGTACGAGTAATATGTATATAGAGAGCAAATTCTGTAAATAAGTTTTTTTTCTATTTCCCCCCTCATGTAATGGACTATGGAACAAAACAATGTGTGGGAGATGATAATCTGGACCAACTGATGATTGCTGGTTTAGCATGAAATACGTATATTGGTGATTATTTATCTTTTCAGCATATATGTGCTTGAGTGTATCCATGTTATTGGATAGAGTGGAGAGTGATGGGTTATTTGAAAGTCTGTGCTCATATACCCTATATTATATATATAGACACAGGTATATAATAAGCCTGTGTTTCAGTTACTATAGCAGTATAATAAATTTTTAATTTTAATTATTTTTTATAAATTTAAAATAGAATAAATTATAATTAAAGTTTTAAAGAAACATTTTTGAAATAAGATTTTTTAATTTCATATACTGATTGTATTTGATAATTTTTGAAAGAAACAGGATATTAATTTAGCCATAATTGCATTCACAAAGATAAATCAAATAAAAACTATAAAAGTTTTAGATCTTACTTTTTCTTAAATATAAAATTAATTTATAACAATACACAAATAAAAAATTACAAATCCCACCCCTCACCCACTCTTTTTTTAATAAAAGTGTGATCTATTTAAATTACTATATAAAAATACTGGTTTTTGGAATACTGCCTCTCAAAATTAAATATGGGTCATTAAATAGGAATAATATACATATATCAAACAAAAAATTGCTTAACTAATGATAATTCTATTATTCTTAATAATCTCATAATCATTAAAAGTGAACAAATTTTATTCAAGAATATTTATCTTTATCTAGCATTTCAATTAAAAATATTTTTTAAGCATAGATTAGATATGCTCAAACTTTTTTCTCATCTTCTCCCAAAGCTTCTTCAAAATCCCCCTCTCCCTGATTCTTATAAATTAAAAATAAATACTTCTATGTTAATAGAAAATAACCACTCAAGAATTTAAAGTAATCCTATAACAGGATTGATGGGACTGTATCATATAAATATCTGAATACAGTATTTTTAAATTGTTAAAAATTATTACTTTTACATATACTGTATATCTATTTAAATTCAAATACTTTTAATTTGTTTGAGAAACTATATAAGGAGAAATAATTTCTCAATAATTTAATTTAAACAATAAATTTCCCAAACTTCTTAAATTTCAAAGCTCTTCAAACATAATGTTTCAATTGTTTTTTAACTTATTTTTCCAAAAACTGTTGAAGAAATGCAAGTGCAAAACCCATTAATTTGTCATTTTTGATTTCTGAATCTTTCTGTATTAGAAATAATTCTGCAATACAATTCTATAGGTTATTGGAAGCAAACAATTATTAAACAAAAACCTTAATCTTAATTTATATTTTATGTACATTCTGGTTACATGTTTATTAATTAATTACTTCATCCTTTTTTTTTTTTACATAGCAATATGTTTCAAAACATATTCAGGTCAACTGATTTAGAGATCAATTTTTCTCCTTTATTCTTTAATTTTTTTTTTTCTTTGTTAAATAGTGTAAAGTAAGCCTAATAATCAGAGAGCCTCATAAAATATCATTCATTATCACAAATAATACTTTGTACAAAATAAAATTATTTTTAAAGACAATTCACATGATTTATAAAATAATTCTGGAATAATCATGAATCAAAAGAACCATAGAGAAAGTCATAAAAGATCCTTCTTATTCTTATGATGTAAGGAAAGTACAATTACTATGAAAGAAAAAAAAATTGATTAAAAGATATACATAATTTGACTTATTTCATGAAAAACTATTTATTTAAATGTTTTTTTTTTTTATTATAAAAATATATGTATCAATTTATTTATTGTATTAAGTTTTAATGTGCATTATTTTAAGATTAGAAAGATCTTATAAAATAATAATAAATGCATTCACTTGTCAGGTTCATAATCCAAGTGTATCTTAATCTCATTTCATCAGTTACTGAAGAATGGGCCACACCATATGGGTACTAAAACTAATTCAGGACTTACTTTCATTCAAGCTATAAAAGTATTAGTTAAATAAGTAAACATTTAATTAAGTTAAATAATAGCCTGGTTGCTTTGAAAATTTAACCACCACCACCCCCACCCCGCGATAGCAAAATGACATAATTACAAGAATATGGATTAAACATATTTAATGTACTTCAATTTATCAAATAAGAATAACCGAACATTCCTTTTCATAAATCTTTTTAGATTGTTACGAGGTAAAACTTTTAGTTAGATATTTGCCAACATCAAGTAAATTTTAAATGAATATCTATTAAAAAATCGTTATATCAGAAATAGCAGCCACTCTTAAATAAGAATGGCCAATTTGTCTACAAATTTGAATGGCATTTATAAATATCTATTCTGTGAATAAATTTTGCAGGCATTAATTTAAACTTTTAATACTAATAAAAAAGAATAAATAACTAGACATATATTTATTTAGTACTACAAGTTGTCAGATTTGAATAATCAGTAATTTTTGCATTCTAAATTCATTTGCTATTGACAGTGACTTCTTATGATCTTATATATAAAGGCTTTCAGTTTCTTTCCATTCTATGTGATATGAAGGAGTATTTCTACAATTTCTGTTATTACAAGACTTGTTGCTGAAATTTTCTTAGCACATATAAAGTAGCTTGCTGCTGGTTCTTCTTCTGCAACATCGTGGCCATTAAAAAACTCCAATGTCATATTATTTCTTTAAATCATGCTATTTCTCCATAAAACCTTGCCCACCTTGGGAGTCCATAACAGGAGAAATGGTACAACCAGTATTAATGTTTTCATGTCCAATTTGCATTCTCTGACTTAAAGCATATAAAAAAAAAGAATGGAAATATTTCAAATATATAATTTATCATCTATGGAATAATTGTCAAAAATTACATTATATTAAGCAATGATACTGCATATTTTTATTTCATTCTACCCCTCCCCCTCTTTATTTTTTTTTAATCTTATTTCTATTTTAAGCAAAATGTTTGTCGTCTTTTTTGATATTTTTTTTTGTTTTGCTTTTCATACTGAAACAGTTAGATCCGTTTCACCTATTATATTCTATAATAATGTATTTCGTTTCACTCAGATTGCGTGTATTTCTTTAATTTAAAACTTTGAGTGTGCTTGTAATATTGCCGAGTATGTGCGTGTATAATCGTCTTGTTAATTATAATATGAAAATACAGTCTTAAATATTTACATATGTGCATATTCATTTATGTTTGTTAAAACTGAAGTAAACATAACAGTGTGTAGTTAGAATTTATGTATATGACAAAATAATAGGTTTAGATTTATAAAATTATTTATTTAAATTTATAAAATTATTTATTTAAGTTTCAATATTCATTTTAAATAATTTTCAGTTCTATTGTTTGTTTAAAATTTCACAAGCTGGTAATTTGTTTAAGAGTTTTAACACTTCATCTAAAAATAATCTTTAGCTGAACTTGACCCATTTAAAATTATACCAAGACCAATTATAAAGTTCAGTCAGGTGTAAATCCATACTAAGTGCTTTGCAAAACTCTAGGGAATATATCTTTGATCTGGATGTAGCTATGATGTAAATTGGAATAATAGAGCTTTTAAGTCCAGATTTAACTATACCAAATATTTTACTAAGTGGATATTTAATTAAAGGCAATTCGAACCAGTAAACAAGTGATGTGGCAAGCGTAAAAAGGGGAGGGACCTACTGTCAAAAGTAGAATATAAAAAAGGCCTGTAGTAGCCATCAAAGTAGTGGTTGTTGCTGCTGAAAATATTTCTGAAAGACCTGTGCTGAAAAAATCATTAAAAAGCTGTTTCTGCCGTACTTTATAGCAAGCTGAATTCTAGAAAGGCCTTACCCAAGCTGTTCAAATGAAGACTGTTGGCTAGAGACAATAGACAGCCGTCTATTTTTTCCCGGACTGCTACCGTGAGAGAAAACATCAACTTCAGCCATGCCCAGTCCAGTGATGAAGAAGCTACACCTAAAATCCCAGAGAGTTCCTGACCAGAGTAATGGAGAAAGCCACCACAAAAGTAAATTTCCCAACTGCATCCAGACTCAAACCTAGAAAAGCCACAGCCAGTGTAACAGAGAGAAGATGCACAAGAATGATGCCTTGAAAGATTCACTATCAAGATTACCAGTAAATCATTCTGCAGAATATGTAATTTCATAACTAAATTCTAAATGAAAAGCTAGCTAACTAATCAATCTCGTAATTAATTACATCATTTAAACATTAAACTAAACTGTTTATATTAAATTTATTTAAAGCTTAGAGCACTTTCAACATTCTTGCTTGATTATAAATAATTTAAATAATTATAAATATTTAGATTCTATAAAACCATTTCAAACAAAGTTTCATTTCCAAATTATAATTTTATTGATCATTTTATGCAATTTGTTCTTATGCCATCTACCTTTGTTTTAAGTTCATGTTTATTAATTTATGCTATGTTAATCAGAACGGAGTTTTGTGTTTAATAAATTATTGGGGAAGAGGGGTGAGTAAGCACCTTTTTCATTATGTCAATTATTGTAATATAAAGAATATAGGCAAAACCCCTTTCTGAAATAAAACTATTATTTACACTCGAGTGAATCAGTTACCTATAATGCCCAAAATAAGTTATTTAAAATGCATCTTTTGCGCAAGTTATTTAAAATAAAAATATTTTGCTCAAGTTATTTAAAATGTATATTTTACGTATGTTATTTAAGACGCATATTTGCATAAGCTATTTGAAATGGATAGTTTATGAGTTTTTTAAAATTAATATTTGAGTAAGTTATTTAAGAATCAATATTTTGTGTGAGTTATTTAATAATCCATATTTGACTTAGATTATTTAAAATCAGTTTGTTTGATATTAGATGTAAATTATATGACATATTAAATCTTTACATTTGTTATAACTCCATTTAATTAGAGAATAAGAAGCTATGCAAAGATCCTTAAATCAGATTATCATTATCGCCTTTATCATGTGACTTAATAATCTCATTTATGAACTGATCGGTGGTAGTAGCAATGAAAAAAGCTAAGATTTTGACGTAATTAATTTATGAAATATTAATTTAGCATTGCGAATGTGTTGCTAATTAGCATAAATATGCATTTCTCCTTGCTATACCTATAATGGCCTACATCAGGATCATTTCCACGTCAAGTCACGCCTCGAAAGTTTAGGCAACTGTGACATTTATTTGTATTTGAAGGAACCAAAGTGTTCCAAAGGGCTCGTAAGCCACTGTTCTGTTCACTTGAAGAAAAAGGCCTCTTCGTATTATAGCAAGCAGACCGGTCTGAGGAACCGTTTACTAGGTAATAAACCTCAATTAAGAGCACATTCGAGGCGCAATTATTCTGATACTATAGTTTATAATGCACTAGAATCTGACGTTCAACTGCCACACCTCAATTCAGCTTCCCTAGAAAGTAACTTCGGCTTTGATCCAATCCGGAATCTGAGTTTGTGTTTATCTGTGTACCAATTATATATATATCACGCAAATATCGTTATAGTCAAGTTTAAACTTAGTAATAATAATATAATCTATCACTTACCAATAAATTGACCACTCTAACTACTACTGATTTCCACTATATAGAACATAGCATGAGTTAGGACATGGAAGATGGTATAAGCCAATTAAAGTTATATACTAATTAAACATTTTGTAAATCCAAAAGCTACTCACCTGCGTGAGAGTATTATATAAATTGCTTTATATTATTTTATAATCCTTAATGACTCGCCAGCATGTGAATCCTATATAATTAGCCTAGTAACCCTGAGTCACTCACCTGCATGTGAGCACTATATAAATTGCTGTAATATATTCTTCATAACCCTGAGTATTCACTCACCTGCGCGTGAGCAAGCTATACCCAATTTGTTTTGCTTTATAATTTATTAAGTATTATATTAAATTTATGAAATCTAAATTTGTCTCAGTCTCTATTCTTGCTCATTGCCTTATGAATCACTAGTTAAGTTATATAATATGTAATGGGGGGGGGGGGTAAGGTCTCATGTTTTACTGCTTTGCTATTGCTGGAACGTGAATAAAAAGATATCGAGTGTAACCTCAGGCATGTAATTCGCGATGGTTTGACTTGGAAGCACGAGTGAGAGAGTTGAAGTATGATCAGACGTAGGATATTACTATCCCGACTTGGTCAGCTTTTGGTTCTCTGACTCGGACTCTCTGTCTGTTGAGAAAATGTACAAATCTGACCATTACAATATATTGCATTACTATAGAATAATCTGCTAATGCTTTTATTTTGAAAAGGTAAATAAGTATTTTTTTTTCAATGACAAATCACTTTGAAACATGTATAAAATGGTATAAACAACCTTTAAATAACCCTCCACACAGCTGCTCCAAAATGGAATAATAAAGATGTATTATTCACCAGGTTTGCCAACTACTGAATGCGGGTTCCCTAGTTTACCATGTACAATTAGAAGATTATGAGTCATCTGTTTTTAAAAATATATTAGCTTGATTAAAACCTTAAAAAAATTTCAAAGTTTTACATGAGCAAGATTGAAACCCTTGGTCATGAGATAGCAGAAGGATATGCTAATTACTGCAACACATATCTTATATACACACATATTTCCTAAGAGAACATGCTTAATTGAAACAAACTGCTAATATACAGGTCAACTTTTTCATGTTATTTTTTTTAATGGTATTTAGATTTTTAGATCCCAGTTACTAAAGGGATTTTGAATCATTTATACTATATATACAAGTATAATAGATTAATGTTTATGATATGAACAAATAGCTACTAAATAAATATTAGAAAAAACACAATTATATTTCCTAGTCAATCTCAGAGTCAAATTATCTATGATATAAAAGAACACTATAACTTGTAACAGTTTTTATTTATTTGTTTCAGGTGGCAGTGTTCAGTGGACCATATTAGTAAACACACCATCACTTAAGAAAGATTACTTAAAATAAATAAAGATTTAATTTTTCTCTCTTCTTTCTAATTACAGTATTTCTTTTTGTTATTCAATTTCTATTTAACTCAATTTTTTTTCTGAGCTTGAAAAAAATCTACATGTACATTTTCTTTGATTATCAAGAAAGTTACAATAGAAATAATAAAACTTATTTATTAAATAAAACTACATTTTTTTTATATATTATTATTACATTTTACAAAATATATCATTCTCTCAACAATCTTCTTTCATGGTAGAATGCCAAACACATGTTCTACCAAAAATAATGGTACAATACTTCAGTGGTTGAGAGAAGAAATCAAAATCAGTGATTTTAGCAGATTTTATTAATTTATCATTCTTAAAAAAAAACTTTCAAAATAACTTCCTTCATTTAAAGGGGAATTGCATTCACCATATCAAATGGACTTATTAGCTATGATAATTTATATCTTTTTATATAAGACTATTAAGTTAGATTGGCCATGTTTAATTGACTTACTACTAGCTATGATAATTTCTATATTTTCTAATAAACTGTTACATTAAGCCAGCCATACTTCTATATACTGCTATTCAGTCATAATGTACAGAAAGTGTATATGTTGGTTCCAAAACAGTGGTGGGTGGAATATTTAGATTTAGATCAACAGTACACTATGAAACATGAACAAAGGGAAGTGATCTCACTCACTTAGCACACCATAATGCCCACAACCCAGGAATTAAGGAAAACCACATTGTGAACCATTATAATGGATCAATGGATCTGTTTTCTTTAATTATATTTAGATATTATATATATATCCCAGTTACTAAAGGAGTTATGAAATATTAGGGTATAAGCACAGACTTTCACATGACCCACCACTCTCCACTTCATCTAATAATACTGATACACTTAAACACATATATGTTGAAAAGATAAATAATCACCAATATACGTATTTCATGCTAAACCCGCAATCATCAGTTGGTCCAGATTATCATCTCTACACATATATACTATAAGTGCTCAGATATATATTAAGATAGACAATCCTCATACTTTAATGGACAGGCCCCAATCTACTCCACACTTCAACTCTTCAACCATCCATCCAATTGAAAATCTGATGATGGAATGCTCAAAGGCCACCCGAGGTCGAGATTCCTGTCACACCCATGTTGACCTAAGGTCAATCTGAACCCCACATGTACAGGAGTTATGAATAATTTAGACTATACATACAAGTAAAAAAGATTAACATTTATGAGATGAATAAATAGCTCCCTCCTTTTTAACCTAATAAATATTAGGAAAAACGTAATTATATTTCCTAGCCAATCTAACCCAGTCAAATTATATATGATATAAAAGAGTACTATAACTTATGACAGCTTTTATTTATCTGTTTATGGTGCCAGTGTTCAGTGGACCATAGCATCACAAGGTTAATTAATAAAGACAAATTTTTCCCTCTTCCTTCTAATTAGTTTTTTTTTTTTGTTACCTGATTTCCATTTACAGAGATTTAGTAAATTAATTACATGTATTAGCATTCATAAATGGAGGAATCTAAATAATGAAGATTCCCAAATTTAAATTACCACATAGATTTAATAAACAAATAAGTACTGTGCCGGGCACACTTCGATGGCCAAGTACAAGATAGTATTAAAGAAGCTAATGGCTTAAAATACGTAAGGAAGCCATTAAAGGGGAGGAGGTGTATACTATCTACATAACTTGAAAATTAGACATAAAATAAGTGAGAGGGGTCTGTGGATATATCACATACTTGCACACACAAGAATAAAGCTAATAGTTAAGGCTTAGAATTCGATGTGTAGGCATATTAGCTATATGCTTATGATAATTTTTTTTATTATTTTATTTCATTTTTTTAAAGAAATGCAAAGATGTTTATTTGTAATTTTTATTTATATTTTTTTTTAAAAGTGCTTACTTAATGAGATTGTAAAAAGAAAAAATGAAAATGATTAAATGTTCCAACATGTGTATAATTTTGAAATCGAAGTTTTATTAGTTATTTTTCTCTACAAACACATTAAGCAGGAGGAAAAGTCATTGTTCTAGATTACTTTAACAAATAAGCAATTTTGTTTTCTTTTAAATTCTAAATTATTTCAGCTAGATAAAGGAATTCGTTGAAACTTATGGTTGAAACTTATGGTGATGCCAGTGGTGAGAAATATCTAGTTTAATTAACAAAATGTATTTTTAACTTCAATTTGGGGTAATCGGATTATAAGAAAATGTTGTCTTATATATTAAAATTTTTTTCATTGTGTTGAATCAGATCTGAGTGGATACATAAATTTAATTAAAAATAAAAATTCTTCAGATTAATTAAGCGAGTGCATAAGAATGTTTCATGCATTGTCTGAATCAATTAAGAAAAAAAAATTGAAATTAGCTAACTAAATGTTTCTTAGAAGGGTACCTGGACTGGGATTGTAATGAGTAGGATATAAGCTATTCGCCAGGTGCTTGGGGCAATTGAACTTACAAAGAGACAGAGAGATAGCCATTCAGTGAGTTAGATATTTTTTATATAATGCTGGTATTCAAGATGATTTCAGACTAGAAAATTATTATTAGTGCTGTGCAGATCTATTCATATCAGAGAGTTCATTATATTGGTAGAAAAGAAAAAAGAATCATTACCAGAGCTGTATAATTATTTTGGGAGTTCGCAAACCAAGAAAAAAATCCTACTATTAGTATGATGACCAGAGTGAAAGAAACCGCAGGTCAGAAAGTTGACACCAGAGTCAATTCGCAGTGAATAGTGAATGATCACTGACCACCAGAAAATAAATTAAATTAAGCTTGAAGATGAAACACAGGTATATTCCCGTCTATGAAATGGTCATAGGGTAGGAACCCTATTCAGCATGCCTGCCCAACTCCACTCCTGCTGTCAAAAATGTAGTCTCCCAAATCTAACTACCAAATGATGATGAAGACTGCTAAATAGTGCTGTATTCAAGTAAAGTCCTCACCACCTTGGATGAACAGATATATGGCTACTCAGAAAACCCAGAGAAATATGAAGCTTAAACATTTTATATGGTACTCTATTTTTATTAATTTAATATTGATATTATTGCGTAATATATATCTTTCACCTACATATTTCTTTACATAAAAATATAAATCCTATTTAATGTATTATTTATTGTTTGTGTAATATATTAGTGTGCGAGGTTATAGTTCTCAGAACATTTTCATTTATTTTGATTTCTTTATTTTTTATGCTTTGAAACTATATTTCTTTTATCAAAATGACTTTATTATATGATAGTATTTCTTTTGCAATGGGGATTATTATTATTATTATTATTGTATTTATCTTTGATTGTAAGTGATAAAGGGATATTAGATTTAATAAATTTTTAATAATTTTTAGAGTTGCTTTATTTGCTTTAATATTTCATTCATTTGCTTTCTCTAACAACAAAATAATTAGATAATTAACCAAGTCTTTCGATCCACATTTCTTTAACTGGGATAAAGAGAACACTGAGCTAGCACATGGGATACCAATTTATCAGGATTTAAATCTTTTGTCATTAGGATATTTATTTTTATTAGATCTTTTTTTTTTTGTTTGTTTTTCTCTATTTCACATAATTATTGACCTTGTATATCCTTTCAGGAGGAGAATTTTTTTTTTTCTCTTTATGGGAGTGGCATGAGAGGTTGTGTCTAAAATGAATCCTTCAAAGATATGTAAGAGTCAATATTTTAATAACCGTCCTTATGACTGTATTAGTGCGATCATAAATTGTTTTAAAATTGCTCTTTATCCTGGCACATCGCCATATTTTGCTTCATGTTCAATATGTGCACATGCTCATCTCAAGAGGATTTGGATGAACTGGAATAATATATATATATATAAATTAAAAGAAGATGAGGATAGCCGTTTTGCATTGTTAAATAATAGTGATTTTAAACATAGTTTCTTTAAAATTAAATAATGGAAAGCTATTTTAAATTGGGTACTTTGGTATTAGAGCTGCAATGTAGGGGAGATAGGAGACCTTTTCACACACACAATAAATGTATAATGTCGCGATGACCTCAAATTGAAAAAATTCTGCGAGTATATGTGTGGAAACATGTTTTTATCTTTGTGGTTTTTGTTCTTTTTTTGGTTTAAGTTGTTTATAAAAAAAAAATACTTTTATTACCATTTCCGTTGAAAATCCCAGCATACTCTGCAATCACGTGCTGCATTTTCAGAGGGAAAATTTTTAGTAGAGATCTCCATTTTCTGTGGCAGTATTAAATGTTTTGTTTCAAGGCAACAATTCCTGTTATATATTACACGGTAAATATCGTATGAACCAAAATTATTTACTGCTTGTTTAGTAATAATTTTTTTATGTGATGGCATCATTTCATTAAGATCACAAATCGCATTTTTTTATTGATTGGGAATGTTGTTCTTAAAAATTGTTTGTATGAAAGTCCCATACGTATAGTTAATGTCTTTTTATAAATATTATTTAAAAACCAAAATCATTTACTGTTTGTTTACTACGTATTTAAACTAATAATTTTTTTGTGTAATGCCGTCATTTCATTAAGATAGCAAATCACTTTTTTTTTTTTGCTTTCAAATGTCGTTCTAAAAACTTGATAGTGTCCAACTTGTATATATTGAATGTCTCATTTAAAACCCAAAATCATTTACTAGTTGTTTAGTGCAAATTTAAACTAACAATTTTTGTGTAATGCCATCACTTCATTAAGATCGCAAATCATTTTTTTTATTTTTTATTTCAAATATTCTTAAAAGTTGTTAATGTACAAGTCGTACATATTTGAATGACTTTGTTCAAAATTATACATTCCTTATTGAACATGATAAATATGTTTATTATGTTTTTACTTTATTTTTAGTCCTGCAACACTGAGCTTGTATTAAACCTACTACGCCTGTTCACATTTATATCAACCACCCGATAACTTTATAAATCTTACCAAACTACCATGTACAAGATCTGTTTACACGTTTAGTCAGATCCCAAAATTAAAGTTATCAGTCGATTGATACAAATGTGAACAGGAGTAAGTCTAATACATACTCCCTGCTGCAGCTCTAATACCAAAGTACCTTAAATTGTTATCCTGATAAAAAAACAAAATCTAAGTTGATTGATATGAAAATAAAAAAATTTTTTTGATAGAACTACTTATTTAAATTTTTTATCCTAGGAATTGTATAGCTACTAAAGTTTTATCTAATCCTAAGTCTCATAAAAATAGCTTTCCTTTAGGGTGTATTTTTGATTTCCGAGGGGGATAGGGGATGATAAAAATTAGAAATTTCTTATAAATTTTTTTAATTATATTAATATTGACAAAATTTTGTGTCTCTTCTTTTGAGTATTTAATAAAATATTTTTCTGCTGATAAGATTAAACTTTTTCATGATTTGCTTTTATTATTAGAGGATTGAATGTATTTTATGTATAATAGTGTTTTAAAAGATTAAAGAGGAATCAGTTATTGGTTATTTCATATTCTATTTAATATGCTCTGCCTACTTTATTTTTTTAGAGAATAATGTTATTAATCATTTTTCAGTTTCTTTAAAATTATTTGTTAGATATGTTATTGATCATTATTCAGAAAGATAATTGGAGTTTTTTGATAGACTGAATGCTTTTGATTCTAATATTATTATTTTACTACTGATTGGATGGGGGGGGGGTAATTTTGTTAAATTAAAATGTTGATAGAATTAATTTTACTTTATGGGTCATTTTATTAAATATAAAAATTTAAGAAATATGATAAGGCCTCACAGTTATCATTCTTTTATTTGTAAAAAAAAAATTTTATTGAATTTTTTTTTTTTTCTCATGTGTCATAGCATCAGCTGGGAAGCAAACCTGCCAACCAGGGACAACCACTTGTAAAGCAGCTGTCACTGACCTCTCAACCATCGAATAAAAGAATTAATAATTTTGAAAATAATTTGCTTTTGATTATATTGAATTGAGCTATAATCGTGAATTTATTAGAAATATATTTCATAAAAATACCTATAGGTCTAACATTAATAAAAAATTTAATGTTACTGAAAATAAAGTTTCTTTCTTTACCATAAGTTGTAGATTGGTTTATAAGAATAGTCACTTATTGGGTGGTATAAAATTTGCAAGAACAAGTAGTTCAAAACAGTCATTGATAAGTGTATTCCTAGTACAGTTTATAAGGTTTCTAGCAGTTGTTGTAAAATTTATATAGGTCAAAATAAATTAAGTCTTAATAAAAATTAAAATTCAAAAAAGCAGATTTAAAAATAATTGTATATTTATGAACTGAAAAAAATTCATAAAATATTATTTGACAGTGCAAAGATTATCTTTTATAAATAAAACAAATTAAAAAAGGGAATTAAAGAAATTCTGATGATAAATCATCTTGAATCTGGGGCCAACAATCACATGAAAACTTTCTTTAATATTAATGCTGGATAATTTTTGAAGTGATTTATGGGATAGCTATATCTATTATATATGTAGTTGGTATCTAGTTGATTTTCACTTCAAAAAAGATTTATTTGTTAATAGTTGAAACCATGGGCATGAGAGAATTTTAGTATAAATTTGTTTTTTAGCTAGTATATATAATTTTCTATTATATATATATGCATATATACACACTCGCATATATATAT
This sequence comes from Epiperipatus broadwayi, assembly GCA_028023455.1. Lineage (NCBI taxonomy): Eukaryota > Metazoa > Onychophora > Udeonychophora > Euonychophora > Peripatidae > Epiperipatus > Epiperipatus broadwayi. The sequence goes on from JAQFVV010000037.1 coordinate 3,018,355, forward strand.
ATAGTTCTATATTTAAATACAGGCATTTGAAGGACAAGTTTAATACTATCAAATTCAAAATATAAATGTGTCACAATAATGTGGAGTCTCAAGCTGCTGTAAAAAAAGACTCCTGTGTACACACACACACAAGATTTTTCTGCCTTTGTTTATTAGACATGAGATTATTTCTTGCTATAAACTGCTTTAATTAAACAGATTTATTATTAGTCATTACACTTTTGTTTTCACATACTAAAAAAAAAAAAAAACCTATTTAAATTTATGATGAATTAAGTTATCAAATTCAAAATAATAATTAGTTTTTTAAAAAGACATTTGCATCTTAACAGCTGAGTTTTATTAAAACTTGATACAGCAACAGTTTTCATAAAATATAATAGAAATGACCTAAATATTTATTAATTTCCACATATAGCCAGTTCAAGTAATCCCTTAAAAGTTATGACTTACAAGTAAAAAAATTGGTACTTATAGGAGTATGGATCCCACCAATAATAAATACTGCATCTGATTTTTATTTTTGCAATATTATTTTGCTTTAAAAACTTATCTAACATACCCAGAGTAACCAAAGCTTTATATATAGATACCCATTTACCACCCAATAACTACAGTTATGTTGGCTGTAGACTGCCTATCTGAGGCCAAAACTGAAATAATTTACAATTTTCAACAATACTACATTTGAACTCTATGGACATAGGAGATGTATCCTTTAATCCACCATATGACTTTGAGGTGAATATACATAAACCAATAATTTTTTAATTATTTGAGACTGTGAATTTGCCAATAATGTAATCAATTCAATAAGATACCATTTCTGATTAAATATCATAAAAAAAAAAAAATCACACTTTCAAAAAAAATCTATATACATTTTAAAATCACTATGGTATATATTTTTTTAAATAAATGCCTACTGATTGCTAGATACCTCAATATGTAATTATAAATCTGTTTAGAACAAATTTACAATGTATATAGAAACTAAAAAGTTATGATGTAATTTTCTAAAATATTTATTCTATTTTTAAAATATTCAAAGTAAAAAAATTACAAAAATTACAAAAAAAAAGTACTTACTCCTATTTATGCATGTAGCATTAACATTACATAACCAAAATGCAAAAAAGAAAATTATAAACAAAAAGATAATTGTAACAATTTAAATTACATGCACAAAGTCAATTTAAATAAGTAATTACAATATCTATTACAAAGATCAAATATGAAATTCTCATACTTGCCAAACTATCAACAAAACTAAAACTAAATTATATCAATAATTTAAAAGCAAATTATTTTTATTTTACTAATGGATTCAGCAGCAATATATGATAGATAAGCTTATTTTACTCCCAGCTTAAAGTATCATTAACTTAACATTTATTTATTTCTGAAAATCTTTAATGACTTTTAAAATCAATTCTGGATATGATGAGATAGTTAAATGTGTACTTTAAACAATTGTTTGAAACAATTATTAAAAGCAGTTAACACCTAATCGTTAATCCATAAAAATACTTTTTTCCCCCTATATAATCACCAACAAAAAAAGCACCATGTGCAAGCTACGGTTAATTAAAAAAAGATCCCTTTTTTTCTGAAGATTAAATAAATCTATCAACTTCTTTGGATTTCTTTCATTTATTCAACATATTCCCTTCTAGAATATCCTTCATGATTCCACTAACTCTAAAAAATACTGTTTATTAAATTTGTCAAAAATATCTTTTTCTAATACAAATTTTTTTAAGCATTACATCAGCATTTTTAATCTTTCTAAATGAATATTTCAGTGATTATAGTTTCTGCTATTTTTTTCATTTTTCTTCTACTTTTCAAATATTCATAAATCTCACTATTGATTGTTCATAAATATAAATTAATTCTATATAAGTGAGTTATTTTTTTAAAAATTCCAAGCTTTTTTTTTAGTTACTATTATGCATCTTAATTAGTTGTGAATATGTTTAAATATATCCAAGCTGTATCTTGATATAAAATTCTATTATCAATGATAATTATCAATTCACTAAATATTCTATTTGTAATCTTAAAAACCTAATTCCATAAAATAAAATAAAAAATCATTTAGAGACTCAAAACTTTCCTACAACTCCCTCAAAAGACACAATTCCCAATTAATATTTTGTCAATATTTTTTATAAATTTATTGATATTATTATACTATACTATCCTTTTAACCAATCTAAAACATTGAATAATAATAAAAATATTCTATCCTCCTAAAATAAAAAATTAATCTATTTTGCACATTTATGGCAATAATTAGGAAGGATTAATCACAAAAATTAGTATAGCCAGTTTCAAATGATTCTTTCATACAAAAAATTTATGAATATTTGAATTATTAACTGAACTCAATGAATATATCAACCTTCAAAAATGTAAAACTCTTTTGAAAGACAAACTGATGCTCTTTTGAAAAAAAAAAAAAGATAAAATAGCCATTCTTTTCAAAGTCTCTATTTTGTGCCTTGGATCAAGTTTCATCATATTCAAAAAAACAATGTTGAATAGTACAGCATGAGTAAAGGGTTGATTATCTTCTGTTAAAATTAGTTTTGCTAGTAAATTTATTAATCAATTAAATGAAAATAAATTTTAACAATTTTGTTACAATACTTGTTATTATGTATGATCAAAACAGTTTGTTAATTGAGATGGCAAGTAATATCCAACAACAAAAGTGACAGTTTGAATTTTGATTAGGTACTTTTACTTTTCAAGTTTATCATCCTATCACATAATTTAGAACAGTGTTAGTATCAGACTCTGAAAGTATAAATCTCTGGGGTCAATACCAGTGCAAGCATATGAAATTTTTATGAACTCTTGAGCAATAAAGCTATTGATTAATTTCAGTTAGTAGTATTGTGCTATATGATAGAGTTTTCCCCTCCTCCCCCACCAAAAAAAAACAACATTAATACAGATTAAAATTATTTTTCAAATCCTTGTTGTCTGGCAAATGGTAGGTCTGGTGAGGAATGGCTTGTTCTTCACTGTTCTTCTATAAAGGCTGGTACCTTGTGTTTTATTGTAATGGTAGTGAGACTAAAGGCTAGATTCCTAGATCAAAGCACAATCTGCCATTTCTGGTGATCACAAGTCATATATTCTCCTAAGTAGCTAGCTAATCATTTCGATTATTTATTTAGAGATTATGGGAGATCTTTGCCCTATAGTAAGCTATTTCAAGACAATTCTATTTTTTAGGACTGTTTGAACAGTAAACCCCTCAATAACTTCATTTGATATTATATCAAAAAAAAAAAAAATGTTATAAGAAAATCATTCCCAGTTTTGTCCTTTCGAAAAAACATATACCTGAAACTCTTTATCAAGCAATCTGTTTTTAAAAAATATCGAAGAAAAAAATTTTTTTTCAATTGCTAAACCCAATTTTTTATCACATAAAAAATGTTTCTTGGTACTTTTTAACAAATCAATAAAAATTCAACAACTCAATTTCATTAAGATTATCATTCAGCATTTTCCTAAATCAGTCATTCGCCTTTTTTTTTTTTTTTAAAGGTAATGAAAGGGGAAGGGGGTGGTCATAACTAATTTAAATTATACATTTTATAGGCTAAAACGAAATCGAAGTCATTAAATAGCAATTTTCGTTAATTATGTTATACAATATAAGAAGTAGGGTGCGGAAATATGTAACAATAATACTAAAAGCACTGTTTACAGTGAGAATTTGTAAATATGAATATGTATATATCAAGATTATTTAAACAATTGTAATTTATGATAATAATCAGATACAAATTCGTGATAGTGTATTTTTTAGTGAAATTTTTCGGCTTCGTTAAAAAAAAAAAAAATATTATGCTTAAAGAATAAACTTTAAAGGAATGTGTTTGAAAAAACATAAGGTTTACAAGGCCAAGGGGAAAAATGGATTTCTTCTCCGGTTTAGTAAAGAAAAGGCTTTTAATTAAAAATCATCGGGAAGAAGAGATATAAAAGATATTACGCTAAAAAATGAAAAATTCTACTATTAATTAATTAATATTAACATACAGTTTAGATTTTTAAAATGCCAACAAAAATATACCATATTCAAAAAAGTTAGCACGAAAAAAAAATCATAAAGTAACTAACATAGCGAGACATCCTCACTTGCTTAGAAAATACACAAAACGTTATTGCAAAAAATCTTAACCACTAAGTTAAATTGTACTTACTGATCATTAAAGCTAACGTTCACTCTCGATTTTGATAATAATATTCGGTCAAAAAAATAAAATAAAATAAAATCTTCCAATAAAATGATTCTTTTTGTTTGCCACGTGAGTTAGCAGTCATGCTTTGTTGTATAATTTCGGTTCCCACATACAGAAATATGGTGTGAGATCCTGGCAAAACTAATGCACAAGTTTTTTTATTAAAAAAAAAACTAAAAATATTACGTCATGCGATGAATGCCCTCAAAATTACCCAATGTTTAACGAGAAGTAACACGTGATAAATGACGTAGTATTATTGAACGTGAGGAAGTAATATATTTAAGTTGTTTTTGACATCTGGTTGCTAAGAAATTAAATTACGTTTTTCGTACTCGTGCTGAAATTAACACTCATCATTTAATGAATGTCAACATTCATAATAAGAAGGATTTTAGTGGCTACTTAATTATATATGTATATACAGAGAAAGAAAATTTTCATTTAAGATACTGGAAAAAAAACTATTCTATATGAATGTGTGTGTGTGTAAAGTTCTTGTCCTGAAGGCAGGTTGGTGTTACTAGGCAATAAGATACTACGAATAAATAATATTTGATCGAGAATAGTAGTAATAGGCCATTGTTTTCTTGATAACAGTTTGCCCTAATATCTTACATAGTAATTAACGCGTGTTAACACCATTTTTTTTGGGGAAATAACTTTAAAACTAACTTAATTAAAAGTCGATGAAATTTCTTTTTTTTTTTTAGACTTCGGAAAAATAATCGTCTTTTTTTTTTATTACTTGCACATTTTGAATTAGTTTCACATAATGGAAAAAAATATTCTAATTTAAAAGTTGACTTTTTTATTATTACTGCTACTGGAATTCTAAGCACAATACTGTTTTACTCAATTATGTTTTTCTCATTCATGGATTTTTTTTTTCAGTATTTAACCCTTTTTTTTTTTTTTACAAATCTCATTTCTTTTTACAAACTGTTGCGTTTGTCTAAGGTGTGGCTTCCACAGATGAAATAAATGTCTTACATAAAATTACAATAAACACAAACAAAACGGAATTTGTTTTAATTATCAAAATTAGCATTCTGTTATATAGTAAATTTCAAGAGAAATGGATATAAATTAGAAACAGCTCAAGCATTAGTAATTTATATCCGTGTATTATCATCATAAATAAGTATGGCTATTCTAACTACAGACAAACAAAAAAAAAGTTTAATGATTTGCAATGATTACACAAACCAATTTGTGAAAGACAAATACTCAGATATATCACATGCCAATCTTTTTTTTTTCATATATCAAATGCGTTGACCGGGAAGCGAACCTGGGCAGCTGCTTGGAAGGCAGCTATGCTAACCACTAGGCATCAACACTTGACGACACATGCCAATCTTTTACTCTGTTTATTTGATATGTTACAATGCTATTTTTTTATTTCTGCAGTGAACTTAAAAAAAAAAAGCATTTCAACATTATCTAATTGTAAATGTCCATTATCTTCTATCCTATGTCCATTATCTTCTGTTCTCAGCTTTATCTTCACAATGGAATCCGATCTATATTGCATTCCTTTACAATGTCTTAGAGATACATAACCTTTGCAACTTAGAAATCTGTCTTGTGAAAACTATTCTCAAGTTGACTATAAATAACTTTTTAGGATCACTTTAAACCACTAAGCATCACATGATCACTATACATCACTTTACAGGTTCAGTCCAACGAAAGTGTGACTTTATCATAGCGGATTTAGAAATTCTGTAATTATATTGTAATAAGTTTGTGCATTGCTTGCATGGAGTGAAAATTTTCAAAAATTGTTAAATGCATTTAAGGATTTTTGAAATTGCTGTTAATTGCCAAAAAAAACGTATTAATGAACAAAATTATTGTAATAATACATGCAATAATATCACATCAAGCAAAATTAAAAACATTCATTGGTCTTCCGAACTTGTTATTATATTTGTAGCACCTTACAATGCATTTTTGAAATGAAGTTTTCTAATGCCTTTACATTACATGTTAAGAATTTCAAATTTACACTTCCATATATGAATTTATTGGACAAAATCACAACCTATATACTAGTAATTATATGTTGGACTATTTTCATGAAGCTGATATTAAATATTGAATGTCTTTAGAAAACCTTAAACTTTCCAAATACATTCAACTTTTAGTAATAGCACACAGATTAGTATACAATACAATATTTTGAATGGTAGTATTCTCTCCTTCAGATATTTCTGGCCTGACCGATGACAGTACTAGCATTTGATTTGTGAATGTCAAATTTAAGGTAACACTCTAACTAACTGAGTTTTTCTGCCAAAGGCTCAGATGGTTAGAGCATTACTTTGAATTCAATAATCATGAATCTAAAGATCCCAGTTGAAGAAAAGAGAGGAAAATAATACTCAAAATATTGTATTATATGCTAATCTGTTTGCTATTACTAGTTTTTGGAAAATTACAATATAGTTTTAATTTTTCTAAAGACATTCAATATTAAATGAGGGGAAAAAACCTCGAAAGTACTAGGCCTGGATTAATTTACTTTGATTGTTTTTGTTACCATTAACAGCTTCTTTACCCAGCATGTTAAAGCGCTTGTATATACTAATATTAAATGATGTAAATAGTCCAGCTTATAACTACTAATAATCTACCATCATCACAAGCCTTCCAACAATCCCTATATACAGTTAACTTAGTTGTGGGAATATACTTGTGTGATGAAATACCCAACTTTTAATTTATTGAATACAGAAGCAGTATATTTGAATTTGCTTGGTGCTTCAACATCCAAATAATGTTTAAACTAATAATTAATAATCACCTAAACTAAAAGTTATGATTTTCTTTCCTGCACTAATTGATAAAACTCTTGATGGGCTTTTTGAACATTAATTACTAAACAAAAGTTTTATAGTTATAGTCAATTATTCAGATAGATAATCTTATAATATTAATATCATCTATGTTCTTTATTACATTTACAATGCTTTATTTGGAGATATGTTCTGAAGAAGATTGCTGGGGCAATTGAAATTGTCATATTAGGTTGTAAAAAAGCATTGTAAAAGTAATAAAGAACATAGATGATATTAATATTATGTGGATTTGGCAATACAATAGGAAAGATAAAGTAATAATACTTCATAAAATAGATAATCTTTTAAACTATCAAGTATATTTACTAAGGCTTTAACCTCAAGAATATGCGTGTAAAAATGTGATATTAGGGACCTCTACAGGTCTTAACCACAAGCTTACGCTTTAGAACAATCATCAGTACAGTATAAATCTAGAGCCATTAATATGATGTTTTTATTTTGTCTTTAATCAGTTCAAATTAAAAACTCCATTAAATCTTTATTGCAGCCTATTTCTTTTCTTCATAAAATCATATACAATCTATTCCAAAGATTATTGTCATAAAAATTATAAAGTTAAAGCTAATATATTTATTTGTCTAACACCAGTTATCAAATGCTACACATTTTTTCAAAAGCCAATAATGATGCTTCTTTTATGTCCATCATTTAGAAACTATAATTTGAATAAATTTCAGCAGACGATTAATTTTCAAATATTTTTATAATTAATTGAATCAAATACCTTGACCAAATCAATAAAAGTAATATATAAATCTCATCTTTGCCCCTGACAATTTTTTTTCACTTGCCTGTCAACAAAAAAAAAAAATGAGTGTAAAGCTATTTGATTCTCTAAAATCACATTCATTTGTGCTTAGAAGCAACCTATTCATAAAATACTTGAAATCATGTTTGCTGCAAATAATAACATTATTTTAGAAGCTAGTGTATCACCACCATATTTTCAAACTTCTCCAAAAATTTTGGCAATCTTTATTTATAATATTACAAAAAGCTGTTTAAACATAAATAAGTTTGATACCTTTATCTAAATGAATAGAATAACTACCTTTAAATGCATCCTTTCTTCATCTTAAAAAATCTTTATCATATCAATGAATATCTTTCATGCATTTAATAAAATTATGATACTGTCTTTGTGTGACTTTCAATCATCATCATCAATAGTATTCTATCAAATGGACAGGTCCAGAAAGTGGTTGCATCATCAATTCATCCATTTTTCCATTTCATTCTCTTCCTTGACCAGCTTTTCAATTCCATGTAACTCCATCTCTTATATCATCCAACAATGTCAATCTCTTTCATCCTTTCTTCTTACTTCTACTCACCACTCTCTTCAAAATATCTTTCATTAAATTATAAGTTCTTTTTAACACCTTTCCAATCTAGTCTCACTTTCTCTAATTTCCTCAATCAATTTTTTTTATTTACTTTTTCCAAAACTTCTTCATTTGCTATTTTACTCATCCAACCAATTTTTTCATTCTTCTCCATATCTATTCATTGTCCACATTTCACAACCATACATTATTACAGTACACACATAGTATTTAATTGATCTTTTTCTTAATTCTCTTTTCAAGGATCGACAAAATATTTTCTTTCTCTTAATAAATGCCTTATTTGCCAATCTATTATTATTCTAACTTCATCTTCACTTCTTCCATTCTCACTCAACCAACTACCCAAATATCTAAATTCCTTTATCTGTTGAATTATGTTATCAAGGATTTTAATTTACAGTTGTTGTTTTTTTTTTGGTCTTTCTCCCTATCCATAAACACTTAGTCTTCTCAACATTAATATTCATTTCATATTCCATAGATCCTTCTAATTTATAAAACATATTCTGAAGACACTTTTCATCCTCAGCTATAAGAATCATATCATCTTCAAATTTTATACAATTTATTGTTCTACTTCCAACATTTTCTCCACAATTTAAATAATATTTAGTATCTTATAAATAAATATTAAAGAGAACATGTGACATACTCCATTCTCACCTAACTCCACTCTCTATATTCACTTTATCAGTCTCATTACTCCCCAATTTAGTTTCTTATTCTTTGTTCAGAATACATATTCCAAATCAATTTCTCCAAAACACCTCTTTACCTTTTAAGATGGACATAAGTTTACTCCAGATTACTTTATCAAGTGCTTTTTCCAAATACACAAAACATATAGCAATTCCTTTGTCTTTTCCAATATATATCTGCAATTGTTCTAACAACACCAATAGCACCTCTTGTATTTTTACCTCTCTGAAAATCAAACTGTTTTTCTCCAATATAATACTCTACCTTCCCATAAATTCTTTTCAGTTAAAATCCTCAATAAAACTCTAGAAGCATGAGATAACATACTTATTGTTTTATATTCTTCACATTTAGTAGCTTTCCTTTTAGCAATTGTAATCATTATAGTTCTTAAAAAAATATTTAGTCCAAACTCCACTGTCATATATCAAATTGCAAAGTTTAATGATTTCCTTCATAGTAAATTCTCTCATTTTTTTTCAAAAATTCTATAGGTGTTGCATTAAATCAACAGTCTTACCATTCTTCATTTGTGCAATTGATTTTCTTACTTCATCTGGAAATATGTCCATACCTTTATCATCTATTTCAATGTCTTTATTTTCAAGTTCATAATTAACTAAATTATCTTCTCTATTAAATGAACACTGAAGATATTCTTTCCATCTTTTTAATATATCATTGCTATCAGTTAATCTCTTTCAATTCTTATATGCAATCTCACTTGCTATCCATGTTTTTTTTCTCCCAAGTGACATTTTATATTCTTTTAAATACCAGATATCTTTTCACCTAAAGCCTTTTTATCTTTCTACATTCTTGCTCCAAGTATTTTTCTTTTGCTAAATCGCTTTTTCTTCTTAGCTTATTAATTTTGCTATATGCACTTTGCTCTTTTTTGGTATTTACATTCTTCACATGATCACCACTTCTTATGCTTGCTCATAACTGTTATTAAACAGTAAAAACTCTCCATACAGTGCTGCCACTCAGTGCAAGCCATCTGGAATCCATTGATTACTCTGGTTTGCACTGAGTGGTACTATTTTAGGGAGAGTTTTGCTTGTTTATTTACATTCTTCCATTTTCTTGGTACTTACCATCCTTTCCAGCATACTTCGGTTATCCAAGGTAGTTTAGCTTTCCTTGACAGAATAATATCTATTTCATTTTTTGCTGTTTTTAATAATCCTCCTTCAATTCTACACCAACACTTATCAGGACTATTAATACATTCCTCATTTTGAACAATCCTTTTTATTTCATTTTCACATATTAAACCAAATTTTTCTTTCATCATTTCTCTCAATTTATCCAAGTTCCATCTTATATATCTTTTCCCTCTTTTAATTCTTTTTAAACTCACCTTTAATTTAGCCATAACCAAATTATGATCTAAGTTTATAATAGCACCAGGCAAAGCATGTGAACCCTTAATAGCATTCTTATATTTATCCTAAATCAGTAAAAAATCAATTTGTTAACAGTATTTATCATTTGGAGCTTTCCATGTATACAATCTTCTAATATTGTTTTTAAAACAAATATTTGCAATCACAAACTCTTCCTTACAAAATTGTACAAGCAGTCTATCTCTTTCATTTCTTTTTCCAATACCATAATTCCCAACAATTTTTCTTTCTTATTTTTCCCCACAACAGCATTTCAATCACTCATTAGAAATATACTTGATTTTTTCCCTTCACATTGGATAATTTCCTCTATCTTGATGAAAGTCAGTATATAAACTTGTATGATTATCAAATCCCTAGGACTTGCATTTATTCTCATCATCACCAGTATATTGTCAATATAATCAATCTTTGCCACACTATTCCAAATTTTCTTCTCAACAGCAATGCCTAGACATTAATTGATCTATCTCCACCTGCATAAAACATTTCCACTACTTATTTCTCCACATCTCTCCCATCTCCAATTAATCCTATAAAATCAACATTATTTATATACAAATCTCTTTTTAAATTTTCCAATTTCCCATCTCATCTCAAAAATCTAACATTCCACATGCCAATTCTCAATGTGTCTTCTCTCAATGAATTAAGTTTATGAAAATTTTTCAGGTTTACAACCTGAGTAGCCTCATGTCTACTCCTGCAAAGCAAGGCACCAAAGCCATTCTTAACTAAGGTCTCAACACCAAACATAATGATTACTGTAGTCATACTCATAATAAAGTAAGAAAATTATAAGGCAAAATGTTTTCCCAATGCCTTCTTTGCCCAGAAACAGGCTCTATAACAGACTTAAGGTGCTAGCTAAATCTCATAAAATGAATATTCATCTACCACTTCCTCCTCACTGTTGTCACTTATAGTAATCTTCCATTGACTTGGAAGAATGCTGTTGCTGATCCAGCATCCAACAAGGTGCTGACTTATTTAATGGCAGTCAACACTTGCCATTATATATCCACCAGCATAGGAATTGTGGCATTTCATACAAAGTAAACACACCACAGTCTCCTTCACCACTTCCTGATAGTGAATGTTGTTCCATTGACAGTAATTGCTTATTTACAGTACTTTGTGTATTTGCAGCTAACCTTTTTATCTGAAGATCATTCCCTATTTTCAACCTGGGGATGGAACTTATTCCTTGGTTGCAGATAGGGAATGGCCTTTAGATATGAAGTCTTCTGTGAATATAGTATTTTTTTTTTTCATTTAGTTTTGAAGTATGTTAGTTTATGATTTGTCCAATCTACAAAATGTTTTTTCTGTATTCTGTTAGGTAGAAAATATGATTGAAATAGCAATTTTGTTTAATTTTAGTCTTTGGCAATATTAATTTATGATTTTAGCTTGGTAGCTTCTTTTTTTTTTTTGTTTTGGTTGCATTAAAGTTTTTTATAGATTTTTCTACTTAATTAAAGTTATGAATAATTAATTTATTTGTATCAAAATTCAGTAACATGAGACCACTTGAGTTTATATGCAAATGTTATAATTTTTATAACTTTGGGCCAAAGTTTATTATTCCTATAATAGGTGATTAAAATCTTATATATATATTCTAATGCTGCTGATATAATAATACTATCTAATAAGGAATAAAAGGGTTTTTTTTTTTTTTCAGAATTTAAAATATTAAACAATTGAATGCTTTTATTACTTTGGAGTTCATAAGTTTATATGCCAGAAATGAAATCAATTCAAGGACCTTATACTCCAAAATCTGATATTCTAAACTGCTTCAGGAAACAACAAGGGCAAATTGTACATTATAACATGATCATTGATAAAATGAGTGTGTGCACTCTTGCATAAAACACTGTTAAAACTAGTAGCTTTTTAATGATACATCTAGGAATTTCAAAGATTAAAAAGTACCAAAGCATATTAACTCCATGCAATCTCAATGATTCACTTTTCCAAAAAAGATTGTAATCTTCTGTTAAATTAAACCTTCTTTTTCTGGAAGATGAATTTCATTAAGATCAAGAATTTCATTTATAAATCTTTATAGTTTATTAACTATGCACACTGTCTTCAATTCAGGAAAAAATTATAACAAGAAAAGTACATATTTAGCATATTTATACCTCTTTTGTTATCACTAGCAACATTCCTGATTGTACCATTTTATTAGGTAATCCATCAGAAATAGCAATCTATTCAAATTGGGCAAGATAAACTATTTTCAGATCACTTTTTCTATGTCCTATTTTTATGGTCAGCAGAGGATTCCTAAAAAGTGCTGCCTAAATTGCAATCTTTGCTGAGTTAAAACTGCTGTTTAAATCCAGTTCCAAACTGATTTATTATTGATTATGTTGCCTCATGCAAAAATTAGAGCTACGAAAGACAAAACTTTTTCAGGCTTTCTGATTAGAATTGTTGTGCATGTAAGTAAAGGATGCACAAACAATCTCATTTCTCATGGTTAGTATAGGAAAATTACAATCGAATCTTATCTTAAAAAAAATTAGAATACTTTGGCCAGGTTGTACTTTTTAGTTATTCACAGCTAACCTTATATCTTCAGGTCATTCCACTTATCTATCAACTGTGATCTCTTTAATAACCTAAGTGCACAACTATCCCATATGCTGAATTAATTATGCAATGTGATATAACAATCAATTTGTATATAATATTATTGAAGTTTTGCATATGAATGAGTAGAGCTGTTTAAGATATATAAATAATGATTAAATGTATTATATTGCATGCTTTTATACCATATAAGTAAAAAATCAGTTACTGTGCAGAACAGTAATACAATATAGAATTAAAACTTTGCAAGACTATATATAAAATAAAGGACTACTAAATGAGTGCATTATTATAAATGAAAATATTTGATGAAATTCAAATAATAATAATTTAAATCAATACATTAGTAATTGTTGTTGTAGTAGTAATAATAATAGAATATGAATTTTTGGAATATATATTTTGGATGCAAAATTAGTATTTTTTATTACCAAACTGATTGCAACATATTTATTCTCTAATTCTTAACTATAATGAGATTTTATATGCATACATTTTATTTTTGAAGAACTTCATAATTTGATAGTATATTCATCTTCTGTGCCAACAATTTGAAGTTAGAATCTGAACATGGTGAATCTTGAACTGTTTTTCTGATTAAGGATCAGATTTAGGATTTTTTTTTTAGAGAGATGACTGACAGGCAATCTAGTTATTATATACTAATAGTAATCAGTGAATTGCTATCTAGTTTTCTTAACTTAGAGGCTAAAGATTCCAGTTCAATCTGGTCTGGTCAAATAAAGATTGATGGTGATCTTCACTCTTATTAGGAAATATGTATCTAATAGCAGTGAGCCTTTGGAGATATTTTATCATTTTGGAAATTTTTTTTAAGCTGATAAATATTACTAAATCTTGTTATCAATGCAAATATATATAATTTCAATTAAGCATAATATCTTCTGGAAAGCATATGTACAGTTGTCTTAGATTCTTCTTTAGACATTCACCATTTATATGCCACAAATTGGAAGATCCTCTGTTAAATGTTTTGAAATGAGATATATTTTTTGCACTTTCGTAATATAAAATGATTGTAGTTTGAACTCAAAAAATGTCTTCCGTGCAAATTTGTATAGAAATATATTTCACTTTTATTTTAATGACATTATTTTTAAATCACTAGAATCATAATTATTATTGAGTTTTATATTTTATTTTTAAATGCATTTTATCTTGTAATTATAGATTATTTCATTAAGTGCGATCATAATCTTTTTTTTTTTTTTGTCTTAAAAGTTGGGATAATTCTTTTCATTCAAAAAATTTCAACGACATTTCTGAACTAAAAAAAAAAATTGCAATAAAATTTTATCTCTGCTAAGCTAGAACTGGTTGATAATAGAACAAATCAGTTTGTATTTCTGACAAAAATTCACATATTGACAGTAATTAAGTCAGGAGAATAAACGAACTTTCCAGATGATGTTGCTGGTTCAAGGCTACAGGATAAATTCAAATATTTTCCGCAAAGTAACTTTCGATAAATAACAATGAATAGCAATAGGCTTTTAACATCTGATATTCTTAAAAGTGTTATAAATTTTCCTGAATACACCTTTTCATGCTTTATATATATACATAAAGTTAACTTTGACAATAGCGGATGCTATTTTATCGAAACGTTGGGAAATAATCAAAACTAACATATGGTTGGTTTAACCAAAAAAACTAGTTTATTTACATCATATATTCATGAAAAATTAAATATAGTATAGATACATAAATGCACACACAATGTATCTAATGAAAAGATGGTTGATTTTCTCTCCAAGCAGCCTATAGTGCCATTTTAAAATTAGCACGTGTTAACACAGAAACATAATTTAGCTATTCACACAAAAATGTTAAGGCCTAGCATATCTGGATTATGTGTTACATTAAATATGATTGTGTGTTTTGTACCTTCATAGATCTACACTGCTCTCCCTACCATCATAAAATCTTGCAAACTGCTTTAAAGCATTCTTGTGACCCATAGCTTTACTTCCCTACTCAATTTAAATAATTTCAATAGCATTTTTCTTCAAATTTAAAACCAAAATTTAGTGTTAGAGCTTGTTCCATTGTAAGTTAACACTATTACATTTCATGTTGTAAATCATGATCCAGACATTCTAGATGTTAAAATTTTGTTGTAAATAGCTATGCTATGCTACTTTATATCATATGCATTGATTCAGATATGGGATTGTAGATAGCTTAGATAACTAGTTACCTTTTCACTGGAGCACATTATATATTATTAGACCCATCAATCATAACACAACTTATTCCATTTCAGGTTGTAATGGACTTTACCAGCTTTTTTGAAATATCCTTAACTAAAATTATTCCATACCAAAGATTTATAGAGACTTGCTTTTCAATTACTTTGAATTTGACATTGACTCTCAAATAATATTGAATAATATTAAAAATTAATCATTAGCAATGATCATGCAAAATTATATGATAAATTCAAAATTTATTACCAAGTAACTTCTGATAAATAATATCATATTTAGCCATAAACTTTTAATATTCTATATTTGTATAAACTTCATGAATTTTTCCAAGTAATCATTTTCATATCCACATATATTTTAAATAATACCATCAAAATACTTCTTATAAGATTCCATTTCAGATTGTCACAAAATAGTTTTGCATTTTTTTTTGACAAAAGTTGAATTTACAATTGCATAAGAAAAGTTGCTACTCTCATGAATTGCAATATTCTTTAATGAAGACTGTTTATATAAACACTTGTCAACTATTAAGAGCCAGAAGAGACTAATCAAAATTATTTGTCTTGTTTTTAAGTCTATGCTTCCAATTCTCTCTAAGAAACTAATTTCTTCAACTGATATACCAGATCATGATTTAATTAGATCAAGTAAAGGCTTTCATTGCTTGAATAATAACTGAGTTACTCTAAAATTTGCTTTTGTTGTTGGCTCTTTTTTATATTTACAAAATAATTCCTAAATCCACCTTCTAATATAATGCTTTTGTAATCTTTATTTTATTTTACTAACAGTTTCAATTGATTTACATTCTTCATCAAAACAAAAAATAATTTTAATACAAACAAATATTAAAATTCATTATTGGTAATCTTATGTACTATACTTGATTTTAAAAATATCACATAAAACACAAAAAATTTAACTATTTAAAAAATAAATTATATATACATAAAATGTATTTCTAAATATATATTATAATAAACATATATATTTGTATGTATGCATATGTGTGTATAATAACAATCAACCTTTATGCTATCAATAATCTCAATCTGTAGTCAAGGCAACATCCTTTGACAATAAAGTTGGTACCACCTTTTCTATCTATGATCTGATATGCTTATATAGACACTAAAGATTGCAACTAGATCAAAGAGTATGAGATTAATAATGTAAAGAAGTTTAAACAAACCTCATTAATCAGGCTAATATAACTTGTTTTGAAAACAGACTAATAAATAATTATAACTTCCATATTCTGAAAGCAGAATAATAAATAATCATTTAAAACTTCCAAATTTCACATAAAGTACATATTTACTAAAACAATAAAGCCAATTACTCAAGGCTTTAATAAATATATACTAGCAAATAATCATATATTTACAAATAAAAAATTAAAACTTAACTTTCATCCACTTTTGGGGCTTTTATATATGTATGTGCAAGGATGTTTTATGTATGGAAGTAGGTTACAAATATAATTATTTTTTAAATGGTTAAATTTATTTATGATAGTATTTTTAAAGGCAGATACTACTTATAAGATTATATATTGGCATTTAAGTGCCAGGAGATGTAGAGTAAGAAAATCTTAATAGTGAAACCGACTTAATTTAGTATGCTTAGCATGCATTCAATATTTTTGTCAAGGTATTATAATCATAGCAATAAATGAATAAATTTGGAGCAGAGTATGTAATATAATTATCATATAAATTGTATGTAAATAAGCTTAAATGTCCCATTTTGGAAAGCAGGATTTTTTTTTATTTATAGCATTTGCATTGTTGGCAATATATAAGCCTCCTTTTATTCTTTTCAATACATACAATGCGGTTCAAAAAATTATTAATATTAAATTTTAATAACTTGTATTAAAATTATTTATTAGCTCTGATGAAGTCTGTAGATGAATTGAAACTTTTAATGAAAGAAAAGATTATAAAAAGCAATGTATTCAAATATATATATACATGGACTTTTTAAATAGTGAAGAAATAATGCAAAAAAAAAAAAAGATTAGAAACTTTTAATAAATAAAATAATTCTATTGTGATATTTCATTTTAAATTTTCTTTATGTTTCTGATCGCTGCATTTCTGAAAATTGTGAATATTGTGCAGAGTGCTATACTAATGTAAGTATATGTTATATCTTCAAACACAGCTATAAAATAATTACTTAATAAACTCAGCATTTTGGCATTTAATTCAATAACAAAATAATATACCCTCCATTTATTGAAGCTCTTTATCTTTTTTTTATTGTGATATAATAAGCGCATAATAGTCATATTAATAATAAAGCATTACAATATGCCTAAACACATGATATATGAAATGCTATTAATAATAATGATGATATTATTGTTAATGCTAATAAAACATTTCAATATGCATAAACACATAGCACTTGAAATATTCTCAAGCTAGAACTCTAATTTGTAGTGGGTAATCAGCTATATAAAATGATAATAGTACCTCATTTGATGACACACCCAACTATTCAATTCTGCTCATGTAAATGAATAAACGTTGAAGTTTAAAATTTTAAATATGGATTTTTGTCTTTTTTTCTTATTGAGACTATTCAAAAATATAAAAAACTTTATTATATCTGGCTACATAAAAAAAAAAAAGGTCAGGGAGTCAGATCCAGTTCTTGAGTTGTGGTTTGCTAAATGTTGACCTAATTTACCATAAACTACAGTGATTTTTAGTGGAAGAATGGAAGGTCCCTGGAATATGCTCAACTTATTTCAGATACTTGAACATTACCAAACCTTCTGAAACAATCATAATATAAATATCATATAAATAATTCCTATACATGATTACCTTACTAATTACAAAAAGTTGCCATATGCAAATGAAATAAATATTTATAAGTTAAAGGTATGCACCTAGTATGTCAGTTTTATCAACTCCATAAAAACAAAAGTACTATACTAAAATATAATTTATTTGACAGAGATTTAATATGACCTTATTGCTTGATATTTATGATAGATCTTAAATACTGTCCAGAGCTGTTGACAATTTTTTGGTTTTATGTGATTAATATATTGTTAATTAGTTGTTTTCAGTTGGGTTTCTTTACATTTAACTATTTTTTTAGTATAATTTGTGACTCCTGATTAGCTATTTTCAGTATACTAATTCCATGTAAATAGATTTTTCTTAATGAGCTTTTTTCACAATAGAAATTGGAGTTGTTTTAATTCCTCATCAGTATCAGTTATTCATAAAAGAGTATGGTCATTTTAACTATAGAAAAAGAAGTGCTAGATAAAGAAGGGAAAAAAAAAGAATTTGTGGTGAGTATAGAAATCAATTCATAAAATACAAATCCATATCAATCACATACTGATTTTTTTCATCTACCTCTCCCCTAATTTTGCAATAGTGTTTTATCTTTTACCACATCAATCTTTTTTTTAATGATTTCATCATATTGCCAACTTGTAGTTATCCAATGTATTGTCTTCTCAATCAAATTTTACCAATAAAAACAATCAACATTGAATCTTTTTTGAATATCTTCGAGATATTCTTAAGTAAATTAGATCTGCTTTTATCATAAAACTAGGTTTAGGCTTACCCTAAAACCCTATTATTAATCACTTACCTCCCATATCAAATCTAATAATATATGATTTTGCATGAATGGATTCAATAACATTAAACCAGCATATTGAAGGGTATACTGGTTTGTTATGATTTTGCCAACGTATTTTCTGAATACAGCAGATCACCCTGATAGTATCTTTGTAACAGGTTTTTTACTTTAATTCAAATAATTTTAAAAAACTTGTTACAATTAATTTCATTAATAAAAAATAATTGAATGATTCATTGCTCAGGAGTTTTAAGCTATTTAAGTGCCAGATGTGAGAAATCTGGAGCCATGATTCAACGATATTGAGTTTCAAAATCCACTATTTTTCTACTGTCTTGCCTTAGGTGAACCAATTTTTTTACTTGATTTTTTACTTACTTTTGATGTCTTGCCTTTGGTGTTTTAATTTTAATTTTTCATCGGTTTCAGCCATTTTTAGATAGAAATTTATCACTTGCAGGCTTCTTGCTGGTACTACAGCATCGCCTAGTGGCACAGTACACATGACCGAAAACTACCATATAATGAAATAGTTATATTGTAATGATGAAATATAATTCAACTTGTTAAATGTAATGTAAATTCAATGGAGTCTAAGTTGCCCATCCACATGCATGCATTTTCTAGTGACATATTTAAACTGGTCTACATTCTGATGCTAATAATTGTGCTCACCAAAAGATGCTAAAGTTCTTATTAATTACTGAACCAACATTTCATAAAAAATATTAAACAACTCTCTTAGTTCTCTAATGAAAAGCCAGTTAATAATTTATTCAGTGAAGATAACATAAAGTAAAGCTTTAGTAAATATTGAAAAAATTATTTTGATTCATTTACAACTAATTTAAAGCAATCATGTACTTTAATATTCTAAATATATTGTCTTGTATAGTTTAGTACAATTATATAATGATCAATTCAAAAGCTAGATATCCCTAGTTCAAATTCAATCCTGTCATTTGTCAGTTTGAATGTCTTCTAAGGTTTGATTATTTTCTATTTCATTTATAAATTTATAATTTGTCTTAATTTTTGAAATATTTATTCAATTCATAGACTAAGAAATCAGTTACAGTCTTATGCAGATAGCACAATAAGGGAAACTTTTTATTCTAGTTCCACTAGTAAGTTTGGATAATTAATGATTACCAAGTGATTGTGTACTTTGTTTCTCAGACCAGTTTCTTGCTTTTAATATCAGTAGTGTTTGGGATTTAAAATGGAACTAATTACAAGTATGCATTTAGCAATTACTTTTAATTTTGTTTTATAATTCAAGTTTACAACCTGAAATTCAAACCACCTTAAGGTTTTGAACCCAAGCTAACCCGCTTAAATAGTTGTATAAATTTGACTCCAGCATTATGTTCTGCCTTGAATTCCAAACATCACTGATAAAGGCAAAACCAGAAACTATTCCAGAGATAGAAATTTAAATCACTAGCATCTGGTAGTCACTGATTAGATGTGATTTAAGTGATTTGTTGTTTTTATAAACTCCTGCAGATATTTCTCATTATCTCTCATTTAATTTTGGAATTATTTTATCATCAGTTCAGAGCCTTTCATGGTTTGGTGTAGTTGATAGAGCATCCGACTTGGGATCAGGAGGTCCAGGATCAATTCTGGTGCTCGAACTTCTTATGAACTCCCAAGCAATAAAGCCATATACTTTTCTTTTGCCCTCTATATTTTAGTGCAGTTGGTAGAACATCCAACTTGGGATCAAGAAGTCCCAGGATCTATTCTGGCTTACAGATCTGGTGCTCAAACTTCTTATGAAGTCTGATATCTTTTTTAAAAATCAGTTCAGAATAATTATATTGCCATTCTTATGAATAGATATTTGGTATATTTATTACATGCCTCAATAGTAATTTAACTGTAAAATATGCCTAATTCTCTTTTTACATGGAAGATTGGTTCCCAAAAATTATATGTAAAAAAAATTTGTGTAAAAAATACATTGTATACATGGAATATAAGAGATTGGCTCCAGACTTATGAAATCAATGAAATAAATATAGCTTTACTTCTCACTATATGTAAAATATATAATTGTTAATTAGAGAAGATATTAATTAGTATTAAAGTTTATCGGCTTAACATTTTCGAGGATCCATGCCTCATATTCATAGCCTTCATGTAATGTATAATAAAATATGCAAATACAAATATTCAAATAAGCTAGTATTACAAAGCCCATTTCTTCGAGATCTCGAAGCAAGTGTCCTTTCTATTAATGGCATGGATGTTTCCATTGATGTAAAATGAAAATAATTAAATAAACCATATGAAAAAATTTGTTAGAATGTTAAAATTTTTTGTATTATCAAATTTTACTTCATACACATTGAACATAAATAAAAAAATAAATTATATGAACATACATTTCATTTGAAAAATAAAACAACTTGAAAATAATAACACAATGAAACAAGTGATCAAAAACTTTAAAGTTCAAACATATCATCACTTCCACATTATAAGTATAAAAAAAAAAATTGAAATAGAAATTATTGGAATTTATTACTTTTTTTCATTTAACTTATTAATTATTTTTTTTAATTTAACAATTAACACTATCGAAAAGAGAAATTATAGGCCTCCAGAATTGTACAGTTATACTGTGCAATATCTTGCTTGTTCATAAAACAAAAAATTACCCAAGATTTTATTCGCTATCACTATTTAACAATAAACACATACATTTGTGCACAGTTGGAATACCATTGTCACTAAAACTTGGAATGTATAACTTACCATCTATTGATTTTTGACAAAATTAATAAATATAAATTTAAACAAGTTAATCAAATTTAAACAAAATTATTTTTTTTAAACATCAATACGAACAAAGAATTTTTTTTTTAAAGGAAGTATAAAAAATGCAAACAATGCATCAATACCAAAAAAAATTACTTCCCTTTCAAAACAATATGACAAAAATCTTACAATGCAAACAAATTCCTCCATTTGCAGGAATTTTTATAATAATAAGAAATAAAAAGATTAAACTTTTTTTACATTAGATGATAACAATAGACTTTTTTTTTTTTTTAGTTTTGTGACATAATCGTGATGAACTCTACCTCAGAAACAAATCTTAATTAGACACTGAATTTAAAACATTTACAATCTTTTAAAAAGGAAAATAAATAAATTATTTTATATTACTTACATAAAATTATTTAGTATTTTTAAAAAATGTTTAATAACAAGAAGACAATCTAAGAATTATTTTGAGAATGTAAGATGATTTTTTTAAGACTTCCAGGGAATAACATTCGTTTCTTCGTTCCAATCATGAATATGTCACAGCAGCTCTAATCCTAAAGTACCATTTTTTTTACTAATCATGTTATTTTAAAACAACTCATGTAAAATGATAATTTTTTTAAACTTGTATTATTTCAAAATCATGCAAAAAAATTCATAGAAAAAGAGAATTAGATGTGTATATATATTGCAACAATGTTCAAGGCTAAATGGGTTTATAAGTAATCATTAAAATCTGTCAACACTTAGACAATTCCAATATCAATAACAATCTCAATTTGCTGTCATAGTAACTTCTATTTAATAATAAAGGTGGAATTCCATCTTTATTTATAATCCAATATATTTATATAGACACTAAAGATTTCAATTTGACCATAGAAATTGGAAATTATTGATACAAAGAAGTATAAATAAATCTCCTTAAACAGATAAATAAAACCTGTTCTGAGTAGTTTAATAAATAGTCAATTACAACATTACAAACTGCAATTATAATTTTCAAATTGCACCCAAACAATTATTTAAAAAATAAGTGTAATAACACCCATTTAGCTTTGAACATTATTACACTTTAAGTAATACTTTGGGTGCAATTTGAAAATTGTAATTGCTGTTTGTAATGTTATAATTAACTATTTATTAGTCTGCATTCAGAACAGATTATATTTACCTGTTTAAGGAGGTTTACTTAAACTTCTTTGTATTAATAATTACAATCTCTGTGGTCAAGGTGCAATCTTTAGTGTCTATATAAATATATTAGACCATAAATAAAGATGGGATTCCACCTTTATTGTTAAAAGAATGTTACTTTGACAACAAATTGAGATTGTTGATCATTATTGATATTGGGATTGCCTAAGTATTGAATAATTTTAATGAAATATATTAATTATATATTTTAAGTTCTTTGTTTGAAGACTAGCATAAATAATTAACAATAGAGAACTATTATCAAATAATAATACCTTGATTATTGTCATAATTTTACCCTTTGGTAATGATCTTAAAACAATTATTTTTAATGTCTAGAGACTTTTTGTAAATATTTACTTTTTAGTGTCATTTTGATTTGTTCAGAATAAATTTATTATCTAGTTGTGTTAATAATTAGTGATATAAATAAATCAAATGATTGGCAATTATTTGCTGGACTATTTCCATAATCTAACATTAATTGTTAAATGTCTTTAGAAAAATTCATACTCTATTTAAACCTTTCAAATACATTCAACTATTAGTAATAACACATAAGTTAGTACATCACACAACATTTCAAGTGGTATTATTCTCCTCTCTTCTTCAGATGTTTCTGATTTGATTAATAGCAGTATTAGCATGAAAATCTAATCTTGGACCTTTAGAATTATTAATATTGAATTTAAGGTGTCACCCTAACAAATTAGGATATTTTGTCAGTAGAACTTTCATATACTTATCTATAAAAGTCCTCCAGGTTTCTCCACTTTTTCTTAAGATCAAGGCCCTCATTTTTTCTGACTGTTGTTCTTGGCAGAATAGCCTAGTTGGTTATAGCATCATCACAAATTCACTATTCATGAACTCCTATGCTGGTACATTGGTCTGTCCAGCAACAGCTGAAGAAGAGAGAATAATAATACTCAAATTTTATGTTATATACAGAACTGTAAATTATTACAATTGAATGTATTAGAAAAAAATTATCCAAGGACATTTAACAATTAATATTAGATATAAAATAGTTTAAAATATAATTACTATTAAAATACTATTAACACTAACTTAAACTAAATGGTTAGTTATTTTGAAGGTCATATGATATTCAAGCACGCAGGGTGAATCATATGCTGACATTTTTCTGCTGCACTAAATAATATTGTAAAGTTAATCTGTTTACAGTATTAATATTTTTACATCAAAAGGTTTGTGATAAATTATAAATTGATAAAATAATTGATTTAAATTATAGCAAAGCTAATTCATAATAAAGTGCAAATTTTTAATATTTGGAGAAGTTCTAATGAAAAAATAAATAGTACTTTACTAGATATATGGATTGCCAAAATAGAAGATGTCAATCATGTTATGATTGGCTATCAATCTAAAATTATTAATATTGCAGAATTAGATTCATTGAATGTTAGACAAACTAAGCAGCCAGAGAAAATGGTAAACTTATCATCAGAAAAAAAGGCTAACTGTTGTAAAGATGTGAGGTAAATAGATTGATTTTTGAAAAGAACCACAGTTTGTATTCCTGTGATAAAAATAGATATTATAATATAAGTATTGCTTAATATTCAAAAACAAAAAAAACATAAGGCCAATCCATTGGATATGTTGATGAAGATAAAGGAATTATTTAAGTCTGTGAAGTAATCAGTAATTGAGATGATGATGAAGTAAAAAGCATATGAAGAAATAAAAAAACCAATTGGAAAATAATATAGAAATGGTTATAAGTTGGGTAAAAATAAGAGGTGTTAAAGATTGATAACTTTTTGTAACTAAGATAGTATGACACTAATTAACATATATGGTATATTAATGAAAAGGTGACTGATTTTCTCTCCAAATATGCCATATCTAAATTAGCATGTGCAATGCAACAAAATAGTTTAGCTATTCACCACAAAAATTTTAAGGTGATACATGTCTGGATCACTAGTTATGACATGAAATATGACTGTTTTATGCCTACATAGATTGTCTTCAATTTTCTCCCTGCATTACAAAACTTGTAAACTATTTGAAAATATTCTTGTAACTCTTGGTTTTATTATCACAGTTTATTTAAGTGTTTTAGTAACAGTTATTATTCAGTTTAAAACAAAATTTACTATTAGCATTTGTTCAATTGTGAGTTAAACTATAAAATATATTGTCACTTTTCATGTCATAATTCATGATCCAGACAAGCTAATATCTTAAAGTTTTTGTGGTGAATGCCTAAACTATGTTACTGTGTAACACATGTCGATAGAGATATGTCACTGCAGACAGCTTGGAGAAAAAAACCAATCACCTTTTCATTGAGCCTATATAGTTTAAAAACCATAATAGAATAGATTTCAATTAGATTGTGTTTTTATATTGCTGCAATACTTTATTAAATGTAAAATTTAATAATACTTTTATTGAAATAATTTAATTTAAAATTTATTGGATGTAATGAAAACATATTATCTTAACTCTTGTTTTTTTTTTTTATATTGATACAGCATCTTTACAATAGCAAACAAAAATGATCAATTGGAAGATTTTTTTGTCCACTTTTTTCTATTAATGTTCTTTAAAACTTAGCAAGTAAAGACTTTTTTTGATAAGATCAGCTAATTATTTTTTTTTAAGTTTGCAATTAAAGTTTTTAGTTGCTATTTTTAAAGAAAATGAAAATCATGAATTAAATATAATATTTATCATAAATTAAGACAAAATGCAAAAATTGTGCTGATGTTAATATTTACTGAACTTGTGTCTTATTTAGATTAATACAGAGGTAGAAAACTGGACTTTAGATCTCATGATCCATGGATTGCAACCCTGGTGTGTAACTTCTGGTCCTTAAAGTTTTTATAAACTCCCGAGTAATAAACTATTTGATTAATTAAAAAAAGCATTACCTTTTAAATTTACTTTAAAATATATGTGAATTAATTTATTTATTATACTATGTACTGTTGTGGAAGAAATTACCCTTCACACATGCATTAGAAAATTGACATGCACTACTAGTTTCTTCACAATATTGTATATATATATATAATTAATTAATTATTACTATACTATCTTTATTGTTTGGGACTTACTCATATTTCCTAAAGAGTTTATAGGTGGCAGGCCCTTCAAATGAGAGTGCCAATTGTGAATAATCAATAAATAACTAATTAATGCTTATGACACAATATTTTTCTTTTCTGTTTGTCTTCATTCATTTTAGTTAGAAAATGACCAAACATCATGAACATCTCATATTATCAATCATGTTTGTATACAAACTAAGATTATAAGGTTTTATATTTGAGCAACTATAATTCCATTATCTAACTACATGCAAAACAATTTTTATTTTTTGTTTGAGTATGTTGTGACTTATTCACAAAACAGCGCAAACAAAATGGAATCATACTGAAACTGGATTTGGGATAGAAGTTTCAACATGATAAAAGATTTTATGTTTAACAGCTCTATTTTACAATATCCTGACTACTATGAGAGAGGAAGTGATCTTAAAAAAGATATTTAAAATGATCTAACTTATGGAATCTGGTTAAATCACTATACCTGGCAGCTATTCAAAAGAAGTGGTTAAATAAAGTAAGTATATATACTTAACTATACTTTCTAAATATAAGTACATGAAAAGTACAAATTTTGCCTTCTTTGTACTTTTCCAGACTTGAATGAAGGATAGTATTTGTAGTTAAAGAATTATCAAGATTTAAAAATAACTTTGCTGAAACTCATCTTCCATAAAAATGAAGCTAAACTGAACAACTGCCATTATGTTTGGATTTGTAGATTATAAAAAGACATTTGTTTCTGTAAGCATTTATTCAGTGATTTAAAACATTGGATTATCAAGGCATACATCTATTGTCATATTCTGAAGAATATTTATAAAAAATGCAACATCAACAATTAGATTATATAATGATATTAAAAAGTTGAACATTGAGGAGGGTGTAAGACAGAGTGATTCCATATCTCCAAAACTTTTACAGGAATTTTGCAAGAAGTATTTTGTGGGTTAAAATAGGAAGCTAAAGGAGTAAAAGTAAATGGAAATAGTCATTTAGATTTTGCAGTTGATGTAGTTCTTTTTACATATAATGCTTTAAAGCTTCAGGAAATGTTGCAAGAGTTATCAGATAAAAGTAAAAAAATTAAATTAAAGGTAAGTATTAAAAATGTCGAAAGTAATGTTCAATGGATTTTCTTTAAAGAAGAAAATGGCGATTGATCATGATGAGTTAGAAGAACTAGGTCATTACTACTGATGGAAACTTTATGGATGAAATAAATTACACAATTAAATTGGTTAGAGTGCTTTTGGAGAAATATCATAATACTAAAAGGAAATATGCCTATGTGTTTGAAAAGGTTTTTAATAAATGTATTTTACCAATTCTTACTTATGGACCTAAGAATTTGACACTTATCAGAAGAGCAATACCAGTGACTTCAGACTATTCAAAGAAGTGTGGAGAGATGCATAATAGAAGTAACAAGATGACATCAAAAATGAAATGCATGGGTGAGAGAAGAAACAGATGTTACTGACATCATTGAAAGAATTAAGAGACTGAAGTGGAGTTACTGGACATATTGCTAAAAGATATAATCATGAACGGATTGTTGAAATCTTAAACAGATTTCAAGAGATTGTAAAAGATAGAAAAAGACAACCTGTGAGATGGATTGTACTGGGTTGATGTGGAGAAAAAAGACTAAAGATTAAAAAAGATGGATAGAACTTGGAGAGAACTTCATCCTTCAGTGCATCAATAATGGTTAAAAATGATGATGATGATGACTCATAATGTTATGTGTGATCTAGGATTTAACAAGAAGATTATTTTCTATTCCCAAAAAAAATGGAAATGTATTAAGATGTTACTTTCAAAGATTGGGCTCAGTTTGTACTGTAATTGTTATTTTTTGCATTATTCTGAGAATTATCCAGAAAGATATCTTCAATACTAATCAATTCCATAAAGCAAAAAGTATTACTGTGATCAGCAATAAATTTTCCTGAAGAGATAGTTATTATTATTTTTAAAAATGATTAGTTGCTTGGGAGTTTTGTGACATTGAAATATCAGAAATGACAAGTTGAGCTTCAATCCAGTAGACTTTATCTCTAAGGTCTGTTACTTTACCATTGCACTAAACTGTTAAGAAAATAATCAAATGCTTAACAATTTAAAAAATTAGTACAGTGGTAGAGATATAGGCTCAAGAGCTAAAGTTTTTGGATCAAAGTTCAACTTGTCACTTCTGGTTGTTGAACAATTATATGACTGTTTAAGTGATTAACTATTTGATCTTTGCTCTATTTGATTTGTTACAATGATAAAGTGATAGATTTGGGAAATAAAGATTTCTGGATTCAATGTTCAATTTGTCATGTTTGGTGCTTAAATGTCATGTGACTTCCGGGGGGACAAAACCTCAATTATATTATATCATCGTTACATTGTAATAAATAATTAGAAGATTAAAAATACTTATACTATTCATTTTTTTAGTGACAACAATTTTAAACTATTTCTTTACATAATTAGGATTAGTAACCTGATTTGACAAAATTACAAACTTGATAGATTGGATTCTGAGATTTTGTAGTAAGATTAAACTGTATGTTTATTAATACTATTTATTAATCATTCATTAGACTAGAAATTCTCCAATAATGAATATTTCTGTAGTGTAATTTTCAATACACTTCTCTCACACAAAGTAGGGATTAGTTTCTATCCACTTCTAACTCCTTGTGGAAGGATATAATCATAAACATATAACCAACGATATGTGGAAAAAGATCTCCGATACCCAAGATGCACATTTTATGCTAAACCAGCAGTCATTAGTTGGCTAGACTACAATCTCTTATCCATATCTTTATCATCCCAGTATATATATATAATTATAATATAAATAACGGATATTTTTATTTATTTTATATATATATGGATAGCAAATTACTACAGTTTAATTGATATGTGTCAAATGTGCTGCCCTTGCAACTTTAACACAAATACTGAATAAATATAAAGATGTGTGCAAAAGATTGTGGTCTGGGTTAATTACTGAGTGCTGATTCAGCATGAAATGTGTATCTTGGGGGTCATAGATCTTTTTCACATGTTTTTGATCATTTGTTTATGATTACATCCCATCACAAGGTATTAAAGTGTATAGAAACCAGTTCCTACCTTGCATGAGAGTGATATAGTGAAAATTACACTACAGAAATAATATTCATTATTGGATTATCTCTAGTCTAATGAATTATTATTAATATACTTTCATTAACTGCTTTGCATTAAAGTTGTGAGGGCAGCACATTTGACACTTATCAATTAAACTATAGTAATTTGATATATATATATATTGTAACCGTTCGATTGTTGTCCCAACTACATAATATCACCAAAACATAAGTGCGCTAAGTATTGTAACCTCGATCACCGATCAATTCCCGCTGCACATTGTCAGCTATTAAGAGCTGTAACCAAAAGCATATCATGCTATCTATATTATGCACCAAAGACCACAACCAACATCTGGAGCAACTTACCACAGACCAAACCAATGATATAACATAAACTTTTTATGATTTAATTTGATCGCAGCCAGGGTGTACCGCGAAGACCTATCATAGTAGTATGATAAAATACATTAAACAAATTATAAGTATATAATGTTATTATCTTTCAAACCTTAATTTGCGATTTTCATTGTATGAGACCCGATGACCGACCATGTACAAGATGGCATAATTTGTGGAACTACATAAGATTATGAAATTTTAAACCATCTATATGATTTTTAATACAAATGCTAGTCCAGGTAAAGCTTTGCAATAAATAAACATAAATACTTGGGTTCTTTTTTTATAGTTTACTATATCACTGAGACTCTTATTATACTGACAAATGACAATTTAAAAACGTTAAGTAAATATATTCAATCATGTCATTATCTGGTAAATCTGTTTACAGGTTTAATAATCAATTTATATTGTATACTAGAATCAACTACGCAAAGCTAAAATGATGGAAAAGGTAAATGGGATTTTATTGTACCTTACACATCATAAACTACCAAAGACGAAAAGCATCCAAATGTTTTCTCAAAATATCACTAAACTCTTATATCATGTTGACTATAGTATGTACTTCAATGTATGCTCTATCCAAGGTTTATGATTTCTGATTTTACGAATGACAAATAGCAACGGCACAGTAAGTTTAATTATAAATCAACGTTTATTTACAAATTTATGAATAATAAGTAATTAATTCTAATGTTATAATTAAAGACATAAATAAACAAATAAAATAAATAAATTATAATTCCATCAACTTTCTTCAATAACATATCATAGGTACGGTTTTTAAAAACCTAATCATACCTTATATTTCAATTTGATATAATGAATGTATCAAGGAAATTATACTAAATTCAACATCAACTCGTGAAACATCTAATGTCATTTCCAGATTCAATAAATCTATACCGTAAACCTATAATAATATAATAAATAACATTATATCTGTAGGATTTAGCTATAATGCAATTATTAAATAAAGTGAAAATTTAAACTTACATTCAGGTAAATAATAATCAACCAACAGTTAATTATTATGAGGTAACTTGAATAGAATGTCCTGCTACAATTTAATAATCTAACTTATAAATTATACTTACAAACGGAAGAAGATGATTTAGCAGAATAACTAAAATACTTTGCCCAACTTATATCTATGAAGTAAAACCATATTCCTGTGGATGCATTCATCTACACATAGGAATTAAATAACATTAAACACTTTGTGGATTTATACACCATCATAAAGTAATAAGTATAATTACACAATTCTGCGGATTAACCACCAGCACAGGAATGAGTGTAAAATACAAAAAATGGAAATTAAGTAATCTGCGGATTAACCACCGGCACAGATTAATGCCTTTTAACATTATAAAACAACATTACTATTTACTTCACATTAAAGTGCAAAATCATCCTCCTCAGTTATTCTGACCATTCAGAAAACACTAACATTTTAGCAAATGTGGGTTCTTGCATAATAAAATGTTACGCTAATCAAGACAACTAATGTACTAACTTATCTTGCTTAAGATAAAACATATGTAATATAATATAAGTAATATTAGTATAGGAATAGAAATCTGGAAAGACTCACAAAATACCTCATAAAAATTGATACATCTCATAAATTCATTTAGTACTTTTCAAGCTTTTTCGCAAGCGCTATTCTCTTGAATAAGTATTTTATTCAACCCCTATTAATTTAAACTTAATAAAATATAACTTATGAACTTCACATGCAAGTTCATCTAACGATAAAATTAAAGTAATGCATTATTCATCAAATACATAAAATCTAACAGGTGTGTGTGTGATATAAATTAAATGTATAGCATATTATAGTTCAATACATGAATTCTAGCAGGTGTGTGTATCACAAATTAAATTGTATAGCATTTTATAACTACAAATATGATCCGTGAAATCCATGTACGATGTGTCGAACAATAAATATACGAAGTAATAGCTACAATTATAGTTGAATTCCATACATGTAATTTTATCCATTTGTATTTGTTATTATAAGCACTATTAGATTAACGATTTTACGTGGCTCCATAAACATGAAACAATTCCAAAACATGACACGCAGAGTTTAAATGAAAATGTTTTTTCATAAGTTATTAATTTCTACATTTCTCTATTAAAACTGTTCCAAGTTTATCACATCCATGCTAATATTTATTTATCCACGCTTAAATCTAGGAATACTAATTATAGCAATTAATTTAATCATTCCAAACTGACGATAAAATTAGAAAATAGCTTTGATTAATTATTTGAAGACTGTTTTTATTATCCAAATGGTAAACAAATTAACTAGAAAATATATTACTGGCATTGCAAAGTTAAATATCAATCAATACTATATTTTTTATTAAAATTATAAACGGAAATATTAAACTATGTTAATAACTTTAACATTTTACTTTAATTTAAACTTCTTTTTAAAAAGCAAATTTTCATATTTATAAAACTTCTGTAATTAAAATACTTATTTAATTTTTCCAAATTGTAGAATAATAAATATTTTAAAACATACCAAAATCTTGCAATTAATTCTGCTTTTAAACTGGAAAGCTCCGACATATTTCAAATGTAATATTGGAAAATTATTACTGGCGATTTGATCCACCTGGCTAGCCGACTTGAACAGACTTTTAAATTTAGCAATTCATCTTATTATTAAATACCACTATGTTATTTTTACGTTTATAGAAAACTTTGTGGTAATCCGTTTACTTGTTAACTATTTTAAAATAAGCTTATCATATTTACACCATTTGCATTTTACCATTTTCTTTTCTTTTTCCCCTCAAAAGCAACACTATCAGACGATCTTTTTTTTTAATTCGCGCTTCTTTCTTTTTTACATTGAAACGCATACGTAATTACTGTATTTATTTTTAATAATTAAATTTAGTTGAACAAATGGTTTTTTTAATTCAATGGAAATAATTTTTAAGACCATTTTAAACAAATAAAATTTATTATTATTTTTAATAATATTTTACCAAATCTAATGTGTTGTCAAAATTTTTTAAAAAGTTAAACATTTTGATATGAATTAGTATATGGAAAGAAGCAATTTAAATTTATTAAAATAATATAGACAACAAGTAAGGCAAAATATTACCCATTCTCTCTAATAAATTATTTTGAATATAAGAGAGTAATCTGTTCAAAGTGCAAATCAAGCCAATCAAATCACCAAAAGAAGACAGAGAAATTTTTATACCAGTTACATCAATTATTATATTTTATACTAAAATATATGGTTACAATATATATATATAACAATGATAAAGATATGTGTCAGAGATTTTAGTCTGGGGCAACTGATGAGTGCTATTTTAGCATGAAATATGCATCTTGGGAGTCAGATTTTTCCATGTCTTTGGTCATGTGTTTATAATTGCATTCCTCCACAAGGTATTAAAAATGGATAGAAACCAATCCCTACCTTGTGGAAGGGTGGTACAGTGAAAATTACACTTCAGAAATATTATTCATCATTAAACTGTCAGTTCCTATATCAATATGGACCCTGCTTTACTAATAATGAAGCGTGATCAAATTGTATGTTAAATTTATTTTTGCATCTCAGTTTAGAGGTGCATCATAAAAAATAAATCCCTTTTCATCTATAATATATATGCCCTGAATAGATTAGTGCAGTGGTAGAGAGGCAGACTCTGAAGCTCAAGATCTATGGATTATGATTCCAATTGCTATCTCCAGTGTTGAACTTCTTATGAACTCTTGAGCGATAAAATCATTTGATTTGATTTTATTACCAACATTTTTTTACGTGTGATTAGTGTTTCAGCACTCATATGACTAATTCAAATTATGTCTGGGTCTTTTCCATCCAACTAACAATAGCTACATAATTTTTACTATGGATTGCTATTTTGATAGTTGTTATGTCAAACAAATCCTTACCAGACTTAGATATACATTTTAACCAACTAAGTCACATTTCTTTACACCAAAGAAAGAATTGAAATTTCTTTATTGCATATTTCAGAAGGTAATACACTTCTAAAAAAAGTATCTTAAAAATGAAGATATGGTTTATAATTGTCTATTAATGAGGAGATATCTTACTTTTTCCTTAAATCTTATTAATTTTATAGATCTGTAAAACTTATTTGTTGTAGATAGTATATATTCTCAGGCTGAAAAATTGATAATTTGCACATTTTTTGTTCATTTGTATAAAAGTTGAGTCCTCTGCATTACGATAAGTGGGTTAATTATGTGATGAAGTACTATACTGCAATCAAGAAACAATACCTCATTATCATCATAATTTTTTTTTACATATGTCATAGCATCGGCCGGGACGCGAACCCACACCTGTCTGCAACCAACTACTTGCTTGCAAGGCGGGTGCGATGACCTCTCGGCTAACAACACTTGACTTATCATCATAATTTAGTTTAGCATTTTCCAATTTTAGAGTATTGGACTGTACTCTATTATTTAGTGGTTTTACCTGCTTTGAACAGTAAGTATCCTTAGCAAGCTTATAATGCATGTTATTTAAGTTTTTAAAACTAGAAAAATTCAAAATGCTTTTAGCTCTACAAACAAAAATAATAAATAAAAGCAAGAGGACAATTTGTATAAATTAGTTAATTAATAATAAAGATTTTGCCTTTGGCAAACTAGACAAGTTTCCCCACTTTGAATATTTAAACTTTTTCAATATTTTTTTTTGTTCCCCCCCTCCCCCTTGAATGATTTTATTTTAGATTTATATTTAAAAAACTACTCAAATATGCATTTTTTAGATTATACAAGAATAATAAGACCCCAAAAAGCAAAAATTTTATTTGAATAAAAGAATTGTAAAACTAATTTAAAGATAACCATCAACCAGTGCTTTAGTAAAATATTACAGTTATATTATTCTGAGTAGTTAAATACAACACCGTGGTATAGAGCGATAAAGTTATTGTTTTGTTATTTCCGTTACTCAAACATCTTATGAATTCCTGAGCAATAAAACATCATCATCATCATCATCATCATAATAATAATAATTATTCAATTTATAAGTAATCAATAACTTGCAAAGCCAGACCCGTTTCCAGTAATTAGACAATGAAGAATATTTACATAATGAGTAATTACATAAAATTTAACTTAATAATCTTGATATAGTTTTTTGAATTCTTTAAAGTCTAATGCAAAATTAACATCAATAAACATGTTATTATATTCATTTTGTATTCTATAAAGAGCTTCATTTCTTATACATGCACACCCACTTAATAACTGATAAAATAGTGATTTCTATCATGAAAAGTTGATATTTTATACAATATATTAGTTATTCTTTTGTACAGCTTTACAAAGTGGTTTTTAGTTCTTTTCTTAATTTAATGGCAAACACCATAATCATAGTTCTCATGCTTGATGTCATTCCTGTTTTATTTATAATCCCTCTTAATTATTCAGCAACTATATGAAACATGAGAGCTATCAAAAGTGTACCCAGTTAAATTAAGAAAATGAATAAAAACTGTTTGTAAAGCATACACACATGTGTACTCAAAAGAATTAATTGTACAAGTGATGGAAAAATTAAAAATTTATTAATCATTGAATCATCCAAAGTTATTGTGCCATTTACTAATTTATATTAAAAAATCATATCAGATAATAATCTCTTGTTGTGCATGTCATTATATTGTTAATAATAATAACAGTACTAGCAGTAATAGCATTAGTACCAATAGAAGCAGTAGAAGAAATAGTAACAGCAGTAGATGCAGTAACAATAGTAGTAATAGCAGTAGCATTAGTAGTATTAAAACTATTATTAACAATATATAGTATTCTTTGATGTTCTTCCAGGAATACAAACTAGCATATTTTGGAACATACAAAAAAAAGTTGAATTATCAACAATATAAGAAAAAATACAAATCAAAAGTTACTACTAATTCAAATTATGACATCTTAAAATCTTCCAATGTTTACATGTTAATATATTTTGCCTTATTGTATTCAAACATCAGACAGTTATTTTTTTAATTTGAGGTATTAAGTTTTATTCCTTCTATGATATACATTTAAATTAAATTAACTTACAAATTATTCAATTAACATAAATTTAACATGATTTCTTTTATTTATGCATTCTCAATAAGCAAATATATTTTTTGAATTAACTTGGGCTTCATTTCCATAAATAATCAGTAAAGGAGGTTGGTTTAGTCAAAATTCATATTAAGGGGTACAATTTGTATTTTCCCAATGTTTGCTAAAGTGGTGGTGAACATCCATTAATCTAAAGAAAGTCAAATATTTTAAATTAATAGAATGTATAAATGATTGATGGAGTGTTTTTCTTCTCCATCTAACTTTAAGAAAAGCCTTATTTGATATTTTGGTCAAGTTGTGGGAAATTTCATACTAAACAATGGGTTTTGAATATGGCATTGGGAATGAACAATCTTAGCACAATGTACCTCACAGATTCATCTTTTACTCTCCTATGCTTCATGAACAGTTGAGTATATTGATGTTTAACACAATTGAAAACAAAAACAAACATTTACAAAATGGATGATATATTAGAGACAAAAGACAAAAAAAGAGTTTTTGTGCTGGAATCATGCAATAAACACAAGGATTGCAATTTTTATTTATTGTATTGGAACTTACATTTTACAAATCATTTATTTTTGACTTAGTGAACTATTTAAATGATCTGGTTGTTTAAAATGCACATTTCATGCTAAACTAGCACTCATCAGTTGGCCCAGACCACAATCTCTTACACACATCTTTATCAATGTTCTGTACAGATATATATATATGTACTGAACATTGATAAAGAGATGTGTAAGAGATTGTGATTTGGATCTGGTTAATTGTCTAATAACAAATCTTGGATTTTCAAAACATGCTCACATTTTCTGAAAAAATATTCTTTATTTATTTTAATCTCTATTTTAACCTAATTTTATTACGACCAAAAAAAAACATCCAAGTTTATCCAGTAGTATTAAATTATTTGAGTAAAGAAATAAGAGCTGCAAAATAATGATAACCTACTTAGATTTAATTATGGGCACCTTTTATTTTCAAACAGAATAAGATTATATTAACATTTTAAAATGTTGGATCTATATGATAATTTCTTGCTTCTATTTAAATGAATTTTTAAACTTCTAAAAACACTGTTTTATAACTGGACATGCATCCAAGGATAAAAGAGATTGCTCCAGGCAGAAAAAAAAATAAATGCATCCATTAGCTACTTGGGTGTATAAAGATTCCTGGAAACTATTATGCATGTAAAAGGATTAAAGCTAGTTTAGAATCTAATTGGTAATATTAGTATCGCCAAAAAAAGTCCTAAACTATAAAGATAAATGAAAATCAGAGCACAGAAATATATCGATTAAAAATCAAGAAAAACAAAACAATTTATACTGATCAGTAAATGGGTATCTAGTAAGAATATAAATATTTGAATTAATCTGGGTTGCTAAGAATAATATTAATATGCTGGCTATAAAAGTGGAATTATAGTTTAATGTCATTGTCACTACAGATGGGTGAGAGGTCATACTCTTATGGACATTGATAGCCAATTGTTTATTTTTACTATATCTCTTTCTAATATCATTACAGATTTCAGTTGTAAATTGATTTAGATTTAATCTTGCAAAGATAAAAATAAATTGAGCTACAGTCCATAAATATTATTTAATTTGTTAGGAGTAAATTTGTGTTTCTATCTATTGTTGGTTAACATTATATTCAGTTTACATGATATTTTCTTGATACTTAGATGAAAAGTCAATCTCAGTTTTTTGTACTATGAGGGATAAAATGTCAATATTTAAAAATAATTTCACACTTTTTATATTATTAAGAGATTTATCTATTTTGAAAAACATCTCTTTCCTGAAGTCAAATCAATATCATCAGCATAGATTCATTTCCTATATTACATTTCTGTAAGATCACTGAAAAATGTTTTAAATAAAGAAGATGAGGAAACTAAAGTCTGTAGAAAACTTCTATTGGAGAGCAATTTTTATCAAACTGCATTAATAGTTATTTTGCATTTTAGAATTTTAGAGACTTTTAAGAGATCATTTTTTCAAACAAAATCATAAGACAATGCAGATTGTTCTAAAGGCAGAGGATTTTAAAGATTTGTTACCTTTTTTGGATCATTTTGCCTTACATACATAAATTTTTGGAATAGTTTTTGTATGAATAATGTTGACAAATAGATTTGTCAACATTGCTTTGGCATTAGATCCTACATTTTTTAGCAATTCAGGAAGTATATTTATCTGAAAACTAATTTTCAGTCATCAAAGAAGGTAAATCTAAAAGAATATGTTATCTTTAACATTATTTGCCTTACATATCTTACTGTTACTAATATAAAGTGATTCAGTCCTTAAATGGAAAGAAGTCTTCCAATTATGCAAGCTAAATACAAAAAAGACAAAGGACAGAAAATATGTTAATAAATTTTTGAATAATTAAAAAATCTAAATACTAAAAAGAAATTAGAATGTGATTTATATTAAATCATAGTCTCTGATAAATGCTTGAACCATAAAAATATCTTACTGTTTTTATGAAAATTTTCTAAATATTTGGATTAAGAGCTATAGCTAAAACACGCTGTAAAAAAGTTGTGCTTTCATATGAAAAGGACAATTAAAGCTGCATATTATTATCTATCCAATTTTCATACTGAATAAGCAATAAAAAACTAGAATGTAAAAAGGGTATTTGTTTTTAAGATGATGAAAAAATAATAATATTCAAGGAACTGATATTTACATTTATACTCTAAAAATAGCAAAGAAAGTTTTGAAACTGATGATAAATGTGATTAAATGTGAAGGTATCAAAATTCTGATATCAAAAACGTTATGAGATGAAAACATAGAAGTAATTCATTTACAATAATCCAATTTTTTTTTTTTTTTGCATATTTTCACTGTTTTGGCTGAAACTTCAACCTTTGTGAGAAATTTGTTTCATCTATATAAAAAAATAAAACAGGTATGTAATGAAGACTGCAGATTTAGATAAATCAGAAAAAGAAAATTGTTTAAAAAGTGTAAAAAGAAAAGTTGGTATTATTCCATTAAAATTAAGCATTTAAATAATAAATAATATATTTCAGAGTAATATGTAACAGCGTTGCAGTGAAAGGCCTAAGAAAGAATTTCAGTATAAATATTTCTTTCTAAAAGCAAAGATCAGAATGTTCTAAATTTATAAAATCATTTATTTTTATGAATACAGAGCTGGACACTGAAATAATAGAAAAAATATTGATGTTTTTAAGCTGAATGTTTTGGTGAACACAATGAAAGTAAGAAAAACAGATAAGTTAATCCTTAATCAGATTAGGACTAAATGTTCACTTAATTTACAAATAATCTTATTTGTTTATATGGTCAGGTGATCTCACTTATTGAAAAAGACATAAGATCACATAAAAGTTGAAAGTAAAATAAAAAGAGATGATTATCAAAATACAGATGGAGTCAACTATCATAAATGTTTTAAGAGATCTGAATTTTCAAAAAAATAATAGAATATTTTGAAGAAGGACCATTCATAGGATTACTAGGATTAGTTGCATTCTATCTAAGTATTCTCACAAATTAATTTATTTTACCCTATAAAAAAATTAAAGGGAATTGAAGAGAGATATGAAAATTTTTGAATACAATTTCTTTGCACCGTTTTTATCATCAGATGTTATTAAAATCAAAGTAAGAAAGTTAGGCAGTCAATTATCTATTGTAAGCAGAAAAAAAAAGATTAGATAGCAATTCTTTGAACACTTGTTAAGAATATACTTGAATTGAAAACCTAGTATAAAAGATCAGCTTGAAAACTATTGGGAAAATAACTGTGAAAAGAGATGATGATTTAAATATATATAAAACACTGAAAGTAATACAGAGTAATAGAAAAAAATAATTCTATCTTGTGAAACTCTTAAAACCTGGAAAATAATAATAATATAAGATAAATGGAGAATTGTGTTATTGTTTCTTTTATTTTATATTTTTATATTCTTTGATTAGTTTGGACTATGTCTTTTGTGAATAATTAGCAGTTTGTTAGTCAAAAGATATCAGATTAATCTAAAAAATTCTCTATGTTATGTTTAAAGAATATTATGCAAATGTATGTAAATAAAAATATGCTTGTATTAGTTATTATTATTGGTATTATTACTTTTATTTTATTTACTTTTTACTGATCTACAGTTTTCATCAAAGCTAAAAATATAATTTTAATACTAACAGTGAAATTCATTATTAATACATTTATATACAATACTTTAACAATAAAACAGGCAAAACTCTCTATATGTATTACCACTCAGTGCTATCCAGAGTAATCAATGGATGCCAGAAGGTTTGTGCATAAAATCCCCATCTAGTCCCTACTCATCCAATATCCTCAGACTAGTTTCTGGCTTGTGGTATTTGTCAGTGAGCCTTGGATAATGCCAGACTACTCATCCAATATCCCTAGACTAATTTCTGGTTTGTGGTCTTCATCAGTGAGGATCCTTGGATATTGGGGATATTGGATGAGTAGGCACTAGATGAGGATTTTATGCACAAGCCTTCTGGCATCCACTGATTACTCTGGCTTGCCATATCCAAGGCTCCTCACTGACAAAGACCACAAACCAGAAACTAGCCTGGGGATATTGAATGAGTAGGCACTAGATGGGGATTTTATGCACAAGCCTTCTGGCATCCATTGATTACTCTAGCTTGCATGGAGTGGCAATACATATAGAGAGTTTTGCCTGTTTTAATAAGTTAAGAGCAAATATAAGAAATAGTAATAATGTGGTGTTTATTTACTTTGTCAATGAATAGAAAATTAATTTTTAAATAAATTTAATAATTTAAACCAGAAATTCCCAACCTTTTTGATCCCGTTACTCTCTTGGCTTTTAGTAAATTATCTGGTATTCACTATTCGTTATAATAAGAAATAAACAGTAATTAAGTTTTTATAAAAGGTTTATTCTGCTTTTTGGTCCGCATATACTTTTAGTTTTTAGTAAATTATCTAGCACCCTTTTTTCATTATAACAAGAAATAAACAGTAATTAAGCTTTCATAAAAGCTTTATTTGTTAAATAAATCCCGGAATTTTTAGTTATCAGATCCTGTAGTGAGTCCATATAAAAAAGAGACCTGAAATGTTGCTAGTATGGTTGAAAGATAGTGTTAACATGAAATTTCCTAAAAATGTTGACAACAAAACTGCTTTTAGAATATATTAATAGTGTAATACACTTATTTGCCTGATGTTCATTGTACATCTTGGATAAACTTCCCATACCCTCTGGGATTACAGGTACTGCAGATTGGGAATCCTTGATTTAAACAATTATGTATGTATAACCTATTTACATATATACAAATATATATGGCCATATATAATTGTGTACAAATATATAACTAAGAAATTAAAACTTAGTTACATTCATTGTAAAGCATTTAATATACTCTTAAAATAATAAATAATAAACAAAATTAAAAAATTTTAATGATAAGACTATAGATCAGTCAAAACTGTAAGTAAGGAAATATAACAGAATTGGGTACTTTGATATTATTCCTGCTATGACATATTACTCTGGTGATGTATTATTCTAAGTTTGTAAAATGTTTAAAATAACACCTTCAAAGGATGTGCAAACAAAGTTAATTGATAAAATTTGTCTATAGATCTTGTGGAGGAAATTAAACATACTGAAAATTTAAAATAATACATCATTGGAGTAATATGTCAAACCAGGTGTAATATCAAACTTCAAATCTAAAAAAAAAATAGAGACACATATTCATTATGGAAAAAAGAAAAAATACATTACGATACTAAATAAAAGCAGATAGTTATGAGATCTTTTTTTTACTGCACTTCATGCCATCAAAACCAAACTGTCCTGCCCAGCATAATACAGCACTTTGTGCTATCATTAACACTCATCATGTGCAATATCAAACTTCAAATCTAGAAAATAAATAACATCTTATTTCCAATGATGGAGAGATATATTAATTATGGAGAAAAGACAAATATGATAAAGAATCCTGTAAAGTTTTTAAACTGCGAACTTTAACATTAAATTTTAGCTTTACATTTTTTTTAACCTTAAAAAAAGGCAAACTATAAGATGAAGTTTTAGCTTTATTTAAAAATGGTGAACTATAACTTTAACCTTAAATTTATACATATATAATTTTAGCAAAAAACAAACCCACAAATATAAAAAGTTTTAATTGTAAATATATTTTTAAATATAAAATTATATTACTTACAAACAATGTGGGAGATGTATTATATTGTGGGAGAAAAAATCATTGTGGTGGACTGAACACAACCAGCATTTTACAACTAGATGTGCTATATATGTAAAATTTGGTAAATATATATATTTCACATAGTTAGTGCCAGGATAGGTGGTATGACATCATAAAGGAAACTGAATAATTATTACGGATCAAACACACAGTAGATAATATAAAGTAGTAAAGAGATAAAGAGAGTAAATATGGGGAACTGGGAAATCATCATCATTCCCATAAAATAATTAATCAAATTAAATATAAAAGAAATGATCATGAGAGACCAACAAAGAATAAATTAACTATAAGTTCACCTTGCATTAACTATTTTATAAAAGTTAGTATGGCTGCCTCTCATTCATTTGAAATTAAAATTGCTTTGTTTTCTTTTAAAATTGTGGGAAAACCAAATGGACTGTGAAAAATGCTAATACCATCATTCTCTGCAGTTTGACTTCCTTTTTAAAATGGTGTATGGCATGTTAAAATCAGACAAAATTCTGATTTTTATTAATATTTCTAATAATAAGTTGTTTTTTCCTGCTCAATTTATTAGATTGTATAGAGAAAACAAAGGTGTAAATATTTCAACAACCAAAGTTAATGATAAAATGGATTCAACATGCTTCAAATATTTTGCAATTTCAAAGTCTTCATCCTGAAAATAAATTTATATTGGATATTATAAGTATTAGTTTTAGATTTATTATTATTATTTTAATTTTTATTATTATTTGATAAATGTATAATTTATTAATGTGTTTGTACTAGTGTGTCTGTGTAGTATATGAATTATACTTATATTCAAATATAACATAAGTAGTGATTTATGTACAATGTAATTTTTGGGTTCTGATCCAAGTTCAAGGCAACCTTATTTTATAGACATAATGACTCTCAAAAGATTTAATAATTTATTAGCATGTCTGTATTTGTATTAGTGTGTATTAGCATGTCTGTTAGTATAACAAGTAATGGTTGTTTTTGCATCGAGTGCAATGTAGGCTTTAAGACTGATTATCAGATGCAAAGAAAAATTGCAGATGATGAAGCAATCACAAATTTACTGGACATAGTACTATGTGACAATATAAACTCTTAAAACCCATAATGATAGGTTTCAAGTGATGGGTGTGTGATGATGGTCACAAAGGTTATGTATACCACATGAAATTGTATGAAGGTAAAGAATCAAATCCAGATTCTTGCTTATGTATTTGAGCTATGCAGTAAGTAGTTTAGCCATATTTTGCATCCCATTATTTTTAAGTCCATAGTTAGCAAATCAGCTATATGCAAATAAATTATATCTCTGTGGATAATAAATATAACAAGTAGTATCACTGGTTGCCAAAAAATAAAATAAAGAAGTATCATTTTATTATTGATACAAAAGTGGCCTTCAATTTCTAGTTTTGGATAGAAAAAATTGTATGATTACAAATCATATCCACCTTCTAGAAACGATTTATTTTGTATCTTTTATTATAATGAATTTTTACTTATAGACCTGAGATTTTTTAT
This sequence comes from Epiperipatus broadwayi, assembly GCA_028023455.1. Lineage (NCBI taxonomy): Eukaryota > Metazoa > Onychophora > Udeonychophora > Euonychophora > Peripatidae > Epiperipatus > Epiperipatus broadwayi. The sequence goes on from JAQFVV010000037.1 coordinate 3,061,940, forward strand.
GGGTACAGATAAAATAGAATTCTTATGCTACTACTTTTGTAATTTGAAGTTATGTATTTCTCAAGTAAAAAGTATTATATATGTTTGATGAGATTTTTGGGTCAAAAATTATCATGAAGATGTAATTTAAACTTAGTTAATGATAAATAAAATTATGAAAAATAATAAAGTAATATTTTTTCAGATATTAAATTTTTTCTTCTTTTTAATGATAATACTACTTGTCTTAGTCTTATTTTTTCCTTATTTTCTAGTTTCTATCAATTAAAGCTTTTGCCTATTATTAAAATTGAGTTATTGTAAATGGTCTCAATCAATTTTTAAAATAATAAATTTTAAAATAGTTAAAAATATAAATTATTTTAGTATAAAATAAATAAATGTAGTGGTTTGAAAGAGATATAGCATTTATCTAGTCCTAAATTGGATTATATAAAAATTTAATAATTTAAGTGTAATTTATCAGTGTTAAAAAAATTAATATTTCATAGTTCTTAATACTCACTATAAATTATTATACTAATAGAAATATAAATATAGTAATCTCAAAGGATATACTTTCTATGAGGGTTATCATATGGTTCAAAATCTAACATAAACTAATCTTTATAAGTAACATTTTAACTACTAAAAAATCATAAACTGTTATGTGGCAAGAGATAAATAAATAATAAATCAGTTTATTCTAAATAATTTTAAATAATTTATAGGTTTAATCTTATAATTAATAGCTTTACTGGGATAATTAAAAATTCTAAACTCTATTGAAATTAGTAAACTTAATTAAAATAAAAAATTTTTTAAAAAATTATTAAAATAATTTTTAAACATTCATTTTATAAAAATAAAAAAAATTAGTTTCGTAAAAATTATATTAACCAGTTGATTTCTATTCATTAAATTAATTAATTTTTGATTCATTAAATTATTTCTCTAAATAACCAAAAGTTGGAAAATAATATTTTTAAAATCAGAGATAGCAATCTTTAAATTAGCTTAACTAATGCTTTTGTTAAGTTTTGGGAGGAAAAATAAATGTATGAAAAGAAAACATGTTTAAAAAAAAAATTAACAAAATTAAATGTTCTAAAAAATTTTTTTTATAATTTTGAAGAGAAAATTGAATAGATTAAAAAACATACTTCACAATAAAATATGAAATTATTCAAAATTATAAATTCTTATTTTTATAAAATTATTAATTTTATATATATAAAAAATCACCGTAATTGAAAATACAATGTGCATATAAAAATATCTTTATTCATGATTTTAAATTTCTTTGAAGTTCTTCTTTGCAATTATAATTTTCCAGTTTCCCTGTTGGTTTTCTTCTTGAAGGCTTCTATACTATGTACAAAAATAATTTGTCTTTTTGTTGATATGCAGTTTTTCAGGTTAACAGCAAGAATTATTTCTATTTTATTTCCAATAAATTTTCCAGATCTAATATATAAAAACTAAGGTTGCAGATTACTTTAAGGATATTTTTCTTCTTTACATTTTATTCCAATGAAGGCAGGTTATATGGAGGAAGAATGATGTCAGTTTCTAGCTAACTTAGCACATGGTTTTCATTGTAGAAACCATTTTTATAAATAAATTCATAATGTGCTAACAACTTAGTTAAAACTTCAACAACTTGATAAGTCTTCTGCTTTTTTTAGTATTTACTAAAGGGTTCTTTTATTTTCATGAGCAATATTTGAGTTTCTTCTGCTCTCTTTTTACTATCTTCTCTTTGTTCCTTTTTTATTATCCTCTTCTTTTTTTAATATTCTCTTCTCTTTATTCTTTTTTTTACAATCCTCATTTTTTTTATTACTATCTTCTCTTTCTTCTCTTTTTTTACTATCGACTTCTCTTTTTTCTCTTTTATTTCCTTTTCTCTTTCTTTTTCTCTTTGTTGATTCATTTGTTGAAATATTTCTTCTGTCATTTTCTTACTTTCCTCTTCTCTTTGTTGACTCTTTTAATTATCTTATCTTGGTTGATTGCTTTCTTCTATTTTCTTTAGCATATCTACTTTCATTTTTTTAAATATTTCTAATAATTGGGTTAATATGGAAGCATCTTCTACTCTCTTGAGTTCCTTCCATTGGGTTGCTGATTTTTTGCTTTCTGATCATTTTCTTCCTCCACCTTTTTCAGTTTTGTTCTTGCTAGCATATATGTTCATATAAATCACATTTAATCTTCTAGAAACTGTGTTAAATTACTTTTACATACAAAAAATACAAATATGAACTTTTTAAATAATATCTCATAAAATTAAAGCTAAACATAACCTCCTCTTCCATGCAATCTTTCACCTTATCTTACATTACTATTATTATTATTGTAATACAAAATTAATTTTAAACTGTATTAAATTACAGAATATTATTATTATTATTATCTATAATATGCCTTTCTTTAAACCTTATTGTCTCAGTACATGACTTTATTTGTTTAATTTATTTATTTATCTTGCTTTATTCTTCATTCTTGTCCTGATCATGTGATTGAATGATTTCCATTTCACTAATTTTATTTTAAGTATATATGCATGTACAAAGATAAGTTCATATCACAAACTATTTATTAAAATCTAAAAATACCTACCCAAAGCCAAGCACTTATCTAAAAGTTATCTATTGAGTGGAAAATCTGAAATTTTCAGACATCTACATGTCTTCAAACCCAGCTATCCAACTCAAATAGCTATATGGGGCTGATAGATCTTCAGCCATACCACATATTAAAATCTTTCTCAGAGATCTAATGAGAATCTGGCAGCAAAATAATGCATAGTGACCTGCAATTCTGATAGATACAGAATCCAGTTGATGGACTATAAGTATTCAATGCATCCTAAACACCAAAAGATCTATCTTTATTTAGACATTAAAAACTACAAACAAATGCCTTGCTTATTTTCTTGGATCATGTCAGTACTATCTTAACCAAACCATAATAAACAATAAAACAATAGGAAATATGAAAACCTGGAAGTAGGTTGGAGAAGAGCTGAATTAGAAAACTCCATGGAGTTGCATGAAACCACTGAACCGATGACAAAACCTTCCATCCATCATCAGTACTGAAAGTACAGCTAAACAAACTCCAAAAGTCAAAAGCTCAATCCAATTTTCAAAATCATACTGATTTTCTGTTCAATTTTAAATATGAACGTCTTAATTATACATTAACTGCTATTTTATAATGTATAATCAAATTATAACTTAATTTATCATCTATAGTCTTGTCATATTTTATAGTAATACATTTTTAAAATTAATTCTGCATCAAAATACAGTTTTATGTTTTAGGTGTATTTCTGACATTCAAGTTATGTGGTCACAGACCACCAGAACTTGATTATTGGGCTCTATGTCTGTGCAGATTTGTAATGGTATGAAAAAAAGAGTGATAATGGCTTATACAATAATGAGAAATAAACAGTAATGAAATTTTCATAAAAGCTTTATTCAGTAAATAAATCTTAACTATGGCATTTCAATCATTCATAAAATCTTTAACATTGTAATAGAAATACTTTGCAATTGCTTTCTCACATATACTTTGAAACAATAATTTGTTTTTGATAAGATTGTAGTCAATTGCAGTTAGATATTAGTAACATGATAAAGCAGTAAAAAACCACAAAGCAAAAATAGAAGGAAGCAAAATTAAAAAAATAAACACTGAGATAAAAATTCTTCTTGTGAAGACAGGGAAGTTGAAATTCAGTTCTGTATAAGATTAAAGGTATACTTAATAAATGAAAATGATTATGATACCTGAAATCATCCAGGGTAGTTAAAATTACAATTTTTACTTTATTTTATATAAACCCTTTATCAATAATGAGTCAAATTTACTGTAGATGGCATTAGAGTAAAGAACTGTCCTTGTTTTATCATATACAATGTAAGCTAAAAATCATGTGATGTGTTAGTACTAATATTCTTGGTCAGAAAAAAAAGGTATCTACAGTCAGAAAAGAACAAGCTTAAATACTAAACCTGGATCGTATCTACATTAAACAGGCAACTTGAATTCAGGTTTTTTTCTTTCATTTTAGGCTTTTAACCTAAATAATAAAATGATGTTAATAATAAAATGTCATTAAATATATTTGTTAGATGTACAATGAATAATGATATCATTTCCAATTTTGAATGTCAAGTCTTCATTAATAAAGGCAAATTCCAGGAATCAGTTTAAGTAGTGAATTTAAATGCATTTTCCAGCTTTATATAATGACAATAGAATAGAGTTGGGCTCTTGTTTTATCAGGTATTGTGAAAGTGAAAAAAAAAAAAAATAAAGTGATGTGTTAGTATAAAACATTGTACATCATTCAAAGAATATAATAATTTCTTCTTCACACAAAATCTTTTTATGAATGTTGCATTTTCATAATCTCTCACCACACTATGCTAGAAAGCTTCAAATCTCACACCATCCTTTCCTATGCTAGAAAACTTCAGGTCTCACATTTCTGCTCTTAATTTTATCTTGTCTTGCTAAAGCTCTATGTTTGACATTTCTATTTCAACACAGTATCCAACTCTCTATACAGAATGACACCCAATGCAAACCATAGTAATCAATGGATGCTAGAAGATTTGTGCATAAAATCCCTATTTGTGCATAGTCACCAATATTCCCAGACTACTTTTTAGCTTGTGGTTTTCATCATTGAGAAACCTTGGATCTGAGAGCACTGTACCTAGATCTTAGGACTTAATACAACCCTCCAGCAGCCACCTTTTACCTATTTAGTTAACTGTGAATGTATAAGCCCAAGATACAAATAGAATGTTTTCAATACAAGTTAATTCACTTAGATAATTAAGCATCCATTCATTACTATGGCTTGCACAGGGTGCACATAGTATGGACAGTTGGCTACTGCTTTAACAGTTAGTATACACAAGCATAGAAAATAGTGGTCATTCGAAGTTTTAATGGATTTATTTCTATTTCTAATGGCACCAATATCAATATGGTGATGTTCTCTTGAACCACTATTGATGCAGGCATGAAAGTTTAATAAGAAAGCTGAGGAGCGCACTTATAATTTTAGAAGACACCAAAACATATATGTTTCGCAACATTTCTTCTGCAGAGGACCAAAATATCTCCTGTAGATGGGTAGGCAAATGCCTAAAGTGCTGAGAGATTGGTGAAAGGAGTGCTGCAATGTTGACATTATTTTATTTCAACCAATACACATTTATCTGAAATGTATTTTATCGATGAGCATTCAAAATTCATCCATTCATTGTATTCAGGAACCAATCAGCCATTGCTTGCTTGGTGTTCGCTAAAGCTCTAACTACAGTACAGTATGTCTCATTTGATATGTTTTAAACACATATAACAATGGAAGCAAAAACCGACCTAGTAATACAAAACTTTGGGAATTTAAATGCTTAGGAAAAAATTTTACTAGCCATATCCATACCCCTGAAATAGAGAACTCGGTAATTTCATCTATGATTTTAATGGGATAAATAAAAATAGGTTAAAATGTATGAATACAATGATATAATTAACTAATTAAAATTTATGTTATAGCTCTAAATATTTGGAATAAATTATGTTGAGAGCATGGAAAATAATAGCAAACTATCATTGATATAATAATTAAATGATTAGTAGCTCAAGAGATCATATGTTATTTAAATACCAGAAAAGGTTGATTACGATTTTATTACTTGCTCAACCATGGATGATGGACGAATATTTTTGTTTGATCATAATACTTTAATGCCTAATTAACTAAAACTGCTTTCATATGCATTCGTGAAATATATAAAGATTTGTTCTGATAAATACGATAATTTACGGGTTGAGTTTTTACCGTATATCTCAAAACATCATAAATCATTACTGAAATATAAGAAAGAATTTAAAATTATTAAAACGGATATTTTGTCCGAAAATAATAAAATATGTTCTCCAATTCTTTAATAATGAAAAAATATATAACCGGATTTTTATCTGAATTACATTAATAAAAGATATTACTTAAAGAAAATTTTAAATAGGATATGAGGTTTTAAATATCAAAAATAAACACAGAAAATCGTTTGGATTGGTCTAAAAAAATAGGACCATATTATCAGATGTTTAGATACCGGAGATGCTACAGACAATGACGATAGTTTTAAAAAATATATTATTCATTAGTCAGTTGTTTTTTTTAAAAAGACATAAGAATTTGAATACAGTACCCATTATTGTAATTTTAAAAAAATAAATAAATAAACGAATTCATTTATCGATTAGTAATGTAAGAGATTATAATATTGCACAGGTGTATTATATATATTTTAATCTAGAATTAGATTATTTGTTTACGTAATACTTTCGCTTCTTCACGTGCTTTTAAAATTAATACAATAATTTACTGTATTCCTAGAATGAAGTCAATTCATTAAAAACAGGACTTTACATATATAATTACTCCATTTATCTTAGTTCTAACGTTTAATTAGAGGCCATGAGTGGTTTTTTTTTAATTAAAGAAAACTACCATGTAATAAAATAATTTACTTTAAATTAAAGTTTATACAAAATTATTTATTATTAAAAAAAATAAAGCTCTATAAAAATAGATTCAATCTGACCTGATTGCTATTTTTAATTTAGCTGATCTTTAAAGTGTTCCCGCGCGCGCACACACACACACAAAACTGTAATAATTATGAATAACTCTTAATAGGCAAGTTTTTTTTCAATACTTTATCTCACATTTATCGTACAAGGAAAAAAAAATAAAGATATAAATAGATTTTTACATAAAAAGACGTGCAGTGCGTAAATAGATTGAAGATAATAATAGAAAAAATTCCCGCCCTCGAAGATAGAAAAATTATTTTTCAAAATAATAAAACTATTGATCCAAAAATTTATTCTGATAATAGCTATCCAAACAAATTCGTCATCTCCATTTTAACTCTTCGAAATATAAAACTGTTGAAGTAATTTACTTTATTTTCATTAAAAGTAATAACTTATTTATGAAATAATCCGCTTATAAATAATTGGTGCTATCTTTTTTTTTCCTTGTGTAAATACAAGTAGAGATACGACGATACTTTTTTTTCTAAAAAAAGAAGAAGATATATTTAAAGATTGGACTGAAAGGATTTACAATAGAGGGTTTGAATTACCCCTCCCTTCTATAAATTATTTCAGTTTTATTTTAAATAATTTCTAATACTATAAAGAGCTCATAAATATTCGTAATTTAATTCTAGAACTTAAGATTTAACGTGATAACCTACTAGCTAGCTATTAAGTTGGTCAATGCATATATATGTAATGTCTCAATGGCTGACGTATCACTGTGTTAGGAAGTGATTTCTAGCATGAGCCAAGTTTAATGACATAGTAACTTTTAACAACAGCTACCATTCTGAAGAAAATAAACTATCACTTGATTGTAGTATTTTTCGTCTACTAACCCCAATCTAACTTACAATGTAATATGAAAAAGTTGTTACAGAAAGAACTGTTTAAAAATAACTTTTCTAAAAAATTAATTCACCACTATTTGATTTAATTATTGTGCGTAAAATCTATAAAAGGAAAAAACAAATAAACCTGAAATTGCGGATATAAGCCAAAAGTGCATATATTCATATATGAAAAATTATTTTTTAAGGCATTGAGATTAGTCTTCAAAACAACAAATAATAGCATTTAATAATAATTTTAATAGTAGATACAACAAATTTAATTAATGAATATATATGAAAAAATTAAACTGGAATAATATCAAAAAATGAAATGATCATATATTGCTACCAGTCATTAAGCTCTGTAATCATCTGCATGTTGATGAAGCTGATGTTATTAAACCCAAATTTACTTGATAGTAAACATTGGTTTAAATTACACTAAATATAATCCTGCCTCCCCCTAAGTCAGATGTCAAAACTGTAAACTAAAAATGTATATACTTTATGTATAATATTTTTCCTTGCACATTATTATGCCACCTTCGATAGGCTTTAGTGATTAATAAATGCTAGTTCATAATGCTTAATAAATCTGTAACCAGTGCTGCCTTATCCAATATCTTCAAATTAGTTTCAAGTTTATGGTTTTCATCCATGGGTAGCTTGAAACTTATTTGGGGGTATTGGATAGGACAATCATCTGACATCCATTAGTAACTAAAGCTAGCAATAGATGGCATAGAGATGTGAAGAAAAAAAGATGCTGCTGATATAGCAATGAGTAAACTGAAATCATATAGTAGAATTGTGCAATATGTGTAATATATAACAAATAAACAAAATACATTCATTTGGTCAGTACTTCACAAATTCATGTGATGTCTGAGTATCTAAGCAACAACTTGAATTAGGAACTTTTACTTCTTGATTCTGCAGTTTAACACTATACTATCTCACACAATAGTTGGTTAATAGTATGCTTTACAGATTACAGAAGCATACTACCCATAAAAGTTATTGCATAATAACTTCATCCTTATACTTAGCATCATATTGCCCAATGAACAATTGCACAATTCTTTGTCCTTTAGACAACTCAGCATTGCAGTTTATTCAAGTTATAAGAAATCATTTTAAGTTAGCTTATAATTCTATTCATATTAAGTGAGAAATGTTGTGAGACTTTTTTTTGACAAAGCAAATGCAATGTAGCCCTGTTAAAATCTATAGGTCTAATCCAAAATTGAAATCAAGTATGAATGAATTTAAATCAAACTAGGCATTGTTTGATATTAAAAGAAGTATATGAATAGACATATAACAAAAATCCATTATAGAATTATGAACTGGTTGTGTAAATATTCTGAAAACAAGCTTGTAGGCAAGAATCCTCTATGAACCCATTAATTAATAATAACCAAGATACACTCATTATGAATAATGAACAAACAGGATTAGATAATTACTTTGAATGTTGAATGGTTTATTAACGGTATAATATGCCATTACATTATTTTAAAAGTAAAATAAAGAGATCATAAATAAAAATTGATTTATTGAAAAGAAAAAAAAAACTTAACTTAAAAACTGAAAAGTGAAAGTTATATTTAACGTATATATTGTCACGCAGATGAAAAACTTAAACTACTTTAAGAAAAAATATAAGTATTTTTTTTTTTTTTTGTAAAAATATAAAGATTGATATTTCGAAAATAGAAATAATGTTGATTTCTATAATCTTAGAAAATGGAAATGATTGTTTTATTAATTAAATGATTGTTCTAAAGCACCCTAGCCCTTGGGGCACTCGAATAATTAAATGGTCAGATAAGAGAATAAAAAAAAATTAAACGACCAATGCAAGCACAAAATGACAGCACAGACCGTAAATAAAACACAAGAGGATTAGTGATGTATTGCTCATTGAATCTGAAGATTTGATGATAAGAGGCTAATAAAAATATAAAAGCCAAAATATTATAATTGTTATCAGAGAGAGCTGACTATTAATATACCAAGCTGTATTGCAGATTTCATGATGTAGAAATCTGCAAAAAATTTAATTTCCGGACAACCAGCTGAGGCCTCTGGATGACAGTTCCTGACCAAATGCATGGCAAGTAGCAGTTTCATTTCAAAGAAGGACAAACAATCTATGAAAGTGATCACTAAGATGGACCTCTAAATCTGCTCAATCCGTAAAGTATGAACTCTTGTGTCTATCTAATAAGAACTTTTCTAAAATTGCAATTGATAGCTGAAAATAAGAACAATTATCTGACCTAAAAAAATTCAAAATCAATTATTAATATTTTTTTTTATGCATACATTTAAACAATCATTTTCCTTTTTGTGTGTGTGTGTTAAGTGTTAATTAAAATGTATGAAATTAAATTTGGGTGTAGATAGCTGCATGGATAAAAATTAACAACTATGTTTAAATTCGTTTATGTTTATTTTAAAGAGTTAATTTCAGGCTATTTGTTTCGTAGTTAGGACAATGCTTGTGGAGGGATATATAGGTGTTTATATCAATGTAATGTGAAGTGTGTTTAGCATACAGGGCAACATGCCCAACTGAATGCATGACCCCAAAGAGGCAGTCATATTGTTGCAATGGTTGCAGACATATTTCCTGCGCCATTGAACCCTTCTAGCTCTGTGGAGGGATTATAAGTCAGCAGAAAGACCACTCTCCCCCATACGTAGCACTCTTTAATTAATTTATATACATGATTCCTTCATCAGAAAGATGCACATTTCTGTATTGGACAAGGATTATGTCCTTCAAATAATATCACGCTTTCAGACGCACATTCTTGTCAGTGAGATTTTATGCTAGCATCTTCATATTGCATTGGTTGCGACTATATATCTGGAAGCAGGCATTGGTTTGGCTATGAACTTTTAGTCTGAGATTGAATAAGCGTCTTGTAAGTTGTTTTTTTTCAGTGAGAAATCTATGTAGCCTATATATACTCCACATGCTAAAGTAAAATATTATTAACATGTCCATCTGTGCGGACTTTATTAAACAATAATTTAAATTTAAAAATAATAATAATAACCAATTTAAAACTAATTGTAAAGTCTAAATTTATTCCTCAATTTTAAATATAAATATTATATATGTGCGTTAATAAATGTTGGTGTGTTAATTACTGGCATTGGCTTATTTTATTAAATATTAATATATTTTAAGTTATATTAAGTTTCTGCATCTTCTTGAGCTAGTGGCAAGGGCAAACGGTCAATAAAATAAAAGTTGGATCTTTAACAGTGCGTATCTGCCTACTCTATACATTTTCTAGGTTCAAATGCCCTAGTGGCGCCCTGTATGGCAGATACGGTAAGACTGCTAGCTCCAATCTTCACCCAGACTGTTGTAATATATATATAAAACAATAATCAAATAATTTTATTACTCAGAAATTCACAAGAAGTAATAGAAATAAATAATAAAATTAGATGAATCATCAATGGGAAAGACTGCTATATTTATAACAATAGTGATCAAATATTTTTCTTTATTTTATAAAATATTGGAGGAAAGGAATGTCACAGAAATTATTGTTTAAAAGAACTGGAATAACAAAATGATTTCTCACTACTGGATTCATTATTGATAATCACCCTTTGTGTCTATTTTAAGTAGATTCACAATTAATTAATAATTCCTTTTCCCAATACTTTTTTTTTTATTCAATAGAGAGTTGATCCAGGAAGCCATTCTATATAACATGTAGTGCAGGATCAGAAGCTACTAGGACCATTTAATGATCGCCACAAATAAAAGATAACCATGATTTTATAGTAACTTAAATTTAATTATAAATTTTTAATAAAATGGATCTATGTTTATATATGAAAAGTCCTCTATCTGAAGGCAAATTGAATAATTAAATAATAGGGTATAATGATAAATTATAACATTTGGTAATCAATGACAATAGTTCATTATCATTTATCATTTTTTTAACATAATTTATTCCATGATCTCAATATTAAAATCACGTAATTCACATTAATGAGTCTTTTTTATTATTATGAAGCTCTGTCACTCCTGGTACTTGAATTTCTTACACACTTCCGAGCAATAGACCACTTGATTACTTTTTATTTAATATTAAGGAGTTTCCAAATCAAAAAATAGGAAAGGCAACTTTGCTTTTATTTCATCAACAGATATATGAATATAGGAAAGAACTTGAAAAATAGTCACTAATTATGTCTACAGAATGAAATAGAATTGGTAAATGAATATGATTCATTAAAAAAGTTAATTTATGAAAAGATGAGTAGAAAGGCAGATGCAGAAATGAATAGATAGATTTTTTTCTTCTAAAAAAGACAGTTTAACCAATGAAATTGTAATAGATATGGGAAAAATTGCAAGACTTTAATTTAAAAGAAGACTTTAATAAAATTATAGTTGATAATACGATTTCAGATAAAGTGAAAGCTATGAGAATTAGATTATTATATAAGTAAAAGGAAAAAGACAATATTTATATACATCTTAAATGAAAAATATTTATATATATCTTAACAGATTTAGTTAAAATGATGGACAGTTTCAAAGAGCATATGAGAATGGATTTTGTTCATGAAAAAGAATAGAAGATTATTCATTTATTATAAAGAATATAACAAATGGTCAGTCACGACAATGCATAGATTGATCGATGTGATTTATTGCTTGGATGTGTCAGGCTAGGTTTTGGGTAGTTCTTATAATTCAAAATGGCCATGAGCACATACTAAATCAGCACCGAATATTTATATACATATCTTAATAGAATGAGTTAGATCTTGGATAGAAGAGAATTTTGGGAAAAGGGGGGGGGGGATTCAGAATGGATTTTGTTCAGCAAAAAGAACAGGAATTGTATTTTAATTGACTGAAATTTTTTTTATAAAGAAAATAAGTTTTTATTGATTGCATCTTTAGATATAAAAAAAAAACTTATGATGGAGTGGATAGAAATTGATTTAGAAGTTTTGGAAAATATGGGACTGGATTTTGTTATTAAAAAGATTAAGTCTTTATAATACCAATTTTATAAATATTAACTGAGGGAGAGGGATGTTATTAAAAAGATTAAGTCGTTATAATACCAAATTTATAAATATTAACTGAGGGAGAGGGATGTAGAATTAATGAAAGATGTGAAATTGAATTAAAGTAGAGATGTCCATTATCATCTTTATTATTTATTTTATTTCTAAAAAAATTGCAGATTAAAATAAAAGATTGGTGAATGGGGGGGGGGTCATATTGTTGGACCCAAGAGTTTAACATAATGTGGGGTCATTTTTTTGTTGGATTTGGCATTTTTGCCAACGCTGGAGAAAATATGAAATTGTTATTAGAGAAGTGTGGAGGGGCAGGAAAAAGTATAAAAATTAAATTTATTGAAGAAAAATCTAAAATCCTAGAATTGAATGGTAAAGATATAAATAGAAGATGAAAAAGAAGATATTTGTTTTGAAAAAATGGTGGAGTATATATATTTAGATACTTTGCTTAATAAAAAAAAATATATAGATAGTTGTAAATTAGAATTGAGAAAACAAAAAATAAAATGGGATTAATTAAAAACATGCCATATTTCTCATATAGTGGAATTAATTACAAACATGCCATATTTCTCATATAGTAAATGTGAGGTATGTAAAATTATTTAGAAAGGAATGATGAGAGCTGCTTTATCATTTAGAAATGGTATATCTTAAATTGGTTAGGAGACTAACAAATTTTTGGATGGGATACAAAAAAAAGAAGTACATAGATATGTACTGATTTGGTTAATTGTGAATGACAAACGAGATTATTCATAATGAAATGGGGTGGACTTGCTTTTTTACTGAGAAAAACCAAAAAGTAAATTAGAAATATTTGGAGAGCCACTTAGAAATGAGTATTGCCATTCTAAAAAAAAGAAGATATAGGAAGCTTCTCTGAAATGAGTTTTATGATAACTATACAAACCAGTCTATGAAACACAAATACACCCATATGTAGAAATGCTGGTCCATTTTTCTGTCCACAGATAATATCTTTTAAGTTTTCCAACAAAAAACTTTTATTTCTGAAATACTTCAATATACCATGTCTAATTGTAGTTATTTAATGTATTCTATTCTCTGCCACTTATTTCCAATGGAAATAATTGATATCAAATTTTTTTTGTATGTCTTTAAGATAGTGCTTATAATGTAAATGAGGTAATGGTGACTCACTAGATCCATGCTCAAGTTCACCATAAAACACCTTATCAGAAAGTCTTGCACTGTTTATTAGTTTTACATGTTCAATCCAATGAGGGTGTTATTTTACTATAATAAACTTTATAGTATCATATCCAACAAGTTGAAGAACATATTAAACAGGCAAAACTCTCCATACAGTAGTGCCACCCTGTGCCAACCAGAGTAATCAATGGCTGCCATAAGGCTTATGCATAAATCCCTATCTAGTGCTTACTCATCCAATATCCCCAGACTAGTTTCTGGCTTGTGGCCTTCGTCAGTGAGGAGCCTCACTGACGAAGACCATAAGCCAGAAACTAGTCTGGGGACACTGGATGAATAGGCACTATATAGGGATTTTATGCACAAGCCTTCTGGCATCCATTGATTACTCTGGTTGGCACAGGGTGGCACCACTGTATGAAGAGTTTTGCCTGTTTAATAACAGATGTGCTAGTATGAGAGATGGTGATCATGTGATGTTTAGCGAAGAACATTGATTGTTTCTATGATCTTGTCACTGTATTTTTATTTTTGCTGAGCATCCTTAAGTAAAACATATTTAATGCCTTTATATTGTGCTGATATGGAGTTCAAGCCTCATTTCCACACAATAACATAAGTAAAATAACAGTTCAATATATAACTAACTTAGTTATAGTAGTTATTTCCTTGGGGTGAAATTCTTCATTTTTTTTAACTTATTAAAAGCAGCAGCATACATTGGAGTTTGTTTTTTTTTTTTTTTTACCTCAAGAACTAAATCCACATTTCAATATATAAAACTATCAAGGTATTTAAACTGATTTACATTTACAGTTATGAAGGATGGTAAAATAAAATAGATAAGTTATTTAGAAATAGACAATGAATATGAATAAAAAGTAATTCAGAGTTGTAAAAGAATAATTATATGAAAGAATTTATAAAAATACCAAAGAAAATTTACTACAGGCAAAGTGGCTATGTTAAACATGACCATATTTCCCAGGCTTAGTTCTTATTTTCCAATCATCAAACCTACTAAAAAGTTTGAGGCATTAATAAAACTCACAATGCTTGAAGCTATTCTGAAAGGGTGCAGTGGTGGCCATCAGCATTGTCAAGGTGCACAGACCCAAAGAGCTAAATGGACTTGGCATGCACTCAGTTACCACCCTCTACCTTCAAAAATCCATATCAGTGTTGGCTACTATTGTTAAAAGTTATTGGAGCTAATTTTCCATGTTAGATTCAGCCTACTGACATACCACCTCCTCTTGCCAGTCTATAGTTGGCCATGCTCTGGAAAAGCATGAGTAATGGACTGCATGGAAGACCACTTTTATTGGATAGAAAAAGGGCCTTCTGGCAGGTATATGATCTCAAATATTCGAACCAGACTCCTCTCCCTGTAACACTGGGGTTGAATAATAAAATGCTTGTCAGAAGAGCTAAACAATGGTATCTAGACACAAAGCACATTGATTTCATCCTAAAAATGAATTTTGAATTCTCTTCCTACCAGTCAGTTCTTGGCGTTGAAAAGAGGTTTTAAAAGGCTCATCTCCCAATGTCAGCTATGTGGTCATGATGAAGAGCTTTGATCATCTTCTCTACTCTTATTCAGCATTATCTCCAATCAGAGATTTTGTCATTGATAAGGTGGTACTTGACATCAGAGATGAACTTTCAGTGAAAAATATTAAGAACGATCTTTTTGCAAATATTTGACTCTCTATATTTCTCACATTCACAGTATGAATGACAAGATATAAAATAATTTTTAGAACATCAGAACACACTAGAGCTGGACATATTCTTAAAGCTCCTTCTACAGGCAAAGACTAGAGACTGTGTGATGTCACCTGATCTGCTGTTTCATGATACGTGATAAATGACACAAGCATCTAAGGAATTGGAATGACTATGCTCATTTCAAATGGCTACTGCTACTGGTATTATACATGTATACATATATGCATGTGTTTGTTCTTTGAGCTAATTTTGTTGTCATACAATTTATACTCTGTATCGATGATCTAATTTGCTTATTAATGTATTTATGATCTAATGTAGTTACATGTAAAGTATTCTATTGTATTTAATAAATCTTTTTTTTTTATAAAAAAAAATTACTGTTATTTTGGTACAAGGCAGGAATTTTACATATCAAGATGGAAAAGCAAAAATGGAATAAGGATTTGAATTGTAAAAGGGCTTGCATATAAATGGGAAACAGATTTTTGGAGTGTAGTATGTTTAAAAAGATCAAAATAAATTGTATGGAGAATGGAAGAAATCTTTCAATAGAGTGAAAGAAATAGAGTTTTTATAACTTTTTGCTTAGTTCTTCATACAAAAAATGAAAATATGAGAACAGCATAGTGAAACTATTGTAAAGGTTTTTATTAAATTGGAATAGATGGGGGAAAAGTAAATAAACCAGAGTTGGAAAAATAATTGGGTAAGGGGTAAGAAGTATAAGACTGAAGGAGGGGGGAAAGGTATTTTTAACTTGGCTAATAGGTTTCTATATATATTAACCTATGCACAGCACTTCCTGTCTTCATTAAAGAAAAAAAGTCATTTTTCATCACATCATATTCCTTCATGGCTCTCAGGATTTTCAAATTATGTGATCATTTATAATTCACTTATAGTTTATATACATTCCTATATATGATAGTAGTAATTTAGAATAAAAGACTAATAGTAAACTATAATCTCAGCAACCATATAAATATTCAGGATTACTTTACTTATAATATAATCCTCAATACTCTTCCTCCACTTCTTCTTCTTTATTTTTGCTTACTTTATATAATATCAAAACTCCACTGTTTTACACTTTATAGCAAAATATATATTTATTTAATTGATTACAGTTTCAACTGTTTCCAGCAGTCTTCGTCAGATCTACAAAATTTAAACATTGCATAAATACAATCACATTTTATATACTTATACATAATAATCTACAATTTAACTATTTTACATTACATTATATCCAATAATTTATCATCTAATCATTTTAACTTAATACTATTTTATTTTATTTTTATACCCTTTCTATCATAATTTATTATATTAATAAATCACTTTTTATCTTTTACCATATTTTACATTTATAAATTTTTTTATAAAGTTCAATAAACTTACTAAACTATTATATTAACTCCTATCTAATATATATTCTATTTTATAATCTTACAATTTAATCCACTACTTATTTACCTTACTCAATCCATTAATTTTTCTTTTCTATACAATCTAACTTTTACATTTTTAACTTTTATAAATCAAAACTTAATTACTTTTATATTACTATTAAATCTCTTTTTTTAATCATAATTTTATTTTAATTTTTACACTTCTTATTTTACTTTTATAATTTAAAACATTTTTTTAAATACTATTATACATATCTCCAACCTTAATTAACTTTTACTCAGTTATACTATCTTATTTTTATCTGATTCTATCTCTACCTTCTCCTTCACTCCTTATTTGTACATGTTTTTATTCTATTTTTATCCTATTTTTTATCTAACCCTACCTATTTATAATTTTAATTTAAATTCTTATCTCATTCTCACTTTCTTACTTCCTTCATTTTTCAATCCCATTATCCTTTCTAGTTCCTTAATCTTTATTTATAATAATACAGCTCCCTCTATTATACATCAAACACACTACCTATCCATAATTTTATAACTTACCATTCCTCCTCATTTTTATACTAAAATTGTCTTTAAACCATTTTCCCTATTAATATTTGGCTTTATTTTTTTATTAAAATTGTCTCCCTTATCTTTCTAACTCTTCCACTATTTGCAAAACTTATCATTCTAATATCTTCTCTCTCTACCTCATGACCTGACTCCAAAGAATGCAAATATACTGGTGATCCTCTATCATATCTATGTTGCTTTAACCTTGTATATATTGAATTCTTTGTCTCACCTACATACTTACAATCCCTTTATCCTTACATTTCCTACAATCTACTTCATAAACTCCATTAATATATTTCTTTTCCCCACCTATATACCTTCCATTTAATATATCCATTATATTTTTCTTCCTTTTACTTACTACTTTATAATTAAGTAATAACCTGTATATTTATACTTTACGTTTGTCCAATATAATAATATTAAATCATACTTTCACACTTCCAATGTAAAGCTATAACAACAAATTGAAAATTAAATTAAATGGCTGAGCACTTTCAAGAAGATGTACTTCTCATATTATGATCCTTTTTTTGAAATCATTATATAAATAAATCTGATATGCAAATGAGTCACTAAGACCATCTTTTAGATATCGCAATGCATCCTTACGATTAATGGCGAAAGAGTCCTCTGCTATAAAGTATGCTTCTTTTACTTTTAACCTAACATCATGTCGCTCATTACAAACTAATTTTGCAGATGTGGGTTCGAACACATGTCCCGACAATTTGTTATAGCTTTACATTGGAAGTGTGAAAGCACGATTTAATATTATTACTTTATAATTAATATTCTTCTTAAAAACTTTGTTAACTTTTCTAATAATATTATTAATTCCCTTCACTATACTACTATCATTAACCTTTATCCCTATATAATCCTTCCTTTCTCTTTCTTTTATTTTCTTTTTTCCTTTTCCCTCTTTTATATACATCTCTTCCACATTTTTTTATATTCTTTTTTACTACCTCTTCTGGATATCCATTTTCCATAAAATCCTTCTTTATCTTATCAATTTCTCTATCATACTCCTCTCCTTCATCACAATAATACTTTGCCCTGTATGCTTTAGAACTTATAGCACTAACCTTATGCCTTACATCCATATTTGAACCCCATCCCACTTCATTTTCACTACCCATCTTTCTATACACTCCAGTTTTTATTTCACATTAATTTCCCTATTCTTTCTTTATCTCTATAGCTAAATATGTCAATCATATTATTATCTAATTTATTTATATTATCTATAAACCTTTTTATTTGCCTTTCACTTCTATTAAATATAAACAGAAAATCATCCACATAGCTTTTCATTAATATTGGTGCATTCTCATCCCTTATCATTCCTTCTTCCATATCCTGCATATAAATTTTATTCAGTACCTCATTCAATGTACCTCCTATCAACAATCCTTCCTTCTGTTTATAAAACTTCCCATTAAATTCAAATGTTATATTTTTACAGCATAATTCCATTAAATCTTTTAATCTCTATAGGTATATCTATTTTTTTGCCTATCCTCTTTATATTTATTAATTGCCAAATAAATTGCTTTATCAACATCTATATTTATATATATAGACACTACAGCCACCTTGAGCATCATCAACCTATATTTATTATGTTCTTTTAATTTTTCCGTAATTTCTGTAACCAAGTCCCTATTATTCTTTATATAAGTTTTACTATCTCTATCCACATATTTCCTAAATATCCCAGTTATCCATTTTGATACCCTATCATAATATGATCCCTTCCCATTAATTACCGGTCGTAACAGTATACCCTCTTTATAAATCTTTGACAACCCATATATCTTTGCCACTTCACAATCTTTACTAAATTTTCTAATATTCCCCTATTTATTATTCTATTATTATATAAACCTTTCACTATTATATATATATTTTTATTATTTATCCCTGTATCATTTTTTTTTATATCCATAAAATACTCTTCTTTTAACATATCTTCCATTTTTTTTATATGGATGTACAAAAGGCTTTTGATCAGAGTAAACACCATTTTAAAATTGTTATGGGGGACTTTAATGCTAGAATTGGTAAAAAAAAATGAAAGATGAAAGTGCTGTGGGTAATTTTGGTTATGGTAATAGAAATGAGAGAGGACATAGACTTGTGGAGTTTTCAGAAAAAGAAAAACTTTATATTATGAATTCTTTTTTTGAGAAAAATGTTAAAAGGAAATGGACATGGAAGCATCCAAATGAAGGTACAGCAGAATTGGATTATATTTTGACTAACAGGAAATACATATTTCAAGATTGTAATGTTCTTAATAAATTTAACACAGGAAGTGATCATCGATTAGTAAGGTGTAAGATACGTGTTAATGTAAAACTAGAGAGACAAAAATTATTAAGAAAAACAATATTTACAGTTGATATTCCTAATCTTCAGAAACATTCTAATGAATTTAAATTAGAACTTACAAATCGGTTTCAAGTATTAGTAGATTTTGACCATGATTCAGATTTGAATGAAATTAACTGATACACTTTTGAAAACTGCAACAAAGATAGCTGGTAGAAAGAAACAGCAATTGACCAATAAAATTTCTACTGAGACTAGAGAATTTATGAAGAAAAGAAGGAATATGAAGATATACAAAAATGATGCATTAAAAAGAATTGAATATCTCGAATTTTGTAAAATGGTGCGGAAAAGAGTTGAAAATGATATAAGAAAGTATAACTGTGAACTAGCAAGGAAAGCTGTAGAAGAAAATAAAAGTCTTAAGAATGTAAAACAACATTTTGGTATTGGTAGAAAATTTATATCTGCAATAAGAAAAAAAGATGGAATTATTACTAAAAGGAGAGATGACATCATGAAATTGGTAGAAGATTTTTGTCAAGAATTATATAGTAATAAAGAACAAGTACCTCCTATATCTATTACATCTTCCAAATTGCCCAGAATTTTAAATGAAGAAGTGAGACATGCAATTAAATGTATGAAGAAAGGAAAGGCTCTGAGTAATGATGGAATTATAATTGATATATTAAAAGAAGCAGGTGAAAAAATATAAATTTTTTTAGCAAAGTTATATACCAAATGTCTAAATGATAAAGATGTACCGGATGATTGGAAGAATGCAGTAATAATATTAATATTTAAAAAAGGTGATAAAGAAGATATTAGAAATTACAGACCCATCAGCCTTTTATCAGTTTTATATAAATTTTTTACCAAGATAATTACTATTCGTCTACAGAGAACATTGGATTTCCACCAACCAAGAGAACAAGCCGGATTTAAAAGTGGTTTTAGGACAGTAGATCATATCCAGGTATTGAGAGAAGTTATAGAAAGGACAAATGAATATGAGTTGCCATTATGCTTAGGATTTGTAGATTATGAAAAGGCATTTGATTCTATAAACATTTCTTCAGTGAATAAAGTATTAGATCATCAAGGTATAGATCCAGGATATTGTCATATTTTAAAGAATATTTATAAAAATGCAACAGCAACAATTAGATTACATAATGACACTGGAAAAGTCAACATTAAGAAAGGTGTAAGACAAGGTGACTCCATATCTCCAAAACTTTTTACAGCAGTGCTGCATGAAGTATTTTGTGGATTAAAATGGGAAACTAAAGGAGTGAAAGTAAATGGTGATTATTTAAGTCATTTAGATTTCGCAGATGATGTAGTTGTTTTTGCAAATAATGCTTCAGATCTGCAGGAAATGTTGCAGGAATTATCAGATGAAAGTAGGAAAGTAGGACTAAAGATAAATGTTAAAAAGACTAAAGTAATGTTTAATCGATTTGCTCAAAATATGAAAATAAAGATTGATTATGATGAATTAGAAGAAGTTAACAGTTACAAATACCTTGGTCAGATTATTAATACAGATGGAAACATAATGGAAAAAATTAATCATAGAATTAAACTTGGTTGGAGTGCTTTTGGTAGAAATAACTTGATACTAAAAGGAAATATGCCTATGTGTTTGAAAAGGAAGGTTTTTAACAAATGTGTTTTACCAGTTCTTACTTATGGATCTGAGACTTGGACACTTAATAGAAGAGCAATTCAGAGACTTCAGACCACTCAAAGAAGTATGGAGAGATGTGTGTTGGGAGTAACAAGAAGAGATCGTAAACGCAATGTATGGGTAAGAGAACAAACAGGTGTTACTGACCTCATTGAAAAAATTAAAAGATTGAAGTGGAGTTGGGCTGGACATATTGTTAGAAGAGATGATAATAGATGGACAATTGAAATTTTAAACTGGATTCCAAGAGATTGTAAAAGACCCAGAAAGAGACCACGTGTGAGATGGATGGATGAAATAAGAAAGTGTGCAGGGGTGATGTGGAGAAGAGAAGCTAAAGATCAGAGAAGATGGATTAAACTTGGAGAGACCTTCATCCTGCAGTGGATTGATAATGGTTGATAATGATAATGATGATACATCATAACTATCTTTCCTCCTTTATCCGATTTCATAAATATTATATTTCTTTCATATATCCTTTTCAATTGTATAACCTCTTTTACTTTAATACTATCTTTCTTCTCCATCTTCTTTCTTTTTACATTTTTAATTCTATATATAACATTATTTACTTCTTTTCAATCCACTCTTTATCTTCCTTATTAATTACATTATATACATCTTTATTTTCATAATAATATATTCCATATTTCTCCTCTATGTACCTCTGTAACATTTTCTCTATTCCAACCTGCACCTCCATTACATCCATTTTATTACGGAACATATTTTACACCTTTATTTATTACCATTATTTTCTCCTCTTCCAATTTTATTTTTGTTAAATTACATATATTATCTTCTTTTCTTCTCTCTTCTTTTTCTTCTTTCTTCTCATCTTTTTCTTCTTTCTTCTTTATTCCTATATTCTATTATTCAATTTCTTTTCATGTCTAATTCTAGTTTTATTATTTATTATATCTCTCTTTTTATTATATAATTTTCTAAATATTCCTTCTTTTTTAGTAATCATATTAACCAATTGCCTTTCTATTTTATCTATTTCTTTATAAATTGTATTTTTATTTCTATATTTATTTTTAATATATTCTCTTAATAATCTTCTTTCAATATTTTTTCTCATTTCTCTTCTATTCTTCATAATCCTACTTAGCTTTTTCATTTTAATAAAATTTGGTATAACATCTTTTCTCAAGCATTCCTTCAAAAATTTAATTTTGTTCTTTATATTATTTATTCTTATTAACAATCTCCATTGTCTATTTATCATTCTTGACACATCTTCTCCTTCTAAATTTTTAATATAATTCATAAAAGTTTTTATATTATTAATATTATCCAATCTGATTGCATCCTCTGTAATGTCCAAATCTTCCTTCACTATTTATCCATGTATGACTACTTATATTGTAATATAATCCTCAATACTCTTCCTTCTTCTTCTTTACTTTTGCTTACTTTATATAATATATAACATCAAAACTCCACTCTTTTGCCCTTTATAGCAAAATATATATTTATTTAGTTGATTACAGTTACAACGGTTCCCATAAATCTATTATAAGCTTAAGTAATAAATGGATATTCCAAGACTAGTTTTGGATTATGACTTATATAGCTATATATAAAAAAAAAATGTAAAGCAAATTTTGATGTAAGTAATCCTAAAGTCTGGAAATTTTATATGTGTATGTACACTAAGTCTAAACATTTGAATGATAGTCATGAATATAATAGTTCAATCATTTAATGCTTAGAGATTACTGAAGTTTACAATAGATGACACTAGTGTAGATGGAAGAGAACTGCTTGATTTCTGACTCCGTATAAGGAGAAGTCATAGTGGATCCCATCACATCACATTTTTAAAGCATCTGTTGTATGTAGCCAAACAAAATTATATAATCTATTATTGGAATACATTTATAAATATAAATCTTCCCACTCACTTCTACTATTCATGAGGCTGCATTATATTATAACTGTATTTTACCTCTTATAATCAGCACATTGTTATTTGATGGATTCAAATTAATCTGGGACTTTTAATCTTTTGTTAATAATGAATAAAAACCCATTTACTGACTAATACTAGGTCACTAAATGTATTGGCTAAAAAAACAACCATAAGCCTGATTTTCTAAATGAAAAAAAATCCCATGTTCACTCAATTCAGATTTATACTTTAGGTCTGGATATGACAAGAAGATGCTCTGATCATTTCTTTAAAAAATCCTTTGCTAAATGCTCGTAAAAATACCAAAATTATTACCAACTTAATTACATTTCTCTAAAATACTAGCAACTCTATAATATTATTTGTTTTAGGGTGTAGTAGTTAGTGTGTCTTTCTGTCATATCTATGATCTGAGTTCAAATCTAAATGAAAATGTTTTGTTCAGATAGTTGAAAATTTTTTAAAAATAAAATTTTTGCTAGCTGTCTATATTCAGTTATATGTGTATCTTAGCTAGAGAGTAAAGCAAAGAAAACAATCTGCTCAAATCTCACAAAATGGTAATTGATTAGCCTGGTAATTAATTTACTCTTCTTTCTTTTCTTTGCAGTTATTCTAGAAAAGATTTATGCAAATTAATGAACTATATAGGAATAATGAGTACTTATTAGGCTTTTCAACTGCCAAGGATTGAGTGTTTTAGAGGTTTTTCATCATTGTTTTTATCATCTTACTAAATATCCATTTACCAGTCATTACCGGATGGTTAGCTAGGATGATTATGGGCTGGCTAGTTGACAAAAAAAAAATCTTTTGAAAGAAAATCCAAATGTACTCAGGCCAGATTCAAACCCAGGCTATCGTGTGTTATCATAGCATCCAAAAACCTAATTTTTATCCCCAAGTATTGGTGTATGGTTAACCCAATTGGCTATTTAATTTTTGGATGATAAATGAATATCGGGTTAATCATTTCTAGAAGATAGAACAGTGATAAATTCATTAAGATATTCACTACATTACAATTGGTAAAGCGTCATAAATATAATCTTCTTTACAGCTTCTTTTTGGAGAGTAATTGCATGTTTTGCTCTGCAGAAAGTTTTTAAAGAGCTATTTCATTCTTCATATTGTTTGAAATTTTTGATCATATTTTTTTTTAGATTTTTTTTTTTATAAATATAATACAGATGACGCACATTGACTAAAAGCATTTCATTCGAACATATCTTTTAAGGGCATTATTTTATTTTTACATTTTATTTGTCTTATTTAACATCAGTTTGAAAAAAAACAATTATTTCTTCAATATTTCCCAACTTAGTTAATTCAACATTAGTTTTATTAAATTTTATTTTAGTTTCCTTCAAACTGACTAACTATATAAGTCATACACTCACAAGCTTAAATAAAGCAATAACCATCCGTTGTTACAGCAACATATTTCCATTATTTTATTTAAGCATATAGACTATGGGATATGACTTACATATGATAATCAGTTGGCTGTTTGCACTTATAGTTTCTCAACATATTTGCAACTTTTGGTATTAATAATTCAATGATCACTATTTGATCAACTGTTATCACTTTTAATGATAGTAATTATCATTTCTCACTCAATATTAATATTTAAACAGATAACGAGTAATTTGGCTTAATGGATTTAATTTATATATTCAATCAAGACTTTTTTCATAAATATATATTAAATGAAATGTACATTTAAAGATAAATACTTGTTTAAACAAAAAAAATCAGAAAAAAAGTTATTATTGGCACTCCTGTATCATCATCATCATTTCTAAAATCTATAACTGGAGTCATGTCATTCAATTCTTTGCCTTTCTTTTTATACTTGCATGTGTAAAGTCTTAATAATACGTTCACATTCAATCACAAAAAATGACACCCAAGTGATTTCAGCTTTTAGATTTACTACTCTATAATTGTGCCAAACTGTACAAAAAAATCATAAGATATCATATAAACATACTAAGTACTGTTGTGTAATATATCATGATAGAAGTTCAAGACAGCAAACAAATCGGATATATTAACGATATTTGCAATGTGGATTGTTTTTGCCCAAGATTTTTTAATAAGTAATGGCTTAGCAAAGTGGTAGGATGATCTATGGGCAAAAGTTTAATCTGATCGTTTTGTATTAATGTATAAAGATCTGTGTACATTGTAGACCAACATATGTCTTAGGTTGAATTTTTTTTACAGTTGTTTTGTTAAATTTCAGATTAGAAGTAAGCTGTCATTTGTGCCAGGGATATAAAGATGACCAATGGGAAAGTGATTTCATTTTTCCATCACATTATTATTATGTGCTATTTGTGAGAGTATGGACTATTTACTATAGCAGCGTTTACAATCAATCGTGTTTAATATTGAGTGTGTGTACGCACGCACGCGCATGTGTGCTAGTTAGTATACGTGTGTGTGTAAAAATATTTTTGTTTAAACTAAAAGTTATTTTGCCCTTACTTATAATCTCCTTTACTGTTCTTTTATACTCTACATGATTTAGTGCTATAATAGAATGATGGATTCTGGAACTCAAGGTTCATGAACCATGACTTTAGCTCAATTACTCCGAGAGAAAAAAATATTCTAACTCGTCAACAGTAACTATAGGATTTTTCTGTATATAATCAGTTATGTTGTACTTGATATAAGTAAATTGAAAAAATAAAATATATTCAATTTTAGCATTACTAGTGATATGTCGTGAGAATTAAAGAAGGAATTAGCAGGTGTGAAACCAAATCTAATAAAAATAAGTATGTCTGAACAGTTAACAATGGGAAAAATTTAAACATTCCATAGTGAAAGTTATTTCAGTCATCTTTTTAAAGACTCCGTCCTAGTGAAAATAAAAATAGAGACCAAACCTTATGGCAAAAATAAAATAAAATAAACCAAAGTAGTTGGTTTTTCAACTACAAATAAGATTTTTATATTTTAACTTAAAGTAAAAGCATGGGATGGCCAGGCATTAATTCAACATTCCTTGTAAAAATTAGTGATTGAATAATTAATTTCTGGACACTCCATTATTTTAAGTTAAATATTAATATCCCAATTATTATTGAAGAAAGCAATTATTTTTGATAATTTAGCTAACGATAAATAAATGTGTTTATTATAAAATATATTTTTTATATATTATTTTTAATGGTACTTATCCATTAGACCTGCTATCTAAGTTTGTGACAGCAGAATGCTATAACTTTCTCCAGTTGGAGGGAGCGGGGTAGTATTCGTGACCCAGAATGCTGTATTATTATAAAGTTCATGGGGTTTTATTCAATATCATAATGTGTTTATTATTATTGTGTACAAATTTATACTTTTTATTGACTTTATTTTTTTAGAGCTGTCTATTGTAAGATTTAAAAAAAAAAACTAATGTTGTCTAAATGCTTAATCAGGTATTATCCTTTTCAAAGAATAAAAGATTCTATATTTAGTGCATGAGGTGAAATATATAGCAGCTGATTTAATGTCACAAGTCAATATAGGATATAAGTACCATAAGTTAGTTTAAAATCTTAAACCGTAATCTCCATTCCTTTAGTTTGTATAGACTAAAGTTAAAAGTAATTGTTAGTGTGTGTATAAATCCAATGCTTTTTTTGATGAAAATCATAGCTGTGAAACAGTCTATTTGATTGGCACTGCCATCTAGTTACCACCAATTACTCAATCTTACAAAAGATCTCTCTGGAGCAGAATAATAGATTAAATTACTATTGTTAATCCAAGCAAACATAGTTGTTAAACTGTATACAGTGTTCTGTATTATACAAAGTATCACATGACGTTCTGTGCTTAATTTTAACATCTGAATTAGGACAGCAAGCAATTCATTCCATTTATTATCTTCCAGTGCCACCTATTACAAACTTGAGTAATCAATGTATATTAGATAATAATGATATATTTATATAACCAGAAACTAATGTGAAAATGTTATCTAAATAGTAGGACCAAAAGAATAATAATAGAAGGAGATTTCTACTCTAATGCAAATAACTGTATTTGTTTAATCATATAGTTTAGTTATTGAAATAAGTTAATATGTAATGTATTTTACATTATACTGAATTTATTATTGTGTGTATTTATTAAAATCATTTGTTTAATCATATAGTTTAGTTATTGAAATAAATTAATATGTAATGTATTTTACATTATACTGAATTTATTATTGTGTGTATTTATTAAAATCATTTATACTACAATTTATTAAATTGAACATACTTGTGAAAATGTAAGTATAATAATGAAGATTAGATAATAAAGTTTAATTTTCTGAAATACTTATCATAAATTCCACATCAATCCAATTTACAATTTTGTTCCAAAACCTTTAGATTTAGATTTGAAATTAGTCTAAATGAAATTCTTTTCAAAAGGTTAAAAAATTTTTTTTGCTTAGGAAACTGACTTATTGTTAACTCATATAACCATTCAACATTGATCAGTAACTGGGTATCTCATTACTCCTCAGCTAAAAACAAAATTGAAAAACTTAGTTGTATGACTAAGAATGCTTACATGGCTTTTGACTAAAGTGAGTGAATTACTATAGTTTTAACCTAAACTTAAAGCAATAGCTATAAAGCTCTCCAATACCTCAGATTCTTCCAGGAACATCTATATTCTTCAATCGATTGTGAACTTGAATAATCATCAAACATCACATGATCACCATCTCTATACTAGAACATAATTTGTTGTAAACAAAGGCAAAACTCCCCATACAGTAGTGCCAAACAGAGTAATCAATGGATGCCAGAAGGCTTGTGCATAAAATCCCTATCTAGTGCCTACTCATCCAATATTCCCAGACTAGTTTCTGGCTTGTGGCCATCATCAGTGAGGAGCCTTGGATCTGAGAGCACTGGACCTAGATCTTAGGATCTAATGCAACCCTCCAGCAGCCACCTTTTAACTCTACTTTACTACAAAACTATGAGAATGAAATTGAAAACATTGTTAATATCTTCAATCTAAGCTCAATAGCTTATATAATCATATGGGTCTGAACTCAATTCAGCACCCATACATTTTGGTGTCTTTGGCTCTTAAACAACCATAGCCACCACTATCCTATTAGGCAGGATTGGTGCTAAACCATCAAACATCACATGATCACCATCTCTATACTAGCACATAATTTGTTGTAAACAAAGGCAAAACTCCCCATACAGTAGTGCCAAACAGAGTAATCAATGGATGCCAGAAGGCTTGTGCATAAAATCCCTATCTAGTGCCTACTCATCCAATATCCCCAGACTAGTTTCTGGCTTGTGGCCATCATCAGTGAGGAGCCTAGGATCTGAGAGCACTGCACCTAGATCTTAGGATCTTATGCAACCCTCCAGCAGCGACCTTTTAACTCTACTTTACTACAAAACTATGAGAATGAAATTGAAAACATTGTTAATATCTTCAATCTAAGCTCAATAGCTTATATAGTCATATGGGTCTAAACTCAATTCAGCACCCATACATTTTGGCATCCATTGATTACTTTGTTTGGCACAGGGTGACACTACTATATGGGAAGTTTTGCCTTTGTTTACAACAAATTATGTGCTAGTATAGAGATGGTAATCATGTGATGTTTGATGGTTTAACACCAATCCTGCCTAATAGGATAGTGGTGGCTATGGTTGTTTAAGAGCCAAAGACACCAAAATGTATGGGTGCTGAATTGAGTTCAGATCCATATGACTATATAAGCTATTGAGCTTAGATTGAAGATATTAACAATGTTTTCAATTTCATTCTCATAGTTTTGTAGTAAAGTAGAGTTAAAAGGTGGCTGCTGGAGGGTTGCATTAGATCCTAAGATCTAGGTGCAGTGCTCTCAGATCCAAGGCTCCTCACTGATGATGGGCACAAGCCAGAAACTAGTCTGGGGATATTGGATGAGTAGGCACTAGATAGGGATTTTATCACAAGCCTTCTGGCATCCATTGATTACTCTGTTTGACACAGGGTGGCACTACTGTATGGGGAGTTTTGCCTTTCTTTACAACTTGAGTAATCAATAGGTGCTAGTACTGATTATTAATTATTATCTAGTGCTATTTTATAACAGAAACCAGATTGACAATAAGGATAGGACAAACCTGAATATAGACTTAATAAGCACTTCCATCTAGCATGGCAGCACTAAAGTAGAATACATAGATATGGTTCTTGACAAAGCACAAAGTTTTAGACATGTTAGTACTTTTAAATATTTAAATAATTGATTATCTGATATTAGAAATAGTGATTAAAATATTACAGTAAAAATTGTATTTGCTGAACAGCTTTTAATAAAGATGGAGTTATTACGCAAATCGTTAAAGCTGGAAGTAAAAAGAAAAAAGACTTGCATATACAGTATAATGTCGGCATTTACAAAAAAAGGAAGTGAAAGGATTGGAGCCTTATGAGTTATGATTTTGGAAAAATGGAGAAAAATTGGAAAGATAAGGTTTTAAAAATTAATCAGAGACAAGATAAAAGATGAGTAAATAGTGATGATCTTATGATACGAAAGAGAAACTGAATTTACAAATATTTGGAAAAAAAGCTTATGAAGGATATTTTAAAACATTCTATGCAGAATAAAAGAAAGAACCATAGGAAAAAAAGAATTTGATTAATAATTTAAAGTATCTTAATTAATATCTGTTTAAAAGATAGGATAATTTGGAGAGCTTTATAGAGTTGCTCCATACGATCTGCCTTCTTGTCATTAAGTAGATGAATATTCCGGAAAATATTTTAGTATTAGATCACTGCATAAGTACAAGAGGTGTAAGCTTAGTGTATAACAAATGCAGGAGTCTCATAAAATATACAAACAATATAGTATATATATATTAATGTTTTATTAACTGATATAAAATTATTTATTAGGTTAATATTAATTCTTATCTATTCAAAGGCATTCACCAAAACTTCATCTAGAACTTTGTTGATATATATAAGTTAATAGTTGACAAACCGCAATTTACATTTTCCAGAGGTTTTTTTTTTTAAAATTAACATCTGTTTATAATGCATCTGTTTATAATGCCAGAGTGGAACATTTTTTCTAACTTAAACGGGTTAAAGTTTATTTACACAATTCAATATGTCATTTACATTGAACTGATTTGTCATTTCTGTTTATAAAAAATAATGTTCAATAAATTGATATGAATCCATTGTAGATAAAATCATTAAACTTAAAGATAAATTCCCATTTTAATGTATTCATACATAAATGTTTATTAAATAATTACAACACAAGATTTTATTTTATGGTTTAAAACTAAAATAGTTTGATTGTTCCATCATCATCATTTTCAATTATTATCGACCTACTGGGGGAGGGGGGTCTCTAAGTTTAATCCAACTACTCCACTCCCTATCTTCTCTTCCGTCTGTAACAATGCATTTAACACGTGGTCTTTTTGTAGATCTTTAAATCTCTTGGGATCCAATTTAAATCTTTAAGAGTTCATCCATTACCACCTTCTCTAGAAATATGTTCAACTCAGTTCTCTAATTCAGTCTCTTAATTATTTCCATGATCGTAGTGATACCGTTTTTTTTTTTTTTACCCAAGTATCTTCTTGTTATTTCTAACTCTCCATACTTTAAGGTTAGATCTGAAATCTATGCATTGCTTTTCTTTTATGTGTCCATGTCTCACAACCATAAGTTAAAATTAGTTAAAGACTTACAAACTTTTCAAACACATAGGTATATTTTCTCTAATATTAAGCTATTTCTACCAAAAGCATTCTATCCAAGTTTAATTCTATGATTAATTTTATTTATTATATTTCCATCTATATTAATAATCTGACCAAGATGTTTGTAGTTGTTAACTTCTCTTTTACTTCCTTATTATTAATCTTTTTCCTCTTCTGAGAACATCCATTAAACTTTAATTTAGTTTTTTTTTTAGTATTATCTTAGCCTTCTTTTCTTAATTTCATTGATAATTCTTGCAACATTTCCTACAAATCTGAAGCATTATTTGCAAAAAAACAACAACAACAACTATATCATCTGCAAAATCTAGATGATTTAAATCTGCAGTTACTTTTATTTCCTTAGTTTTCCATTTTAACTTACAAAATATTTCTTGTAAAACTGCTGTAAAAAGTTTTGGAGATATAGAATTATCCTGATGTTCATCTTCCTAAATGTTAACCTTCTAAGGCAGTATTATGATGTAATCTAATCATTACTGTGCACTTTGATAAATATTCTTCATAATATGACAGTATATTAGGTCTACATCTTGATGATTCAATGTATTAATCACTAAAGAAGTACTTATAGAATCAAATGCCTTTTTATAATCTACAAATCTAAAGCATAATGCCAACTGATATTCATTGGACTTGGTTATACATATATTTTCACAACATTCATTACTGATGATTTAGTGTAGTGATAAAATGATAAAATTGTGGACTCAAGCACTAAAGTTTCGTATATTAATTCCCAATAAAGAGGGGAGTTGATTTAATTTTATTATTTGAATAGAATGTAAACAATGAACCACATGGTACTCAAATGTCATTATCTCACAAGAAATTGACTTTATTAACCTTATGAATATTTTATTAACTACCAATGTTCTGCAAGGTTCTGAACAATATTCAACAATTGATATCTTTTTACATATCAAAAACATCAATCAGGATGGTATAAACTATTTATACCAGATGTATAAAATGTTTTTATTATCTGATAGCTAGATAATTTTTAGTGAATATTATATAAATTTTCCTGCATAGTTTGATGCAGTGCTAGAGCATCAGACTGGGGCATAAAATGCATGAATTACAACCTAGCTCTTCTTAATGAACTGCCAAGAAATAAAACCTTTGACTGTTTTTTTTTAAATGCAATTTAATGTCAATTATCTGAATTAAGTTTGGAGAATCAGATTGTTTAGGTAATTACATGAAAATGAAAACATATAGATGTATATGAAACAAAGCATAAATATAAAAAGTTGTTCTCTTTATTTTAAAATAAAATAGTATTATATATAAGTAGTAAGTGTTTTAGAGATGTTTGTAAATAATAACCAAAACATTTAAAAAAAAAAAGTTTACTATTTCTACATTTAGAATATATATTAATAACCCTTGATAAAAATCAATAGCCAAAAAGTAATCTCTAAAAATGTGCATGTAGCACTTTCATCTAGTGCCAAGTGATTTTTCAAGTTTTCAGTGGATGGTCCAGGAGTAAAATAAAGAAAGAAAATTGTTGCTTCTAAAAGCATATATTGAATGTATTATTTTGATGGTACATACTATTCTAACCAGAACAAAAGATGCCAAATATTCACATAAAACTGAGATCATTAAAATATGCAGATACTTGTCTATAAAATGAAGTTAGTTGTTTTGAATTCAAAATTATGGGTTTTTATTTTTATTTTAGGTTATTAACTACATTGCTTCTTTGTTTATTTCTTGAAACATCACAATTTACCCTTCAGCAAGCTGTTAATAGAAAACAAAAATAATTTATATTGATAATATTGATGAAAATTTACATATAGTGTAATTTTTATATAAAAAGCATATGACCAGAGTAATTATATTGATTCCTGCTGAGAAAGTGGAAATAAACAATCTCTATTTTGCATTAGAATGGTGTGATAAAGGAGTGTTGAGCTATCAACCCAAATGTGATGATTCAGATGTTTGATATCTTTATTTCCTGATATGCTAAGACTGTTTGTAAAGTTAATGCATAATGAGATAGTGGAATAAGTTGTATGCAGGCATTATATTCAAAATATTTAACAACAGGTACACTAAAAAAATAGAAGGTAGGAGGTGAATAAATAATATTTACCATATTAATATTATTTTCAGTTTTATTGAGTGATTGTAGAAACATATTACAAATAATCACAAAAAATATTCAATGTTCTTATCAATAGTACGCACAGGGAATACAATAATTATGCTTAATCTAATAACTTCCATATCATACTTTGATTTACACCACTGATGTTGACACATCCTAGATGACAGCACAATTGATATTGGAACAGTTGGTATGGCAGGGTATAAATAGAAAAGAAAAAGAAAAAAGGGGTGGTGGTATAGGTGTTATATCAAAAAAATATTTAAATATTGTTAAATGTCAAGAACATTTGTGGTTTGAAATAAGGTTGGGTCAGACAAGAATGGATGGTGGCTATAGTTTATATAGCTACTGGGGATAGGCAAATTATATTGGAGTGGAATAGTAACATATATGAATGTCTAGTTAAGGATATACAAAGTTTTAAAGAAAAGGGGAAGAGAATAATGGTTATAGGGGATATGAATGAACATATTGAAGAAAATGATGATGTAGATAATAAAAATGGACAGCTTTTGAAGAATTTTTGTCAGAAAGTGAATTTGAGTATTGGAAATTTATTAAATATTTATGAAGGACAATACACATGGTTCAGAAATAATATATTTCACACAATAGATTATGTATTGGTAGAGAAAGAGGGGATAAATAAAATACGGAAAATTAAGATGTTTGATAATGAAGAAAAAGTATGTACTAGTGATCATAATTTCATTGTAATTGAAATGGTTAGTAATGTGATGGAGAATAGAAATAAAAGTAGAAATAATAGTGAAAGATGTGGATGGAGAGTGAATGATAAGAATAAGTTGGAAGAGTATAAAATACAAGTTGAAGAAATAATGGAAGATTGGGTTGGGGATGAGTATAAGGACTGGTGTAAAGAAGTAGAAAAAGTGGCAAATATGGTTTTAGGTAAGAATATTCTGAAGAATAAAAGTAATAAAAAATGAGAATTAGTAAAAGTGTAAAAGAAAGGAAAGAAGCATGTAGAGAATATAAGTGTGCTATTAAGAATAAGGAAAGTGAAAAAGATATTAATGCTAAATGGGACAAGTACTTAGAAAAGAAGAAGTTGGCTAAAATAGATATTTATAGAGAGAGAATGAAATTGAATAGTAAATTGTTGGAGGATATTAATAAAAGTGGAAGAGATGGGAGTAAAAAATTATGGAATTATATTAAAAGGATAAATGTGGGGGGGAGAGTTAGTATTACTAGATGATGAGGGAACAGAGTGTAGCTCTAGAGAAGATTAAGAGAGAATCTTAAATAGTTATGTAATAAATATAGAAAAGATGTTAGATGTGAGTGATAGAGTGTTAGAAAATATGAAAGAATATAGTAATGGGAATATTAGTTTTTCAGAAAATGAACTAAATGAGGTAGAGAAGAAATTGAAAAGTGGGAAGGCAAGAGGTTTAGATGGATGGGCAGCAGAGATGGTAATGAATTTAGGATATAGGGCAAAAGTAAAGTTATTATCCTGTTTTAATAAAATGGCACAAAATAGAGTTTTCCAAGTAGTTGGAGTAATACAAGAGTAAGGTTATTGTTTAAAGGAAAGGGTAAGGATCATAGAAAGTTGAATAAGTATAGACCGATAGCGGTAACATCAGTTTTATATAAAGTTTTCTCATATATGGTGGCTAGTAAAGTTGTAAAATGGATGGAAGGGAATAATGTAGTGGGGGAAATGCAAGAAGGTTTTAGATTAGATAGGCATATAGGAGATAGTTTATTTGTAGTTATACAACTTATGGATATGAGTAGAAATGCAGGTAAACAGTTATATATGAGTTTTATAGATATAGAGAAGACATATGATAGAGTAAATAGAAATAGATTATGGATAAGTTTATCAAATTTGGGAATGGATGAAGCTTTAATAGATATTATTAAAAAATTATATGAAAATAATTATTATATATATCAATTAGAGAATATAAAATCAATTAAACTTAAAAATGTGTAGGACTAAGGCAAGAATGCCCTATGTCACCTATTTTGTTTGTGTTGTATTTGAGTGAAATGGAAAGAGCAATAGAAAGATTAGGAAGAGGGATAGAAATACCGTTAATAGGTAGTAAGGGAGTATATATTTTGTCAGGTCTTTTTTTTTGCAGATGATATATTTTTGTGTGCAGAAAAAAGAGAAGATATGGAAGTTATGTTGAGGACATGTGCAAGGGTGGGTAAAGAGATGGGGATTAAATTTAGTGAAGAAAAATCAAATATAATGATGGTTAATACTAGGGAAAGAGAAGATGTAGAATTTTTATTGGGGAGATATTAAGTTAAGTATGGTGAATAGATATAGTTATTTGGGAATTATTTTAAGTAATCAGAAAAATTATTTGGATGAATGGGAGAAAAAATTGATAAATGAAGCAAAGAAAAGAAAGGGATTGATAAAAAAATTAACAGTATTTTCATATAATAAATATGATGTAGCTAGAATTATATGGAAAGGAGTTGCAGTAGCAGGGTTATAATATGGTAATAATGCATTATATGTTAGTAAAAAGATATTAGATTACTTAGAAAAAGCTCAAAGGGATGTAGGAAGACATGCATTGAATGCAGAAGTATGGACAGCAAGGGAGGCAATTCAAGGAGAAATGGGATGGTCAAGTTTTCATATGAGAGATGCAAAAAGTAAAATGAAAATGTTTGGTAGATTGCAGTTTATGGATAATAAAAGAATAGCTAAAATAGTATTTAATTGGGTTATGAGTAAAGGGCAGGTAACAAAATGGGTGAGAAAGGTAATGCGGTATGCAAAAGATTTGGATAAAGAATTTATATCAATATATTTGTACAAAAGATGGGATGATTGTGTTAAGAGGATTATTGAGTGTTATAGTAGTAAGGAATGGGATAAAATTATAAATTTATTAATAAAGACTAGGGAGTTAGAGAGATGGAGAAATAGTATGGAGAGTAAAAAGAGTTTAAATATATATAGAAATAAACAGAATATTAGGTGTGAGTTAATATATGATAATATTAAGGAAAGTAGTTTATTGTTTAAGGCTTGAACGGGATCTTTAGTTACAAAAGAATATACATGTAAATGGAAAAATATGGGTGATTTATTTTATAAATTATGTAAGAAAGGAATAGAAAATATTAGGCATTTGTTAATTGAATGTAAATGTTTGAAAACAGAAAGGGTACATATACTGAAGTTGTGGAAAAATAAATATGAAAAGAGTGATTATACAAAAAGTGAATTATTGTTTTTTATGCTGGTTTTGGGAAAAGATAAGGGGGATTTAGATATAAAGGTTATAGAGTTGACAAAGATTATGTTGTGGAAATGGGATAGAGCAAATTATGGGTAAATTTAGAGTGGGGAATGTAAAATAAAGTGGCTAACAGGTTTATCTGGGCATAATTGCTGAGATATTCTTGACTTCGTTTAAGGAGAAGCCATAATACATCACATCACATCTAAACTAACTAAATTATAATATATTAAAAATGCAATTAAATATAAAACATTATTTTGGTTTTTACTTACAATTTTTTTTTATTTTAAAAGAATGAGATAATCGATTTAATATTGTGTGGAGTTTGTTTTAACAACAGGTATAAAAAAACTTTAAAATTTTTAACAATGAGTACAGCCGGTACATACCTGCTGAATAACACCCATGGTTGTGTGCTGATAAATGATTGCAATGTAATGGAGAAGAAATGAGAGTTCCACTGATAAAAATTGAAAACACATTATAAAATAATGATTACAATTTGAAAATGTATGAAGATTATTTTAAATCAAAGTATTTTCATAAATTAAACCATGTTCAGATATATTACTTAGGCTTAACCTTAGTTCTGCCTTAATCTTGTCATTAAGAAATTGAAACTATACAAATATAACATCAAATAAAAATATAGCACAATTATTTGAAACCAATAATACATGGTAATAGCTGTTAATTTTTTCAGGATGAAACTGATAAAGAAATAAATCAATAAATTAATTATTATTAGGACAAATTATAGATAAAGATTACATAATTTGGAAAAGAATTTATTAAAAATGTTTGTATATTATACATATAAAAAGAAAGTCTTTAGTCACAGTAATTAGCACATGCACAGTATAGATTTCAAATTTAAATTGGGTAACTTTAGGAATTTTTCAAGATTTCAGTCAACCTAATACTGTTATATATATAAACATTAGAAGCATAAAGTGAAACTAGTCAATAAATAATTAAAATTACCCCAAATTCACAATTCAAACAGACTAACCAAGAAAATAAACTCTAAAACACTACCAATGGTTTTACTGCTACAAGCAGATTTCTCAAGTGTAGAAAACTACAAAATAATAATATATTTAAACTAAACCTTACCCAAAATTCCACTTACTTTCCATACACCCTTAATATTAAAAGAACTTTTAAATAAATAAATTGCTTCAAAATCATAAAATGTTAATAATAAAAAGAAGAATTAAAGAATCTTGATTATTAAACATTTATGATCCTGAAACAATTAATTTATTTAAAAGTTCTTTTAATATTAAGGGTGTATGAGAAGTAAGTAGAATTGTGGGTAATGTTTAGTTTAAAAAAGTTGTTATTTTGTAGTTTTTTTACATTTGAGAAGTCTGCTTATAGCAGTGAAACTATTGGTAGTGTTTTAAAGTTTATTTTCTTGGCTAATTTGGTCGAGTTGTGAATTTGAGTTAAATTTGATTATATATATATAATAAAACCATAGACAAAACAGATAGCCATTTAGAATTTGGTCAGTAATTAGCTATTCACCTTTATATTTAATGTTTGGTGAAATAAATGTAAAAGAAGATGAAAAAGTTAAGATATTTGAATTGTTTTTTGTTTAACCTCAATCTCTCCAAAAACTATAATGTATCATACTAAAAACAATTCTGAAATCATAAAAGTGAATTATTATACAAGTTTAACATTATGAAAAATTCTTTAATTGAAAAAATACAGAAAATTTTGAATAACTAATTTCAATGGCAAATTGGCTTAATCAATAAGAGATAAAATTTGTAATAAAAAAAGTTAATGAGTTTAAAGTACATACTAAACAGGAAGAAAAAAACTGAAACAAATCAGTTTATCTTTTTATGCATTTGGTAGAAAATTCAATTTTCACAATAACTTTATATTACATTCTTAAAGCTAATATATTACAAAGAAACAATAAATCTGAGAAAATATAATCAATATTATAAAATAAAGAATTTAAACATTTTAAAAAATATTGATTTTAAATTTATAACAATTGTGAATTTTCATATGTAAGTTTTAAAATAGAAAATGCATTTCTACTTTTAAATTGTTCTATAAAACTTTGGTTAAAATGTCATGTAATAATATTTACTGATTATTATTATTACTAGTAATTTCTTTATAAAAATCAGAACATTTTATTTTACTTTAAATCAAAACTTACATAAAAGACATTCATTTAAGATGGGGTGAGAAGTCTTTTTAACTTAATAAAATAAATGTTATATGCAACAATTTGTTTTCAAGTACTTATTTAATAATTTGGAAATTCTAATATACAATAGTAAATGCATTTGAGCAATTGATACACAAATGCACATATATTCAAATGTGCAACATGTATTCTGTCTTTCAGTGATTTGGACATCACATAACTCAATGAAAGTAGTTCTTCTATTCAGTTATATATATATATTAGAAGGAATTTGAACTCAGATTTTCAAGATCCCTACAACCATCCACTCCATCCTATACAACTGATGTGCATGACCACATACATGTGGAAAAAATAAATGATTTCCAATGATATATGTATTTCATGCTGAACTAGCACTCATTAGTTAGTCCAGATCATAATTACACACACACACACACACACATATATATATATATATAAGTGCAGTGCTTAGTTTATATTAAGATAGAAAATCTTCAAACTTTAATGGACCATCTTCAATATTTTCCATCAACCAATTCTTCAGCCATCCATATCATCGGAAATCTGATGATGGAATGCTCAAAGCCTTTGTTGATGCCAATATTATTGTCATACCCATATTGACTTTAGGTCCCTTTGACTCCTCATGTATAGGACCTTAATATGTCCATTCAAATACACAGAAATATGGGCATAATACAGGGTGAATATATAGTATTTAAATACTTATATATGTGTGGGAGATTATGATGTGGTCCCACTGATGAATGCTAGTTCAGCATGAAATATGAATATTGGAGATCATTTATCTTTTTCACATGTATGTGGTCATGGGTATCGTTTGTATAGGATGGAATGGATGACTGTAGGAATTTGAATGTCTGAGTTCAAATCCCTTCTAGTTGCATTAAGAATGACATAGACAATATACTTGTATTTAAATTTTATTTATATATAGGCCACTTTCTTCCACAAACTGTTAATAAACCTAGTTTTATTTTTATAATAAAAAGTAATTTTAAGTTTCTGGAAAATAAATTTGAATTAATTTATTGAGACAATTCATTATAAAATTCATACTGAATTAAATTTTATATAAAAAATATAATTATTAGTATTGTACTTGTCCTAAAATTTGCTATCAATTTATTTTTTAAATGTCTGCACTTTGTTTTCTTTTTTAAAATTTTTTTTTTTTTTTTAAATAGAGCTAATGCCATTTTGAAAACATTTAAAAGAGTAATTAACTATCTATAATATGATGGATCATATGCATAAATAATCCACATCATTTCTGACTATATTTGCCGGAAAACAAATTTACTTCAATTTAGATTTCTGAGCATAGAAGTAACTCGAAAAAAGACCAAAGAATTAAACTTTGTGATTTAATGTTTTTATTTACCAAAATACAAGCTGAAAAGAAGTATATTGTATAGTCAAAATTATTAGGATACATACAAGATTATACGAAAAGAAATGTAAAAGTGAAATGATTTATTATTTATATTTTAATGTCTCAGACATTTTATTAGACAGCTTAATAAATAATATCTTAGTAAAGAAATATTGAGAATACTTTATATCAGTTGTAATGTCATTTACATATCCCCTCTATTTTTTTTTACTAACATGATTTATTTATATATTATATGAAAATTGAGTTTTGTCCAAATCTGATCAGACAGTTGTATTTTGTTGCCTACATAATTTAATGTTTGAAAAATAAAATATCTGAATTTGCTTCACATTTTAATTATTCATTTCTACCAAAAAAATATTCTATAAAATTAATTTATTAAAAAAGTACACTAATAATTTTCACTTTACCTTATATATTTTAATCACAATGAAAAGAAAGAAGACAAATGATTTCCAAAGTAACCAGCATTCTCAAATTGGCAGGTCACAACCTCTCATGACTACATTATCCTTGCTTGATATTATGAATATCAGATTATTATAATTTATTACTAAAGTGCTAAACTTGCTGTGTACACAGTTATGACACTAATCTCGCCAGATAATGAAGATATGTAAATGATTATAACCTGGTTCAAATAATGAGTACTGGTTCAGTATGAAATACATCTTGAATGTCACTTACTTATTTCAGATGTCTTTATTTGTGTGATTAAAATGCATGTAGAAAATGAAAGTTTTAAATGTATTATTATTCTTAGAAAAAAAATGGAATAGAATTTAACTAATTATTCATAGTTTAATTAACATTTAAAAATTATATCTGGCTAAAAATGGTATGATAATTTCTAATCTAAAAAATTATTAGTGATAATCATTAAAGTATTTATCAGGGGAGATTAATACTATACTTGTGTGTGTGTAGTAAATTTGATGGCATATTTAAATATAAATTTGTAATGTAAAATAATATATGTAGTAGCATATAACACATTAATAATTATTTTTATAGAAATACATTTCAGCAATTTTTTGTTCATAGAAAGATACTTCTTTAAAAAATTTTCTTTACAGTTTTTAACATTTGTCCATTCATTATAAATTCTGTCCAGATCTATTCATCTCACCATTTTATTTGATAGCTTTTTATTTTTCATAATTATTTCCAATTATTCCAACCTATAAATGATTTTATTGGTTTTTTTTATATAGAATTCAGTAAAAAAAAAAAAACCAAGTAAATAACAATCACATGACATCAGATTAAACAATGTTGTTCAGCAGCAAATTCTTTTTCTCTCACCACACTTATGCCACCTAGTGTAAGCTTAAGTAATTATTAGATGCTAAGTGGTAGTGCTTAATAAATTCCTATACAGTGCTGTTCTATCCAATATTTCTAGATTAGTTTATGGCTTTTAAAAGATCCAGGTGCATAGCTCCAAAATCTAAAGCTCCTCACTAATGAAAGCCATAGCTAGAAAAAAGTTAGGTGATATAGAATAGGAAGGACAGCACTGGATAGGGATTTATTAAATGCTACTATCTGGCATCTATTGATTACTAAATCTTGCACTAAGTGATATAAATGTGGTAAAAAAAAGTTTCATTTAAGTAAAATTTCACCCATAGTTAGCAGTAGACACTAAGATTGTTTCTCCCATTGCGCCAGTTGCACAAGGTATCTAAACAATTCATTTTAGATTGCAAATTACACTGCACCTGTAAATCTGATCAGATGTTTAACTCATTCTACTGATCAAGTATTTTTTGAATCTTTAACCAAAGAATATTTTTAATTTCGCACAAGGAACTTAATATTATTAATTCTGAAATAGAAGATACGTTCTGCAATTGATTCTTTTTTCAATGCAGTTAGTCCATTCTCAAACTTCTTCTGGAAACTTCTCATCATCATGGACAAAAATTTTACACAGTGCATCAGGAGTTATACTATATAACATTACTATATCTGTTCCATCCAACCATTCAAATTGAAAAATCTTGGCAGTTCTCTTTTGCTCAATTTTTTTTTACTTAAACTCTAGTTTTTTCTGAATTTTTAAATACAATAATTTCAGCAATTATACAAATTAAAAAATAAAAGAAGTTTGATACTTAGCAAATCATGATAAAACAGGCAAAACTCTCCATACAGTAGTGCCACCCTGTGCCAACCAGAGTAATCAATGGTTGCCAGAAGGCTTTTGCATAAAATCCCCATCTAGTACCTACTCATCCAATATCCCCAGACTAGTTTCTGGCTTGTGGCCTTCGTCAATGATGTTTATTAGCTTCAAATCATGATAGTTAAAAGTAGCTATTGGAATGCATGACTTATAGAATTGCACTAGACATTACACAGAAATTCTATTGTTGATAATACAACTTTATTTGGCACACATTTTTCCATACCCAAAATTGTTGGAAGGCTAAGAATATCCTGTTCTGAGCTTTGATCATCATTATTCTTCTATTTTACAATGCATTCATTTTCATTTCATGATCATGGTCAATGGTGCACACATAGATGTGTGCCATCTTAAATATTGCAAAGCTTCTAGCATAAATATTGATACTTCACTTGATATGTATATGCAAAAAAATAAATCAGTTTAAACAATTGAGTTTTAAAGTGTTAGCTTCAACATTCCATTTAAGTGCCCGCATCAGTTTAGCACAGCAGTAAAGTGATGGAACAAAATCTGGAAGTTCCATAATTGGATAATCCACTGATTAAAAGTAGAAGAACAATTATAGAGAGCTCAGGCTACTCAACAACGTATGGAGAGATGTCTGTTTGGAGTAACAAAAAGGAAGTGAAAGTAAAATCTTTCAATAATAGAACGAAGAAATATTTTTGCCATCCTTAAACGAATTCAGACTCAAATAGAGGTGAGCTGGACATAATATTAAAAGAAATAGTAATGGATGGACAGTTGAATTCTCAAACTGGATCCCAAGAGATTGTAAAAGGCTTAGAAGGAGACCACTTGTGAGATGGATGACTGAAATAAGGAAATTCGTTTGTGTAATGTAAAGAAGTTAAATTTTAACCTTGAAACATCGCATGATCACTATCACATGATCAAGCCTTCTGGCATCCATTGATTATTGTCTTACTTAGAGTGGCACTACTGTATATATAGAGAGAGTTTTGCCTATTTTAAGAAGTCAAATTATGAATCTGAGAACTGGTTTAAACTTTATCCTGTAGTGGATCAATAATGATTAAAAAGAAAATGATGATGATGAATGTAAATATAAAAATTAGATAAGGCTAACAATTAATCATAGAATTGTTTATTTGACATCCTGATAGCTTATCCTTATGATAATAAATAAATGATCTACTTTTAATAAGTTTGAAGTGTCAATATCAAACACCATATATTATTTTTTAAATTTAATATATAAGCATATCCAGAAATATAGACTATTTTTTATTTCAATCAAAGCATTAAACTACACTCAAATAAAGTAAAATAAATTCATTTATATGTTACAAAAAGAAGAAATGAATTTGTTTTATTAATAATATATATAAAAGATAGCCTTTAACCAAAAGAAAAAAACCTGTTTGAAATAAAGAGAAGTTCAATAGGTAAAAAGTAATTTCTAGAGAACGATATAAAAAATTCTAAAGGAAGTTCAAAGGCAGTCGTCAACCTGAACTGTAGAAACTGACATTATTTTTTGATCACTTTATTTGACATTTGAAACGCTGTTGTTGCTTTCCAAATTTTTGTTTTTAAAAAGTTGAACTTTACCGGAATTAGCAAGAACTAAAAAA
Organism: Epiperipatus broadwayi; assembly: GCA_028023455.1. Lineage (NCBI taxonomy): Eukaryota > Metazoa > Onychophora > Udeonychophora > Euonychophora > Peripatidae > Epiperipatus > Epiperipatus broadwayi. The sequence continues at coordinate 3,105,888 of JAQFVV010000037.1, forward strand.
TGTATGTAATTGAATTAAATACAATAAATATATACTTAATTCAGCACAGGTGTTATTTTAAAATTTAATATAAAATATTGCCTTTGTGACGTAATAGCTCAGCTGCTTGCTAGGCTCCTGGTGTGGAGTTCGAATCAGGTCAAGCAAAACTTTTTTTTCCAGATCCCAATCAAACATTTTTTTCTAATTCAATTAACCATCCAATATTGATCAGTAAATGGATATCTAGCTATTCTTAAAGAGAATGAAAAATATTTTAAATTCCATCAGTCAGCAACTGGAAATCATGATGAGTGTCTTTCTATACACCAATTAATTTCATCCCTTCCAATCTGAAGGATAAAGGAATTCGTAGATACAGTATTCTAGTATTATACCTAATGTGTGTGTATGCATGTTTCTATATTTGCAGATAATCTTTATATATACAATATTCATATATTACTTATAATAAATCTCCATATATACACTTTCATGCAAATTTTTTTATAAAATTCTTTTAATTTCCTAGAAGTTTCAACTGTCCTGCGGTCTTTATCAGAGCTACAACATTTAAACATATAATTGTATAACCATTATTATATATACATGTAAAAATATATATTTTACATTATTATTAATAATCATATTTTATTCTTAACTCTATACCTTTATTTCCTCCCCTTTTCTAATAATTATTTTTTCATTATTTCTTTTCTGTTTCTGTTAGTAAATTAAAGGAATTTTATAAAAAAAATTGCATTAAAGTGTATATGTGGGGATTTATTATAAGTAATATATATGAATATATGAAGAAAGGCAAAAATGTAACGGATAAGATATACAATGTATTGTATCTGTAATCAAGCTACTTTTAGGATCATTTATAATACATTTATCAAATCCAAATATCTTGTAATCAAAACCTTTTGCAGTTAAAATATAGACAAACTGCTATCAAAAACATGTATAAAGGGTGACATTCTGATGCAGCTTTCCAATTTAAACCAGTCTTTGATTCCATGGCTATTCTTTTCCACAAGAACTATATAAACATTGTAGCACAGTAGTGTGAATAGCAAATTTTATAATTGAAGTTTTTAATAAATTCACAGTTAAAACAAATAGTTTGGATTCTTGAATCAAAGCTAAATCAATGCTTGTATATCACATGACTTTCTAAGCAATAGTCCATTCTGTTATTATAATTGAATCATTCTTGTTTGTCATAATAGTACTCTTGTATATATAGAGCTCACAAATAAGCTCTTAACAAGCTTTGCAGAATATCCCCAACCCCAGATCAGTTTCTGCTACTGGCTTGCTCAGTGAGGTGCTAGGATATTCAAACATTAGATTAAAAATACCAGGACAAGTCCAGCACTTTATCTAATAGATAACTATTAAGTAGAAAATCTGAAATTTTCAGACATTCATATGTCTTCCAATCCAGCTATCTAACTTAAATAGCCATATGGGATTGAACCAAGTTCAGACTACACCATATATTAATAACTTTAGCAATATAAAATTTCCAAAGCCTTAATAGCAAAAAATAAAATTGCAAAGAAATCAAGTCATCTGTCACTTGACCTAATTTAACAAGCTTGTATTACAAATGTTATATGTAGAGTTCACAAATAAGCTCTTAACAAGCTTTGCAGAATATTTCCAATCCTAGACCGTTTTCTGCTACTGCCTTCCTCAGTGAGGTGCTAGACTATTCAAGCATTAGATTAAAACTACCAGGACAAGCCCAGCACTTTATCTAATAGATAACTATTAAGTAGAAAATCTGAAATTTTCAGACATTCATGTTTTCCAATCTAATTATCTAACTTAAATAGCCATATGGGATTGAACCAAGTTCAGATACACCATATATTAATAACTTTAGCAATATAAAAGCTTATTAAATTAGGTCATGTGACATATGACTTGATTTCTTTGTAATTTTATTTTTTGCTATTAAGGCTTTGGCAATTTTATATTGCTAAAGTTATTAATATATGGTGTAACTGAACTTGATTCAGTCCCATATGGCTATTTAAATTAGATAGCTGAATTGGAAGACATATGAATGTCTGAAAATTTCAGATTTTCTACTTAATAGTTATCTATTAGATAAAGTGCTGGGCTGGTCCTGGTATTTTTAATCTAATGCTTGAATGGATATCCTAGCACCTCACTGAGGAAATGAGTAACAGAAAACAGTCTAGGGTTGGGGATATTCTGCAAAGCTTGTTAAGAGCTTATTTGTGAGCTCTATATATAACATTTGTAATACAAGCTTTTTAAATTAGGTCATGTGACATATGATTCAATTTCTTTGTAATAATAGTATTCTTATGTTATTCAAAATTCCAATCAATTGACAATGCAATAATTTTTTATTACCATAACAATAAACTTCTTTACCTCAATTCTTGCAATATTTTAAGATCCACTTTAGGATTTCACTTGCCCATTTATTATCATTGACTTAGCTTCATATAATTATCTCCATTATTCTATTGTTGTTAATAACACTTGTTTGTTCTTTCATTCAAGCATTCTATTTTAATCTATCTTTATAGAATACACTTATTAAAAACTTTTTATACACATATATATTTCCTTTGAATTTTATATTATTTCCACCAAAAGCATTCAAATTTAAGAATATGCATAACAAGTTCTATGTCTAAGAAAGGATCGAGTTAATTATGTATCTGAATTTCTATGATTAAGTGATAATTAGTTTGTCATTGATTGCTATTTTTCAATATGTTATTCTAGCATTTCAATTTGAGCTACTTTTTAAACCTCAATGAGTCCCATGTCACAAATGTTCAGACATTCAAGTTTAATTAACATCATTCATTAATAAACAGGCAAAAACTCTCCATATAATAGTGCCACCTTGTGCTAACCAGAGTAATCAATGGATGCCAGAAGGCTTGTGCATAAAATCCCTATCTAATGCCTACTATATGGAGAGTTTTTTCCTGTTTACTAACAGTTATGTGCTAGCATGAGATGGTGATCATGTGATGTTTAGTGATCATCCATTAATATTAATAATTTAATCAATATATTTAATAAATATTAACTTCCTCCAATTTATTACTGTCAAATATCATCTTTTCTTTCTGAAATTATCAAAAATTAAACAATCATTTTTATATCTATCTTTAGACCTATTTTAGTCTTTTTATGTAACTGATATTATAACATTTCTTGCTTATTTTAAAATAAAATTTGTGAAATAACAACATTATTTACAAAATCTAAATAATTTAAATAATCTTCATTTATATTTTTTCATTATCTTTGATTCCAATTTTAATCCATAAAATATTAATTATAAAACTGCTGTATAGGATTTTGAAGATATGGAATCATCATGTCCCATATCAATCTTCTTCACCCAAAAAATCACTTCATAATGCACTTTTTAGAATCATTTATTATATTTATGACAGTTTCAACTAATTGATAATCTTCTTCAGATATTTAAAATATTTAAACAATTTGAACAAGTTTGTCTAGTTGATGTTTTTTTAAATTGTTTATTATTAGTACTTAAAAAATTGTCAGTTTGTAGTTTGAAAGAAGTAGTTAAAAGGTTTTTCGAATATCTGAAGAAGACTACTAGTATATCAAAAATTGAATAAATCATTGATGAAAAGTATCTTTTGATAAATATTATTCAAATTTCACAGTGTTCTGGATCTCTGTCATGATATTCCTAAGTCTTTAATGAAGCATAGATGTTATAAATTAAATATCTTTCATAATTTAAAAACTCAATACATAGAGATATTTTGTGTTCATTGTCCTTTTTTATAACTTCTCTTAATATTAAACTTGGTCTTCTATAGTATAATCATTTTGAAATCTATCTTGTTATCTTGAGTCCAATATCATTTATAGGTTGGAAAGATTTTAGAAAATATCCTACATAGAACTGATAAAACATTGATAGTTTATAAGTTCTAATATCTCTTTTCAGACTTTATCAAATATCACTTTTACATTCTTCTAGTCTTCCATATTATTTAGACAATTGGTATATATCTTTTCCATCTGTTTGATAATAATTCTATCATTCCTGGTTTTCTATCATCATATGTTTAATCCCTTCATTTAAAGGAGCTGGCACTTCATATGTTATTGTATAAACTACACAGAGGTTAAACTCTCCATGCAGTAGCACCATTCAGTGCAAGCCATAGTAATCAATAGATGCAAGAAGGTTTGTGTATAAAATCTCCATCTAGTGTTTATTTATCCAATATCCCCAGAATAGTTTCTAGCTTGTAGCTTTCATCAGTGAGGTGCTTTGGATCTGAAAGCACTGCATCTAGATCTTAGGAGCTAATGCAATCCAATAGTCACCTTTTACCTTATTAGCTAACTGTAAAGTTTTGAGTCCAAAATAAAAACACAAAAATGTTTTCAATTCAAGTTCATTAGCTAATAAGGCAAAAGATGATTGCTGGAGGGTTGCCTTAGATCCTGAGGTCCAAAGCTCCTCACTGATGAAATCCACAAGCTGAGATATTGTATGAGTAGGCATTAGATGGGGATTTTATGCACAAACATTCTTGCATCCATTAATTACTCTGGCTTGCACTTAATGGCACTTCTGTGTAGAAAGTTTAGCATTTGTGTAAACAGCTTCGTGTGATGTTTAGTGATTTAATATGGCATGAACTATATTTGTTTAATGTTCTTTAATACTACATATCTTTAAATAGAATTATTTCAAAGACTTCAACCCTGTTTTTAGTAGCCTTTTTTTATTAATAAAATAATTTTCCAATATCAAAATGTTTTATCTTATGAGATTTTTATTGTCTTTTATAGCTTTTATTCCTATTTCACAATCATCACCAAATCTTTCTTTACAGACATTCAGATAATAACTTTTCTAAATTCTTAATTTTATTTCTATTTTTTAGAAATAACTTAATTTACATGGAAAATTTATAACAGCTATAAACATTTGCAGGAAAGACCTAGTGATTAATAAATAAATGTAAAAAACAATAACTTGACATAACCATGGAAGTATTTTTTATATATGAAATAATAAATGACAACAAATTAATATTACATACATATCTGATGAAAAACTAAAACATATTACATATTCTAATTAGAAAACAATATATAGAAACAACTTATTTACCAGTTAGTATTAATGATTCAAGAAATTTCTCATTGTTGTTCATTTGCACAATAATAATGATCCTATTATGTAGACATAAAGTGGATGGCTTCCAAATGTATTCTACAACATTACTTAATATAATTCAAATTTATAGGTTTGGAATAACTGATAGAAGCTGGCAACTGACCATTTGTAATAGATAGTATTCGAAAATTCATTTATTAAATAACAATAATGACTCGAAGTTGTCATTGTAGTGAGAAATAGCAATACGTGCTTTGTGATAATAAGATTTTATTTCATATACATAAAGTAAATGAACTTCAAATATAGTCAGGAATTGGTGACAATCAGCAAATCATCACTTGAAATACATATTAAACAATATATACTCTTCATATAAAAAGGCAAAAATAAGTCTTATACATCCAGAGGTTACATGTCACAATCCTAATCCCTCAAAATAGCAATGATACTCATAGAATTGTAAATAAATCTTAATTCCAAATCAAAATCATAATTTGAATATTGCAATAAAAAATGTAGGAACAATTTAGTATTTTAAAAGCCAAAAATATTTATGATAAAAACATGTCTAAATTTTTTCAAAGAAAATGTATCAATTCAAAATGAAAAAAAAAAAAAATTAATCTAAGTAACAATCATTGTAAATGATAATGATAAAGTTGTGCTAATCCTAAAAATAGAAATATCTTAAATAATATATTGGGCTGCTTTCAATATCCATCGATTTTTATACCTACAAGATTTTAAATTGTAATAATAGTTAGTGATCAGTTCACTATACATGCGCTCTAGAGATTTAAACACTTAATGAATACTCTCCTTTCCAAAAACAACATGAAGTCTTTTGAAAAGATAGATGAATCCACTCTATTTAACCTAAGTCCATATGTATAGGTAAATCTTAAGCATTTGGAAATGAGAGCATAAAGACATTAAGCATAGTAAAATGAACTTAAAGTGATTGTTTAATAAATTCACACTCTCATTTCTAAATGCTTAAGATGTGCCTATATATATATATATATATATACATACACGCTTAGGTTAAAAAGATAGAATGAATTCATTCTATCTTTTCAAAAGACTTTAAGAGTATTCATTAAGTGTTTAAATCTATAAAGCGCATTTGTAGTGGAGTGATCTCTAATTATTATCAGAATTTAAAAACATAGTGCTATATAAATAAATAACTTATATATGTTTAAGATTTTAAATTATTTATGAACATATCATTCCTTTTCCCATATGCACAGTAATTATTTTAAATTCATTTCAGATATGGAAATATATAAATAAGATTGTATGCTTGAAAATGTGAAGGTAGGGACCTCTACAGGTCTTAACCACAAGCTTATGCTTTGGAAGAAAAAAGGGGAACCCTAAAAATTTAAAGGAGGGGAACCCCCTCTTTACTTCAACCTACTTTCTATATAAATAGGTGAAGCTGAAGCGGTTAGATCTGAGAGTGTGAAGCTATTAAATACTTCACGATTAAGTCATGGTTTAAGACCTGTAGAGGTCCCTACCTTCACATTTTCAAGCGTACATTCTTGAGGTTTATTGCCTTAGTAAATATTATTATGTAATCAATGTGCGTTAAATAAAATTTATAAATAAGAGATAAATATATGAAACTTCTACTGATTGTAGTTTTTGGAAGAATAGATCAGTTGATTAGAGCATTTCCATAAAATTCAATATTCAAAATTTTAAAAGTTCAGCTTCGATTCCCATGCTAGTACTGCCATTGGTCAGATCAGCAACATCTGAGAAAAAGAGGATACTAATACTTCTTGAAATATTGTGTTTATATTAATCAGTGTGCTATTATTAACATTTGAATGAAATGGGAAAGTTTAAAAAAAATTCTACAGATATTCAGTAATGTTAGATGATGAAAATAGTTCAACATATAAATACAATTGGAATGTCTTCATCAAAAACCTTCAGTCAAACAATGTTTACTACACATATGTACAGCTATATATGCACTATCAACACAAAAATCGAAAAATATAGAAATTAAATTTTTTTTAAACAAATTTTAATTTTTTATATTTATTACTTTTTAAAAATTGCATACAACTAAAGCTATAGTTAAGGAAAACTTAGATAGGAGGTAAGTACTTTATATCATTCTTTCCTGCATGCATTAATATTGTTTCAATAGAAACTTAGTGTTGCTTTTGTCCCTCTCATCTGTTTATATTATGTTTATAGCAGAAATATGTTACCTTTTTATTGATGTTATTGAAGTGGGAATCATTTTCAATGTCTGTCATTATTTTAAAATAATTTGCAAGTTCTAGTTTAATTTATATTGGAAGGGAGATATCTAAAGATTAGAATTATCAACTGTCTTTGTTAAATATTTTTATCATCATGTTGAACAATTTATTTACATAGATTTTTGTTTTGATATAGCCTCAACATTTGAGATATTCCATGATTGTTGCGACAATGTGATCATTTTTCATTTCAAGAGCCTAGGATCATCACCTGTGTAATCCTAATGCATTTATTCTCCCTAATGTTATCAGAATTAATATTAATAACTTTATTGTATATTTTTATAATTTGCTGTTTCCTTCTTCTTTTTCCTATTCTTATGTATTGATTTCTATTTTTACATATCATACCATTTACAACTTTCTTAAACACTTCAACAATACTATTTTTTATATCAAAACTTTATTCTTACAATTTCAACTATCCTGCAGTCATCATCAGAGCTCTTTACAATCCTATTTCTAAGAAAGTTGTAAATGATATGATAATTAAAGAGTTGTTGTAGATAGTGCAGTTTTCTATTGATTCTGAATAAATTTCAATGAATCATTCTTTTGTAACTTTTTTTTTAATTCTCAAAATGAAATCCTAGACGAAAACCATAAAAATGTTAATAAAAAAATTATAAGATTATATTGATTGAGGTTTAAGCACTTGGAGATGCAGAGTAAGAAAAGCTTAACAGTGAAACAATCTTAATACAGTATGCTTAGAATGATTTCAATATCTTTGTTACAATATTATATTCATCTTCTTCAATTAATTGTTTAAGAAAAGTAAAATAATGGATTATAGTAAGATTTCTTTGCATAAATGTTAATTTATTATTCATAATTAGAATTTATAAAAATGTAAATATCAGAAATATTCAGCAGTGAACATACTAATTACAGTATGTTGGAATATATGTTTGTAAGTTGTTTTAAATTTTAAAAAAAATCTACATAAAAAAATAAAGAATTATAAGACTTAGCGCTTTCAGAGAACTTAGGTCTCCATATTCATAGCCTATCTTGACACTCCCAAGATAGGCTATGAATATGGAGACCTAAGTTCTCTGAAAGTGCTAAGCTTTATAATTCTTTTCTAATAATACTAAGCTTCACTTTTTTGCATAAAGCACAATTTAAAATTTACCACTCAAAGGTGAAGTAAAAACACGGATTTTATGATAAAAAAAATAACACTGATTTTGAGATTGAAAATAGCAAATAATGAATGCAAAAAAAATAATACATGTATAAACAAAAGAGCAAAAATTACTTCATTTATTAAACTGAGATTTTTTAAAACTTTATTTATTAAACTGTATTTATTTTTAGTGTGTTTACTTGAATTTAGATAAACAATGTTATTTAGGTAAATCATAACTATATTAAGATGCTCTTTAGTAATATTTATTATACAAATTATCACAAAAAACATTCAATGTGATGTGTTACTGTGGTTTCTCCTTAAATGGAGTCAGGAATCTCTCAGCAATTATACCCAGAAAAAACTGTTAGACACTTTATTTTTCATTCCCTACTTTACGTTTTCTCATATTCTGCTCCATCCCATTTGCACAACATAATCATTGTCAACTCTATGGCCTTTATATCTAAATCCCTCATATCTTTTTTCAAACCCAGCATAAAATCCAATAATCCACTTTCTGTATAATCACTTTTTTCATATTTATTCTTCCATAACTTCATTATTTGTACCCTTTCTGTTTTCAAGCATTTACATTCAATTAACAGATGCCTAATATTTTCTATTCCTTCCTTACACAATTTACAGATTAAATCACCCATATTTTTCCGTTTACATGTATATTCTCTTGTTGCTAAAGTCCCGTTCAAGCCAAAACTATCCATACAGTAGTGCCACCAGTGCAAGCCAGAGTAATCAATGGATGCAAAGAAGGTTTGTGCATAAAATCCCCTATCTAGTGCCTACTCACCCAATATCCCCAGATTAGTTTCTAACTTGTGGTTTTCATCTGTGAGGAGCCTTGGATCTGAGAGCACTGTATCTAGATCAGAATTTAATGCAACCCCCAGCAGCTACCTTTTACCTTATTAGCTAACTAATACACTGTACAGGCTTACACACACCTACAGATGTATAATGTAATATAAAGGATTCAAACTCAGACTGTCACACAACCCTCAACTCTTCAGGGCATCTCATATTGCTGACCCACCTGATCATATAAAGGTTGAAAAGATAAATAATCACCTTCGTATTTCATGCTAAACCAGCAATCATCAGTTGGTCCAGATTACTATCCTCACACATATATACAATCAGTGCTCAGTTTTTTATTAAGACAGCCAATATTCCTACTTTAATGGATAGGCTTTAAACTACTCCAACCCACAACTCTTCAGCCATCCATTTCATTGAAAATCTGATGGTGGAACGTTCAAAGCCCATGTTAGTGCCAAGGTTGTCATCCTCCCATGTTGACCAGTTAGTCATTCTGACTCCTCATGTTGCACTGGAGAAGAATCCATTTACATACATGAGGGATGGGCAGACCTTTAATGCACTATGTTTTTAAATATGTAAATATTATTGAAAGAGCATGTGACACTTCACCATGAGGAGTCTCTTAAATAAAGATTAGTAAATTAAAATAAATAATCAAATGGCTTGGTAGTTTATAAGAATTTTTTTTTTTCTTTCTGGGTATACCAGAACTGGATTCAATTTTAAAGATCTTTCATATTTTGACATAACTCCACTCTACTAAACCATATAATTCATTTCTCTAAATTCAAATACTGAATGGAAACAGAAATTTTTCAGATAGATTAAAACCATTAAACAAACACTGTTTTTTTTTTTTCTAATTGGTTGACTTATAATCAACTGAACACTAAAAATTGGTTGTTAAATGCATATTCAGCTATTATTAACTGCTTTAAAATAAATAAAAAAATCTCAGTAGGTGACATCAGACCAGTTTATTGAACAGATTGCTTAAATATTCCTCAACAATTGTGAGGACATGTGAAGCAGCCTGTGTTCTGCAGGAAGCTATTTAAAGCTGTTTTTTTTTTTTTTTTTACATATAGCAAACTAAATGATTAAAAAAATATATGATTAAATATTATGCCAAAAGATAACACCCCTACACACTCTGAAAAACAGAGACAACAATTCTAATCACAAAAGAAAATGACTGAATATTTGACAAATTTTTTGTAGTGCCTATAGATAAAACAAATATATATATAGGCATCTAATTTTTCAAAACCAATATGGTGCTTTATAATAAATCTTAATTTATTCAGTTTTGGTAAGAAAGAAACTCTGTTTAAACTATTGATAATTAAGTATTTATAATTGGATTACAAAATCCTTTTCAAATAGATTCTTTAGAGTCATAAAAATTTTTTAACAGATTATTTACTAATATATATATATAACGGGATAAGTTAGTGGTTAAGGCGATCATCTGATACATTCCTTGTCTGAGTTTAAATCTGGATGAAATTTGAAATATTTTTAATTGATTTAAAATTTCTTATCGAGTATAATTTTTTTTTTTTTAAAAAAAAAAAGCTTACAAACCAGTCATTTCAATTAGTCAGTTAAATTTATTGGATAGAAAATGGATATCTAATTAGTTTTAGCGGAAAATAAAGCTTTTGTATTAATTTGTATTAGACAAACGAATGTCACTGCATTTATCAATAAAAAAAATACAATTATGGCAGGATACAGATTTCAACACCGGTGAAGGAGAGGTTACACTTCTACGGATATTGAGCCCATAATTTGTTTTTATCTTTCATTATAGAGAAATGAGAGAATACAATATTTATTTTATACTGCAACATTGTCTTTTATTGTTATATATATATATATATATTGAAGCAAGAAGTACATATAATATATAAATCTGCGTCTTTTTTTTTTTTTTTTAAGGTAAAAAAAGAACGCAAAAATGTGATAGATATTAATCAGATTTGGAATAAATATAGCACATTATATTCTACAAATTTGGGGAAGCTGCAAGATAAATAAACAATATTAATTTAAAAGTAACTTCCATATGTTAAGCTGGCAAAGGATCATAGTATTTGTTCAAAGAATTTAAGTAATATTAATGTGCCAACAATTGTTTTTAAATATAATTTTAAAGTTTAGCAATCATTACCAGACATAAATAATCGATTGCACATTTTTATACCGTTAATACTAGATAATGGAATCAATGTTGTGAAAACAAAATCATTTCATTTGTTGGCAAAAAGCCATGAGGTCATGTGATTTTGATAATGAGAATTATTATGTTTTTAAACTAAAGTGACTGCCTTTTAACACTCATTTTTTCTTCCCACTCTTTAAAAAAGCAACAGACGGATGAAAAATTTATATGTAATCCTGACTTATAGGTGACATCTACATAAACAAAAAAGGTTATTTATTACTAGTTTGTTTTTTCTACTTTTAAAATTGTTTTATAAAATTAGGAAGTTTACTTTTAAATGTTCCCGGTAAGGAAAAAACAAGTTATAATTGGCATATTCATTGCTAATCCTTCAAATTCATATAATGTACTTGCACATATAATTGATGGAAAGGGGATAGCTGAAAAGAATTTTTAAAAGAGGTTTCAATAGGACCTTTTTTGTTTTTTCACGCTAAATTAGATTTAATTAAAAAAAATATGCAACTGTTAGGTAATAAAATTTGCTAAAATCCAGAAGTGAACAATATTGGATCAGCCACGTCTAATTTGTCAGTAAACATTACCGAACAAAAGAACAAAGTAAAAAAAATTGCAGGGTGAAACGTAAATATCATGCGATTAAGCACATATGAGGGAAAGTTATATTATTGCGTCTTAAAAATGCCGCTTGCAAATACTCATTTAGAAATTGTAAAGTTTAATATTATGTTTCATGACCTTATCACATCGTTTCACTTCAAGGAGAGTTATAAAGATTTTAAAACAGAAATTCGCTAGAGAAAAACCAACAAGTATATGAAAGTAAAGAGTAGTGTACTGCCACAAAGAAAGCTATCTAATAAGTACCAGAAGTGATTCTGAAAACAAAATAATTCTTACCAATTGTCAAATAATCATAGACTACTGATAAACGCCAGTGCAGTTTGTTCTTCTATTTTTTGGGATCCTCGCTCTCTGCCACAACAGACAACTATGTTATATTAAAATGGAGGGCTAATTTATTTCTAAAGTGCTGATTATTACAGTCATGTCCTTTTTATTATAAACATATACCAAGCCGGGATTAGGATTGAGGATCTTCCACTTAATCATAAATAATGGTGTGGCAGATTTGAAAAAAACTACATTCCAGTAAAACATGATAATATCAAGATAGGATTAAAATTATCACTAATTTAATCACATAAACATTGGTTTAATGATGTATGCATATTCAACCTTGGGTTTATAATTTAATAGTAATAAATAATATATTCAATATGCCTCATAATTGAAAAGAGCGCAATAATTACCAATAAGAATAAATATAGGGGATTTGAACTCAGACTTTCAAGCCCCTTCACTATCCATACTATCTCATACTACTGATACACATGGCAACACACATGCAGAAAAGATAAATAATCACCAATATACATATTTTGTGCTAAAACAGCACTCATCAGTTGGTTCAGATGAGTGCTGGTCTAGCACAAAATATGTGTATTGGTGATTATTTATCTTTTCTGCATGTGTGTGGTCATGTGTATCAGTAGTTTGAGATAGTGTGGATAGTGAAGAGCTTGAAAATCTGAGTTCAAATCCCCTATATTTACAATTAGATTCCAGGTATAAGAGTGCATGGTATTTCAAATCTCAAAAAGAATAAAATAAATCATAGAAAAAATAGCTAGTGTAGGATCAATTGAGAAATTTCATATAGGAAATCCAGAAAATTGGATGACTGTTTTGGCTGTTTTATATTTTATTTACCAGACTAATGATATCAATAAAAGAAAGCTCAAGTTATTCCACATTAGTGATCATTTGCAGCCTACTGCAGATGATATGTTGAAAATATACAGTACCAATCTATTTCTCAGAAGTAGCTTAGAAAAAGGTAATTGAAATACTAAACAGATTATGTTCAGCCAAAGCCTTAAGTAAACACACAACATTATTAATTCAACTTAAGAAACCAAGTGAGCACAAAAAAAGTGTTGGAGTTAGTTACAGAGCTGGGAATGTTAGCACTTTATATATGAATGTGTGTCAATCTTAGATGAAGCTCCAAGAGATAATTTAATATGCTGGCAAGAAAGAGCACAACCTATGAATTATATTACTTATAAACACATAAACAATGTTTAAGACAAATAAAGGGTATTGATGAAAAGATCAATAAGGGAAGTGGGGGAGGAGATTTAGATTAAGCACTAAAAGATCAATAAGGGAAATGGGGGAGGAGAATTAGATTAAGCACTCCTATGCTAAAATGAAGCATAGCACAAATTGCAGGTTTGCAGCTCTACAATGCAAAATATAGGTCTCGATTTATGATGCATTGTCAATAGGGATAGGATCAATACTCATAACAGCCATGAAATAATAGTGGCATTTGCTTTAGCAGTAGTTGCAGGAATTAAAAAAAAGTGAATACATATAATGGTAGAACTTTATTATTGCAACAGACCCTAGTCCACTGTTTGCTAGATTTAGTAATTGACAAAGACTTATCATAGCAGGTATCATTCAAAAAGATATGATGGTATGATATTTGTCAGCATATAATTATGAAGATGAAATATGATAGGGAAAAATATATTTTATGCTGATGCATTAAGCTATTTTCCAGTAATGTCAATGGAATAAAGTAAAAATGATTAACATTACAAATAGTCAAAATCTAAGCTGCAGATATGTGGAGTATAGAACAAAAAAAAAACTCGGGTTATCGATGATTTATAAAGTAAATCAGAAGAAATTTGTCTAGAGAATACCATATCAGTTGTACATGCTATAGTGTTATGATTTATCATTAGTCAATAACTACTACTGTCTGGTGGTCTTGCATTGTCATTCTTACAGAAGGGTGAAAACTGATTTTCAATATTTTCCTTTTGGATCATGTAGTTGTATGTATAAAAAATGCAGTCATAGTTTTAATAATATTAATGGATAGAAAGCTATATTATTAAAGACCCAACAATCTTGGCATTGCTAAGAAATATAGAATATGCCTACAAAAACAGTAATCACATAATGGCCTATAGCCAATGAATCATGATTAAGAATCCATACCAATCGTGCAGATGCAAGAAAAAAAAATTGTCTGATTGTAGTGGATTTCCAATTTAAATGGGTATAAATTAGATGCTACTTCATTAAGTATATGTACATCTGTAGAAACATTAGGAAGGTTGTGGACTACTAATGGCAAATGGTTTTCAACTATAGTCAAAAAACAAAAAAATGAATTATGTATTTGTTATAAAAAAAACAGCAGATAGATGCATCACTGAAGACATCAAAATTGACTGAGAGTTGAAAGAGTATCCATTCACTAGATCAATAGAATACCCAGTAATTATATTGATAGAGGATCCAAAAAGAAGATCAATAGAATACTCAGAAACCTGATCAATAGAGCATCCACAAACAAAATCAACAGAATATTCAATAACCAGATTGGCAGAACGCCCAGGAGCAGATGAAACATCAAAATACCAGGCTTACAGATTAGCTATTGCTGTTAGCCCAGAAGATCTGTTACACTGCACTAGAGAAATGACAACTTGGACACAAGAAAAATTATCATTTGTCTAAAATTGTCATGTAGGAAGGAGAAAATGTAACATACTGTCATCAAAAAATCTAGTTAGTAAGTCCTGAATGAAATTCAGAAGACAAAACAACTCATGTAATTTTCCAAACAGCTATATGGATCTGACAAATATCTCTGAGATTTGAACATCATCTATAAGTTTTCCTTACTTATTGTCTGGAGTCATTTATTTTTTTAAACACATAAAGCAGATAAATATATTGTAGCAAGAGAGGGAGGGAGGCTTATTTCTAAGACACTAGACAATATATTTTAGTTTTCCTCATAATAAGCATAACTGATGTACTATTGGACTTAAGATCATCACCCCATCCATAAAGACATAATCAGGTTCAAAGGATATAAGTATTTTGATTGATTTCATGATATATATGTAGAGTGCTTAAAGTTTAAATTAGTAATTTTAATTTTAATGTGGCTCTTTATTGAAAAATAAATAATGCAGAAATAAAAAGATAATTATTGACTCATAAAAAAGAAAATTACAGTAATTATGTAAGTGTGAATTAAAATAATAATAGTTTTTGAGTTTCTAAATATTCTATTTTAGGTAAACATTGCACAATTTTATTCTTTCTCCCCTCAACAATAAATGTCCTACTGGCATCCCACCGCCTATAAAAAGCAGATGGATTGCAGAAATGGATGTCCACATGGCCGGGCTCATACCAGATACAGATCAGATATTTAGAAACAAGAAAACCTACTGGGACATGTTCAAGTACCTGTATCCCAACCAGAAAAAAAACCCAGGAAGACTAAATATATCTATAAGGTCACTTGTCAGGAAAGCTAGATCTTGGGCCATGGAGCCCAGATTAATGAACTTCATCATCAAATATGACCTAAATGTGCTTCTGATGAGGCAGTTTATGGTGGACTATAGAGGGTTCAAAAACATTGCTCCAACACATACCCTCTGTGGCTAAGATGAGGAGACAATGGACCATATACTCTCTTAGTCTAAATTCATGGATCTTGAAACAAGGCTGCGTTCTAGTGTCCGATCAGGATGTGCCTCAATATTGAATATGTGTAAAGTGATGAGGAGTGGTGTCTTTGGTATAATCCACATGGCCATCATAATACTATTTGCCAAATGGCCAACAGGTATCACCTCATATTCCAATCCAGCATGAAAAGTTTATGGGAGGTTTTCAGGGAACTCATGTGTAGTCTAAGAACTAGAGATCATCTACTGGCCCTGGCTAAACTGTTCTCTGATACCTAGGAGCAGATGGCTCTGGACCATACACCAAATATTACTACAAAGATTATGTCTAAACTATAGAGGTGAATGCTGAAGCCATGTCTTGCTGTAGTAATTGGGTCACCATAATGGTGGCCTGAATGCGTCACTGCATCTGACCTAATTGCAGGAATGAGTGGGTCCTTTACATTTACATATTATGTTTCTAAGGGATGAGAACACTCCCACAATGGGAATAGTGATGTGGTGTGTCTGAAAAATGTCCTCAATCATTCAATAGGCAAGGTGTCTCAAATAAATTTGTCTAGCTGCACAATGACTGATGATGTAGTCAACTGCATTGAGGTGTGCCAATGCAGGGAAATACTCAGGACTGTATAGGACCTGGTCCCTTGGGTGGGCAGAGAAATGAAGTGGTACACCCATGGATCTTTGATTTCAAGTAACATTATGTATCATAGTTCATGTAAACTTCCGAAATAAATTTGTTTCTTAATAAAAAAACAAAACAATAAATGTCCTACTTTCATTTTTCTGATTTTTTTTTTTTTTTTACTTTCAATGCTGTATCAAGCAATACACCTTACCTATTCCACGAAATGGCTATATAACTTAACTAGCACATTATTGTCTTTCAAAAATACAGCAATTTCACTTTTAACCAAGAATAAAATAATCAAACGTATATATTTACAGAAATATATAGTATAAAAAATGATTAAATTAGACAAGTTACTGCAGGATTATCAAAAATTTCTAAATTCTGTTTAATGCATGTTTTATTCTAATGGCAGTGTGAGATTGATAGTTGAAGATTACTAAATTGAAGTCTGCCTTTCCATTTTAGTGCTTAGACATCACCCAATCTTTCAAGCAATAATTTAATTATTCAATTTATAAAATAATTTACAAAATTAAAAATTTAATTAAAAACCTTGCTTAAGATTTTCTACAAAAAAATGTTCTACTTCCACAACTGTGATATTTAATAATTCTATATAACTGGGAAAACAGTAAAAAATAAGTATAGATACACAACTAACATGGATTTGAATTCTAAAATATGAAAAATAATCCTCCTATATGTAAATAGAATAGAAAAACATAACATTTTATGAATGATAAACGTAGTGACTCAGATTATTATTTTGTTAAATCTGTTATAACTTCTTCATTATCAATAATTTGGTGTTGATTGCCAGTTTTTTAATAAAAATTTAAATTTATCTTCAAGTATATAATCAATAGTTAGTCACACTGGAATAAAAATTTAAATTTATCTTCAAGTATATAATCAATAGTTAGTCACTCTTAGAGTTATATGATGTTAAAATTTTAAAAGATATAAAATGAGTTTATCTTTAACTTTTGAATCTATCCACCTTATCATTGTCCTAAAGCTGCAGAGGTCAAATATAATATGGTTAGTTACATTGTTTACAGCCACATCATTATCTAATATTTTGCATTACATATACATGCATAATCATTTAAGAAAATGTTTATTCCAATATATCAAATCAAATGTCATATGTTTTTGTTAGTTTGTCCATATCATTCACAGGTTAATGTTTGACTCAATGATAAAGTGGTTTTGTGTTCAAATTTTCTCAATAATATCAGAATTAAGTCTAAGATCTTACCATTAAGCAAATTTCATGTTAAACGAATAAGTCTTTTTTCATTCACGACTGCGTACAGTGATAAACAGAAATAGATTACTTACTTTATTGTAAGATTGAGTTATTAAACATAATTATATTTCTTTAATTATTCTAATAATACAATTAATTATATATTATAAACGAAATTTTAAAAAATTAAAATAATGATATAATAAAGTAACTACAGACAGCTCCACATATTTTAGTGTAAAGTGATATATATGAAAAAATATATTTATTTCCAAGATGTATTAAAGTGCATTTTTGGTCAATGATATTTATACAGCATTTTTATGAATGCTATATTATTTATTTTAAAAAGTTAGAGTTCTGAAGAAGTCTATTGAATAGTTGAAATAGCTATTTTTGAAAGTATAAATATTTTGTAGTGTGTAAAGTACATAGAAGAGTATATTAATGTTGTTAATTTATATTAATAGTGGGATAGAATTCAATACCTATATTAGATCATGTGACAAAATGTAATTCATTGTAATACAGAAGACAATTTTTAGTTAATATTTTATTATTTTAAATTGTATTTGACAGTAATTTATTAAATTAATCTGACTTTTTTTTTAAGAATGATTCTGATAACAGAAATTTACACTGAAAGTTTTATATATTATATAAAAAACAGATTATATTTGATCAAAATATGATATAGCACCTGTATGAAACGTTAGTAGAGTTAATCGGCACAATTTTTTATTTCTTCTCCTAAAATAAACGTATTTGTGATTGTTAATAATAGCTCAATTAAAGTAATTAGACAAATCTGATGACTTAAAATAAAATACAATTGTTTGACATGTATACAGAGTCTGCACATAATGTTTAAATAGGGTCTTTTTGACAGGAGATTGATGGATTGGAATAAGCTGTTATAAATTTATTTCAGGATTAAATATGAGACTGTCATGATAGGAACAGTCTACCAATTTCAATGGTTTATGTTATATCTGTAATTATTTTGTTTGAAATATCTACGATAATATGAAGATATTTAAAGTTCATATACAATAAAAAACATTACAATTTATTTATAGAATCGTTATTAAAATAAAAGTCAGCTGTTATGAAATTTAAATATAATGGTAAATGAATATGTGATTTAAAGAGTATTTAAAATTAGTTGAATATCAAAATGTACGTGACCACAAATAGGTTTTAAAATATTGTACCGTGTGTGTGAATAAATTAGCAATTTAGTTATTAGAAAAATTATTATTTAGGAAGAGAGAGGATAATAATGGAATCCTAATTATCTGAGGAGGTATTAATTGGGAAACAGACTTTTGATAGCATTTATATTTGAGAATAAGAAATATTTGCTACTGATTAGGGTCTGTGCCAATGGACATAGCCTTCCTAAAAGTATTTTTTATTTGGATGTCAACTGCATAAGATGGCTTATTCAAAAAATGCAAATGGAGTGATATCTATCGCCGTTTGTTTTTTTTTTCAAATACATGTGTTGAGAGATAATTTATCACTTTCACGTAATAAGATTGTATTAACCATAGCAGTTAAGAAATGACCAATTTATGTGGTTATAATATAGTTAATAATATGAATATCAGAATTCATTGGTCAGTAGATTTGGATTAAATTAATACAGCAGTCCTCGAATGTTTAGTATTTAGTAATATATAGATGGGATTAGTATAGTCATTTCATCAGTAGATTAGTTAGTAACTTATGTTTAATTAGTCGGATTTATTTTTTATAAGCTGAACAATTTTGTCCGTCCACCCCCGCCCCTCCATTTTCTAAAGCACAGAAATTAATTATCTTTTAGAACAAAATCTAATTGTAATATATAAATCATTAAGTAATATATAGGGTATATGAGCACAGACTTTCATACTACCACCACTCTCCACTCTTATCTCATAACACATACCCTTGAACACATATATGTTGAAAAGATAAATAATTACCAATGTATGTATTTCATGCTAAAACAGCAATCATCAGTTGGTCCAGATTACCATCTCTACACATATATGCAATAAGTGCTCAGATATATATTAAGATAGCCAATATTTATACTTTAATGGACAGGCTTCAATCCACTCCACTCTCCAACATTTCAACTGTCCATCCAATTGAAAATCTGATGATGGAATGCTCAAAGGCCACCCTGAGTCGAGATCCTCATCACACCATGTTGACCTAAAGTCAATCTGACCCCTCATGTACAGGACATAATCCATTTAATACATATACAAGGGATACCCTATATATTACATATATTGATATAGGTATATAATACGCCTGTATTTCAGTTATTATAAGTCATTAAGATAGTATTCAACTTTTAGCCAATATTTTGATTATTATTTTACACAAAATTAAGGTTGTAAGTTCAATATTGAAATAATTTAAAATAAATGTAAATATTTTTTTTTACTCATAAATGTATGAAAATAAATTTATGAATGTGTGTATACTATAGCAGATGATCTAAGTGATAATATTAATAGATAAAAAGCAGGGTAAGATATGATTGCATTCAAATTTCAGTTTGTGTTTGCAAACAGGTCTCTCTATATTTACAAATATTTGCTTAGTATAATTATAAAATTTAATTTTTTCTTTTACCACAGTTATGCCCCTTATTGTAAACTTTAGTAAATAATAGATGCCAGATAACAATGCTCAATAAATTCCTATCCAGGGATGTTTTATACAATATTGCCAGACTAGCAATACCATCTAGCATATATTAGTTTTTAAAACTTACAGTAGGTAGAATAGCTGTGGTGAAAGAAAAAATAATGCTGCCGAAACAGTATTGTGAAAGCTGGAATCATGCAACAGAATGATATGATAATTAAGTAATAAATTATAAAGTTAATTTATCTATTTGTTACCACCTATAATTTGGCCTTAAAAACATTGTAATAATTGATGGTTTACTTAGTTCACACAATGAATTATAAGTATCTATGATAATCAATATGCTTCAAGTGTGACACATTATATACAAATAAAAGCTCGTCATAACATAAATGTAGTGATTACTGCATTTGTCTGCGATATCCATAAGATAACTAAGAATTTATGTGCAAATCTAATATTTTTTTAAAACCAGTGATCTGCAATTAAAACAGATTTCATCTAATTATGAGTCCATAAAAAATAGAGTGGTGAACCTGAGAGCTAAAGGTCTATGGTTTAATGCTCAGTTTTGCCACTTATGATCTCTAAGCATCAAATCATTTCAGTGTTTACTAATCCATATGTTATGCTAATATTTAATAACAGATTATTCAAGTTTACACAGCCACTAGCTTTATTTCCAAAAACACTTTTTTCACCAACAAATTAGAGTATCCTAGAATATAAAAAAAAATCATATTTTCTATTGATATTGGTGTAATAATATGACACAAGGAATAAAACTTTTATTTCTCTAACTTGCCTGTTTAAGCATAGTTAAAATCGACATAAGTGTCAATGCACAAATGATTCTAAGAAAGCTTATTGTCATCTACCTATTTAATTTCTTTTTCTGTAAGATAAATTTCACTTAAAGTACTTATTAAACAAGGCAAAACTCTCCATACAGTAGTGCCACCCTGTGCCAACCAGAGTAATCAATGGATGTCAGAAGGCTTATGCATAAAATCCCTATCTAGTGCCTACTCATCCAATATCCCCTGATAAAGGCCACAAGCCAAAAACTAGTCTGGAGATATTGGATAAGTAGGCACTAGATAGGGATTTTATGCACAAGCCTTCTGGCATCCATTGATTACTCTGGTTGGCACAGGGTGGCATTACTGTATGGAGAGTTTTGTGTTGTTTAATAACTATTATGTGCTAGTATAAGAAATAGTGATCATGTGATGTTTAAAAGTATTTATATCAATTTTTCAACATCTTAGCCACAAACACTGGCCTACTTTCAAGTCCTAAGAGTGTAGTATGCGTCAAGATTTTATGTTTTATATGTAGAAAAAAATGGAAATATTTATCTTTATTCTCAGGCAGATTTTGAAAGTGACTGTTTTTTAGACCACCTTTGTAAAATTTCTTCATTTCTAAAAGTAATAAAATGCCAAGCATGTCTTCATTTGACAAATGAAATTAAGGACACCCAGTCTATCAAAACTTCTCTGCCACTATTTGTTAATGGTAAAGTCATTGAATTAAGAGAATAAATATGGTCCCATAATTCCAGTATTATATTTGATATAGAGAAATGATTGATGATAGTTGATGTGTACAGCTGCCTGAGGTCAATCTAACCCTGTAAACATCAATTGGTGCAATCGCAAAAACCTGTGCTAAGCATCAGTTAGTAGCATGGACATACAACATGGCAATGTAGACTAGTAAGATAATGCCATTTAACATAATCCAGAGCAATGGAAATATATATTAGTCATGTTGTAAGATGTGTAATAATTAATAACATTACCAGTAATAAGTAGAAAGTTGCTACATTACTGTGGATGTTGGAAAAGGATGTATTGTAACTATCAAATCATTTTTGTTACCTGAAAATTCCTAAAGATATTCCATATGAGAAGTTGCTGGAAAGGTAAAATTCATATTTCAAATCGTCAACTTCAAATTACATGGCACATTTTCACTTCCAAAATAAAATGCAGTCATCAAACGAAAATATATAGTATGATATAATACTATGAGAATTATTGGAGGAATGCAAATTTAGAGACTACCTAGAAGATATTCTATTAGACCAGTTCTCATGTGCCATAAGAAACAAGAAACATAGACAAACCCTGCTAAGTGAGTCTACTCAAAATTATGCTGCCACCATTGAATGGGGAATAGCATACAAAACTGTTATAAAATATGCACTAGAATTTAAAAATATAGCAGATGAAGTTAAGTCAATCAAATATATAAACAAGGCAAAGGCACAGACAAAAGGATACTAAACAGAGCCCAACATCTATTATTGCTGTGAAAAGAGAGGACATGTAAAAAGAATGTTGTGGATTGACAGTTCATTTGTCAAAGGTTTGTACAAACAACTGAAGTAGATTTATCTGCAAATAGTAAATCATGAAAAGGAGTAGTTGTGAATGTCATGAATGTTAAAGAAAAATGAGGATGCATCTAATCTACTAGATGTCAAAATTTGTAATCAAATCACTAAAACAGAAATTGATGTTTGCAGGGCCAGATTGATCCAAGGCAGTTATACACCCTTTACATTATTTTGGAAATAATATATAGATAAAGTTTTAAACTTAACAAGTTATTACTCAAAATATATATTAGTAATATCAATGAGCAGCTTTCTGGTTGAGTTTTAATAATTAGTTCAGACTTAATTATCCAAGCACAGTTATTTATACTACTGTACTATAATATTGCATTTCTTAGACAGTAATCTATTTTACTCCGATCTTCTTTGTTAACTTTTCACCAGAATGATCTTTTCAGCATATTTCACTGCTTATAGACTACTGTTTTTTGCTGTTCACACTACATTTAGCATTGAACTGCCCTCTGGCTATGTTGTAATGTTCTCACATTTTAAATAGTCTTTTGTTTTTAAATATAATTTGCATAACAATTTTATTATCTTCTTGAAAATTAGCATATCTAGGTTAATTTGGTATTTTGCAATAACTTCACTTATTATGCATTTTCATTATCTCTAGAGTGACTTTTAATTTCTTTTATATTGACTGCTTTTACTTGCACATGTAATAATTTAGTCAAAAGACAGCAATAGAAGAGATTATTAATAAATGAGTCATTTATTAAGTGACAAAATATTTTTCAGGATTAAAAAAAGCAAAGATTAAGTGCTCAAAGAAAAGACAACAAAGACTGCTTATGTCTGAAACAATATTTAGCTTTTAGTGAACCAACATCAATTTAAAAAGCAATAATTTTATTGATAGATGGTATGATTTAATGTCACCCGAAAATCATTTGCAGATATTCTTCAACCAGATCCTACTTACTGATTACTCATAATTAACTCATATCTAAAAAGTCATTCTGTGGTGTGGCAATTATAGACATCATTAGTAGCCTAAGTTTAGCCCTTGGTATCAATATCTTATATATGTGATGAATATTTATTTGTTCACTTGAATAAGTATTATCTTTTCTATTATTGTTTTATACTTAATTGATATATCCAGTGGCATAACTATAATAGCTAGCTGATGAATCAAGACAAAACAAAAAATAAACACTAAAAAGACTAATAACAAGGGGGCGAATATCATAGTAAATAATTAGCAGAAGTTAACCAGTTCAACACTTGGCCAGATAATAACATAACATTGAGATGAGGGGTTTTGATGGAATTAATTTAGTAGTAAAATATGTTTATATTTTTGAAAATGAATTGTGTGTCATATTTATGCATTCATACAACAAAATCCAGAGTCCAGGCAAATTATGCCAAAGGTCTAGATGAGGTGGTGAGATCTCGAATCTGACCATACTTCAACTCATTTTCCAGCACTCCATGATTTACGAATAACATTTATGAGGTGACACTTGGTCTCAATTTCTTCAGCGAGCTGGCTGAGCAAAGGGAGAAACATGAGACTTAGGGAAATGAACTACTCAACATGCTATAACTTAACTACGGTAATGCATACTATATTAATAATAAAGAATTTGGATGATTTGGGATTAAACAAATGTTATTTTTAAATATTTTTAATAAAATAATGATTAAATAAGTTAATTACCATAAAAGAACATAGTTATTTAGCATTGATTGAATGGATTATGCATGCAGGTGTTACAGTAATGATGAGATGGATAACAATACAGTGATCTCATCTTGACATGCAATACAATTTTTATAATAATCCATGGTCTATGACTCATGCCTAATACTGTGATATGCCAAGCTATTCTTTGGGTTTGCTAATGGTAAATTAAACATTCACCAGGATGACACAATAAGGAACATTAAGCTACTAATTTTAATATATTACCAACGAGCGATTAAATACATTTGAAATGCAGATTCAGTAGTTAAAACCAGATCCCAAGTTCAGGCTAATGCTGAAGTTTACTAATAAGGAGGAAACAAACTGGTTACCATAAATCAGCATCTGAGACTATGTGCTAAAATAATAAAATAAAAAGATCATACTGTCAATGTGTAATTTGCTCACGAGCTTCATTCAGTACCCTAGTATTCGGTGCCCTTGAACTGAACAGCTTGCTACTATATATATTAAAGAGCATATCAGTTTGGGATGTTGGATAAGCTTTGAAAACTGTTCTGGACCCACACTAATGCACACTATATGCTTTATAGAGATACACAATGCTTAATAATAATAATAATACATATTTAAAATAAGTAATGCACCTAAATATATATAGTTTCAGTCTGCTGAAACTAACTCGACCCAGTTCTTAATGTAGCATATAGCAATTATGTTAAGAAAGGGTTAACTAAATATTAATCTAGTTTATATATTGAATCTGTACGTAATTATTTATATTCAAATTAAGAAGGAGAAAGCATATTTCAGGCCTTATAACATTTACAAATATGCTTTTAATATCATGCCTGGTCGTTATCTAACTAATAGATATAATCATGATTTAAACTGATTAGGCAACCTTAATAAACATACTAAAAATATTAAAAATAAATAAATATAGACAATAACAAACATGTAACTATCTATTGTTATCTCATAGAATAGATTTTCAAAGCAGTGATTTCTACCAGCTAAAAAACAATGATAATATTTATGCTGGAGAGCTTCTACTTGTCTCTCCCAAAAGTTATTAAATTAATCACTCACTGCATTGAAACACATTAGCACATCATAACATATAAAATCAATCATCATCATCATCATAAACCATTATCAATCCACTGCAGGATGAAGGTCTCTCCAAGTTTAATCCATCTTCTCCGATCTTTAGCTTCTCTTCTCCACAACACCCCTGCACATTTTCTTATTTCATCCATCCATCTCACATGTGGTCTCTTTCTGGGTCTTTTACAATCTCTTGGAATCCAGTTTAAAATTTCAATTGTCCATCTATTATCATCTCTTCTAGCAATATGTCCAGCCCAACTCCATTTCAATCTTTTAATTTTTTCAATAAGGTCAATAACACCTGTTTGTTGTCTTACCCATACATTGCGTTTTCAATCTCTTCTTGTTACTCCCAACATACATCTCTCCATACTCCTTTGAGTGGTCTGAAGTCTCTGTATTGCTCTTCTATTAAGTGTCCAAGTCTCAGATCCATAAGTAAGAACTGGTAAAACACATTTGTTAAAAACCATCCTTTTCAAACACATAGGCATATTTCCTTTTAGTATCAAGTTATTTCTACCAAAAGTACTCCAACCAAGTTTAATTCTATGATTAATTTCCTCCATTATGTTTCCATCTGTATTAATAATCTGACCAAGGTATTTGTAACTGTTAACTTCTTCTAATTCTTCATAATCAATCTTTATTTTCATATTTTGAGCAAATCGATTAAACATTACTTTAGTCTTTTTAACATTTATCTTTAGTCCTACTTTTCTACTTTCATCTGCTAACTCCTGCAACATTTCCTGCAGCTCTGAAGCATTATTTGCAAAAACAACTACATCATCTGCGAAATCTAAATGACTTAAATATTCTCCATTTACTTTCACTCCTTTAGTTTCCCATTTTAATCCACAAAATACTTCTTGCAGCACTGCTGTAAAGAGTTTTGGAGATATGGAGTCATCTTGTCTTACACCTTTCTCAATGTTGATTTTTCCAGTATCATTATGTAATCTAATTGTTGCTGTTGCATTTTTATAAATATTCTTTAAAATATGACAATATCCTGGATCTATACCTTGATGATCCAATGCTTTAATGACTGAAGAAATGTGTATAGAATCGAATGCCTTTTCATAATCTACAAATCCAAAACATAATGACAACTCATATTCGTTTGTCCTTTCTATGACTTCTCTCAATACCTGGATATGATCTATTGTACTAAAACCACTTTTAAATACAGCTTGTTCTCTTGGTTGGTGGAAATCCAAAGTTCTCTGTAGACGAGTTATAATTATCTTGGTAAAAATTTTATATAAAACTGATAGGTCTGTAATTTCTAATATCTTCTTTATCACCTTTTTTAAATATTAATATTATTACTGCATTCTTCCAACCTTCCGGTACATCTTTATCATTTAGACATTTGGTATATAACTTTGCTAAAATTGTTTCTATTTCTTCACCTGCTTCTTTTAATATATCAATTATAATTCCATCATTTCCTGGAGCCTTTCCTTTCTTCATACACTTAATTGCATGTCTCACTTCTTCATTTAAAATTCTGGGCAATTTGGAAGATGTAATAGATATAGGAGGTACTTGTTCTTTATTACTATATAATTCTTGATAAAAATCTTCTACCAATTTCATGATGTCATCTCTCTTTTTAGTAATAATTCCATTTTTTTTTCTTATTGCAGATATAAATTTCCTACCAATACCAAAATGTTGTTTAACATTTTTGAGACTTATTTTCTTCTACAGCTTTCCTTGCTATTTCACAGTTATACTTTCTTATATCATTTTCAACTCTTTTCCGTACCATTTTACAAAATTCGAGATATTCAATTCTTTTTAATACATCATTTTTTATCTTCATATTCCTTCTTTTCTTCAAAAATTCTCTAGTCTCAGTAGAAATTTTATTGGTCAATTGCTGCTTTTTTCTACCAGCTATGTTTGTTGCAGTTTTTAAAAGTGTATCAGTTATTTTCATATTAATTTCATTCAAATCTGAATCATGTTCAAAATCTCCTAACACTTGAAACCTATTTGTAAGTTCTAATTTAAATTCATTAGAATGTTTCTGAAGATTAGGAATATCAACTGTAAATATTGTTTTTCTTAATAATTTTTGTCTCTCTAGTTTTACATTAACACATAACTTACACCTTACTAATCGATGATCACTTCCTGTGTTAAATTTATTAAGAACATAAAATCAATAGATGAAATAAAATATTCCAAATAGAAAGATAGGCATGGCCGCAGATTATAAGAGATTTTAAACAACTGATTACAGTTATTATAGTCAAAGGAATAGTTGTAAATTTACAGGCAAGATTATGGTTACATTTAGACAACTTTACAAGTGTTTTAATTTAAAAGAGAATTTATAGTTTAAATGAACAAAGTATTATAGATTTTTAAAAGTAAATTTATAAAGCTCTGCCATGAAGAAATATTACCAATTTTCTTTTTGTATCTGAGACATTCAGCATTTGGAAATAGGCACTGGCACTTTTCTCTTTGATAAGTTGCTTATTCGCGACATCCTTCCTTTGCAGCAGGTAGTGACTGGAATTCTCCATCCTGGCAGTGATGATGGTTACACCATGGGAACATGTATGATGGGTTTGCAGGTGACCATTCTTCCATATGAAGAAATGGAAAATTAGTGACCTTTCTAGCTGCTCATTCTGAAATTACAATTAGTGTAGCTCTGAGCAGCAACATACTTGAATTATAGAGTATATATTACAGTGATGAAATATAGAGTTTATATACTAATTTCTACCCCTATATTACATTTTCCCACAAGCTAAATTTGCAGCATGAAAATCCATTAGCTTGTTTTACAAGTTTTACTTAAATTTAGAAAATTTAGTTTTTCTATTGTTAAATTTTCTAATCACACAATTTCATCTTAGTTTAGCCAACTCGATCCTCAATGAAATAGAAAATATTGCTACTTGATCGCATTTGCTTTCACTAAGTTGTATATTAAAATTTGTTATTGTAAATTTTATTTTTAACCAATATACAATTTTAAAACAGGTGTGTGTGGTGTAATTTCAGTTAACAAGATTGATTTTTAAATTTAGAAATTATCAAATTATTACAAAAACATTGTTATATATGTATACTGGTCACATGTGAAATTGTACATATATATGCGATCTTTAAGAAAAATAATGTTTAACATTTAAATATAAATATGCTGTAATATATCTAAATCTATTACGTTATAGCTTGTACTGGCATATAGTGTGCTGCTACATATATAATGAGGTTCAACAGATATAGGTTTAAACAGATGTACAGATATATGGCACTCAACAGGATTTGAAGTTAGTACAGGTATTACTATGGGATATAGTAAGCGAAACGGGTAGTCTGATGGAATATACCATTTCAAAATTAATGTATTTTTTTTACAGTTTTTATGTATGGATCTGAGGCTTGATGCTTAATAGAAGAGCAATGCAGAAATTTTTATATCACACACAAAAGTATAGAAAGGTGTGTTAGGAATAACAAAAACAGATAAAAAAGCAACATAGATGAGAGAACAAATGGTTATTACTGGATATAATTGAAAGAATTAAGATATTGAAATGGAACTAGGATTGATGTTTTACTGAAACAAGTAGTAATATCTGAATAGTTGAAGTCTTAAACTGGATTTCAAGAAATTATAAAAGAGCTAGAATAAGACTGCATATAAAACATGGCTGAATAAGATATAACATATGTCTGGAGTTATATGGTAAAGAGAAGTTTTTGTTAGTATGATCAGAATAGCATACAATTCTAGAAATAAATATACTTATTAAATGTATTTATTGAACAATATGAATAGTATTTTATATGCAGAACATATACAAAATGTTTAGCTACAATAGTTGAACTCCATTACAACGGGAAAACTCAAGTCTAGCTTTTAATGGTGCGACTAGAGTTTGAGAAATATGCTTTGACCTTCCTTTAAGTCCATGATACTTCTATGGTGGATTTCTGCATATGCAGGTTTAGTGATTATAGTAGCCAGCAGTTTTCTTCTCCAAGTCTGAACATGTCTTACTGTAGCTTATAGTATTGGGTACAGAATACCTATAAACATTCAATGTCTACCTGTTGTTATCAGTCTTCTGCAAGTTGCTGTCTTTTTTATAGTGACATCTCTGACCTTACTGAAAATGGATTCATTGACCTAGTTTTCCAATTGGCCTGTTTATGCCATTGGCTTAAGTATTTTTTTAATCATTATCCCAATGATCAGTCTTATTGTAAGTTGAATCTATTCCTGATAAGATTGTAATAGGGACAAGTATGTTTTTTGAAGCAAACTTCTAAAATAAGTTCACAGCATTTTCTTCCCTTGAAAAAGTTAACTTTGAATTAAATGGACCTTAAGATAGCTTGGTAGACATGTAAATGGACTTTAAGATAGCTTGGTGGACATGTATGTTGTCATCATGTTTCATCTTTTTGGCCTGGTTTTTGTTCTTGTATTTGGTTTCATCATCAGATCTGGATACTTCATGGAATCTCGTTTCTTTGTCATGTCTGCTGCCATCAGATCTGAATTCATGTTGTCTGAAATCTTCATATGATCTGGGTTTCTTCATAATATTTGGTAAACTCTTCATTGTTACATAGTGTTCACTAATCTGGCTATGCCTGTAATAGTGCTGTCTACCAACAATCTGGACAACTTCTATATACAAGCCTTTTAAGTGTATGAATCCTTGCCAGAACTCATTTGGTAGTCTCTTTAAAACATATGGCATGAACTCAAGTACCTATCCACATTTCAACAATTTTATTGTTTTTATGATCATGCTTGTTAAGTCTAAGGATTAACAGTTTTATCCTAAGATGGTTCCTTTTTATATTTTTCTTTACTTTGCAAGTTGGTTCACTCTAATCACTGTATAATACAAGAGACTGAACCATTTGTGGCCTAAAAGATTGTTCTGCTTACCAAGACATGCAAGTGGGAAAATAATTTTATTCAGCATATTAACTTTAACACTTGTTTGAAGTGAGAGTGGTATTTGGTTGCTTTGGTGATCGTTGATCATTCTACTGCTAGGTTGCAGCAATGATTATGTTTTTATTAATAATAGCCCATGTATTGATTCAATGGACACTGCAGACCTGTATTCAATTCCATTGTTATTAGCATAACATTAATTATGGTTTATGTTTTGAGAACTGAATCAGAACCCTCACATTTTTTATACATGTATTGAATTTACTTGATTTTACTTTGCCCTTACAGATTTTTTAGAAGGTTCTCTTCTTTTCTGACTGACTTTAATCAAGTCAGTCATGTAAAAATTACATGTTTTAAAAAAAGGCAAATCAATTTTTAAACATGCAGTTTTTATGTGACCAGTTCAATTACAATATCTACCCAATATAGATATTCAGTGTGTCCATGTTTTGGCTTGTCACATCTATACCAAACTTTTTTTTATTTATTTGAAGAGTTTTAGTATTTTTAGTTGAAAATCAGTCTGTTTTGATCAAATACATATTCATTTGATCCAGTTTTCTGACAGACCATTTTAATATTGGGGTCCATTTTTTAAAATAAAGTCATTTGATTCATTGTAGACTCAGCTAGTTACTTAGAAGATAGCCATATTAAATGTGTTATTTGGGTCTGCATTTTTTCATGCTATAAATAAAATAATCCCATAGAGCTTTATTGAAGAAATCCTTGAATTCGCAATGCTAGATTTCTGAATTCTGTGATAAAATCTCTAGCCTTTTCTTTCTTCACTTGATTACAACAATTGAAATTATACTTTTAAAAATTATTAGGTGTCTTGGATAGAAATAAGATGTTGAGCGAAATATTGCTATATCAAAATCTAACTCAAAAGAATATGTAAGGGAGAGCATAAGACTTCATACATTGAAAAAAAACCCAAACTTTAATTCTGATTTTCTGATTTGGTTTGCTGTAAGAAAGTGAATTTGATCTACATATGTTGACCGATTGCCAGGATCAAACCCTTCCAGGAAACCAATTTTTGTTATTTTGATCTTTTTTTCTGCCATGAGAAATTTTTTTTTCCTTCAATTCTTCTTTACAGAAAATGAGCAACTGCTAATATTTGGTTGTTTTTTTTATTGATGTGCTAATAATGTTAGCTGTCAATTTTTTCTTTCAAATTAATGAAAAAGATCTAAAATTCATGAAGTTAAAATATATACTATAGTATAACTATGAGTAAAATCCCTGGTCACTTAAGAATAACCCACAACTCTAGGAATAAATGCAGTGGTATTTATTAAATGTATTTATAGTACAATATATATAATATTTTATGCACTGAGTACATACAACATTTAGCTATGATGGATCACTTCCATTATGATTGGTGAAAAATTGCAAGTCTTATTGTTAGCAGTATAGCTGATATTGGGGACATGCTGTGACCTCCCTGTAAGACTGTGACACTTCTAGCATATAGATGGTTTGCTTCATGTGCAGGTGTGATGATTCCGGTTCCAGAACTGAGCACACCTCAATGTGGCCTACATTATTATGGATATTGTTTGACAGTTGCCTGAAGTTGGCTATGTTTTGCAAGTTATTATCTTCTTTTATAGCGAGATCTTGGACCTTACAGAAAATAAATGGATTCACTGATCTAGCTTTCCAATTGAAATGTTTATATCATTTGCTATTTATTTCCTTTTATAATTTTCCCATTGGTCAGTCCTATCGCATGTTGAATCCATTTCTGATAAAAATTGTAATAAGGACAAGTCCATTATTTGAGAACAAGTTTCTGCTGAATTAATATCAAGTTCAGAAGACTAGAGTAACTGGATTAAACTTGAAAAGAGTTATTTCTTTATTGGATGGATAATGTTTGAAAATAATAATAGAATTAAATTGTCTAGTTTACAGGCAAAAAAGATTTACTCTTTATTAATATATAAAAATGAAATTTTGTATTTTAGGTCTTAAATTAGAAATTAAATTTTGGTTACCAAATCTTAAAAGATAAATCGATGTTTATTAGACCTAAAAATTCTACTTAGAGGCTCTACAAAAGTGTATGTTTACTACTAGACTATCTGATTTTTTAAAAATTAATAGCGAATTATTTTTTGTATATATATTAAATAATAAATTAATTGTTTAAATTCAATCAATTTAATAGTTATTATCAAATCATTTTAATTCTAACTTAAGTTCCACCAGACAGTAACAGAAAACTATAGTTCAAATAATTTGATAAGAATTATTAAACTGGTTGAATTGAAACAATTACTTTATTGTTCGCTATACGCACTTTTTATAAAAACAGCTAATGGAAAGTTTTTATTTGAAAACTATACCATATCTTTTTTATAATATGAAAAAATAAATAACTCGAGTAAATACTATAAAAAATGTAATATAAATAAATAATAAAAAATGTTAATTTTAACAGCAAACAAATTTATTAAGTAAACAGTTTTTTTCTTTTTAAAGATATATGCAACATTTGTATGTTTACACTGCATAATTATTTGATTTAGTACGTTTTTTTTTTTTGTGTGCTTCAAATGCTCTCCACCCTTTTTTTAACAAATAGACGTAATTTTATTCTATATATACTTTTTATTTACAACCTATAGATTTTAGTGTCCCATATAAACTAGTCTTGTATTATTTATTTTTTTACTTCTCATCAAGCTGCGTTTTAAAAAAATATTTATGAGTTAAAGTATTATAACTCTTTTTAACTCAAGAAAATCGATATTTATAAATGCTACACTATGAATGCAAAATGAGTAAATATTCAAAGATATCCTAAAGACATTAATCATTAAATAATATATATTATATAAAAACAGCTTTTATTTAATTTGATTATGTACTAAAAATCAAAAAATATTTTTTTTCTTCAAGTGCAATTTCGGTTGTTATATTTAACTTGAAATAAAAGCTTAATGCATTCATAAATTAATTAATTCTAGTGATTGAATTAATTAATATGGACAGAATTATGGTTGAATTTTTGGTTTTTAGTGCTTTATTCATTAAATTATATGTAAAACGAACACAGATGTGTAATAATTATATAAGAGGATTTTTTTATACAATATTTTATATATATACTATTTTTTAATATTCAGATATTTTGCTATGGACTTTTTATAGTCATTCATATCTAAATTTAAGAAACCAAGAATCTAAACAACACCACTATATTTCTAATATTTGAAGTGAAATTGATGCATGTTAAAAGCATTTACAAGATTTTTGTGCTTTGCAAGTTTTGGCTAAACAATCAAGATAAATTGAGATTTCATCCTGTACTTTTTTTCTATTTTAATTATCTGTAAATGTTTCTTAACGAATTAGTCATCAAATTGAATGAAAGTGCATTTTTAAGAAATACACTGCTGTATATTGCATAACATTGAAAACTTACTGAGTTGATATCAACTTGGTTCGGCATTTGATGTGCCAGTACTGTTAGCTTAGACAACTGGCTGGACAATCCTGAAATATTGCCTGTCAATGATACCTTATGTACAAAATTTGAAGAAAATTTGTTGATAGAAATATGTTAAAAATTTGTTACAATATTGGACCGAAATAAACAAAATTTTTATATTATACAAAAGCATTTAAAAAGGTAAACCTATTATAATTTCATAACAATAAATGTAAGATGTAGATAAAATACTAATAAAAACATTGAATGTATTATGGTTAGATGAAGGGTAGTTTGGATTTAGAAAGAATAGAAAATTGCAATTATAGTTATGACAGATTTACAGAAAAGAAAGATAGCATTCTTTTATTCATATTAAAAGGCAAATTATGGAGAAATTGAGATAATTTTATGACATTTTGTAAAAAAAATATAGTAGATAAAAACTAAATAAGGAACTTAGTATTTAAGAGATATTTATTAGAATAAATTGATTTTTTTTTAAAGAAGAGATACTGAAAGGGAAACAGGATTGTGTTTGTACCTCTAGTTTGTTTCATATTCTTAATGTATTGCTAAATGAGTACTGGTTATAGAAAGGCACTAGCTAGGGTGATTTTATGAACAAATTTGGCTGCATCCATTGATTACTCTGGCTTGCATTCAATGGTACTACTGCATGGAGAGTTTTGTCTCTAAGTACATTTTATTGAAATTATTTTCAATAATAGAGACTAATATTTGAGAATATTTATTTTCATTTATTTGTTTAGTTTGGTATGTTCAATGTTCTTACACTGCTTATTATTTGAACAAAAGTGTGATATTGTTTCTCATTTATTTAGTTTATGGAGCTCTTAAACGATGATAATGAGTATAGTTCAAGCAAAAAATTTAATGAAGTTAATAGTAAATATTGAACAGTAAAAAAATGTAACATTTTGAGGGAATAATGTTGCTATGAGAATAATTTGGAAACTTAATTATCAGAAGAGTGTTCTTCGCATCTACATAAATTAAATGAAGTGTGTGTCAAGAAAAGCATCTTTTGCATTTGAAAAAGAATGGTGATTATTTAAGAACAGAAATATATATTGTTTGTGGAAGAAAAAGTTTTGAATCCTGAAATGTTAATATGCCGTAGAAAAGATAGTTTGAAGTTGGTATATCTCAAATTGTATCAAGTTAATAAATGAGCAGATTATTCATCATTATAAATTGTATTAATATTATATTGATATAAACTTTATTAATTTATTTTACTCATATGTCATTTTGTTTTGTATTATATTAAATTGATTACATTGTAAAGTTTATTTAATTGAAATTATGCTTGTACTACATCTCCATTCAGCATCCAATGCTGGATTATATGAAAGAATATTAGAACAAAGAAAATAAATTGCCAACAATTTGTCATGCATACATATTGTTAGTGCAATAGCTACTGAACTTATTACCATACTGCCTTCATAAAATAAAGTTATAACAATTGCTATCAAATTGACAGAGGAAATTTGGTAGAGATAACTATTCAGGAATAGATTATGATGAATTCAAAAAAATGTAAGAGATATAACTGATTTGAAATTTAGTAGGAAGTCTATGTTAATAAATTGTAATGTTATTGATATTAATTCACTCTTAAGAATATTTATTAAAAGCAAGAAATATTAAAGCAACAACAATCAGAAGAGGATCTTGTCAACTGCCGATGTGGCTTGAATGAATAATCAAATGTGCTGCGCAAAGCATGATATCATTTAATCAAGTACAGGAGAGATTCTTGAAGAAAATGGAAGATGAAAGGATAATTATTATGCAAAGCGGATGAATATGTATAACATATATTCTATTAGATTGATTGTATTATATTAAAGATCTTTTGCATATTTGAATACAATGTAGGTAGTGTTCAAATTGCAATAATTCAAAGTACGTAAGAAATTTGAAGATGTCCAAAGTGAGAATGACTAATTACTTCTAATTCAAGATAGAAAAATATATTTCAATGAATCAGATAATCGTATAAATTCCAAAGTGAAAATCATTATTGTATAATATTTTGAGCAGATCATCCTGATAAAAGAGAAATAATAGCAAACAATATTGTTCCATTCTAGCAAACAGTCCACTGATTATCTAAATAAGGGCCATGTATGCAGCATTCATGAGCTAGGATAGTGTATGAATAACCAATATAATGGGGAAAATAATCTTAAATAAAATCATTTATTAAAAACTAAAAGCCAAAATTAAAAAGAGTTATGTTTAACATATGTATATCGCACTGATGGAAAACTTTAAAAGTATTTTTTTTAAATAAAAAAAAAGTATTTTAATGTACTTTTTTATTAAAAAAAAGTAAAGATCTAAAGATAAAATATTTTTGTTAAAAAGTAACATAAATGAAAATAGAAATAAATATTAATTTCTATTTTAAGATTCCTATGTAATCTCAATAAATGGAAATGATTGTTTTATTAATTAAACGAAAAGCAAACTAGCCCTTGGGGCTCTTATATAATTAAAAACTCAGATAGGAGATATAGATAAAAATTAAAGATTGTTTCCTGCTCTGAAGCAGAATGTCCAATAAAAGTGGCAACCAACACTTGGACCTTAATGAAAATCATTGGAACAGGAAACCATGTTCAGTGAATCTGGAGGATTAAAATAGAAAAAACTTTCCAATCAAAGTTAGTTCCAGCTTGATTTTTGAGGAGAAGGGTGAAAAGACACATTTTTCACTCTTTTACTTATTTAAAATGAAGTGACTATTAAATTATGAATGGCACTATTGTAGATCCGAATCATATGGGTCCTACAATAAAATAGTTCCAGGATTGAACCAACTAAGACAGCCTCCAGATTGATAACTACGGTATGAACAACAAACCGGTCTTCCATGAAAGTATGACTAATAAAGTCTTCATGGGAATTGCACAAGGAACCAGGAGCTCCTCTACTGTAAAATATGAACTATAAAATTTTAAAAAGTGTAGTGTTTGTAAAAATGGCAGACATTTTTGTGCACTCCAGAAAAACTAGAATTTATTCGTAAGGTTGTTTTTAGATCGCGCTCTGATAGCTGAGGAATTTAATTAGTGCATTGACATAATGGCGATCGACAATTCCTAGAAGTATTTGCTAATTACAAATGCTTCTAGATAAGAGACGTTACCTTATTGGTCAGTGCATTGATTGAGATCGTTGCAGTTGTCAGAGAGCGAATAGAAGACGGTGTAACATCTAGCAGGAATTAGAGGACAACTCCAGTAGAGAGCAGTCATGCAGTAGTGAGTAGTGAGCAGTATTGGAGAGATGTCTGTTTAACATCAGCAGAGATATCTCCCGTCAGTGCTGGCGGTAAATGACTAGCACACCCAGTGAAAATGTAGTTCACGGGTGTAGCTGAAAGACACCGCAGCAGAGAAGAGCATTAGTTGCAAGAAGAGCATTAGTTGCAAGAAGAGCATTAGTTGCAAGAAGAGCATTAGTTGCAGAGAAGGGCATTAGTTGCGGAGAGAAACATTCGTTGGAGAGCTTCGTTAAGAAAGAACAGCGTGGGAATTGTATAACGTTATTTGCTGACCGCACAGTATGACTTGCAGTTATAACCTTGGCACAGTCATAAGTGCGGATACTACAATGGCACAGTCGCATTTGAACCTGGGAGTAGCGAATACGTTGAACTATAAGTTTAGCCGTAGACGGAGAAACCGGGCGAAAATGACAATCCCAATTAGTAACGTTAACATTGGTGAAAGTTTGGAAATAAAACGTTTGTGCAATTAACATCGGAAGCTAACGTAATTGGAAGAAAAAAAAAAGTTTCAGCAGCTGTTAAATCGCATATTTCTGAGTGAAATAACAGGAAAGTAGCGAGAGAAAAACAACACCAAGGAATAGCAACAAGGGTTTTTCTGGAGTGGAGGGAGGTGTGTAGTGTTTGTAAAAATGGCAGAGATTTTTGTGCACTCCAGAAAAACTAGAATTTATTCGTAAGGCTGTTTTTAGATCGTGCTCTGATAGCTGAGGAATTTAATTAGTGCATTGACGTAATGGCGATCGACAATTCCTAGAAGTATTTGCTAATTAAAAATGCTTCTAGATAAGAGACGTTACCTTATTGGTCAGTGCATTGATTGAGATCGTTGCAGTTGTCAGAGAGTGAATAGATGACGGTGTAACATCTAGCAGGAATTAGAGGACAACTCCAGTAGAGAGCAGTCATGCACTAGTGAGTAGCGAGCAGTATTGGAGAGGTCTGTTTAACATCAGCAGAGATATCTCCCGTCAGTGCTGGTGGTAAATGACTAGCACACAGAGAAGAGCATTAGTTGCAAGAAGAGCATTAGTTGCAAGAAGAGCATTAGTTGCAAGAAGAGCATTAGTTGCAGAGAAGGGCATTAGTTGCAGAGAGAAGCATTCGTTGGAGAGGTTCGTTAAGAAAGAACAGCGTGGGAATTGTATAACGTTATTTGCTGACCGCACAGTATGACTTGCAGTTATAACCTTGGCACAGTCATAAGTGCGGATACTACAAAAAGTAATTAAGAACTTTCATCAATATTTAACAAGCTTTTAATAACCAGCTAAACATAACTTTTAAAATGAACTTTATCTGACTTATCAAGATTTCAAAATCAGTTATTAATGTTTAATTTTATATATTTGAGTTTACTAATTTAACTAAATCATTTCCATTTTCTTTATTAATATTTATTGATTAAATTATTTAAATGTATTAAATTTAAGTTTGGTGTAGATAGAGGCATAGATTTGTTAATGTTTATGTTAGTTTTTTTTTTTTAAGATTTTCACATGCGTGAAATAGATGCATTGGTAAATATGACACCTCATGCTGAGTGTCCAATTGTATTTATTTATATATCTTTTAAGTTATTGGTGTCAATGTGGCACCTTATGATGAGTGCCATTGGGTTTATAGTAAATTTCCCTCTGCAATTCCATCAATAACTTTATATTTTAATCGCTTATGTTTATTTTGAAAGGGTTTAATTTCAGGCTATTTGTTCTGTAGTTAGGTCAATGCTGATGGAGGGATATATGGGTGTTTATATTAATGCACTGTGAAGCATGTTAGCATACAGGGCAAAACCCAACTGAATGCCTGACCCAATGGTATAGTCATTGCATTGCAATGTACCCAGATGTATTGCCTACGACATTGACTTCCTTTAGCTCTATGGATAGGGACTATAAGTCAGAAGACCACTCTCCCCCATATGTAGCATTTCTCTTTAAATATTTTATTACATGATTCCTTCGCCAGACAGACACACATTCCTGTACTGGATGAGGATCCTTCAAATAATATCATGCTGCAGATGCACATTCCTGACAGCGTGGTTTTATGCTAGCATCTTCATGTTGCATTGTTTGCATCTGTATATCAGGAAGCAAATGTTGGTTTGGCTACAAACTTTTAGTCTGAGGTTGAACGTTTGTTTTTTTTGAGAAGTTTTTAAATGAGTAATCTATGTAGCTTATCCGTACCCAACATTATAAAATAAACTTCTATAAAATGGTCATCTGTGCAGGCTTACTCCAAATAATTTAAATTTAAAATTAATATTAAAATCTAAACAAAATAAATTTTATTCCTCAATTTCAAATATTTGTATATGTGCGTTAATAAATAATTTTTGTGTGTTATTACTGGAAGTGGCTTTTTTTTTTTAATATTGAAAATATATTTTAAGAAGTATTTATTATAAATCTCTGTGTCTCCTTGAGCTAATGGCAAGGGCTGATGGTCATATATAATTATAATAAAACAAAATTGGGATCTTAGCAGTACGTATTTGCCTACTATATAAATTTTCCCAGGTTCGAATGGCTTGGTGGCACTCTTGTATGGCAGATATGGTAAGACTCCAACAACACACCAGCCTTCCCTGACCGTTATAATATATATATTTTAACGATCGGGGAAAGAGACTTACGTAAACTGCACTACAGGGCGCCATCTAGGCATTTGAACCTAGAAAAATTTATAAAGTAGGCAGATACGTAAGTCAAAAAAAAAAAAAATTTTTTTTTTTTTTTTTAAATTTTGATTCCGGTCGTTAGCCCATGTCACTAGCTCAGTGGAATAGCAGAGATTTTAAAACATTTATAAGTTTCAATAGACTTCTATTCTCAAAGTATATATTAAATATTTAGAACAATAAAATAAAAGAAGCCACTGCCAGTAATTAACACACAAATAGATTTTTATTAACGCACATTTAAAATTGAAGATTAAATTTATTTTTAGATTTTAACATTAATATTTTTTTTTTTAAAAAAAATTTAAATTACTATTTTAAATAGATCGCACAGATTTGCTTTAAAATGTTGGGTATAGATCGCTTACATAGATTCCATGGTCAAAAACATTTCAAAATAAACATAAATGATCAAAATACAAAATTATTGATGCCGACAATCGCAGAGGGAAACTTATAAGTAACCCAATAGTATTCACCATAAGATACTTGCGTTGTCACCAATAACTTAAAAGACATCCGAATAAATACATTTTAGATACTCACCGTAAGGTATCATTATTTATCGAATGTCTATATATTTTGATAAAATATGAAAACCAAAATATAATTAACCGCAAACGAATCCATGCAAGCGTCTATAAACAACTTAAATTTAATACATTTTAGTTAGAACATAATACACACACAAAAAAAATGAACTGGAAATGATTGCTTAAACATCTACATAAAAAAAATAGCAATAATTGAATTTGCATTCTTTAAGTCAGATAAGAGTTATTTTCAGTTATTAATTCCTTGCAATTTTAGGAAAGTTCTTATTAGATAGACACAATAGTTTATACTTTACGGATTTAATAGATTGAGAAGTCCATCTTCGTGATCATTTTCATAGATTTTGTCCTTTGAAATGAAACTGCGACTTGCCATGCATTTGGTCAGGAGCTGTCATCCAGAGGCCTCAGCTGGTTGTCCGGAAAATTAAATTTATTGCAGACTTCCACATCGTGAAAATCTGCAATATAGCTAGTTATAACGATCTATTCATAGTCAGCTCTAAGATAACAATTATAATAATAATTTGGCTTTTATATTTTTATTAGTCTCTTATCATTAGATCTTGAGATTCAACGAGCAAGACGTCACTAATCCATTCGTGTTTCAGTTATGGTCCGTGCTGTCATTTTCGTGTTTGGATTGGTCATTTAATTCCTTTGTATTCTCTTATCTGACCATTTAATTTATTTTACATGCCTCACGAGGTAGTTTGCTTTTGAACAATCATTTAATTAATAAGACAATCATTTCCATTTTCTAAGACTATAGAAATCAACATTATTTCTATTTTTAAAATATCAATCTTTATATCTTTACTTTTTACAAAAAAAAATTACTTTCAAATATTTTTATTTTTTAAAAGTTTTTAAAGTTGTCCATCATGCGATCTATATATATTAAACAACTTTTAATTTTCAGTTTTTTAAGTTTTTTTTTCTTTTTAATAAATCAAATTTTATTTACGATCTTTTTATTTTCATTTTAAAATAATGTAACGGCATATATTCCGTTACAATATATTAACTATTACCTTTATTACCATATAATACTAAATTGTCCACACACTTTACTACTGTTATACAATGCTTTATTTACCACTTTTTTTAACAGTTTACAGTCTTGGTTGCCCCAGAAATCTTCTTCAGAATCTTTTTCAGAACTTTATATCTCCTCAACTGCTAAATTCAAATTTAGCAGATGAAGCTAGTGAAGCAATGGATCCAGAAGTCCAATCCATACTTCACAGCCTCCTATAAACTTAGTTAGTATTATAGACCTGAATTAAGTTTATAGCCCAATATCAGCAGGGTTTTACATTAAAGCTAAAATTAATTACATTTATATAATTTGTATTTGCATTTAAATATTTTGTTTTAAATAAATTCCATTCTAAGATTAAATTGCTGTTTAAAAAAATTACTTGTAAAACCTTTTAATCAAACATATATATATATATGTCAAGCGTATATATATGAGTTAATGCAAAATTCTGCTGAAATAAAATGCTTATTTTAAAAATGCTTATTTTATTAAAAGAAATAATATATTTTTCATTTTAAAATCTTGTTAAAATATGGCGTATGATTTTTATTTTGAGATAAGCCCACCAACATTTTCTAAAAGAATGTATATTTTTAATTAATTAGCCCATTCAAGGCAAATTAAAGATGGCCTTCTCTTTCTTTTTTAATTAATAAAATTCAAAGTTTAAAGAAAGAAATTTAGAATAAAAAAGTAAAAGTTATTTTA
The DNA here is from genome assembly GCA_028023455.1 of Epiperipatus broadwayi. Classification (NCBI taxonomy): domain Eukaryota; kingdom Metazoa; phylum Onychophora; class Udeonychophora; order Euonychophora; family Peripatidae; genus Epiperipatus; species Epiperipatus broadwayi. The sequence continues at coordinate 3,148,548 of JAQFVV010000037.1, forward strand.
AGAAAATGTTACCTTGAAACAAAGGAACGTGGGGGGGGGGGCTTATCAAGATCTAAGATCATAGGCAAAACAATAGAAGGTAGCTTACAAAAAAGGTATAAATAGGAGAGTGAACAAAAGACTTGGCGTTCAGATTTTCCTTTTGGAGATTGCATTCAGATTTCCCTTTGGGGATTTCATTCAGATTTTTCTGGAGGCTTTTTCTTGTGCTTGCTTTTGTCAGATTTTGCTTTTGCTTGCTGAAATTTCTCTGTAGAGAATTCATTGAGATTTTTCCTGTGCTTTGAATCTCCCAGATTTTGCTTCTAATTTTCATTTTGCTCAAAAAAGTTATTCAACTGTTGTCTTCGAAATCACGGAGAATTTTGAACATGCTACAAGCTAAAAGTCATATGAATTTGATGGATTCTACCATGCTAGGCGGTTAGGCAAAGTTTTGCTTGCCACCAAGGTCCTAAATACCATCAAAATACCTTAGTATCCACCCAATATTAATCTGCACTCTGTGCCGTGTCTGTAGGACTTTTTGTAAAAGTATGCTATGTATTTCCACTTTCCTTGTCTGGGCAAATACCTATCGATGAATGGATCAAGCCACGCACGTCGACAGAACATGACCAAGGAACCAGGACGGTAATCATATCTCTCCTCTATTGAACTATTTAATTTCTACCCTTTTTTGTTCATACCTTTTTTAATTGCTTCATTGAATTATATTTCTGAAATGTTGTATTTAATTATATTTGTTATGTAACCATTTTTTATTAGACTAGTCTTAGATATATATATATTGCGTGATCATCTATCTATATATATTTAACCCTTTTTCCTTCGCTATTCTTCATTACTAACGTATAAATATTTCGTATTCCATTGCGGTATAAGTTAAAAGTTCATTTTCATTTAAAATATCTTTCAAATTCCAATTATGTTTGCAAAATAAATACGAGTAAGTTTCCTTTGTTTGCCAACTTGATCTCCTTGATAATGCCTCTTTTGTCCACCATTAGCCCCATACGTATATATTAGTTAGCTATATATGTCTTAAATAATTTTAAACTGTCTGTTTTTAGCGCAAAGCAATTAGAAAATGCTTTGCAAAAGATTTTTATTATTGTACTGTGATTCGAGTTGACAATTTTATTAAAATTGGGAAGAAAAGACTTAGACTGCAAAAATATTATATCGTTTAATCTGTTTTTATTGTCTAATTAGTTTTTCATTAATTCAGGGGAATAGTGGAGGCCATTAGACATTACTAACATTTTAAAAAATCATTGATTAAATATATTATTTAACTAAAAAAAAGCTTCAGTTTTCTAATTTTATTTCAATGCTTTATTTTACTTTTCCAATGATCCAGGCACGCAAAAGACATTTTTCATAGTACTTTTATGCACATTTAACTATTTAGCTCCGTAGGTGTTCCCATCCATGTCTCTACCCTGATGCTAAGTTGGGCCAGATGAGAAAATAATTTATGCGTGTCTCAGATAATGTTGTTGGTTTGTAGTTAGCCTCGAGAATAGGCGAATAGGGCAGAGGTCATAGTATTTTTGATTTAATATCTCACGTATGGGTGGTCTTGAGATACTTTCACCTAGTATTCGAACTGGGTTAAACCAACATACATCATCTGACTGTCACAGTAAATTTTTTTCCCTGCATTATGGACGCCCATCGTGTCGCTGTTCGAAATTTTCCATACCCTGCAATGCCCTGTATAACATTTGTTATGTGTGTATAATGTTTTTTCTTACTTCTGTTTTAAATAAAGAGTCAACCTTTCTAGAAAATTTAAAAATAAATTGTATATGGCCCAGAGAATCAACGTCTCTGGAAGATTTAAGGATGAATTATATATGGTACAGGGAGTCAATCTTTCTAGAAAGTTTAAAAATAAAGTATGTATGGTATAGAGAGTCAATCTCTCTAAAGAACTTCAAGGCATATTACATAAGGTACCAAGAGTCCATATTTCTAAATGGAGTTTGTAATAGGAGGTTATATAAAATAAAACCTCCAGATATGTTTTATAAATATCCAGTCAAGATGAAAAATGGAAATATTAAAAAGGGACTGGATGTACAGGTGCATTTTATGCAGACCACAATATGGTTTGAAAAGAAAAAGCCATTCCAAATTACCAAGAAAATAGGGGAGAATGCCTTTATGCTTGCTGCTCTTGATGGGAATAAGGGGACCTATAATGCTAGGAGTTTGATCCCTTATACTTCAGCAGAATAGCCTGGCAAAGATCTCCAAATAAATTTTTTTTTTTTATGAAAGATATATTTACCAGTAGTTAATTTTTTATATATATATATATTATAAGTGTTTATTATTATTAGTGTATTTATTAGTTAGGATTTTTTTTTTTAAAATATAGTTAAAACAAAAGTGCTGATGATTTTATCCGAAGGGGGAGAAAGTTGTGCCATTACAATTTAGTCACTAGCTAAATTTATAGTAATGTGCATGTAGAAAAGGTAAACCAAAAATCATCATCACATTTTTATATAATCATAAATGAAGCTGTAGGGCATCCAAGTTCAAACCCTACAAGGTCCAGTTCTTAAACACTTTAGACAGAGAATGGGTCAACAATTATATGCTTTATTTGTTTGTGTGTTGATAGAAAGGTAATACACACATTTAAACTATTTAATATTTAAATTTCTTTAAAAAGCAAAGTTACAATGCATACATATAGGCAATGTATGTGTAAATTATTTAATTGTTTTATATGTCAAATATTAAACATTTTTAACTTTCTTTAAAACTAAGCTATGCTTGATCAATTCTAACATTTTATTCTATACTTCTATTTTGCTTTTCTTTAATTATAAGTGGGATTTAAAAGTTACAGATTTAATTAAATAATTGGGTTATAATTACTAGGCTAGCAATCATATTATTTAAGGTTAGTTCATGAATGATTTGAAAGAATGAAGGATGTGTGTACATTATATACAAAAATTTACATTGAAAGAAAAGGAAGTATTAAATCTGTCAAATTATTTTTTTTTTTTGTACAATTTTTTTTTTGTTAAAAGAGGAAATCTGTTTAATCAGATATCGATCTTTGTAGCAATTTTTTTTTGTAAATAATTGTTTTTCACTTTGGAAGCTTATAATGGGTCAGAACTATAATTTTTGAAATTGTCTTATCAAGATCTAAAGAAGGAAGATCAAAGATTTGAAGTGTTACCTGGATGTAAAAAGAAAAAAAAAAAGAAAAGACAGGAAATAAGGATTGAGTCTATTTTTTTTTTTAAACAAAAGTGTCTGGAAAAAGGATTAAACTTTTTAGTTGAAAAATAATGTAGTTGAAAATAAATTACAGATCTAATTAAAACAAATTTGTCCAAAAATAGCAAGTGATGCTATCTCTGATTGGTTAAGTTAGCTAAAAATTGGATATAAAAAGCTGTCTTGAATTATTATTGTGTTTGATTCAGATTATTAAACTATCAAATTTGAATGTTAAAAATATAAGAAATGGCAGGCTAGAAAAATTATATGTATGTCCATTTGCTGACCATCTGGAGGAAGCTCCCATCACATAGGAAAGAAAGATGTTGTGTCTAAAATAATATTCTACACCTTTCAACTGACCAGATAAATAAGATGTTTTTAATAGAAGGAAAGCATTACCTGCATTCAAAGAAGATGAATTAATCTACTGATAAATATTAATCATCAAGTCCAATTAATTGTTACAACAACTGATTTTAAACTCAAAAAATTTACAAATGGGAAAACAACTGCTGTATTTCATCCAATGCTTGACAGGAGAAGAAAATTTAATATAATGATTTCCAAATTATCCACTAAAGCAAATAACCTCAATAGAGTCATCATCATTAAATAGTTCTACACCTCAAGAAAGAGATTGTTCCCACATAAAACAGAAATAGTAGCTGCAGAAATATAGACAAGTTTGAACCCTTGGAAATTCGCCACAAACAAAAGATCGGTAATATGACTTTTTATATCTATTTTCTTTATGATATCAGTCTTAATAAACATTTTAGCAATAAAGTGGTATATTTTATTTAAAGAACTTTTAAAGACTATTCAGATCGATTAAAACAAGAATGTCTTACTAATAATAACTTTGAGCTTCATAAATGACCTTGAATGTATGAAAATGATTTGTTTATTAATTTTACAATATTAATGTGTAAAACAATTTTTTTTATGGTGTTATGATTTTAGTTTTAACTAATATATTATTATTTTGGTTTTAAATAATATTTTGTTATCATGGGATAAAACACGCACATACATAATGATATTTTATATGTGTGAATGTGGAGTAACAAGTAGTGTTAGAATATTAGATTAGTTTGTTTCATTAAGTATAGCATTTCAGAGGTAGAAGAGAGGGGGGAGAAAATAATTTAAAACTTGTTTCTAAAACTTGCTCTTTCAATTCTAACATTTTTTTTTTTACATTCTATTTACATGTTAGATTTTTAAAGTATGTGTGCTAATGAGCAGATAATATTTTTTTGTCTTGAAATACTTTTCATGGTCAATGTGACGTCCAACTTCATACAAATACATTTGAAGGGAAAGGGGGAAGAACTTAAAATTAATCTGAGGATTGTTATATAATCAATTATTATTATTATTATTATTATTATTCATGTCAATTTTCATATTATCTAGAAAATTTTATGTATATGTTAGAACTGTAGTAATAAATATTAGTTTGTTTTATTAAACGAGGCGTATATATTTCATTAATTGTAGTCTTTGTTAAGTGTGATTATTCATCATCATCAATGGTTGAATATTAGTTATTTAAGATATAAGTAAATATGCTAAAATTAAGCAATAATTATGAATTTCTTTATAAAAATTAGTTTTATGTTTAGGCTTAGTCCTAGAGCTGTAATTGAAACCCTTGTCATTATCGTTATTATTATATCATCATATGTCATCCGTTTTAATTAATGAGCTGTTTAACTGTTTAAAGGCCATAAATAAATATTGATTTTATAATATTTAGTGATCTCTTAGTATTATTATAACCACATCCCATCATCTATTTCATGAAGGATGAGTGAATTGCCATCTAAATTAGTTATATATAATCTGAGCTAGTGAACTTATAAAAATATTGAAACACATTTGTTATGTTAAGATCTGAGAAATGATTTATGTTCAATGAACTCCACTTTGGTTTAAAGATGTTTTACTTTTACCTAAATATTAGTGCGTATAGTGATATGGCTCAAAAAGCAAAATCTCTCATTTTTTATTAGAAATAAAGTACCAAAAAGGGATTCAAACCCGGTACATGTAAAAGGTTATTAGATATAACCGTGTCTAGATTCAGATAATCTAGTGGCGCCCTGCTAGACCATATTCACTTAGTATTTGTTTAAACATGCACTTAACATCAAACCAAGAAATGAAAGTGGATAAAACCTACTGCCTGTATACCTGAGTTATATTTTATTGAATTACTAGTGTACTCACCTCACGTGATTTCCATATACCTGAGTTATAATACATTGCTATAATAATTTGCTTACAATTCTTGATAGTGTTATATTTTGAACTCTTTAATTATGTTACAATATATGTAGAATTTTTTTTAACCCCGGATTTGTATGCATATATATAATGGTTTTTTTAAATAACATGAGATGACCAGCTGGCCGAATGTCATTTTTTTTGGAAGAATAGGAATAGGGGATTTGAAATAATAGATATATGTAAAAATGTTCTCCGAGTTCGTCACCGTGGACGAATGTCATTTTTTTTAGTACACTGAAAAGTTTGTTTAGATTAATATATTTATATAAAAATATATGTATAATTTTTCCGAGTTTTGTTTCCTAATGTGAGCCAAATGTCATTTTTTTAAATTAATTAACAAGTTAAATGTGTCATAAGGTAATTTTTTTTTGTCCTAGTTTAGTATATATATGAAATGAATATTTTATATTTAAAAAGTTAACACTCCGTTAGTTTTTTTTTTTTTTAGTGAATATATAATTAGAATAAATATCAAAGTTATAGCAACCCCCCCCCCCTAATTAGTAGTTTTGTCATACTTTGTTTTTTAGTATTGCTTAAATATGAGAAGTTTTGATATATTAATGTTTTTCGAATTATAGTGTATCTTCGGTGTGTTAATATTTTACTAAAAAGTACAAATAGATAATAAAATGTTTTTCGTTTGTATAAATTTTTGTAAAGATCTAATAGATAACATTTTTTTCCGTTAATAGAAATTTTTTCTAAGATCTAAGTTTTGATAAGTTCAAATTAACACGTGTTAACGTACGGTGTTAGCAAATATTTTTTTCACTTTCTCTGCGTTTCATTTCTTTAATGAATAATTTTAATCATACTAAATTTTTTTTCACTTTTAAATATTTTGCAGTTACGTTTCCTCGCAAATATATATAAGTATAAGTTTTGTTAATAAAATATCAAATTTGATTTTCAACTTGTGAAATAGTAAATGTGTATGTTCGTTTTAATAAATATATATATATATAAGATATATTTTCTGTATAATATATATGTCAGCCACCTTTAGTTAAGATTTTTTTTTCTCAATTCGGATTATGTTATTGAATCATTTATTGAGTAACCGTTAGGTGAAGACCCTTTGAGTAACTGTTAGGTGAAGCCCTTGTTTTTTTAGTAACCATTTTTGGTGAAGACCCCCTCTAGTAACCGTTTAAGTGAAGACCCCTTACACTTTAGAGTTTAGGATTGCTGAGGTCTATGTCTGCAATTGTTGTTTTCATGTCATAGTTGCGAACAGCGTTTACTAGCCTGAAATAATAGGAGTATGTGGTCTGCAATATGACATCTTTCTAATAAAATCATGTACATGATAATAATAAAAATATTTGTATAGGTATATCTGTTTGTATATTTATATGTAGTCATATATATGCTTATTTAGTGAAGTATATATTCATATATATGGGTGTATATGGTATACAACTCGTTATAGTTCGGTAAAACCCGTTTTTATATAAATGTTTTTTAAACAGTTTTTGATCTCGATGCATGGTTCTGTAAAATTGCTTGATAATTGTTAATCTATTTCGGGTTGTGACCAAAATGGTAGTTGGTTTCGATCCCAGGTTCATAATTCGGAGTGGCGGTTATCATGGGATTTTACTTGGTACTTACGGATAATTTGCCTGATGACGTATTTGACCCACCGGTTTCCCTTCCGGTAGGCATCGACGATCTTTGTATGACAACGTTGTCACGGCAACGAAGTGACTGGCGTGATTAATCCATCAGAGAGTCAATTTTTTTTTTTTTTAACCGCGAGATTTAAAATTCGGAGAGAGATTTTGGAAATTTTTTGATTTTTCTATCTATTGTGATTTTGCTATCCACTTGATAACAGTGATTTTTTTCAGCACGTCAGCACCTGGACTCATATTTGAGCGAGTTTATGTGGAGGCAGTCGTCAAAGCGCTGCAATTTTAGAACATATATCCCAATTCAGTCCTCCACAGTTAACGCTTTTGTAAGTAATTTAATTTTTTTATAATAATTATAATTTTAGAATTAATTATATTATTGAATATAGACAATAAGTAATCCAAATGCATGTAAAAGTACGTCACCATTAATGCCATATTCGCATTAAACTTTATTTTAAATGTACAAAATTTTGTTAATATTTCTTCAATGAATTTGTAAATAATTTTCAATAATTTTTTAATAAAATTACCAATATCAGTCCGTTTAAAATTACCAAATGCTTGTAGAAACTACGTCGTGTTACACCACATTTTATACAAGATGGCGATTAATGGTAGATTCGCATTAACTTTTATTTTTTTAAATTTACAAAAAAAATTTTTTTTATATATTTCTTCAATTATCAAACTTCCACTTAATTACATTTAATTTGTAAATAATTTTTGGGTTAATATTTCTACAAATATCAAATTATTTTTAAGTAAATTCATTAGCCAATGTATGTAAAAGTAGGGCATGTGATCGCGATTAATGGCACATTTTTATGTGATCGCCATTAACGGCACATTTTCACTAATTTTTTGTTTCTATATTTTGTATTGACCTTATTTTGTATTTCATGCATGTAAATTTTCAGTAATTTGTTGGGTTTTGTATTTTTGGGTTAATATTTCTACAAATATCAAATTATTTTTCGTAAATTCATCGGCTATACAGTACGCTTTTAAAATTAGCGAATGATCGCCATTAATGGCACATTTTCAATAATTTATTTTTTTATTTTGTATTGACCTTATTTTGTATTTCATGCATGTAAATTTTCACTAATTTGTTGGGTTTTTTTCTACAAATATCAAATTATTTTTCGTAAATGTACTACAAGCTTCGCTTGGCAAAAACACCCAGGGCCCCCCCCCCAACAACTCCAGCGCTCCGCGCTGTGATCGCCATTAACGGCACATTTTCAATAATTTTTTGTTTTTTTATTTTGTATTGACCTTATTTTGTATTTCATGCATGTAAATTTTCACTAATTTGTTGGGTTTTGTATTTTTGGGTTAATATTTCTACAAATATCATTATTTTTCGTAAATTCATCGGCTATACAGTACGTTTTTAAAAGTAGCAAATGATCGCCATTAATGGCACATTTTCAATAATTTATTTTTTTATTTTGTATTGACCTTATTTTGTATTTCATGCATGTAAATTTTCACTAATTTGTTGGGTACATTTTAAATAATTTTGTGTTACTATATTTGTATTCACCGTATTAAATTTTCACAAATTTTTTTTTTTTGTATTTTTTTCCAGGACCAAGAAGAAGCATGCTGGTGTTCCTTTTGTTTTTTATCACATGCTCAACCGATGACGTATTACCCTGAAGGTATACCGGTTTAATGTTGCGCTTTTTAACGTGACGTGTTCACGTGATATGCGGGCAGTTATAATTGTGCTGCAAATATACACGTATAAATCCATTATCTTGGAACATATTTATCTCAATGCAACCTTCCTAAATAAGTTAAATAATTTGTTTGTCATGCCGTAAGTAGAAATCAAATGGATAAAATAAAATAGAATTCTTGGGGGGAGGGATGTTAACGTAAATGGTCCTTAGGTAGGCGATGGTCAACATTTTCTTTTTCTTTTTGTATATAGTTTTTTGTAAAATTATTAACTGAATGTTTGTAAATTTTGTTAATACCGTAATTACTAACCCTAAGTAAAATATTTTTTTTTTTTGATCATTTTTTTTTAAGTAACTTTACTGATATGTAACGAGCACAGACGTTCGTTACATTGTTTTTTTTATATATATTATTAAACAAGTTAAAATAAAAAGTTCGCATTTAAAAACTTTCTTTAAAAATTGAAATTAAAATATCAACTTAAACTCTTATATATTAAATCGCACAGATAATGAAAAATTATTAAAATAAAAATTTATTAAAGAAAAAGTATTTTAAAACTAAATTTTAAAAAGATTTGGAGATAAAATTATATCTTTAAATTTATCTTTAAACATATTTTTGATTTGGAAAACAGGTTAATTAATCAGAAATGGAAATGATTGTTAATTAGTTAAATGTAAACCAGCCTTGGCATTTAAATGTAAAAACACCGGTCAGATAAGAAAGCAATAGAAACTGTTAGCAAATAAGAAGAAATCCCTATGGAATCGGACCGCAGCGAAAGGACCATCGCATCGGTGACGTAATGTAAATTCAATCCTTCACATTAATATAAAAAGGACAAGTTTGGAAATTATTAGTTAGTGAGTGACTGGAAATTGATTGATTATTGACGATGTAACAGCTAGGTGTTAGCGCTGGGGGGATTGAAAAAGACGCACAGCTTCAATCCCTTCAGTTCTGCTAAGAAAGAGAAAAAAATGGGCCATCGTTTATACAATGAGGACCAACTACACGAAAAACAAAATCTCCAAAGGATAAATAAATAAATCAACCGGATACTAATCTTCGGACGACGTGGGAATTCACGTTTAAACGGCCAGGAATATAATAGGATGAACTATTTCAATAACCGTAAGAACTTTAAAATTTATGAACAGTAAATTAAAAACTTTCATATTTAAAATGATTTTAATATTATTCTATCTGACCAACATTATTTTATTAATTAGTTATAATTTTATTTAATGTATTTAATTTGTAAAATCATTTCCATTTATTTATTTATTTATTTAATTTTGTTCTTTAAGTTTTATTATGATTTCTGTTTTCCGTTAAATAAATTATAAAAAAAAATGTTAAACTTAAGTGGGCGTGAATGGCTGTATCGATTTGTAAAGATATATTAAGGGAGGGTAATCTTGGGTTGTTCATTTCGTAGTTGAATTAGTTCAATGGATTGGATATATTTATGTAATTAGTAGGTGTAATATGAGATCCGCTCGGCAGGATTATAAAATACCCCACCCTCTGTTTGCCTATGGATGGGTTTGTAAGTGGCAGAAGACCAAGCCCATTCCTATGGAGTTTTTAGTTTATTGATCTACTTGCCCCAATGTCCATCCCTGTGGGTGGAGAGTCAATGTCGTTTCTATTTCTACATATTGTTCAGATGTACATTCCTGACAATATAGTTGTGTTGTGTATCATGCTACATTGAATACATGAATGTATCAGATGGATTGGCGCAGTTGATTGGAATGTGTTGCCTAAGGTTAAGTAGGGATAGAATATTTTATTTTCAAATGCAAATCTATGTAGTCGATTCAGGCTCGATCCTAAATAAAACTATTAAATTTAAGTTGTTTATAGATGCTTGCATAGATTGGTTATCGGTTAGGTATGTTTTGGGTTTTCATATTTGATCAAAATATATAGACATTCGATAAATAATGATACCTTACGGTGAGTGTCTCTAATGTATTTATTCGGATGTTCTTTAAGTTATTGGTGACGATGCAAGTATCTTACGATGAATACTAGAGGGTTTCTTATAATTCCCTATGCAATTGTCAGTAATCAATAATTTTGTATGTTGACCGTTGAAATCTATGTAACCGATCTATAGCAACATATTAAACAGTTTTATAATCCCATCTGTGCGAACTTAATTAAAATGTAAACTTATAATATAATAGAAATTAAAATGTAAATTAAAATCTAAGGTAAAGTTAAAATAATGTTAAAATGTAAAACTAATACTAAAATAATTTTAAATCTTATATATATGTGCATAAATAAATGTTTGTATGTTAATTACTGGCAGTGGCTTATTTTATTCCTTTTTTAATATATACTCTTAGATTATCTTATTAAATCTCTGCTATTCCACTGAGCTAGTGACATGGGCTAACGACCGGAATCAAAATTTAAAAAAAAGGGGAAAAAAAAAAAAAAAAAAATTTTTTTTTTTTTTGACTTACGTATCTGCCTACTTTATAAATTTTTCTAGGTTCAAATGCCTAGATGGCGCCCCGTAGTGCAGTTTACGTTAAGTCCCTTTCTCCGGATTTTTTTTGTGTGTATATTTTGTTTTGTTAATCGTACGTTAGGCTGTTGAAATTGATTTTTTTTTGTGTCATGACCAAAATGGTAACTGGTTTCGAATCCAGGTCAGACATGTTACTTTTCTGAGTTGTTATATGTCTTAGACTTAATTAATATTGTCAATTAAAATAGCACTTACTTATTCATGCAGAGATTTTTTTTTGAAAGTGAAGTGAAAATCAAAATAAATTTTAATCGCATTTAAACTTTATAAACGTTATCAAGGTGTGCTTGGATCATTATCCATTAATATGTATATTTGATATGGCCATTGTCTTGTCGACTGGCGCCCTTATCAAATAAATTTGTCAGCAAGTGCAATCTCTCATATCAGATTACAAATAAACAAACCATAGGAGGTAGATGATCAAAATAAAAATGTATGTGTAGTAGGCCAAAATAATTTTTAAACATGACTTATGTATATTTTTGCTCACATATTCCTTTTGATATATATATATACTTGTGTATTAATGTAAATGCATTTTTTAGTTGTTGCAGGTGTCAGAGAAAGCCAAGTCAAGCTGTAAGGGTATTATTTTAATGAAATATAAAATAAATAAATAAAGTAAAGTGAGGAGAATAATATGTAGTATAAATATTAAAAACAGACACAGCAGGATTTGATATTTTTTTTCATGTACAAACAGATACATATAGGCATAGGTTTAAGATAGGACCTCGTGAGGTTGGCAAAGTTGATTTCTACATACATACAAATAAAACAGATAGTTATATAAAATAAAGAAAACTGATTTATTTTAGAAAGAAGTAAAAATTTTTTTTTGATATACAGAAGGATATAGCTCCTAGATACGTGTGATAAAATATACTTATCTACATTGTTTATAAAAGGCTAAAACACATTTTACAAATAAGGTGATTGTTCTATAACAAAATAACCAATATTAGGCAAAAATGGACCAACAGAAGAAAGACGAAGATTATGACAGCGATGAGGAGGTAGTGCTCAACCTTCCAAATACAGCAACATCTACTCATAGTGACCAAAAATACAATTTGAAAGATCTCATCACAGAAATGAGAGAAGAAAGAAAAATGATGATGACCATGTTCCAAGAATTCATGGGAATGACATCACAAAGATTGAACCACTTGGAGGAAAACATGGGTCTCCATCAACAACATACTACCAGAACAAAAGTATTGCCAGAGGAGGATACTCAGTTAAAATGGCAACATCAACAGAAACAACATGATACGCAACTTAAATTATTGATGGATAATGAATTAGGAAAGGATATGCATACCTTGGATGTGTCAGTCAAGTATCAAATACAGGATGGAGAAGAGAATGGACAGATGAATGAGTATAGAAAGGAAATGAACAATCGTCAACCGCTGAACCCAATCCAGGCACAACAAGGCAACCAAATCCTTACGCCAATAATAATTAATCCAGTGACATCTCCTTTGGCAAAGTTTGTTCATATCCAATGTTTTAGAGGGGAACTGGGTGGAAACCCTAGACACCACCTAGACAGTCTCAAAATGTTTTTTCAATTCATCATTTAAAAGAATCTGCCAGACTGGTGGAACACTGTCTATACAACCACAAACATTTATTGAATATGAGAATGCAATGATGTCCATGTATTGGAGTGCAGAGCAGCAGGAAGGTTTGATGTATTCCATAATGCATGAAAGATACCCGGCTAACCATCAAGAGACTTATGCTCAGTTTTTTGTTAGGCATGTAAATTGAATAAAAGCCCTAAGTGCATTCAATTATCCAGAAATGCAGATAATAAGGATGATTAGGCACAACATGCCACCCTGGATAAGGAAAATATTAATAAGCACTCAAATGCAAGATATTCTAGGCATGATTCGGATACTAACTGACATTGACTATGGAAACTTAGAAGAAAACCAAAATGATAGGGTCATGAACCAGTCCAAAAGTACAAGGCAGTACATACCACCGGATCCTGGAAAATACAGACATTAAAATAGATACATAGCTTGTTAGACTAGAACCAATACTGACCTGACCCTAGTTATATGATTAAGAAAAGAAAACACCATAGTTAGTAACAAATTAAGTATTACAGCAAATAAAGAGTAGGCTTGAACTCATCTGGCACAAAATTTTTACCTCTGACCTGAAGCAACAGCATTTTTTTTAACATTTTTTTTTTTGCTCACTAACTATTGGGAAATAAAGCAATGGATCCAGAAGTCCGATCCATGCTTCACAGCCTCCTATAAACTTAGTATTATAGACCTGAATTAAGTTTATAGCCCAATATCAGCAGGGTTTTGCATTAAAGCTAAAATTAATTATATTTATATAATTTGTATTTGCATTTAAATATTTTGTTTTAAATAAATTCCATTCTAAGATTAAATTGCTGTTTAAAAAATTATTTGTAAAACCTTTTAATCAAACATATACATACATCAAGCATATATATATGAGTTAATGCAAAATTCTGCTGAAATAAAATGCTTATTTTAAAAATGCTTATTTTATAAAAAAAATATATATATATATATTTTTCGTTTTAAAATCTTGTTAAAATATGGCGTATGATTTTTATTTTGAGATAAGCCCACCAACATTTTCTAAAAGAATGTATATTTGTAATTAGTTAGCCCATTCAAGGCAAATTAAAGATGGCCTTCTCTTTCTTTTTTAATTAATAAAATTCAAAGTTTAAAGAAAGAAATTTAGAATAAAAAAGTAAAAGTTATTTTAAGAAAATGTTACCTTGAAACAAAGGAACGTGGGGGGGTTTATCAAGATCTAAGATCATAGGCAAAACAATAGAAGGTAGCTTACAAAAAAGGTATAAATAGGAGAGTGAACAAAAGACTTGGCATTCAGATTTTTCTTTTGGAGATTGCATTCAGATTTACCTTTGGGGATTTCATTCAGATTTCTCTGGAGGCTTTTTCTTGTGCTTGCTTTTGTCAGATTTTGCTTTTGCTTGCTGAGATTTCTCTGTAGAGAATTCATTGAGATTTTTCCTGTGCTTTGAACCTCCCAGATTTTGCTTTTCATTTCCATTTTGCTCAAAAAAGTTATTCAACTGTCGTCTTTGAAATCACGGAGAAGTTTGAACATGCTACAAGCTAAAAGTCATATGAATTTGATGGATTCTACCATGCTAGGCGGTTAGGCAAAGCTTTGCCTGCCACTGAGGTCCTAAATACCATCAAAATGCCATAGTATTCACCCAATATTAATCTGAACTCTGTGCCGTGTCTGTAGGACTTTTCGTAAAAGCATGCTACGTATTTCCACTTTCCTTGTCCAGGCAAATACCTATCGATGGACAGATCAAGCCACGCACATCATCAGAACATGACCAAGGAACCAGGACAGTAATCGTATCTCTCCTCCATTGAACTATTTACTTTCTACCCTTTTTTGTTCATACCTTTCTTAATTGCTTCATTGAATTATATTTCTGAAATGTTGTATTTAATTATATTTGTTATGTAACCATTTTTTACTAGACTTGTCTTATATATATATATATATATTGCGTGATCATCTATCTATATATATTTAACCCTTTTTCCTTCGCTATTCTTAATTACTAACATGTATAAATATTTCGTATTCCCTTGCGGTATAAGTTAAAAGTTCATTTTCATTTAAAATATCTTTCGAATTCCAATTATGTTTGTAAAATAATTACGAGTAAGTTTCATTTGTTTGCCAACTTGATCTCCTCGATAACACCTCTTTTGTCTGCCATTAGCCCCATACGTATATATTAGTTAGCTATATACATCTTAAATAATTTTAAACTGTCTGTTTTCAGCACAAAGCAATTAGAAAATGCTTTGCGAAAGATTTTTATTATTGTATTGTGATTCGAGTTGACAATTTTATTAAAATTGGGAAGAAAAGACTTAGACTGCAAAATATTATATCGTTTAATCTGTTTTTATTGTCTAATTAGTTTTTCATTAATTCAGGGGAATAGCGGAGGCCATTAAACATTACTAACATTTTAAAAAATCATTGATTAAATATATTATTTAACTAAAAAAAGCTTCAGTTTTCTAATTTTATTTCAATGCTTTATTTTACTTTTCCAATGATCCAGGCATGCAAAACACATTTTTCATAGTACTTTTATGCACATTTAACTATTTAGCTCTGTAGGTGTTCCCATCCATGTCTCTACCCTGATGCTAAGTTGGGCCGGATGAGAAAATAATTTATGCGTGTCTCAGATAATGTTGTTGGTTCGTAGTTAGCCTTGAGAATAGGCGAATAGGGCCGAGGTCATAGTATTCTTGATTTAATATCTCATGTATGGGTGGCCTCGAGGTACTTTTACCTAGTATTTGAACTGGGTTAGACCAACATACATCATCTGACTGTCACACTAGGAGATATAAAGTTCTGAAGAAGATTGCTGGGGCAATCAAAACTGTAAACTGCAAAAAAGGGTGGTAAATAAAGCAATATGTAACAGTAGTAAAGTGCTTGGACAATTTAGTATTATATGGTATACATTTGGCAATGCAATAAGAAAGAGTAATTTACCTTTATTTAAAAGGTTGGCCAATATGGCTTAAAGCAATCATGAGATGCAGAAGTCAATTGTCTGTTGAATATGTACATATATAAAGTGGATATTTCATTATCAGTAATAGCCAGTTGCCAAAATTAAAGAGGAAAAGTAGTATAAAGTTAGTCAGAAAGAGAATGATAATGATATAATTTTTTGCTCATAAGCATAGTTTTAAATAAACTGATTTAGAACTCAATTTATTATTTTTATAACTAAACAAAGACATATTAAATTATTCATTTGTGCATGTTTGCATAAAAGTTAAATTTCCAACCTTGATTTAAATAATAGAAAAGTTTGCTTAATTTTAAATAAATTCTAAAGAAGTTATTTTTCTTGTAATTAGGTCTGTTTTTTTTTTCTTTTTTGTTAAATAGATTTAATTAATATTCATAATCAAAGATTAAAGTTTTAATTAAATAATTATGATAAATATATTCTTGAAAAACAATGTAATTAGTTAATTATAATTAAAATTAGTTGATATGTGGATTTGGTAACTGACCCAGATTTGTTTATTAATTCCATAAAAGGTGAAAATTAGGATATTTATCATAAAGTCATATAAAGGCCAAAATAACTTGTATTATTCATCTCCCTGCTTTCAGATCTAGAAAGTTATCAGACTGTATTATTTTTGTGGGATTTCTCTACAATAGATAGCCTGGAAAAGAATTGCTATGAAATACCAGAATAACTTTTGTTAGCTAAAATATCTATTAATCAAAAGGAGCCACATCTGCCTCACCCAAAGTGATAGCCTGAATATTACCTTCAATGATCGCTATTGTTAATCATATTCAATTAATTAGGACAATTTACATTACCGTAATGTTTATCAAACACAGTGTTCATTAAAAAAAACTTTAAATTATTAGCAATAACAAACTCAAAAGTCAGCACTGAGAGATAATAAAATACAGCTAAAGTTAATATGGGAAGACATATAAGTTATGTAATTTTTCTAGTGCTAAAATGATTTCTATTCATGGATAGCATAAATCTACTTGCAAACTTGCTGAATCGCTTTCTGGGGGGATTGTGTTGCCTTTCTCTGCAAATCTTTAATAAACGAATGACATCCAGATGAAAGCTTTCTAAAAGTGGCTGTGAATACTCTGTACTTTTTCTAACCTGCCTACTAAAATAAAGTAAAACATATTGGACAGAAAAAGCAATCTGAAAATTAGAAAAGACAACAAAATCAGAAGTAGTGAAACTTTCAAGAAATCCTAAGATTTTAAAATATATTGGCAAATGAACTGAATCTTTTAAAATTAAAAAATATCTATAGAAATAAATATATATCAGCGTGTGAACAGACATTTAAATACTTGGATAGAAAATACATCTTATAATATATTCGATAAAGTATGTATAAAATGTAAAACCTGAAAAACTGACTTTTGTATTTTTTAAATATTAAATATACAATTTTAATATTGTTTTCTTTATTATTGCTTATTGCTTACTTCAGACCGGCGATATTTGATATCTGCAGATATACAAATTGTATTTTAGATTAATTAAGTTGGAACAATCAATGTTGGATTAAATTACTTTTCAATATGCAGTAATTAGTTATCAATTATAAATTAATTTTTTTCTATAAATAGAATAACACATTGGATTGATAAAATTTGATTACAATATGTTATATGCTTGATGTATTTATATATATACATTTTATTTTTGATAGAAAGTAAGATTGGAGATAATCCTTACTTTTTTCTTTATTAAATATCGTAGTTGTTACATTTACATTTGTCTTGTTAAGTCTTTATTTTTAAACGTTTACACATCAGATATATACAGGATCGCTAGCATTAAATATAGAGTTAGATGTTCAAACTCTGTATCAGTGAATTAGATATGTAAGAGTTAGATAGTAGATATATAAACTAAGACTTTTAGGAGACTAAATGGTGAGTCTTACATGTGATAAGAAAAATTATTTCTTGACTATAAATCAAGTTGGTTTTGTTAGATAATTAGTTAATAGAAATCATATGCATTCTATCATAGTGTATACAAATGAATCATCATCTAAGCTATAATATTACATAACGGAGATAATTCTATCTTTGGAGTCCACTGATGATCAAGATAGATCAAATCTATGATAATTGGTATTTAATGGTGTGGCATGTATTGGCCAGGAAAAAAATACGATACCATTATTATCATTATATAAAAAAGTTGTTTTTGCAATGTGTGACTTGCTATTAAACTATTTAAGAGCCTAGTTTGAGTTATGGTACTTAAGCAGGTTATTTTTATCTAGAGAAATCAAATTGACCTCATGACACACTCTTATTATGATACATACTTCCACACACTTATATATATGTACATGTAATAAAAATGCATATACTAATATGGTTATATATTATTTGTAAAGTTTAGTATCTGCAGTACATATTGAACCAAACATTGCAGTTACAGGGTGACCATTGTATTGTACTTGTTTTTCCGAGTTTGCTAAGAATTAAATTTAAATGCATATACATAAACTAACTTAAACTTATGCAAACTGTTATGACCATCTTTTGCATGTATTAAATACAGATATAACATTTAGCATATTATAGTATATACAGATGTAAGTCATTTATTATAGTATTTTAAAACTATAATGTTTGAAAACAAAGGATGTCATATTATTCTTTGTTTAATGTTTATTATTTTTCTAAGAATTTTTTTCTCAGTAGATAATTATTTTTCAGAAAAATGACTAATTGTCATCATTCATCACAACAATAAATATAAATATGATGTTGGTTGATAGTTTTTTATTTTAGTTTTATTAAAATAAATAGTAAAAGTAGTTTTGTAAACATAATGTATTTTACAAACAGAGCACCGGTAGTTTTAATAGACATGGTTTGATGAAATTAAATCAACATTGAACTTTAATGTTATTTTAATCCGAAGACTTTCTATATTATTAAGACGCTTTATGTAAACCAATGGTCAAAGCATATCCACACACACACACACTACTTAATCTTATGTTTAATTTTTTTTTCATGTGTCATAGCATCGGCCGGGGAGCGAACCCGCTAACCCGGGACAACTGTTTGTAAGGCGGCTGTGCTGATCTCTCGACTACCAACGCTGTGGCAAATATGCAAATTGCCCATTCTTTACAAAAATTGAATGAAATAACCACAGATTGTGTACTCTTCACTAAATTAAGAGATGAAGATGAATTATTCTATATATTTATGATTAATTTTTTTAAAAAAAGCAACAAAATAGATAAATTAATTTTTAACTGAGATTTAAAGCTTATATTTGGACTAGGGATGATATATAATTTAATAAATAATTAATAGTAATTATTAATGTATTTATCCGAAGAAATTGCTCTCAAAGTTGTGAATGCAGAAAATTTGACTCAAAGGAAAATATTTATCTATACCATACATCCATCGGAAAGCTGCCATCCTTCATTGGATACGTGAATCAGAGCACTGAAGTGATCTCATTCTAATTATTTCCCCCATATTCAAACAAACAAAAAGATTGCAGCAAATCGAATTAATCTTATTTTCCTTCAAAAATGGAGTAGGATCATGATAATAATGTGAAAACAGAATTTTTTAAATAAAAGAATATTTTTTAGTAATTAATGTATCTAAATATTTATTCCAGTATCATTGCCCCCCCCCCCCCTTATTCCTTTATCCTTATTAAAGTTTTAAATACTGAATTGCTAGAATATGTTAAAGGGCAGCAAAGAAGGCAAACATCCACTAATGGTTAATCTAGTCATTTCTAGTGTGTCCATATTTCGTCAGGGCATAATCAGGACACACAACAAAAAACAACTTAAATGCAGATTACTGTATATTTCAATACGAAATAAAAAAATCACAAAACGTATAATCACATTTACATTACTAAAATATATTCACTTCGTAATATAAACAAAAACAAAAGACAACTGTTTGTATATATATCAAACCAAAATTACAAATTGAAATCACCTATTATTAATGTACCAAAATAATGGGCAGCCATTTTGATTAAGCAATATTAAATGAATAAATATTAATTTAAAGTTAAAATTAAAAGTTAAAAAATAAAACGAATGGTTGATAAAACTGGAACAATTAACTACGGTCTCCAAAGAATATGTCGGCGTCAATGGTGCAAGAGAGATAAAACCAGATCAATTCCGGGAAAATCAGGATGTATGTCCACCATAGATTGCTTGGATATATCATCTACTGCTTAATTATATCTTCTGGCTGAGGTCAAAAGTATATAAAAAAGTTTTCCATTCCAGCAAAAATTATTTATGTAATTAAAATAAAATCTGACTTTAATTCAAATTAAATATATTTTAATTTAACTGCTTAAATTCTTCACTTTCAACATTGCATTAAACCTATCATCTATAATCAAACAAATTATTTGTAATCATTGTATTTTTTTTATTAACCTCATTCCCATTACATTTTCAATTCAATTCACATTATAAGTGATGTGATGTGATGTATTGTGGCTTCTCCTTAAACGAAGTCAAGAATATTTAAGTAATTATGCCCAGATAAACCTGTTAGCCACTTAATTTTTCATTTCCCACTCTAAGTTTTCCCATATTCTGCTCCATCCCATTTCCACTACATAATCTTTGTCAACTCTATAGCCTTACTATCTAATTCCTCCTTATCTTTTCTCAAACCCAGCATAAAAACCAATAATTCACTTTCTGTATAATCACATTTTTCATATTTATTCTTCCATAACTTCATTATATGTACTCTTTCTGTTTTCAAACATTTACATTCAATTAACAAATGCCTAATATTTTTTTATATTCCTTCCTTACATAATTTACAAAATAAATCACCCATATTTTTCCATTTACATGTATATTCTCTTGTAGCTAAAGATCCCATTCGAGCCTTAAACAATAAACTACTTTCCTTACTATTATCATATATTAGCTTGCACCTAATATTTTGTTTATTTCTATGTATATTTAAACTCTTTTTACTCTCCATACTATTTTTCCATCTCTCTAACTCCCTATTCTTTGTTAATAAATCTATTCTTTTATCCCATTCCTTACTACTATAACATTCAATAATCGCCTTAACACAATCATCCCATCTTTTGTACAAATATACTGATATAAATTCTTTATCCAAATCTTTTGCATACCACATTACCTTTCTCATCCATCTTGTTACCTGCCCTTTACTCATAACCCAATTAAATACTATTTTAGCTATTCTTTTATTATCCATAAACTGCAATCTATCAAACATTTTCATTTTACTTTTTGCATCTCTCATATGAAAACTTGACCATCCCATTTCTCCTTGAATTGCCTCCTTTTCTGTCCATACATCTGCATCCAATGCATATTTTCTTACTTCCCTTTGAACTTTTTCTAAATAATCTAATACTCCTTTACTAACACATAATGCATTATTACCATATGTTAACCCTGCTACTGTAACAGTAGTGATACCTATATTAATTAT
Source organism: Epiperipatus broadwayi (assembly GCA_028023455.1). Lineage (NCBI taxonomy): Eukaryota > Metazoa > Onychophora > Udeonychophora > Euonychophora > Peripatidae > Epiperipatus > Epiperipatus broadwayi. The sequence continues at coordinate 3,170,109 of JAQFVV010000037.1, forward strand.
CATTAAGTTTACATTAATGGACAAAATAAATAATTAAATGGGCTTATTGCTTGGGAATCGATAAGAAAAGTCTAGAAGTGCCAGAACTGAAATCGATTTGAGAATCTTATGTTCCAGATTCTGGTATTCTACAATTGCATCAAAGCATCTAAGGCATTAATTAACAGATACTATTAGACTTACAATTTATAAAATAATCAAATGGCTTTATTTCTTGGAAGTTCATAAGAAGTTTTACTTCAGGGAGGGTCAGAACTGGAATCGATCTGAGACCTTATGCTCCAGAATCTGACACGTGTCCACTGAACTATGTCACACTTTTATTTTTCAAAATGTATGTAGCAAATAAAATTCATATTAGAGCCATATTTTGATTTGTAGAGCTTGACTTTGTTTGGCAAAGGAGATTACTGTGAAACCAGTCCTATGAGCTTTGTACTGACATAGTTTAAATATCAGAGTTTTGCTCCTATTTATAGCATCTTATATTTTTACTAAGGCTGTAAACTTCAAGAATATGCATGTGAAAATGCGAAGGTAGAGACCTCTATAGGTCTTAACCACAAGCTTACACTGGAAGAAAAGCATAAGATTGTGGTTAAGATCTGTAGAGGTTCTTATCTTAGCATTTTCACGTGCATATTCTCGAGGTTTACAGCTTTAGTAAATATTACTTACGTAATCAATGTAATTACATCTTTTATTTTCACAAAAAGAAAATAGTTGGCCCATAAGTGCACTTATTTGTAATTGTATTATAAGGTATAGTAAGTCTATAATATGTCAATAATATAATTGGCTACTTTTATTCATAAACACAATCGGTAATTCTGAATTGAAGTTAATTTTTATCATGTACATCAGTGCTATCAAAAACATGGCTATGGTGAAGATTTGTTTAACCTGCCTAGAGATTTTGATATTTTCAAATGAAAAAATAAAATAATTTAAACTGAATGCTTATTAGATATTATAATTTCATCATATATACTGAAAACATGCTTAGCATTAATAAAAGCTAAATTCTAAATTATATAGACTACCTTTTCTGTATGAATATCCATAACATGTGAATACTATAATTCTATCACTAATTGATAATCTTGATGTTATCTGATGTTGCCACATACTAATGTAGTTTTCAAATATAAGATGTGTCAAAGTGGCAGCTTTCATTGTTTTGGTGCAACTTACATGCTCTGAGCCATCATGGAAAATATGCATAATACTTATTTGCAATAATATCTGTTCAGTTATAGTTCAGTTATTCAGTTAAGGTGATGTTACTAATGTTAGGATTCTGCAATAATTCACTATATATTCTAACCTGGTCTTGTGCATCCTCACTTCAGAATAGTATATGGTATAAAATAAAACGGGTTCTAGCTCAGTTAATAATTAATAAATAAAATATTCAGCATTAAAATTAAAATGTTTCACTAGCTCAAATTTAAAATACGAATAAGATTCAGTTTATAAAAATAAATTAAATAAATATTTAATATTTTCATGAGACTTGAAGTGAAAATACAGGTGACAAGATAGATTACATTGAGTCAATATCCCACAGGATATTACCTCAATGGCATAAGAACACTATCCCCCCTTATTACTATTTCAAATAACAAACTCATAGTATTCTTACGACTTTAATAACTTCTACTCACTAAGATTAAGTTAATAATTACATCTTAATCTTCTATTTATAATAATCTAGCTCAAATAAAATAATCTCAGGTTCATAAAGTTTATTCTAAGTTAATTTAAAAATAGGGTAGTAAAATATGAGAAGGGATTTTATGTCATAATCTACTACACTGAAACTAATAATAAATAATAATAATAATATTCATTGTTTAACTACTACTGGATATCTTTTCTTTTCATTATATTTTTATTACCATATAAAATAATAAAATAATATAATATGATCTTATATCTTTATGTAATAATATAATAAATACGTGGTAGCATTTTGATAATCTGATAAACAAAATATGTGTGGCAACTGATAGCATATAATTCAATATACTATTGTGATAACTGATTTATGACCAATAAAACAATGGTAAAATTATGATTATTTAATTAAATGAATACTAATAAAATGTTTAAAATTCTTAAAATACTTCTCTGTTTATCTTTTTGTGCAAAATTATATTTTTGTTTCAATTGTTATGAATATATCGTGATTTCATGCAGTGAAGTGGAGAAATAAACAATCAAGACACAAAAATTTTGAAAACAAATTTTAACAAAGTTTATTAACAACAACAAATAAAATAAACAATTTATGTACACTATTTACAATGGATATCCTTATTTTAATCTTACATTTTTATCTATTAAGTTATATAAAAATAATTTATAGTTTAGTTATATCTTTATTTAGATTTAAGACAAAATAATAAAAAAATGTTACCATTTGGTTTCTCATTATGGTTAACTTATTATAAATATATTTACTTATTAGCAGAATATTTCATCCGTAATATTATTAAACTATCTTATTTTTTTAAAAAAAAAAAATTCATAGGAAAACATTCTACAAAAAAACAAAATTAACTTTATAATGAGTATGGATTTCTCAAAATATTAAAAAAAATTTCATCTTGCAAGGTCAAAGATGTTACATAAAATATTCATCCAAAATTCAGTACTAGATTTTAGTGTTTTATCACACGATGTTTACTAATCATAATATATTCTTATTTAGCCTTACTTTAGTATGATATAAGTGTAATAATCAATATATTCCTGTTATTCAATAAACAAAAAATATACTATGCATATTCCCTACATTTATTGTATATTATTGTATTTTAAAAATATGCAATACTTATTTTCTCTTAAAAAAAATAATAATAAAGCATTTAAAAATAATTAACATTTTAAAGAAAACATCTTGTTTAGATACTCTATTCCAAAATTTATATTTCATTTCCGAAATAAATTCAAAAATATATTCTATGATTCTTTCCTTTCCTTTAGGATTCATTGGACCTTCAATTTTAAGTTATAAAATTCTATTCCTTATAAGCAAATAAACCAATCTTATACAAAACGGTAGCATAACCTAAGCTCTAAATTATTTATCATTTCTTTTCAAAATATCTTACCGAAACGATGCAGTTACATGAAATAAAGATAGCGAAACAGATGTATAGGATTTAAGGAAGAAAGCTAGAGTATCGCTCATAACATATCTCAAAAACATGGCACAGTGCATTACAAGAAAGAGGTATGACCTTTACCTGTCTAATAACCTCTAATACATGAACGATGTTAAAGCTATTTCTTCAGCTTTATTAGAACATCAAATATTTAAAGAAATATAAAAACACTGTCCAAATAAAATGTGTACCAGTCATAGGGCTTTGTTAACTATGCTGATATCCACATAAAGACTAAATATTATTTCTATTCCTTATCATATCCTATTTCTTAAAAACATCATCTTGTTTTCCTGTTCACTAAGTACTTCCAAGCCACTATCTCAACATTAATTCTCCAGATTTTCCACATCTTACATCGATAAATAACTATCTGCATTTACAAAACAATAAATAAAATTCACTGATAATTAAACAATTTCACTGTTCTACAAGAAAAGTTTGTCTACTTCATCATTCTGTATGTTTAATCATATATAATCTAATCAGACAATATTTGAATATCCTAACATGAAAATTTTAAAAGAATCACATAATTATTTGTTATTATGTTGGATTATATCACTAATATATTAAAAAAAAATCATTGCATGCATATTTTCAAATCAATCCTATCTCATAATGTTTTTTAAAATGTTGTATGAAAATGCGTTACATATAATTAAAACTTTTACACTTCATTCTTACTATCCATAGATGATCTAAAGAAAACAAAAAATATACATTATAAATTATTAATAGTTATTATTATTACCAAAATAACCTTTATCCGGTCATCATATTCAGTAGGCTTCTTCATCCACTAGATACCGATCATTGCAAACATAAAGAAATATACATTCATACACTTTATTTTAAAATATATTCTTATCTAAATTATTAGATTATTCCATTATAAAATTTATATATCATCAACAAATTAATGTTTTATGTTTTCCTAATCTTATAAAAAAAAATTAGATTTAAACTAGGTTAATAAAATAAAAGGAATCAAAACTATAATTACATATTTTCTTGACAATAGTTCCTGATAAGTCCAAAATGTTTATTATTTTTCTCTAGAGTTTCCTAAATGTTCTCCTTAAAGTGCGTTAAAGTTTAAAAATAAAAATAAATATTAATCCATTTAGTAAAATTTATAGAAAATAATCCTTGGTTTTAGTATTTAGGATGATAATTATTAAATCATAATATTAATTAATCCCGTGAAATTTCTTCAATATTCTCTGCCAATATTCTCTGCGGCGTATCCAATGCATCTTCCATCTAATTTATCTTTAAAAACACTTGGTAAACTTTTTTTTTTTACAATATTTCCATGAATCCATTTTTTATTCAACTATGTGTTCACTTTTTATATAAGTTTCCATCCTTAATAAATTTAAACTTTCGTTTGATATTTTTTTATATATCACCTTTTTTAAAAAAAAAAAATTCAAGTACTTTTAAACAAATGTTTTCTAAATACATTTTAAACAATTCTAAGACTGGAGGTTTTAATATCAAAAACTCTTCTGTAACATATTCTCCTGGGTTCTTTTTTTAATTCTTGAAAATATTTTTTTAAAAAAATGTTACCTTCAGAAAGGATATAACATTTTACTTCTTTTGATATAATATTATATAAAACGATTCATAAGATATAATTGTCTTATTGCTATTTAAAAAAAAAAATCTTGGATAAGCTTATCTAAATAATAATGTGTCTCCAATTTTTCCTTTTTAAACAGAAAATAACTTTGCACTGTATCAGTATAATGTCCGTACTATGATTTTTATGCACTAGAATAGTTCTCCGGTGAAGCATTAACAAAGCTGTATCAAATATTCCAAAAACATTTTTATATTATTAGAATTTATATCCATTTTATTCCACAGTATATCCATCTTTTCATTGCAAAGTTTAGGTCAAATTTCAGATAAAATAATCCTGGCAAGTAACTTTTAAAAATTAGAAAATCATTTTCAAGAAGTTCCCAAATATATTTTATTTTAAACTCTCTTTTGCAAAATACTTTTCAAATAATATCAATTAGTTTTTTTTTTTCAAATAAAACTATAAGAAAGTACTAAAATTGACTAAAATAAAAATTTAAAGTACTATCTCTTTGATAGCTACTAATATACCTTTCTCTGGTTTCAATACATTATTAATCTCCTCTGATACCCCCAGTGCAATTCATATTTATAGTCTGTAAGAATACCTCATTTGATTGGTTGATTCTTACTTTTAGCTTGAGAACAAATTTACATATTTTTAGTTTTTTACAGAATTGAATCTTTAAAATAAAAATTTATGATGTAATAACTCAAAAATATTATTTAAAATACTACTTTTAAATCAATTATTACTTTATCAAAATTATTTAAACATTTAAAATAACTTTTAAAATAATTTTAATAACCTATTCCATTCTTAATATTCCATTTATCTTGTTTTATTTAAACAAAATATTTAATTTTTATATTATGAGTGTATTCGTCTTTATTACATCATTTAAGCATGTTATACGATAGTTAACTTAATATTTATTATTTGCTTTATGCTAGGTGATAATTCCATCCAATTCTATAATGCTATTTTAAAACATTTCAAACTTTGTTATTAATTCAAACAAGCAGTGTGTGAAAGTATGTAGTATACAAGTCACATGATCAATAACTTTGACAGACAATTTTTAATCTATTTCTCTGCCCAGATTTATAAAATTGATACACTTATTATATTAAATAAAATAATTATAAAAATTTGGAAAAATAATTTAAAATATAGAATTAAATACAATTCTCACCATCATAAAGTTTATTTTTAAAAATATACGATATTAATTTTGATTATTAAACATAGTTTATAAATTTAAATACTGTATAACATTTATTTATCTATACGTTTAAGACTATTAAAATTGAGCTTATTAAACATACTTTTAAATATTTATAGCTGAGTTATTTATTATGGCCAGCTTTTACAACCATATGCAACAATATTTTAAGCTTTACTTAACTACCTTTAAATGATTCGTTATAATTTTATATACTACGTATTTTCTTTAGCTTCAAATTGTACTTTATATTATAATTGACAAACTATAATTAACATATTAAAATAACATATTCTAAAATTTAAAATTTTTAGTAATTGACTAAGATGGACTATTACTGATCTATAGAAAAGGGCACAATATACTATATTTATTGTTTTGGAAATGGCTTTCAAATAATTTTTTTTTTAATGGAGTCCTTACATTACTTGATGTTAGATAGTCTTGATTTACATAATAGTGATACTTATAATGTTCGGACTTAATGCTGCTTAAAGGTGAAGTAAGTGAAAAATTCTTCATAATTAACATAGAAATACTTGCTCCCAATTCAACCATTCTTAGTTGTCAATTCTAATTATTCTTAAATTATTTACGATAATATTTTTAGTTGATTAATTAAAATAATTTAGTAAGTCTACTACAACGACAAAATTTTGTTTTAAAATTATTTTATTAATTAAACAGAAACATTTACACCAATCTAAATGTTAATTGTTATATATAAAAAAGCAAAATGGGGGGGGGGGTAAGCAAAATAAAATAACTAGATATAAAAAATCTTTAAAATTTTCTTTGTATTCGCATTAATAACGAATATATATAAATGAAAGTCAGTAATTATTACGACTGATCACAAAAAGTAGCTTGTAATCTGAAAAAAAAACATAATTATCATACCATTTACAATTTTCTTAAACACTTTATCAATGCTCTTTACTTATATCAAAACTAACAGTTTCGATTGCCCTGCAGTCATCATCAGAGCTCTTTACAATCCTATTTCTAAAAACCCAACTGTAAAAATAAAAAATATAGTTAATGAAAAACATAAGTACTGTATTGCTTTGAATATAAGATGCCCTTGAATTTAAGTTGCTGTAGGATTTTTAAGCCTGAAAAATTGGAAACAAAATTAACCCCCAAATTTAAGATGCATATATGTATTTAAATATGATACTAATATAAATACAATAAACTCACCTAATTTTTTGTGTAATCTTCAGATATATGATACTTTCACTTCTATATCTTCACTTTCAGAATTTGAATTCTCACCTTCACTATTCCATCAGAGTACATTATCTTCAGGCCACTTAAATTACAACTGAATGTTATAATTTCTTTGTCAATTTGTTTTCATGTAAAAGTATATTTTTCTATTAAAATCTGAATCATTCTTCTAAAATAATTTATATTTTTACAAATATTTTCTGAAAAAAATAAATATGTAAAAAAGATTCTAAAATATACATTTTCACTTTAAAAATCAAAATGAAAGTATCAGAATTGTCAAAATCAGCGAAGTAACATTAAAAGATTCTAGATAATACATTTACACATTAAAAATCAAAAGGAAGCTATTGGAACTATCAAAATTTTGATAGGTGCTCTCTTGTGTAGAGAACAACAAACAATCAGCATCTTGGAAGGCAGGTTCTTTGTTGTATTAATGTTAGTTGTAAAATAATTTAAAGGTTATTCACTAGACTTTTCTTGATTAAATAATGGTAAAATTAATAAAATATTATTAAAAGTAGCAGTTTGACAGAGAGTTAAAGTTATTTATGAAATTAATCCCAAAAAATATTGATTAAAAAAGATTTAACATGTTATTCTATACAAATGGTGATTGTAATACTATGTGCATGTATAGCATACAGCAAAGGTCCACAGAAATAAAATGTTAAAAATTATTGTTTTGAATTTAAGATGCACCCCTCTTTTAGGGATCCAAAATTTGGAGAAAAAGTGCATCTTATTAAATATAGTATTATTTCCTCTAACATTGATATAATTGTTCTCTCTCTTCTCAACCTTCTCAGAAATAATGGCAGCTGTCTCAGCAAACTGTGCATTTCTATGATTTTTTTTGAGAGAATATTTTACATGATATAGTCTTCTCTTTATAAACAGAACACTTTTTTCATAAATTTTCATTACATAAATCTTATGTTCTCATATAGAAACAAAACAAGCAATTGATCTTTGAGTAAGATCATCATTTTAACTACTGAAAACAACTACTGAACATATGCAATTATATCTGTTATCTAAACCAATGCTATCCAAGCTATTTTTCTATTTGCACCTCTTTTATTTAGAATTTCAACGTGATCCCTAAAATGTTTTGTCTAATTAAAAAATAAAGTGAAACGTGTTAATTTAGAAAATAATAGTTGTATTTATATAGACACATTTAATTTTACATATACTATATGTAGCCAAAAGAAAAGTGAAAACAGAATTTTATCAAATTAAATTTAATAATTAATGTGGAACTTGTATTTTCAAGGAATTCATAAGTGTTTCTATGTCTGAGTTTACATATGAGATAGAAAACCATAAATCACTTTCTAGATCTCATCAGGATTAATATTTCATTATAGCTATAATTAATTTTGAGAAGCCAATTTCCATTAAACAATCAAAATTTCTGATAAACCACTGACTTAAATTGAGTGTGCAATAATGTCATATATGAAAGGACAATTATTCTTGTTCATTTAAAAATATGTTACAATTAATAATATCAACTAAATGTACTTGTTTGGAAGGTTATTATGGTGGTATTTTAATTGTAATTATATGTTGGATTATTTCCCATATCTAATATTAATTACTAAATATTTTTTTAAAAATTTGAACTTTATTTAAAATTTTCAATTACATTTAACTGTTAGTAATAGACTACAGATTAGTATTATAATGAGAGTCTCATGTAAAATGGATTTAATCATAACATACTTTGGTCACCATTTATGTAACAGGAGTGGCCTTTAACTCTTTGTTAATGGGTCATATGCATCAAAGGAAGTAACAAGATTAATGACAAACTCACTTATTATTGGTATTTTCCAATTGACCATATTTAGGATAGATGATGATCCATCGAGCAAGTCTATTCCCTCTATGACTTTTGCTATACCTTCATTACAAACCCAGGCTATATTTCTTGATCATCGTCATTTTCTGACAACTTTTTTTCTGATGGTTGGTTCAAAGATTGTTTCACACTGGTAGTTTAACTTGGAGACTCATGATAATCTTTCACCATAGAAAAGCCACCAATAAACACAAGACAAACTTCAGCTTTACAATTCCAATAACATCCTTGTTAACATTCTAGCAAAAAACATCACATGATCACTATTTCATACTAGCACATAATTGTTATTAAACAATTCAAAACAAAACAAAATTCTCCATATAGTGATGAGTAGGCACTAGATAGGGATTTTATGCACAAGCCTTCTGGCATCCATTGATTGCTCTTGTTAGCACAAGATGGCACTACTATATGGAGAGTTTTGCTTTGTTTTGAATTGTTTAATTCTAGCAATAGTGCAGTTTAAAAAATGGATTCATACAAGGTTCAGATAATGCTGAAAATATATTTGAATGCAAAACAGTAACAATCTTTCCACACAATAATGCTATCAGTGCAAGTTCTAGGTGACATTGTTGTGTGGAAAAATTTGCTACTGTTTTAGCAGCTGTATAATCCTAAGAAAGGGTGATCATGTGATGTTTTAATATACACTGCAATCAACTGATATTTTTTTCACTTTAAACGAAAACTTACCATTTCCAACTGACCAAATGGAAAAAATTTGCACAACCATATGTTGATTATAAATAAATTTAATAATTTAGGCCAATTTCAATAATAATAATTTTTAATAATTTACAAAATTATTTGTTGAAATTATAAATTTATTTAATTCACATTGATTATGTAAGTAATATTTACTAAGGCAATAAACCTCAAGCAATGTGCGCTTGAAAATGCGAAGGTAGGGACCTCTACAGGTCTTAACCACAAGCTTATGCTTTAGAAGAAAATTATTTGTTACAATTGTTTGATCAAAACAAGCCAAAAAGAAAAATCAAAATATAAATCGCTAAAAATAATTAAAATCCAGCCTACAACGAATGATTCAAATTTTACATATTGTTAATTTCTAGAATTCTTATGTTACACTATTAATAGAAAATCTTTATTCATAGAGAAACAATACCTTTTCACTGACTCATAAATGCATATTCAATGAAAAAAAAAAAACGACTCAATTCAAAATCATATTTTTTTAACACTCTTAAACGAAAACTGATTTTATTTTAATCTTTGCTCTTTTATAGTTTTAATACTTTAAAAAATAGTTCGACATTCTCTGCAGAGTAACCATAGAACTATTGCCTCAAATTTTGTGATTCACCTAACTTATTTTAAAATAAGAATTTTTTTCTACAGTACAGGCTTTTTCATACCTGCAATTATATATGTAATATATAGAGGGATTTGAACTCAGACTTTCACACGACCCTCAACCATCCATACTATCTCACACCACTGATACACTTGATCACACACATGTTGAAAAGATAAATAATAACCAATATACATATTTTGTGCTAAATCAGAACTCATCAGTTGGTCCAGATTATCATCTCCACACATATATATAATCAAAGCTCAGCTTATATTAAGATAGCCAATCTTCATACTTTAATGGACAGGCTTCAAACCATTCCGTCCCACAACTCTTCAGTCGTCCATTTCATTGAAAATCTGATGATGGAATGCTCAAAGCCCACCTTAGTGCCAACATTCTTGTCCTACCCATGTTGACCACAAGTCACTCTGACCCTTATTTTAAAAAATTTTTAAATTAAAAATGTATAAAAAAAATTTCCAATTCATACTGCAATTTTATGCGCTGCTATGACAACTGCTAAACATCACATTTATTGCAAATGACTATCTTTTTCTTAACTAGATGCATGTGGGAAAATTAGAGATAATTATTTAATAGCATTTAGATATTGTATTTTTTTTTGCATTTTATCAATATCAATTTTCATTGAAAGCGAAAAAAAACAAGATGTAAACTAATTTTATGAATAATATTAATACAAGAAAAGATTACATTTTGTTACACAATTACATCAATAATTTGAACTGACAAGCTGAAGTGCTATGATTATGCCCTCCCCCCCCCCCGACTCAAAAACAATGTTCAGCAAATTATTTTGTGTCTAACAAAATATAATCTTTTCTTATATTAGCGTATTAACGTTATTCATAGAATTACATATTTAAAGAAAAGAAGGAAAATTATAAAGTTAAAGATATAAACTAGTCAAGCGTTGTTAGCCAAGAGGTCACCGCAGCAGCCTTGCAAGAAAGTACAGTAGTTGGTTGCAGACGGTTGTGGGTTCGCCTCCCGGTCGATGCTATGACATATGAAAAAAAGAAAGATATAAACTAAGTTTTTTTAATTTAATGGGTTAGATTGCAATTTTTAATAATATTAGTAATATTAATAACTTAGGTTATATTATGCAGTACCTTATTTTTTTGAATTATTTTTCTCTCTTCTTTTATATGTAATTTTTAAAAGTATAACATTAAGAAATATAATTGAATAATTTGTTGTTCAGTTTGCAATAAAATTTGTATTAAGTTTAAAAACCAGAAATAATAGAATTGATGTGCATCCTATGAACCTTGATATCTAAAGTGCAGAATATTGTCTCGTTTGTAAAATAAATAAAGTTACACATATGCATGTGTATTATTATAATTGGTCAATACAAAGATATTGTAGTCATTCTAAAAATAATGAATATTCAGAAAAATTATGCAAAGTGCAAATTAATTTGGATATCTTAATTTGCATAAGGATAGTAATGACATATTTATGCAAATTAGCAGTTATTAAAAATGTCTGCAGAACATTAAGGAAGTAAAAGAGAGAAGAGAAAAGGAGAACAATCAAAACAGTTTGTCTGAGATAGTTGAGTGAGCAGTAAGGTGCTTGCTAAATCTGATCTCAGTGAATAGTAAATGCTGATGAAAATGCTAACAGCAAACTAATATAGGAAATTAAAAGATGGGACTTTAATAAAGTATAGTGATAGAGGCAAACTGAACTGGTTTATGTGAAATTAAAACTGATATATTATGGAGTTTCAACCATCTATTGGGGTAATAAATTTGTTAAGTTATGAAAACTTCGTGTTTATTTTAAGTAAAATTAATAAGTATACAGCTGTTAAGATTAAGTCTGTCATTTTCTATCATCAGTAAATAAATAAATATATTTACCTCTACCTACCTATGATTATCATTTTTTTCTAGCCTTCTATCAGCCTGTCTATTAATTATTTATCTGATTGTTTATTTGTTTATCTATCTATATACTGACCTCCTATCTATTAATTATTTATATTTATGTATCTTTATTTATCTATCTATTATATCTATCTTGCATATCTATTTATTTATCTTTTGGTCTGTTTGTCTATTTATCTAACCACCTATCTATTTATCTACCTATCCATTTGTCTGTCGATTTATCTATCTATCAACTTCTTGCTATATTTCTGTCTACCTCCCTACCTACCTATGAGCCTTCCAGTCTATGTACCCTACCCATATACTCATTCACCCATCCATCTTTCCATCTGTCTGTTTGAAACTATACAATTTTGTACAATATTCTATTTCTCTTCTTAATTATTTTTGTTGTTGTCTTTTAATGAAAATATTATAGGTGTATGTACATGCTATTTTTATTATATATATAATATATAATTTGTTTCTTGATTAAAATAATCAAATGCTATTAATAAACTTTTCAGCACTCCTGTACTTACTAGATAAATCTGCTAGCAAAATGAACATTTATATTAGCATCTCCATGTGTAAAATAAGAAATAATTGCTAATGCAAATGGTCATTTTACATTGAATAGCAGTATAGTTGGTGCTGGGATGCCAATAATTTTATTAATAATGTTTTCTTATTTAAGCAATACAGAAAATTGCATATATTAGAAAAATACTATATATAATAAAGTTTGCTGCTATCAGAAATTACATTATCTACTAAGAGTCTTGGAATCAAATATGAGTATGTTTAGGTTTAATGTAAAATATATAATATATATAGATAGGTCAGTGTGCAAATTTAAATTAGCATTTAAGAGCTGCTTAAGTAAATTTTATTGTTGGTAGTTACTCGTAAACAATGTAAAGATGAATTTTTGCTATGATTGTACCAATCTATGAAACACAAATATACATTACTTACTACCTTTTTAGTCTTTTATTTCTACCTTATGATGTTGTTTTTGTAATTTTTACAGAGAATTTTACTTTTTAAAGATTTTAACATCCCATCCTACCTAATTGCAGTTTTTCATTGTATTTTGTCATCATCCATGTTTCTCAATGAGAATAATCATCCATGCAACTTTTTACTGTAACTTTGATATAATCTTTATAAGTGGATATGTCTCCCCCAAGCAAACCATATTTTAATACCCTATAAACTATTTTAGGAAGTCTGAAACCACATTCGCTTCTTATGCCAATTCAATGAAGGCATGCTCTTCAGTATCATCATATTCAAAAACCCCAAGGACATCTTAACCAATCCTATGATACCATCATTATATTTTCAGAATATTAGAAAGTAATTTTAAATTAAAAAAAATTTAATATCTTTATGTTACGATGATAGAGGGTCATGTCTCATTTCCATATAATAAGTTTGGTAGAATAATAGCCCTACACATTAAAAATTTAGTTGAAGTAATTATGCCATTGCGAAAAAATATAAAGTTTTTTAATTTGTTAAATGCAATGTCACATTGAAATTGTACTTATTGCTCAATATCTAAGTCTGCATTTCTACTTTAAAAGCTATTAAAGTAGCCAAGCATTGTTAGCCGAAAGGTCAGCACAGCTGCCTTGCAAGCAAGCAGTTGTTTGCAGATGGTTGTGCGAGTTTGCCTCCCGGCCGATCTGTGACACATGGGAAAAAAAAAAGTTATTAAAGTATTTATATTCTCCAAGATGTCACCCAAATAAAAGGTATTATTTTCCCCCTTATTACTGAATGAAACAACACTTAAGTTTATTTAGATCCTCATTGTGAAACAAAAGCAATTATAGGTTACTCATCTTTTAAATTAAAAAGAGTAGCATAATTGTCAGGATACTATAAAATGTAGATGACAAGAAGATGAATGTATTGTTTTTATTTTTAATTGATACAAGTTAAAATTTTCACTAAAAATGACTTGGTGTCTGATCCATCATAAAAATAAAAAACAAAATTGGAGTGAGAACATCCCCGTTTGAACACACGTTTTCATTTTGAATGTCTCAAATTATTTACTACTAATAAAAATGTTTCTTCTCACATGGTTATTTATAAACAATATAATAGAATATACTTCTGCGTATAACTATCTGTTTTCAAGTATTGCCACAAAGTTTTTTCATTCACTGAATCAAATATCTTAAACAAATCAATAAAAGCAATATGAAAATAACATCTTTATTTATTATCTGATATCATAGTTAGAGTGTTTATTGATTTTCACTTTTTATAAGCCACTCAATCTTGACCAGTCTCAATCTATTCAGCAAGTCTTTGAAAATATATTTGTTGTGTTGATGGCAATAATGCTCAACAATACGTATTGCAATATCTTCTATCCCTTTTCTTTTATAAAATAAAATAGTTTTGAAATGAGATGCATGGATGGCAGCTTTTTGTAACCCACCTTACAAAGAACCTTCATTAGTATGTGAAACTAATGTCTCTGCATGAAAACCAGACTTTATCCTGATGAATTCCTGTTAAGATAGTACCTTCTGAAAATACACAATAAAACCATTAATTTGAATTCAAGTGGTATTTTGAGGAATAGCCACTCTAGGAATACATAGATGAGAATCCTAGACTCTTAAAATGAAAAACAACTACATGGTTTGGCAACCATAGAATATCTTGACAAGCCAGTTATACCCACTATGGAGTGGTATTCTCTTCACATAAGAAACACAATGAAAATGCTTCAACTTGACATTGAATATATATCAATATCAAAAATGGAGATTTGCTATAAATTCACTATTTAGTGCAACATTGATATCATTTTACCTGAAGAAGATACATCATTATTCTAATATCTTCTTAAAGATCCTACATTTACATTTGTTACTGATAGAATACATTCTAAACATGATATGGTTACTACTTTTGTTTCATATTATTTTATAAAACAATTGATTTCTATTGAAGGTAGTTCTAAGGATATTACAATCCCCATTTGGATGATAATTTTTATGTATGCAATGTTTACAAACACCCCCACCCCCCAGTTCTACACTAAGCTTTCAGATCTATCTACATATTCTGTATTTATAAAAGATTTTAATTTTCAAAAAACCTTTGTAGATTATGTAAATGAGGATCAAGTAAGTTGTCAACATATAAAAAGGATGGAACATTCCATTTAGGCAGATGTGAAACAGAAACAACTGGTTCACACTAATCTGCCAAACTATTAACATTTAATCATTTTCTTTATAACCATCATAAGACTAATCACACTTGGAATCTTATTCCTATAATTGAAAGCTATCTTTTTCCGGGATGGGATTTAGAAGAGCTAACTGTAATCAATATAATGGATATCTTCAACAAAATATTAATAGAATCTCTTTTCAATTCCCTCTTGCTAGGACAAGTTTAACAAACTTTTAATAAAAGTTTCCAAAGAGTTCATTCCTCATGGATATTGCAAGAAATTCATTTGAGGTTTACTGACAAACTTATAGAATAACTGGATATTAGAAAAGTGGAGTAACCATAGAAACTAAACTTTATGTGATGTAGTTCGTAAAAGCTTGGATCCTTACAAAAGTTGAGTGAGTGTAAACGTATCTTTAATAGATTCACTATTGTCATTACTAATAAGGTTTCCAATCTTATATAATAGACTTCTAAATGGAAGACTAATAAAATGAAAACATCTCTAGGAAAGAATTGTAAACATCTCTTTTACAACGTTTCAATAAAAGAAATCTGAAAAAACGTGTGGCTGTTGGTGAAATCAAATTGCTCTTAGTTATCTTAGGAGCAAATAACATACTTCAAGAATTTTTAAAAAATTTAAGATCTAAAGCAAAATTATTCAATACATTATTCATTCAGAAAGAAAGTCAAAAATTTGCCACACACGCAAGACTTTGTCAGTTTTAAAACTAAACAAAGGTCAGCAATCATTCAACAAATTATTATCAAAATATATTATGATGTGTTCCCTATAAGCTTTTCGAAAGAATCATATAAACGAGAATTCTACTAATAGTTGAGAGCCATATTTCCATAAAACATATTTCCATAATCTAGTATTGAATACTGAATGTCTTTAATTTAACTTTATATAAATTTTCAAAGAACATTCAACTGTTAGTAATAGCACACAGGTTAATATATGTGATATGTTTTGAGAGATATTATTCTCCTCTCTTCTTCCTGTGATGCTGGCTTGACTGGTGACAGTACTAGCCTGGGAGTCAAACCTAGACCCTTAGATTCTTGAATATTGAATTTTAAGGTAACACTCTAATCAACCTAGCTATCTTTTCAAAGGCAACAATTAGAACTTTCATATACTTTTCTAGAGATTCCTCCTGACTTTCTCAACTTTTTTCCTAAGGGCAAAGTTGATTGGTGGTTTCCATACATTATATATAGCCACCCTAGGTTGACTTATGGGGTTATTTACCATTTTCATGTGAGCAGCATTGAATTTTAGTTGGTTAGATTGTTACTTTAAAATTCAATATTCAAGAATCTAAGGATCCAGGTTTGATTTCCATACTAGTACTGTCATTGATCAGGCCAGCAACACTTGAAGAAGAGAGGAGAATAATACCTCTCAAAACATTGTGTATATACCAACCTGTGTGCTATTACTAACAGTTGAATGAACTTTGAAAATTTTTCTAAAGACATTCAATACTCAATACTAGATAGTGGAAATAGTCCAATATATAAATACAAATAAAATACCATCACTACAAAACTTCAGAAAAGACTAGTTTTAGGCCAAGAAGAAGCTGTTGTAGTCAAGCATTGTTAGCCGAGAGGTCATCGCACCCGACTTGCAAGCAAGTAGTTGGTTGCAGATGGTTGTGGGTTCGCGTCCTGGCCGATGCTATGACATATGAAAAAAAAGAAGCTGTTGTAAACAAGTTTTCTTGTTTACAACTGATAATGAAAAAAGATTTCCCAAATAATTAAAAACTGATTCTATCTTAATTTATCTGACCTCAGTTTATGATTCTGTTTTAAAAAATCTTTCACTAAAACTTTCTAAAAGTATTAACTGTAGAAAAACCATTAATTTATTTGACAAAATACTTTCCAATAAAAAATTCAAATGACGGTAAATGATCACCATAGGATTCAGTTCTCTCATCTACTTTATTTAATATATTCGATAATGATCATTCATATAACAGAAGGCAGGAAATTAATCTATGCTGGTAATATTGCTTTGACTTATCAAAAGAGTTCTTTCCTTTCATAAAATAGAAAAGTCACTTAATAAGAATATGAAAAAAATTGAAAATGTTTTTCAAAGACTGGAGTCTTAATTCTAATCTGATGAAGAACAATATATTTAATTTTTCATTTAAACAACAGGGAATCATTTTGTAATTTGAATATAACCAAATCATTTGCAATGGTAGTTTGAAATATTCTACTCCATGCTATTTAGGAATGATTTTGGCTTGTAACCTGATTTATTTTAAGTTAAATCAAAATTAATTTTTAGCAATAATCTTCTTGGAAAGCTGACTGGCACTACTTGGGGTTAAAACATGTATACTTGGAGTTAAAACATGTATACTTGGAGTTATGATGCAAGTACTTTAAGATAGATTCCTTAGCACTAGTATTTTTTACTTGGGGATATTGTATCCCTGTTTGAAAAAAAATTCTCACAATAAACTTCTAGATATTCAATTAAATATTGCTATGAGAAATATTACTGGCATACTTAAATCTACTTCTTTGCAATGGCTTCATGTTCTTTCACACATTTCTCCATCAGATGTCAGAAGAGAAATTGCCTCACAGAAAATATCTAAAAACACTATTAAGCAAATCAGACTTGCAAATAACTCAAGATATAGTTTCACCACTTAAGGGCCAATTAGAATTTTTTTTTGGATGTTCAACCAAAAATCTTCAATTGAAAAATTGTGGCGTAAAAACTGGCCCTTATGAGATTCCTAATACATTTCTTTTTCATAAAGCCAAAAATAAAGACTACTGGATTTAGTGTTTCTAGACACAAATGTTTTCATTGTGCTTAGCTGCTTCATAAATAAAATTTCTCTGTCACTAATCTTTGTAAATGTGGGCAAACATAAACACTGAACAACATTATTAATGAGTGTTGGGTTAGTAGAAAAACAGCAGTATTAAAGTCCTTAATAAAGCCACTGGTGAATCTATCTTTGGTTGGAATCTCCATGGGTTTCTTTATGCCATCTTGTTAATAATTAAGCTGTCTAAATCCATATCATAAATAAAAGAATTGAAATGGAATAGTTTTGAAGTTAACATACCATCACCAAAATTACTTCACCACTTTCAATGAACTAATGATGTTCCTAGAGTTTACAAAGCTTAGATAAAAAATCATTATTATTAAAACTTCTAATTGAAAATAATGCAACCTGACTTTTTTATTTTGTGTCATTATTCTAATGAAACAATAATGTAAAATGATAACATTAATGAGATAGTCAGTAGATATGAGCAAAAATAAAGGCTTGTATATTTATTATAACAAAATTTACAGTGAAGAACAAATTTACCTTTTTTTTTTGCTTTCTATTCTGCCAAATCATTAATTATATTATTATAATTAAAAGTTTCGCTTTATTTATGTTTAGAAGACTGAGACAATTAGACAAACTTTTTTGAATCACACAAATTTATATATAATTTTAATTTAGAAAGGCAAAAATAATTTATGTATATATATATATGAAAATATTTAATTTGGGGAGTTACCCATTTATAATTACTTAATTAAAAGGACTTGATCTAGAACAGTATAGTAGCTAATGAGTTTTTACTCTAACTTTTGGCCTGGGGCAGTTGGTTTTTAATCACTACTATTCTAGGTAAACTGCTTTCTAATTAAGTAATTATAAATGGGAAATTCCATACATTAAATATTTCCATCTAAAACATATATATATATATATATATATATTATAATTGAAATAATATTTTTAACGGTTCATAAACAATTACAAACAATCTTAAAATCCGCAGAAGTACTTTCGGTTACTTTCTAACCTGCCTCAACTGCCATTAAATTAAAAAACCAAAAGCGGAAGCAAACATCCATTCAAATTCCACAAATCTCGTATTTTAATATTAGAAGCTTGTCGATTTATTAAATGCGTTTTATTCCTGTTTATGGCGGAAAGGTTTGCTATTAACTGAAAGAGCCCTTTGATTCTCTTGGAGCCTAAGGACCGAGAGGGCAAATTCCTAATGTTCCTCCATACATTCTTGTCGTTGCAGGTTATTACTATGTGATTATTCATATAGTATATGAACATGGATGGGCTGCTCACCAACACGCATTAGCCAGTGTGGTGAGTTTATTGGCTTTTTACTTCTGAGTTTAAGATCAAGAAACACCATGGTCTTTCTTCTCAGTGTCTGATAAGGCAGAATGAATGTTTGTGTAAATGATAAATATTTTTCCCATACATATATACAATTATGACAGACAAAAATAAAGCAGGCCCTTATTCCCAGGAGGCTGTAAAGTCACCAACCAAAACAGGGTTGGTGGCCGAAGGGGAGGGTGCTAAGAATCCCCTGATTGCGGACCCAGGCTGCCATTTGATGATGACTTTTTATTTAGGTACTTACAACTGCAGATCACTTTCAAGTGAGGAAAGATTGCAAGAATTAGAAGAACTGTCTTATATTAAATGGGACATTATTGGACTTTGTGAAGTTAGAAGAAAAGGAGAAGAAACAATTGATTTAAAAAGTGGACATATACTCTATCATAAAGGTACACATATTGGAAATACAAGTGGAGTAGGATTCATTATAAATAAAAAGTGGAAGAACAATATTGTGGAAATTGATGGTGTATCGGACAGAGTGGCAAGATTAGTTATACAACTTAATAGCATATTAAACAATTCAAAACAAAACAACACTCTCCATATAGTAGTGCCATCTTGTGCTAACAAGAGCAATCAATGGATGCCAGAAGGCTTGTGCATAAAATCCCTATCTAGTGCCTACTCATCCAATATCCCCAGACTAGTTTCTGGCTTGTGGCCTTCATCAATGAGGAGCCTTGGATCTGAGAGCACTGCACCTAGATCTTAGGATCTAATGCAACCCTCCAGCACCCACCTTTTAACTCTATTTAACTACAAAACTATGAGAATGAAATTGAAAACACTATTAGTATTTTCAATCCAAGCTCAATAGCTTATATAGTCATATGGGTCTGAACTCAATTCAGTACCCATACATTTTGGTGTCTTTGGCTCTTTAACAACCATAGCCATCACTATCCTATTAGACAGGATTGGTGTTAAACCACTAAACATCACATGATCACTATCTCATACTAGCACAATAATTGTTATTAAACAATTCAAAACAAAACAACACTCTCCATATAGTAGTGCCATCTTGTGGCTATGGTTGTTAAAGAGCCGAAGACACCAAAATGTATGGGTACTGAATTGAGTTCAGACCCATATGACTATATAAGCTATTGAGCTTGGATTGAAAATACTAATAGTGTTTTCAATTTCATTCTCATAGTTTTGTAGTTAAATAGAGTTAAAAGGTGGGTGCTGGAGGGTTGCATTAGATCCTAAGATCTAGGTGCAGTGCTCTCAGATCCAAGGCTCCTCACTGATGAAGGCCACAAGCCAGAAACTAGTCTGGGGATATTGGATGAGTAGGCACTAGATAGGGATTTTATGCACAAGCCTTCTGGCATCCATTGATTGCTCTTGTTAGCACAAGATGGCACTACTATATGGAGAGTGTTGTTTTGTTTTGAATTGTTTAATAACAATTATTGTGCTAGTATGAGATAGTGATCATGTGATGTTTAGTGGTTTAATAGCATATACCAAATGCAGATAATTCAGGTTTATGCCCCAACAAGTTCTCATAGTGATGAAGTAGTAGAAGATTTTTATATGGATGTACAAAAGGCTTTTGATCAGAGTAAACAACATTTTAAAATTGTTATGGGAGACTTTAATGCTAGAATTGGTAGACAAATGAAAGATGAAATTGCTGTAGGTAATTTTGGTTATGGTAATAGAAATGAGAGAGGACATAGACTTGTGGAGTTTGCAGAAAAAGAAAAACTTTATATTATGAATTCATTTTTTGAAAAAAATGTTAAAAGGAAATGGACATGGAAGCATCCAAATGAAGGTACAGCAGAATTGGATTATATTTTGACTAACAGAAAATACATATTTCAAGGTTGTAATGTTCTTAATAAATTTAACACAGGAAGTGATCATCGATTAGTAAGGTGTAAGTTACGTGTTAATGTAAAACTAGAGAGACAAAAATTATTAAGAAAAACAATATTTACAGTTGATATTCCTAATCTTCAGAAACATTCTAATGAATTTAAATTAGAACTTACAAATAGGTTTCAAGTGTTAGGAGATTTTGAACATGATTCAGATTTGAATGAAATTAATATGAAAATAACTGATACACTTTTAAAAACTGCAACAAACATAGCTGGTAGAAAAAAGCAGCAACTGACTAATAAAATTTCTGCTGAGACTAGAGAATTTATGAAGAAAAGAAGGAATATGAAGATATACAAAAATGATGTATTAAAAAGAATTGAATATCTCGAATTTTGTAAAATGGTACGGAAAAGAGTTGAAAATGACATAAGAAAGTATAACTGTGAAATAGCAAGGAAAGCTGTAGAAGAAAATAAAAGTCTCAAAAATGTTAAACAACATTTTGGTATTGGTAGGAAATTTATATCTGCAATAAGAAAAAAAGATGGAATTATTACTAAAAAGAGAGATGACATCATGAAATTGGTAGAAGATTTTTATCAAGAATTATATAGTAATAAAGAACAAGTACCTCCTATATCTATTACATCTTCCAAATTGCCCAGAATTTTAAATGAAGAAGTGAGACATGCAATTAAGTGTATGAAGAAAGGAAAGGCTCCAGGAAATGATAGAATTATAATTGATATATTAAAAGAAGCAGGTGAAGAAATAGAAACAATTTTAGCAAAGTTATATACCAAATGTCTAAATAATAAAGATGTACCGGAAGATTGGAAGAATGCAGTAATAATATTAATATTTAAAAAAGGTGATAAAGAAGATATTAGAAATTACAGACCTATCAGCCTTTTATCAGTTTTATATAAAATTTTTACCAAGATAATTACAACTCGTCTACAGAGAACTTTGGATTTCCACCAACCAAGAGAACAAGCTGGATTTAAAAGTGGTTTTAGTACAATAGATCATATCCAGGTATTGAGAGAAGTCATAGAAAGGACAAATGAATATGAGTTGTCATTATGTTTTGGATTTGTAGATTATGAAAAGGCATTCGATTCTATACACATTTCTTCAGTAATTAAAGCATTGGATCATCAAGGTATAGATCCAGGATATTGTCATATTTTAAAGAATATTTATAAAAATGCAACAGCAACAATTAGATTGCATAATGATACTGGAAAAATCAACATTGAGAAAGGTGTAAGACAAGGTAACTCCATATCTCCAAAACTCTTTACAGCAGTGCTGCAAGAAGTATTTTGTGGATTAAAATGGGAAACTAAAAGAGTGAAAGTAAATGGAGAGTATTTAAGTCATTTAGATTTCGCAGATGATGTAGTTGTTTTTGCAAATAATGCTTCAGAGCTGCAGGAAATGTTGCAGGAGTTAGCAGATGAAAGTAGAAAAGTAGGACTAAAGATAAATGTTAAAAAGACTAAAGTAATGTTTAATCGATTTGCTCAAAATATGAAAATAAAGATTGATTATGAAGAATTAGAAGAAGTTAACAGTTACAAATACCTTGGTCAGATTATTAATACAGATGGAAACATAATGGAGGAAATTAATCATAGAATTAAACTTGGTTGGAGTGCTTTTGGTAGAAATAACTTGATACTAAAAGGAAATATGCCTATGTGTTTGAAAAGGATGGTTTTTAACAAATGTGTTTTACCAGTTCTTACTTATGGATCTGAGACTTGGACGCTTAATAGAAGAGCAATACAGAGACTTCAGACCACTCAAAGGAGTGTGGAGAGATGTATGTTGGGAATAACAAGAGATCGAAAACGCAATGTATGGATAAGACAACAAACAGGTGTTACTGACCTTATTGAAAAAATTAAAAGATTGAAATGGAGTTGGGCTGGATATATTGCTAGAAGAGATGATAATAGATGGACAATTGAAATTTTCAACTGGATTCCAAGAGATTGTAAAAGACCCAGAAAGAGACCACATGTGAGATGGATGGATGAAATAAGAAAATGTGCAGGGGTGTTGTGGAAAAGAGAAGCTAAAGATCGGAAAAGATGGATTAAACTTGGAAAGACCTTCATCCTGCAGTGGATTGATAATGGTTGATGATGATGATGATGATTCCTGTTTATAAAAATTGCCTATTTAATTTTTCTTTTACTATGGTTTCTTTCTTCATGAAGAATTTTCACATTTTCAAAATTAAATTTAAATTTATATTTACATGTTTTTTCGTGATCAAAGAAAACTGAAGAAGATATTAAATCACCATTATTTTTATTTTTTACATGCTTATATAATAATTCATGTTCCTTCAATCTTTTCTCAATACTGCACCTAGATTCACCTTATATGATAGCATACAATCACAAAAAATTTTGATATATGACATTACTTTTTTGCTTGGCAAGTATGACCTCCTTAGAATTATTGACTAATTTATTAATATTGTTTGGAACGTAGAATGAAACATTAAACACATTCTTATATAAATCCTTAAAAAATTTTACTTGTGGATTTGAAATAAATGGAATAGATATCCATTTTTTATTATTAATCTTCATTTCTTTTAAATTATCATAATTTTTTTTAAATTGACATAAAGTATTGTTTATTTGTTCTATAACAGTATATTAAATTATAAACTAATAATTAAGCCACTGCAAAATAGAGGATATATAAATTGTAAATCAAAATTACCAATGATGCATAAGATGGCAAGTTTTAAATCTTTTTTGTTTCGGAATGAAAAATTATGTCGTTACCAAAGTGATAAACTAAAAAATATTGAGATATTTGCCAAGGAATTGATTGATGTCAGTTATAAAATGGAACAAATAAACAATACTTTATGTCAATTTAAAAAAATTATGATAATTTAAAAGAAATGAAGATTAATAATAAAAAATGGATATCTATTCCATTTATTTCAAATCCACAAGTAAAATTTTTTAAGGATTTATATAAGAATGTGTTTAATGTTTCATTCTATGTTCCAAACAATATTAATAAATTAGTCAATAATTCTAAGGATGTCATACCTGTCAAGCAAAAAAGTAATGTCATATATCAAATTTTTTGTGATTGTATGCTATCATATATAGGTGAATCTAGGTGCAGTATTGAGAAAAGATTGAAGGAACATGAATTATTATATAAGCGTGTAAAAAATAAAAATAATGGTGATTTAATATCTTCTTCAGTTTTCTTTGATCACGAAAAAACATGTAAATATAAATTTAAATTTAATTTTGAAAATGTGAAAATTCTTCATGAAGAGAGAAACCATAGTAAAAGAAAAATTAAAGAGGCAATTTTTATAAACAGGAATAAAACGCATTTAATAAATCGACAAGCTTCTAATATTAAAATATGAGATTCGTGGAATTTGAATTGATGACGTTTGCTTCCGCTTTTAGTTTTTGAATTTAATGGCAGTTGAGGCAGGTTAGAAAGTAACCGAAAGTACTTCTGCGGATTTAAAGATTGTTTGTAATTGTTTGTAAACCGTTAAAAATATTATTTCAATTATAATTACAATATTGTTTTTAATTAACGGATATTTTATTTATTTTTTATATATATATAATTTAATGACTAAATTTATTCAAGTGTAAAAAAGCTTTAAAAGATTAAAATTTGCAATTTATCTATAAATAAGCAAATTGTTATCATATAATTATAAATTTTCTTCAGTGATCACAGTATTCTTGATATGTGGCCAAAATAAAAGCATGTGGCACTCATGTTCTGAAACATTTTGTTGAATATGAGAATGTCATGCTTTTATTTTGGTGGTGTAATGTCAAAAATACTGTGAAAGTTGAAGTAAATTTATATTTTCTTTTTAGACTTTTTTCATCATATTTATATTTTCTTTTTAGAACATTTATATGAATAAAAGCATTTCTTTAAAAACATAAAAGTACATATATTTTATTTTATTTTTAGTTTTATAAGAAAGTTTAGATACAATTTAATGTCATTAGATGACAATAACATAAAATATTACAAAATCTCATATACAATTAAAAATTTGAATTTTTAGATACAATTTAATATCACTAGATGTCAGTAATATAAAAATACAGAATATTTGTACAAAAGATGGGATGATTGTGTTAGGAGGATTGTTGAGTGTTGTAGTGGTAAGGAATTGGATAAAAAAATAGATTCATTAATAAAGAATAGGGAGTTAGAGAAATGGAGAACTAGTATGGACAGGAAAAAGAGTTTAAATATATATAGAAGTAAACAGAACATTAGGTATGAGTTAATCTATGATAATAGGAAAGTAATTTATTGTTCAAGGCTCGAACAGGATCTTTAGCAACAAGGGTACATGTAAATGGAAAAATATGGGTGATTTAGTCTGCAAGTTTTGTAAGGAAGGCATAGAAAATATTAGGCATCTGTTACTGCAATGTGCATCACATGATCACCATCTCTTATACTAGCACATAATTGTTACTAAACAAGGCATGAAGAGTTTTGCCTTGTTACTTCAATGTAAATGCTTGGAAGTAGAAAGGGTACAAATAATGAAGTTATGGAAGAATAAATATAAAAAAGTGATTATAGAGAAAGTGGATTATTGGTTTCTATGATGGGTTTGGGAAAAGATAAGGGGGATTTAGATATAAAAGCCATAGAGTTGACAAAGATTATGTTGTAGAAATGGGATGGAGCAGAATATGGGAAAACTTAGAGTGTGGAATAGAAGGTAAAGTGGCTAACAGGCTTCTCTGGTATAATTGCTGAGAGATTCCTGACTCCATTTAAGGAGAAGTTACAGTGCATCACATTCCACATACAATTAAAAATTTATTTATTTATTTGCTAAAATTGTTGCAAATTCAAAAAAAAATGTCTTGCCATTGAGAATACATACTGACACAAAGTTTCAAGTAGATTGAAAATTGCAAAATGGATGAAAATTAAGTTGCAAGATTTTTCAAACAGCCAAAAAAACATAAATATAAACATTTAAAAATACAACGGTTTCCAAAATCCTTCTAATATTTTTATTTTTATAGTATTTCACGATTCTGCTAATTCAATTTCTATTATATATTTTCTATAAGAATAATATAGTTTTGAAAATATATTCAAAAATTTGATATCTTGGCTATTCCATGTAATTCCCATAATTTTGCTAAAATATGAAATCCTTAAGTTCAGGACTCTAAGATCGTACTTCTAAGGATTGTTTTGATAGTATGATTCTTCCCTTTCGTCAGCTAACAAAGAGCAGAGCCTAGAGCAAATGTCTTATTAATTTACTGCTAAAGGTAGTAATGTCTGCAACCTTTCCATTTTTAGGATTACAAAAAAACTGTTTTAAAATTGATATAATTCTTGAATCATCATTTAAAAAATGATTAAAATATTTCTTCTATTTTGTTGAGACATCCTCATTCAATAAGACTGTGATATTATTTGGGCCAGGTGTTAATTTGAATGAATGAGATGGGGAAAAAATCTAATGTGATCACAATGAGAACAGAATCTTCCTTTGCAGTTTAGTCAAATACATATTCCTTAATTAAGAGGATTTGTATTTCAAAAACTTGACACGTTTGAAAATCCATATTGACAATTTTAGTGTTTAATAACTTAGCAAAGTACATCTACTGGCATTAAATTTCCCGCAAATATTTTTGGATTAAGATCTATTTTTTTAGTACAACTATTATTTTTCTTTCAGAGGATATAATCTACGATTTGCCTAACAATCAATCTACAAATTATCTCTTTAAGATACCATTACGTCAGAATAAATGGACGCAAGATCATTTTATATAAGTTAATTTATTCCGAAATAACATTTAATTCAAGCAAACAGCGATATAAAAGATGCGTTATATTTTTATACCTTTATTTATTTATACAATCTAATAACAGTTTGTTTACTGTTTCTGAATTTTAATTGCATTCTGCTATTAATTAAAGAAGTAAAATATTTTAAAAAAGCTAACAAAACAGCATTTGTCTTATCGAATCCCAAATCGTGTGTGTTTTAAAGCATTTAAAATCAAAAGCATAATACCTTATTCATCCAAACTATAAATAAAAGCAGCTTTTATACACAATTTTATGTAAACGGCACTAATATTTTTAATAAAGAACATTAATCTTTGTGTTAAAATATTTGTCCTTTTTTTAATGAAAGATATTGTAATTAAAAAAATGATCATTTTTTAGTAGGTGCTACAATTCATTAATCTATTTTTTGTGACGTGATTTTAAAACAGCTTTCCCTTAGATGGGGTTCTAAATTTTAAATGTTTATATAAAGTAACGTAAAACTATCTATTTTATGTGTGTCACGATTTATAAAAGGATTTTGCTATGCCCTGAGCTTTATATTCGAATACTACTATTTCCTTTGTCTAAATTTATACAGAAGCAAAACTCTCCATACAATACTGCCACCTAGTGCAAGCGCCTGTATTTGTGTAAGCATAGGAAATCGTGGGCATGTGTTGTTTAGTGGCTAAATTTATATAAATAATACTCAAATTCATATACTAGTTAAATATGAGTGATTAATTAGATAATAACAGCATCCAATAATTGCCTACATATATATTAATGGAGATTTGAAATACAATTTGCTACACCTTATCAATCTATAGCTCTGTAGTTGGCCAATGTAAAATAAAATCATGATATAATATATATTTAGCATAACGTATTGATATATTTTTTTGGAAACCATACAATTTCTTATTTTTTTATGGTGGCAATTTTATAATGATTGTTTATGTCATCAACTTCGGCAGTTTTATTGTTACCGTTTCTTAGACATATATAAAGCAAAGCATTGTTTGAACTTATCAGTTGTTTTCATTTGAGCTTCGTAGAATGATGCTACTCTTTGTACAATTTTAATTCAAAAACAGTCAAGGATGCTACTTTAATTGAACAATGCAAGTAATTATTTTAAATTTATATTTGAAAATTTAATTGTTTTTGAATTATCTCGAATTTAACATGTAGTTCTTATAAAGTTGACCACCTCTGCATTATGTAATAAATATGAGAATAAATTATGAATATATATATATTGTAATGAAGTTATGCCTACTAACACTTAACTTGTGCCTTCCTTGACTCTAGAGAATGATTATTTGTTCATTCGATATCCATTGGATGACCATGTACAAGGTGGGGGTAGTTATAACTTTAAAATTTACCCCTATTTGTTCATGGTCACTGATAATGATCAGACTGAATCCCATGTTAAGCACTGGTATCAAAGTGAATGCTAGTCATATTTTCTGATCATCATCTACCTCACATACATGTTAATCTAATAGATGTGTGTTTTAATTAGTCCTATTAGAGCAGCTATATTATAACATTCTAAATTTTAAATATAAATCAAATTGGCTGGATGAGAAATCAATGAAAAATGAGTTGTTGTTTTTTTAACAATAACAATGAATATATTTATAACAATAAAAAAACGTATGAAATTAACTTCTCTAAATCTATCAAGTGTATTTTGGCATAATTCATATTACTTATCTTTTCTAATCTCTCTCAACTTGATTGATTTCCTGGTCTCAAGGTTAATAATATAAGACAACTAAATCTATAATGAATAAAAACAAATGTTAGATTAACATTAAAACATAGTTTAATAGTAAAAAAAAGCCTACTAATTAATAAACTTAAAAGTTTCACCTTAATGCAATTAGTTTTAGTGTATTAGTAATTAAAATAATAATAAAGTCTCTTTGCAAAATTATATCAATTTGGCCAAAAAAAAAAAAGTTACTAATTATTCAAATATGAATCATTGGAAATGATCTTATCAAATTTTGTTGAGCTCAACATTGATGCTGTCTTTTCCTTTCAGCACTTAAGGCATGTGATATCTCACTTTATGTTCACAATGTTTCTATTGCTGAGATAATTTGAGTTTGTTTTATTGTCATGACTTTATGTAATTTTCGGCTTACTTAAGAATATCAGGTAGATGTTTTATACATTATTTTTCTCATTGATGTCCACAATAATTTTTAGTCTGATTCATTTCTTCTCTGACATTTTCTACAGGTGATGAAAGGTAGTAAAAGGATTAACTAGATATTTATTTTAGAGATTCTTCAGGTATCCCACTATATCTTAGACCAGTGAAATTCAACCATTTCACACCTGTGAACCAGCAAAAATAAGGATAAGATTTTGCCAACCAGCAGAAGTCTACAGATAAATTTTCTTAAAGATTTAAACTGCTTAGCCTTAGATGAGCATAATTGTTATAACTGACCAAAACAACACACTAGTTACTGTGTATTGTAATGGTGTTGCTTACCTTCAAATGCTGAACAAACTTTCCGAGTTGCACAGTCATACTGATACAGAAAACAGTACATTATCATTAATGTGCCTGCATGGCTACATTTATTATTTCATTGTTAAAACATACAAAAATAAAATGTTATTCACCTGAATGTTGGGAAATATCACAGCTAGTGTAATTACATGACAATGATTATGATAAATGTAATATCTGTATTTAATGTTAAATATACAAAATGAAGTTATATATATATGAAAAATAAGTTACTGTTAACACTAACTGAAATAATTATAGAAAATATACAAACCATTATACAATTACAAATATCCAGTAACGCCCTCTGTTTAAAGTTCTATATCTCAATAGAACTTTAAACAGAGGGCGTTACTGGATATTTGTAATTGTATAATGGTTTGTATATTTTATATATATATGAAGTTTGTATAATAAAAAACTTTCTTTTTTTTTTTTAATTTTGAATCTCATTTTTACCCAATTAAAAAAAAAAGAAACAGAATGAAAAGTTGTTTTGGTAAAGTGTCACATAGAAATAAAACAATCATTATAAAGATGTCATTTTGCTAAAAAAAAAGAAAAAGAAAAAAGATAATAGATTTATGTTCTCGATGAAGGGAAATCATCATCAATGATCTGTCTCCATTTTGTGAAGTTTATAATTTCAAAAAGAAATGTCACACACAAAATAAAAAGATACAAATGCAATAAAAAAAATTTGCTATATGTGACCAATAAATGAGCTGAAGCAATACAGAGATGCCTACTTGCTATAGAAATTGACGTGTAAGGAATGGTGCAATTATCATGAGATTGACGCTTTATCTTTTAAAGATTGCATTTTCAAATAAATTCCTTTGATTACTATTTAGTAATTATAGTATTATTTAATAATTTAAATAAAATTTTGATTTATAATTAATTTTATTTAAGCAATTGCAATGAAAAAATAAATAAAAATTGTTTATATTAATTAAAAGTTTAAAATCTTATTATTTTTGTTATTACAAACTTTCCTGCCAGCAGAAAACTTCTGCAGACCGGCGCCAGTCTGCAGGCCAAGGGTTGAAGACCACTGTCTTAGACTACATACCTAAAAACATGGTGCAAATATTCCTACAATACCCGCAATAGAGTCAAGTGAATACAACTAACTGGAAATCACTCTTATGTTAATTTGAAAAATAGTAGAAATGCTTTTTTTTTGTAATTGAGTAGTACTATCAAAATTTGAATAGCAATGAATAAATAAAAAAAAAAAACCTTTTTATTCCTAAGTCCACCACTGTCTGTGGCTTATCTGCTTTCTCTTTTAGTTAATAATTAATTAAATTAAAATTTTATCTAAATATCTAACAGAAACAAAATTTTATTTTTTGAAATTTTAATTAATTTTTTCTGTTACAAAGAATGAAACTATATTTTTTATTAAAGTTAAGTTTATTACCCATTTCTGGGTTTCCTTTTAGTTTTACACAGTTAAACTTTTAAAATTTAAAGTACACAACAAAGATAATTTTAACTATCACTTAGCTTTAACATTTACTTATTGGGTTGTATATGTAATCCATTTCAGAGAGGTTACAATATGGATATACAGAAGAGTCTTGAACTATGCTATATTTTACTCCAAGCCCTTCTTGTGTTCAACATATACAACATAAAATAGCTCACATTTTGTTGTTAAACATTGATTAGAGTAGAATATGTATTGTTTATTGAACTGCAAGTAAACAGTATTTTTCAACACACACAAATATATTATAAAGGACAGAAGAAACCTCACAACTCCATCTTCCATGCCAGGGCCTAGGCTATTGGAACCTACAAAATTTTGGTAGATATGTACAGGTGAAGTTTCACCTTTTATCTAATTGAAAGCTCCAGTCACTATTTCTTGGAGAAGCTGAGCTTGATAATATAACATTGTAAATTTAAAATTTCTAATCCTTGATTTTCAAAATATTATTAGTAAACTATATAAAATAAGCCACCGCCAAAATTAATTAAACAAAACATTTTTTATTATGCACACACACATTACACAAAAATTCTGAGGACTGAATTAACCAGAGTGTAAGGAATCAATGGCATAGGAAATACATATATGACCATTGGTAATACGATGGCTATCATTTTCGGGCCATATATTCAGTTGGGTGATATACTCTGTATGCTAATTCAGCACTAGGAAATGAAAATCCAATGTGCATTCTCAGATTGCATTGACATAAATCACCTGTACATTCATCCACTAGGACTGATTCAATTATGAAATAATTAGCTCACAATTAACCAACTTAAACTAACTTAATCTTAAATGCATCTATGCAGTCATTTACAGCCATAGTTAAATTTATTGATTTAATTTAACGATAATGGAAATGATAATAGCAAACATACATAAAAATATCAATGAGTCATTTAGAAGTTGCTTAGTTAGACAAGAGATTTCTTTTAGGAGTTAAGTGGCGTTTAGAATTAATAGTTGAAAAGTTTGTATTTTAGCTTAACAGTTCAATCTCATTTTTAAAAAAAAAAGTTCATATTTTCCATGGCATCAGTTTATTGGAGTCCATCTTTGCAGTCCTTGATGTGTCACACCACTTAGTTCAAAGTTTCATCATATATTAATATTGTTAATGGTGGAGACAATTCCATTGTTTACCATTTTCTAGGAACCATTACTCTGGAGGCTGCCTCGGTGCAAATACAGGAAATGAAATTTATTGTGTGATCCCTATATTGTGGAGATCTGCAATACATGTATAAAATATATTTAATTAAAACAATTAATCAGCAAGAGCAATCTAAAAACTTGAAAATTAAGTTTTCTTTTTAACTTTTTATATCATTTTGAATTGCTTATGATTGAATTCCAGGATCAATCTTGCCTGGCTTGGGGCTGTTCTTATTGCCAATGGTGATGTTTCTCTGTGGATCATGTATTCATTCGCATCTGTAATTTTTGGCCAGTTCACTTTAGAGTGGGAACACCAAATTTTATTATTAGTAATTTTTAATTGATCTCTTATCTGTCTTACAATTGGTTAAATGCCCCAAGGGCCTGTTTCCTATTACATCATTACATTTTAATAGAAAATTATTTCCACCACACTAAGATTAAAATAACTTTTAACAGAAAATAAAATAGCAGCTTTTATTATTTTCTTTTATATTCCTTCAAATAATCTTTTATCTTTAAATTTTTAACTTTAACTTATTGAGACATATATTTAACTAATGTGTTTTTTCATGCATTCACTGAAGCAAGAAGAATAAATTAAGAGTAACAAACTCTGGAGCTTGGGATTCACAGGATCATGCTCAGTCTGTCACTTCCGGTGCTCGAATCTCTTATTAACCTCTATCAAAAAAAAACAAAACAATAAAGCTATACAATTATTTAAACTAACTACACGTTTTTATTTTAAAATAAACTGGACAATTTTTTTTTTTCTCAATAACTTTTTCTCTTAATAGAAACACGATAGATTAGTCTAACAAAAAATTACAATCACTTTTATTATTTTTTAAAAGTCAGTATTATTTTCAAGTACGTTTTAAAATTTTGTAAAACTTCTAACATTATTCCTAGAAAATACTTTACTACACAAAATACTATACATCAAATTCATGAAGGATAATAAAAGAAGAACAAAATGTATATGCTTTCAACATAAAGGAAGAAACTTTATTAATATATATAATCATGTATTAATGCCTAGAGGAAAAAAAATAATCATTCGAATAAAAAAATTTCGCATTTTGATGGTTTTTTTAATGTTCATTTTTGTTTGTTGGCATTGCATAATTAGACACAGCATAGTTCATAGATTCACTGTAGTGTTATAAATCTTTGAGGAAACTAATAATATATACATTATACAGTAATACTGGAAAATCCTTATATTAGTTCTATAAATATAGGCATACCCAAATGGTAATAAAGCTGGTATGACTTCTATAAATCCCTAAGTCTACATTGGTATCTACAATGATGAAAATTCTCTAGGATAATTAATCATTTTATTGGTTGTTATATTTCAACTTACCTTCAACTAATAGATTAGTCCAGATTCAATCTTATCTTGATTAGACTGAGCATTCACCACCACAAACCAATAGACAGATGAATAGATAATATTATCCAATAGCAAATACAGGCCAATAGGTGATGATGCTCAGTGAATCCAATTCCATTAGGGAAGAAGATCTGGCTTATAAATAGTCTGTTCAGTTGGAGGTAAAGTGTATGACAATAATTTACTGACAGGCCTGAACAGCAGTACAAATGTTGTCTGCTGTATGACTAGAGCAGTGAGGCAAATTCACATTAAAACTGGAAGCTTCTAGAATCTAAATGAGACCCAAGGCTAGATACCACAATGCATCTGGAAGTGACAGTAAATCTAAAAAGAGATCTGAAGTCCTGTACAGTAATTGTTGCATGCAATTAAACACTTTACCAAGCTAACAGTATAAGGTGAAAGTGTAACAGTGGGATATATTTAAATAAGCATTTATGTATTTGCTTTAATTAATAAATGTTTAATCGTATTTTTATGAGTTTGTGTTTTTGCAATCACACATTAAACACAACATTAGTCACATAAATATTGTAATAGCGAATAACATTACCAAATACCTCCTCAGCCAATGTACATACTGGGAATGAATATGTCCCATCCAATCTGTGCAATTCCATTTGTTATATCCGCACTTACAACTGTGCCAATGTTATAACTGCAAGTCATACTGTGCGGTCAGCAAATAATGTTATACAATTCCCACACCGTTCTTTTCCAATGAATGCTCTCCAACGAATTGGTCTGCAATAAATGCTCTCCAACAAATTGGTCTGCAACGAATGCTCTCCAACGAATTGGTCTGCAATGAAGCTCTCTAACCAATGCTCCTGCAAATAATGCTCTGCTCTGCAATGAATGCTTCTACTCTGCAACTAATGCTCTGCTCTGCAATGAATGCTTCTACTCTGCAACTAATGCTCTGCTCTGCAACTAATGCTTCTACTCTGCAACTAATGCTCTGCTCTGCAACTAATGCTCTACTCTGCAATGAATGCCCTCCATATCTCCACTGTGGTCTCCCCATTTCTGTGGACTCTTTCAGCTACACCTGTGGACTACATTTCCACTGGGCGCTGGTCATTAACCGCCAGCACTGACGCGAGATATCTCTACTTAAATAGTACTCAACTCACTCACTGCTAGACGTCTACTGCTGTTGAACTCCAAATATGGCTGTTAATAACTGCCTTACTCTGTGTAGTTGTTACACTGACTTTTATTGCTTGCTGATAACTGTAGCACTTAATCCTTGTCCAATCAGGTAACATCTTTTATCCAGAAACATTTGCAATTAGCAAATATCTCTTGGAATTATCATCCACCATTACGTTAATTAATTCCTGTTATCAGCACGTGATCTAAAAACAACAACTCGAATAAATTCTAGTTCTTTCTGGAGTGCACAAAAATGTCTGCCATTTTTCAAAACACTACACCATTATTCTGGGTAGTATCTCATGTTGGGTTGTAATCAGCCAATAGTCTTCTAGTATATCACACACACACATATATATATATATGGAATTATATATTAGAAACAAACTCCCAAAACATACTTATATCATGTGACTATTGATGTTCAAGATATATATCCTATGGTTAATAACTTATCATTATAAAGGAGACTTTACATCCTTCTACATAATTAAAAATATTTTTATAAATTTTATATGTTGGTTTAAGATGATTATTAATTAAATTATACATATATATATATCAATGTGTCATAAAGAAAATAAAAATTCTATAATAATCGTAATATCTGGATGAGCATGCTTTCGTTACTGTGTACCAGAATCATGGTGATTTAACTAAACCGACTAGTTAATATTCCAGTGCATGCTCAGTGGGATACTCATGTTTCTTTTATTGACAACATTAGACTTGGCAATAAGCCAGGCCTCTTTTATTCCTTTCATGCTATAATTATATCATTGCATTGATCTTTTTTTAACAGAACATATTTTAAAACCCTTACATTCTTTTATATACCGTATTTGATCAGTTTCAAGATGATATTTAATAATTCCAAAACAGTATATCTAAAAACAAAAAAGTACTATTATTTATCAAATTATATGTGGATGAAATTTTTTTACATAGGACATCAAAATGTTTTATGAAAAAAATATTAAATGAACATCAGTTATTTTATAATTGTATAAAATAAGCCATGTAATGTTCTAGTGATATATAAAATATCTTGTAGATAATCAGTCTAATATTGCTTCAATCTTCTTTGATTATGAAAAATGTAATTTTAAATTTAACTCCCCCCCCCTTTTTTTTTCTATATGTCATAGCATCAGTGGGAGGCGAACCCACAACAACCATCTGCAACCAATTGCTTGCTTGAAGGCAGCTGCGCTGACCTCTCGGCTAACAATGCTAAATTTAACTTCAATTCAGATTAGTTAAGAATATTACATAAAGAATGATGTCATAAAAAACAAAAATTAAAAAAATTAAAATGCAATTTTTATAAAATTAAAAACTCTATAATATTGAAAAAACTGTCCATATCATTTTATGGGATCTGTTTTTCATCCATATATGTTCAGCTGATAATGATTATAATCAAAAGTACCTCTGTATAAGTTATATATTATTTATTTCTGCTATAATTATAAGCTAAAATAATTGCTCAATCCTAGATTAGTTTATAAATATAAATCACACACGAAAGCAGTTCAATCTTCAATCTGTTGTCAAGACAAATATTTATTTTTATGAAAAAGGTGAGAAAGAGAGGAGAGAAAGGGAAAGATTATGTAACATGGACAAAAATAAATGTGTGTAATTTAGATAATTATATAAGAAAGTAAATATTTACGATAGAATGACAGCCTGTTAAGCTAATTGCGCAGATGCTGTGAGAATGTTATTAATAAATGAATACCTCACTATTTATTATAAGGAACTTTTAATTACAAATAAGTAAAATTGTACAATCCCTTTACATAGAAATGTTAATTATTAAAAGCTTAGAATTGAATTATATTTTATATGGTTAAGAATGAAAACTATGAAAAGTGATATTCCTAATTCTTAGAAAATGCTAGTTTATGTCATTCCAGAGAACAATAGGTTGTAATGATAAAAAATTAAGAAGATTCAGCAATGTTTTTTTTTTCTGTAGACATCTCATAAAATAGCTCATAGTCTCAGACATATCTACTTTTGTAGATGGGAAAGCAATGTGGCAACTGAATTATGAATATCATCTTCCAACAAATAAATCATGACATGAACTAGCAGAACATCAATATTATATAGATCCAAGATATTGCCAAATTCTAAATAATATTTCAAAATGCAACTCCAATTTTAATTACATGAAGATGCTATGAAAAATAATAAAAGTAAGTTGTATGACAGGATGATTCCATTCATTCAACATTTTTTACAACAGTTTTAAAAGAAGCATTTGTGGATTAAAGTGGGAAGAGAATAAAAATAGCTGAAGATTATTTAAGTTATCTAATTTTGTAGACGATGTGGTTGTTTGACAAATAATGTTCTATGCAGTGCTATGAGAATTATCGGGTAAAATCAAAATTAGGCTAAAAAAAAAATGTTTAAAAAATTAAAGGAATTCTCAATGGGTTTTTTATATTAAAAGAAAATAAAATGAAATAAAAATTGGTAAAAATAAATTAGAAGTTAATAAGACCTTGGTCAGATTATTAATACAAATGAAAACATAATGAACAATATTAATTATAGAATTAAACTTGGTTGGAATGCTTTTAATAAAAGTAATTTAATATTAAAAGGAGATATAACAATGTGTTTGAAAAAGTAAGCTTTAATAGGTGTGTTTTGCAAGTTCTTTCACATAAATCTGAGATTTGGATTCTTAACAAAAGTGCAATGCATAGATTTCAGACAGCACAAGAAGTATGAAAAGGTTTATATTGGTAATAACAAAAGATTGAAAGCACAAACACTGAATATGGGGAAAAGAACAAACAGGAATTGTTGACATCATTGAAAAATTGAAATGGACTTGGGCTACTTATATTTTAGAAGAAATGACAGTAGATGGTCAATTGAAGTTTCAAATTGGACACCAAAAAATTATAAAAGATTTATAAAAGACACAAAATGAAGAATGGATGGATAAAGAAGTTTGTTAAAATATTGTAAAAATGAGAAGCTATCGATCAGAGAAACTGGATTAATTAAACTTAGATGGACTTTGATTATGCAATGGTTATAATGATATAATCGCATTTTAAAATCTAAAAAAATATATAACCATGTTAGTAGCTATATATATATGGCTATCAAAGCGTGTTTTATATTTATTTAACCTCATTCACTTTTGATTTTCTAGAAATGACCCTACTTTGGCTTTCTGTGTTGGTTTATACAGATATATGGAATAGCCTTGAACCCACGATTGCATTCTTTATGTAAAGCCTCTTACACCCATCAGTATAGTAAGCTGTAAATAATTTAAAATTACGTTTTGTATATTAATTAATTGAAATATAATAATTTCGTGAAAAATGTAATTCAATTCTTTTAATATTTTGTTTTTAATTTCTATCAACATCAAAAATTTAATATCGTCTTTTAACATATGCATATTAAGTTCATATAGTTTTGTGAAACATATATATGCTTTTATTTATTAAAAACAAAGATGGCCTTGTTTGAAGTTTAATGTTTTAAGTTATTATGAATATCAGTTTATTTTCTAAATAAAATTATTTTGCGACTTTTACAGTACGCTATGATTTTTGAGATTTTGTTGCCATCTAGTGTCAATTCGTTTAAATAGGTTTTGTAGATTTATCTTAAAATTTTAATTCCAAATGTATGCATACTATATATGTCTATTAAACATTTGTTGAAAGCAGTTAAAATTGATTTAGGATAAATTAGCATTAAAATACTATTACGCAGTGCCAATACTTAATCATCATCAATGATAGTTTGCCAATAATTCTGTAATCTCAGATTTGAAGCTAACTCAATGTAAGTAACTAAGTAGTATTAAAAATACGTGAATGAGGTTTAAAAATAATTTAAGGACTTAGATTTTGATTTTTTTTCAGTATGGATAGCTAATATAATGTGTAATTTGTAGCATGAATATCTGTTGCATTATAATTCTTTGATAATTTATCTAATTTAAAAGGATTGAAACCTATATCCAATTTGTGATAATTAATCCAAATAAAATGGTTTTCTTAGCTTAATCAAATATTTTCGAGAGCAGTTTTATTCATCATAACCAGGTCTACCATATAGTACAATAAAAAATGAGGAACATGAGCACGTTTAGTTAATTCTTATTTAATAGCATTTAGTATTAATTATACAATTAGAATTGATAGAATATTTATACACTTATATGCATATGGCAGTTAGGTAAATGCAATAATAATATATTACATTATAAATGATAATAATGAGTGTAATAATCATTTAGTTATAATTAAAACCACAAGGCATACAAAAATTATAATGTAGACCAGGGTGGCCTTCTTCATTCCCATATCTTCTTTCTTCAGCAGGGATTTTACTAGGTGATTATTGCAGGGTTGAAGTCTATTAAGCTTCTGGATGCATGTTGAGGCCAGAGGCTATTCTTCGATTATTGGTCATTTCATAATTGCCTACTCAATCTGTTTCCAGTTATTTGTTTACTTGTCTTCTTTAACACTTACTGTTTTAACACACACACACGCACACACAGTAGTGTTAAATGTAAATCAAACTATATAATGCTTTAACATTCACATTATCATACTGTTTTCTGGGTTTTATCTTTGTCAGTAAAGATTTAGGTCAAAATGGAAACTAATGAACTTGCAGCCATCTTGAACTTTTTTGGCAAAAATATTGCTTGAATAACTGTAATTTGTGTAGGTTATAAAGCTAGAATTTGTGACTCCAGAAAAAAGAGAAAAGAAACTTAAATATAGAAAGATATTGTAAGTTAAGAGCAATGAAAAAAAGATTGCTGAAAGATAAAATAAAATGTGAATAATAATGCAGTAAAGGTCTGATGGATTTAAGTATAGAAAAAGTATTGTTTAATTGGAGCAGAAAGCTATTTTTAAACTAATTAAATAAAAAAGAGGAAGGGTTACTGTAATTAATAGTTGAAAGACTGATTGCAGATAAAAGGAATGTGCACAGACACAATTAAAAGCTTGACGACAATTTGGGAAAAAACACATTTCTGGTGGAATGGGGAATAGTCTAGTGTAAATAGCTATTACCTTTTATAATAATTAATATAGGATATTAAACAGCAAAATATATAAATAGTGTAGTGCTGAGGGGAGCAAGAGTTTTTTCTTACCCTTCGTGAATGATACTGCCTGCTGTTGTATCATGGGATGTTAGAAAGACTCAGAGAAAAAGCTGTTGGAAAAGTAGCGACTCTCTGCCATGAGGTACACCATTCCAGAGACCAGGCCTAAGTGCAAATATCCAGATAGGGAACTTAACAGACTGCACATCATCTTAATTTTATTTATGTCTGCCTGACAAGGTTTCATTAAAACTGTGCAGAGTCAGACTGTGAGTATAAACAATTTTTAGTTTTTTACTCAGGTCTAAGAATAATTAAGACTGTAGCTAGTTTTTAACTGTCAGGAATATTAGCATTTATGGAAAATAGTCCTTCAATTTAAAGACTTATTTGATCATGTTGGTAAATGCAAAACTTTAGGAAGGGATATGAGCATGGACAATTGCATTTAGTAATTTGTTGGTAATCATCATAATTACCAAAGTCGGCTGAAGTATAAGCTGGTACAGTTTACAAGCACTTGCAAACCAGGAATAGTGAGCAAGGTGGGTGCTGTCATCAAATTTTATATAATGTGTTATGTATGCTAATATAAATAAATATATTATCATCTTTATTTTGATGATTTCATTTAAACTTATAGTCTATGATTTTTGTTATTTTATTGACATTCAGCTTCATTATTGAATACACAACAAAGTTAGTGCAGTCATAGATGTATTTGAACCCAGTGTGTAAGGATTCAACAAAGTGGCCCAGTCACCGATTGTCATTAAGAAACAGAAGACAAATTAAGGGTGAAATGGTAAAACAATGGAGAAACTACTAGATCAGTTATTTTGGGGTCTGTTAGATGATAGACTCAGACAAAACCTACTGATGGAAATAGATTTAAATTTTGAATTAGCTATTAAGAAGGGAGTGGCTCAAGCAGCATTTTTAAAAAAATAAAACTGAAAATGAGAGTAAAATTGCAATTGGAAAATCTGATCAAAAGGAATGGGATAAAAGTAATAGCACAAGCAAACTAATCGTTTTTGCTGTGGAAAAGATGGGTACATGAGAAGAGAGTGCAAGTAAATGAAAAGGGTATTTGACAAAAATGTGTAGAGAAATGGATAAAAAAGCTAGTCAGGAGAAACTCGAAATATAAAAAGTGAAGGGAGTGGTAACTGACAATATATTTAATATTAATAGCATGAGAGCAAGTGGGAAAAATAAGTTTATGTTACAGCTAGAAATCTACAATAAAAAGTTAGAAATGGAAATTGATAACAGGTCTGGAATATCATTGATATCAGAGAAACTATGAAAACAGCTTAAGGGAGAATGTATAGACATATCAATTAAAGAGACATCTATCAAGGCTGTAGATGTAAGTGGAAATGAACTAGGAATGATAGATTATGTGATAGTGCCTATAAAGGACAGAAATAAAAGAATAAAATTAGCTATATATGTAGTAAAAATCAGTCCATTAATAGGACATGACTGGTTTAAAAAGTTAGGAATGATTATTAATGTGAAGGCCATGAACAATGAGTCAAGTGGACAAAGATAAAGCAAAGATGCCTGGATAGACTAAAACCTATAAATGCAGAAATGGAGGTGAATTATATAGATAATACAAAATTAAGTATAATAAACAGTGAAACAGTAGAAAAATGGACAAAGGATAATCAGGGCATGAATACCAGACATTAGCTAAATGATAAGAGAACGTTGGCCGAAAACAAAACCGAGTTATTTAGCGCAAGGGTTTTAGGTGAACAGGGAAAGCTTATTAGTATACAAGGGATGTATAATAATGGGAGATAAGAGTAACACTGCCAATAGCTAAGGTCATGTATTAGAATTGTTGCATAATGATCATTCAGGGGTGGTGGCAGCAAAAGTGTTGACTCGTAGCTATGTCTGGTGACCAAAAATAAATGCAGATGAGAAATATGTTAGAAATGGGTGCTACATGCCAGACAGAGATGGCATTGCCGACAAATAATTATACAGCATGGCCTAAGAAAACCAGACCTTTCAGGAAACACAGAAAATGAATAGATTTAAAGATTCTGTATATTAAAGTAAATGGGGTATTTTCTGGAGTGTGGGAGGTGTTACATTTTGGTAAAAATATTGCTTGAGTAACTAATTTGTATAAGTTATAAAGCTAGGATTTGTTACTCCAGAAAAAAGAGAAAATAAAAGAAACTTAAATATAGAAAGATGTTGTAAGTTAAGAGCAATGAAAAAAAGATTGCTGAAAGATAAAATGTGAATAATAATGCAGTTAAGGTCTGATGGATTTAAGTATAGAAAAAGGTAGTATTGTTTAAAAAAAGAGCATTTGCCAATTGCTCAACAAGCTTTGTGATAAATGCTAGCCAGAGAAAGCATTTAAAATATCTCTGTTAGGAAATTCCCCCTAACCTCTGACCATGGTTTCGTACTTTTTAATTGGAGCAGAAAGCTATTTTAACAAAAGAGGAAGGGTTAGTATAATCAGTATTTGAAAGACTGATTGCAGGCAAAAACTCTCCATATAGTGATCATGTGATGTTTAGATTGATCGCAGGTGAAAGCAATGTGCACGGACACAATTAAAAGCTTGATGATAATTTAGGGAAATACATATTGCTGGGGGAGGGGAGATAGCCTAATGTAAATAGCTATTACCTTTTATAATAATTAATATCGGATATTAAACAGTGAAATGTATAAATACTGTGTGTTGAAAAGAACAAGATTTTTTCATACCCTTTATGAATGGTGCTGCTCGCTGTTGCATTTTGGGATGTTAGAAGAAAGGACCCAGAGAAAAGGCTGTTGGCAAAGTGGTAGCGACTTTTCTGTCATGAGGGATGTCATCCCAGAGACCGGGCCTCTGTAGGTGCAAATAGGTGTATGGGGAACTTAACGGACTGCATAGGTCTTATTTTTAATTGTGTATGCCTGATAAGGCTTCATTAGAAATGTGCAGAGTTGGACTGTGAATATAAACAATTTTTAGTTATTTACTCAGGTCTAAAAATAGTTAAGACCGTGGTTAGTTTTTAATTGTGGGAAGTATTAGCTAGCATTTATGGGAAATAGTCCTTCAATTCAATGACTTACTTGATCATGTTAATAAATGCTAGGAAGGGATATGAGTGATGATAATTTCTGGTTGATCATTTGTTGGTAGTCATCATAATTACTGAAGTCATAATCAAGTCTGCCAAAGTATAAGCTAACACAGTTTACAAGCAGCGGCAAAACAGCAATAGTGAGCAAAGTGGGTGCGGTTATGTATGCTAATGTAAATAAATATATTACCATCTTTATTTTGATGATTTCTTTTGAACTTATAGTCTACGATTTTTGTTATTTTGTTGGCATTTAACTTCATTACTGAAAGCATAACAGGATTCAAAGTACTGAAATTTTAAAAAATTACAATCAAAGTCATATAAAAAAAAAGTCACTAAAATATATAGAAACTGACATGGCATTAGATCAATATAAGTATTCAAATAAGTTGTCTTGGATTCAAAAACATTAGGATTTTTTAAA
The DNA here is from genome assembly GCA_028023455.1 of Epiperipatus broadwayi. Lineage (NCBI taxonomy): Eukaryota > Metazoa > Onychophora > Udeonychophora > Euonychophora > Peripatidae > Epiperipatus > Epiperipatus broadwayi. Next base: position 3,213,995 of record JAQFVV010000037.1, read on the forward strand.
ATTTAGGCTATTAGCTTGAAAAATATTGAAAAAGTAAAATATGATTACTAGATGAATAAAGGCACTAGCATCAGCTTTGAATTCTAAGTTTTCACTGATGAAGTAAAAACCAAAACTATTCTGGGAATATGAATATTTGACAATACACTACCTGTGCTCATTGATTAATCAAGTTAGCACTAGATGGCTCTAAAGTAGAGTGAGTAGAACTATTTAAAATAGTTATTAAAACATTAGCTAATGTTTTTATATATGCTTTGATTAATGTATTACGGTGATTTCCAAGACCTAAGTTTAATTTCAAAGACCAAAGCGATACACATTTTATTGTAATGTCTAAAACTGATTTATCAAAGCAAATTAATGTATTATCAAAATCTTAATGTTAAGAGTTAGTATATTATTTAAACTTTAAGCAATGAAATTACAATACTTTTATTCTTTTAGCTTATACCAACAATTTTAATTGTTGATAAATTTAACTCTTTTAACTATTACTCAAACAATATGTGCCAAAATAATTGATACTATGCTCAATTACTTGAGAGACCAGGTGATGTTCAATAACCCAAATTAACAGGTTGAGAACATCAGTTTTATCCAATTACCCATACTGAGCCTCTTCTTTCTCAGCTAAGAATCATTTACAGAACTTTAGTTTTTGAGACTATGACTTGTAACCTTTTGCTAAATCACTCAGAGCTTTAGAAACTGTAATAATTAACATTTAAAATTTGAAAAAAAATCTATTATCTGACTTTTGAATGATTATTGATGAGTGGCAAAAGTTTTTAAATTAAAAGTGATCAAAGAGAGCTTGATTTTCAAAAGTGTTGATAGCGATCAAATAAACAATCCAATGACGAATCAACAGATATTTGGGGAATATATTTTATGACAATAAAATAAGGTTTTATTTCTCAGGGTTTGGAAAAAGTTTGAGTACCGGCAGTCACAGAACTGGGCTGCAATTCTCTGGATTTTGAACTCTAGAGTCTTTAGAGTCTTTCACTCTATCATTGCATCAAACCATAAAGAACAAATAATCGAATGGGTTATTGCTCAGGAATTCATAAGAAGGTTGAGCACTGGAAGTGACAGAGCTGGAGCCATAATCTATGGACCCTGAGCTCCAGAACTCTCTATCACTGCACTAATCCACACAAGGTAATATAAGTAATGAAAATAGTAGGCAAATGGTTTATTGCTTAGGAGTTCATAAGCAGTTTGAGCACTGGAAGTGACATATCTGGGCCATAATCTGTTGATCTACAATTACACCAAATCATGCAGGGCAAATAATTGCTTGGTTTTACACTCGGAGAGTTCATAAGAAGTTTGAACATTAGAAAATGGCAGAGTTGAGTGGAATTCTTGGATCTTTAGTTCCAAAGCCTGCCATTTTATTACTATACCAACTTCATTGGCCTTTCTGCCAATTACATGTTTAAATAGCCATTTTTTTTGGCAGGGTCTTCTCTAGTTTTGATCCACTTAAAAGTGTATTAATAAATGAGTACGTCAAAGATCATTAGAAATCATTATCGTAATGCCTCCATAAAGAATTTAGAAGAGATGTTTATTTTTCTATAGCTGCTCCATCATTCTTTTATCATCTTTGTATGATTTTCAAATCAACAGCACAAATAATTGATATTTCAAAGAGTTTGCCTACATTGTTCATAATTAAAATAAAATCCTTGTTTTTTACTTCATCTTTGAATGGTAAGTTTTAAATTGCAATTTACACAAAAAGTGAAACTTAGTATTATTAGCAAAGAATTGTATGGCTGAGCACTTTCAGAGTCTTCATATTCATATCCTATTTTGGGAGTGTCAGCTTACATTGAGGTTTTAAGTGAAATTTAGCAGAAATTTATGCAAAATTAGTTTTCTTTCATAAAGTCCTTTGAATTAAGATTCCACACCCTACCTCCAACAAACAGAATGATAAACAATATCAAAGACAAAATACTTTCTGATCAAATAGCCCAAGCAGTTTACAAAATTTCATGCCCAAACAATAGATGTAGAGCAGCATATTATGGAGAGACCCATGCCAACATCACCACCAGAACTTCTCAACATCATTATTTATACAGGAGAGCTCTAAATAATACTGAAAACAAATCAATATTCTTTGAGCACCAAAGAACAACAGGCCAGGTGTTTGAACCCACTGTGGCAAGGGCACTGTGCACTGAACGTAATGATATGAAACAAAAGTTTAAGGAGTCATGCTTTATTGCAAATGACAACTATGCAATAAACCAAAAAGAACCATGCTTTGCAATCTCCAAGAAATGGTCTTTATGAAAAAAAACTTTGAATAAATTTTGCATAAATAATCGCTAAATTTCGCATAAAACCTCAACGTAAGTCAACACTCCCAAAATAGGCTATAAATATGGAGACTTAAGTTCTCAGAAAGCGCTCAGCCATATAATTCTTTTCTAATAATACTAAGCTTCACTTTTTTGCATAAAGCACAATTTAAAATCTACATTGTTTAGTACAGTGGGGTCTCAGAAGCTCAAGGTCCTGATGCTGAAACTTCTAATGAAACTCAAACTTCTTATGAATCTACTGCCTTTCTATTACTATTATTGTCACCATTAATATCATTATCAGCCACTTTTAACTTAAAATAGGAGTGCAGATATTCAATGATTATACAAATCAATATGTGAATCAAATATTCTATATCACATCATGGTTTTTCAATTTGTTTATTCAACATCTTGTGATGCTGCCTTCTACTTTTCTCAACTTATTAGCATTTTGCTTAATTGTAACACTCTGTTGTAATCTTTGGCCATATCATTCTGCTATGTATCAATTATTAATTGAGCACAATAAAAAGTGAGGCACATGACCATGTTTGGTTATTTCTTATTTAATAACATTGACATTAATTTATACAGTTAGAAATGGTAGCATTTATACACTTATATACATCTTGGAAGTTTGATAAACATCAGTATAATATTAGATTACAAATACAGCCTAGAGCATACAAAAATAATAATGTAGTTTGGGGAGACCTTTTTATAAACTTACCTCCTCTTTTTTCACCTGAAGCAGGGATTCTACTGGGTAATGACTGCAGGTTTGAAGTCCACTAAACTTCTGGATTCATGTTGATCAAAAGAAAACACAGGCTAATTAGCTGGGCACAGAAAAAATGTCTACTCTTCTATTATTGGTCAATTCATTAATTGCTTGATCAATTCATTTTCTATTTATTTATTTACTTGTCTTCTTTAATGCTTTCAGTTTCAATGTACACACACATACAGCACTATCCCCTCATATTCCTGAGAAACTCTACAGACTTTATTTTAATTTTTTTCTGGAGTAGCAAATATAATCCTTTAGATAGGCTGGGGGTCAATGATGACAGCAAAGTCTTTTGGTTCTCAAACATTCTTTAGCACTTGATTTGGGTTGGTTCAATCATATCAAGTTCATCTTTTTCACTACCAATAGTGGTATGGGTCTTTGTGCAATCTTGCTGTGTTTTTTTCACTTTTGGTTAGTTTTTCACAACTATAGCATTAAGGTTACTTTTGTTTCAGTGCAGTTTTTCTTATGTAATTTACATGGCCTTTGTAGATTACTCCTGTAGAGATTTGCACTTCTACAATGTGGTTGAAATTACTTTCCTTATTTGGCCCTCCATCCACATTTTCCATATGTTGTCTCCATTTACATTTTCCATATGTTATCTCTTATCCACACCTTTTCTTCACCTGCATAGATATGTTTTGCATTTCTTCTTGGTTGTTTCTTCTTGGCAGGATGATGGATAGTTCCTTTCAAATTTTTTTTCCATCAATACTTCTGCCAGTCATTTACCTGTGATTGTGGAAGGAGTGATGTATTGATGTAGCATTACCACATCCAGTGCTTCATTGGTGCGTGAACAACTTAATCTATTTAGAGATAACTTCAGTTGTTGCACTACCTTCTCTGCTATTTCATTTGATTCTAGATGGTATGGTGATACTAATACATGTCATACTCCCCACTCTTCCAAAAAAGGCTTTGAATTCTTCTGAAGTGAATCCAGTACCATTACCAGAAACAAGTACCTCTTGAAAACCATGATACATAAAGATTTCTTTAAGAGTGCATGTAGTTTCTTTTGTACTCATATTTTTTACAGATTTATATTCTGCCCTCTTGGAGGCAATATCTATAATACAAATATAATGTTGCCACTTATTGTATCCTAGTGCTCGATGTGTACATGGTTCCATGGTCTATTTTCTTTAGACCATGGTGAATATTTTTTCTGGCATGAGATTGCGGTAGACTGACAATATCTGCATATAATATGTCATTCTATGTCATGACTTATGCCCAGCCAGTATATATAGCTGCGAGCAAGAGCTTTCACCATGCCAGGATGTTCTTGGTGAATTAGTTTTAATATTTTTTCACAACCTATGGGTGGGATCAAAACTTGGTTACCACTTATAATGCATCCATTTAATATTGACAGTTGTTGGCTAGCCATCCATAATGATTGGTTTAGATAGGGTAGGCATCTTTTGGGCCATCCACTTTTAATCCACCCAATCAATGTTTTGTATCTGTGGTTTTCTGAGTTCAGTTGGTGGCAGTACTATTGTTGATTGACTCAGGTTTCCAATGATCTAAAAAACTTTTTGCTACCTGGGATAATGGAATTTTTATAGGTTTGCTTTGAATGGGTTTTGTTTCCTCAAAACAAACTGGTCTCAACAGGTTTTGTGTTTAATTTCCCTTGTTTAACTGAATATATTTTTGGGAACTTATTTTTTATTTTTTCTATATGCACATTATTCCACAGGCACATTTTAATCCCTAATGGAGCAAACCATTTCCTACCAATTAATAATGTTTTACTACTTTTTACAATATATAAATCTTGGGTTTTGTAATGATAGTTTGTAGTTATCATGAGATTTACCATTCTGACTATGTTAATGGGATTCCCATTTGCATCTTTCAATCCTTACCCCCATACTTTCAATTTTCAGATTGTTTTTTAGTTCCACACATAGCATAATCCAATCCCTCTTAGATATTATTGATACATCTGTTTCACTGTCTATTTTTCATTTGATTGATTTTCTGTGTATTTTTACTATTAACATTATTTGTTTACAATTATCAGTCTTTGTCTTGTGGATTTCAATGAGCTGTTCAGGTTTTATTTTGTTTCTCAAGAAATATCTTATTTACTTTTGATTTAATTTTAATTCGGAAAGATATTTGCTAGGTGTCCCACCTTTCCACAATTGTTAATCTCATATTCTTTCTGCTTCATTCTCGTGAAATGGAACTAGCCTTTCAGCAGTGAAAACATTCCCAATTTGAGTTTTCATTTTGTCTTTCCTACTCATTTTAAGGATTGATGTTTGATTTGAGCTACCAACATTTGATTGTTGAAATTATTTTACATTATTTATTACTAATTCATGAGTAATTCCTTTTTTTGATTGCTTCTGCATATACTAACTCGGGGATGATCAATAGTTGCTGGTGGAATCTGCCATCATTCATTCCCCATAGGAATTGTTCCAATAAGGCCTCATCTAAATAATCACTATAAGAACAGTTTCTAGCCAAGTCTCTTAATGCCATTTCATAAGTTCTATAACTTTCCCCCCATTACTTGTAATTTGTTATGTAACCATAGCCTGGCTATATGTTTTTATGGTTTGGGGCTAAAATGATTGTTTAGCCACTTAATAACTTCAACATAAATTAGACTTTTGGAGTTATCATAATTGGGTTGTAACGTCACTTAATGTTGAATCCCTGAAAAGCAACAATGTGATGATTTTAAGTGACATCATCTACTATGAAATTTTTAGTAGTATGAGTTGTATAAATGAGCCACTCAGAGGGGTATCTACCATCAAATTCCCTTATACCTGAGCAGCTGCTTTATTTCTTATCTTTACCAAATCTTTAGAGTCTATTAATAGCTTTCTGCTCTAAGATTTCATCTCTCGACCCTTCAGATTCATGCTCTTTTTTCAAATTTCTATCTGATTATGCCAAGCTGGCTTTTTCCAATTCACTGTGTGGTTGTCCTAAGCCAGCTTTTCCTTTTTTCTCAATTGCCTGTCCAACTGCACCAAGTTGTGCTCTGCATTGATTATTAATTGAGCACAATAAAAAATGAGGCACACAAACATGTTTAGTTATTTTTTATTTAACAATGTTGACATTAATTTATACAATTAGAAATGATAGCATTTATATACTTATATACATATGGCAATTTGATATATGTCAGAATAATACATTAGATTACAAGTGAAACATTTAATATAATGTTAATTAATTACAAATAGAGCCTAAGACATAGAAAAATAATAATGTAAATTGACATGGCCTTTTTAATATCTACATTCTCTTTCTTCACCTTCATCAGGGACTCTACTGGGTAATGGCTGCAGGTTGAAATCCACTAAGCTTCTTGGTGTCTGTTCACCCCAAAAGAAGACACAGGTCAATTAACTAATAGGTATTTATAGTCCATACATAGTCCTTAGAGAAAACTTCTACTCCTTCTATTATTGATCAGTTCATCAATTACCTGCTCAATCCATTTTCTATTTATTTGTTTACTTGTTCTTTTTAACGCTTCCAGTTTTGACATATATACACACAGCACACTCCAATAAAAATCATTACATATTGCACTTTAAGTATAATCTCATAATGTTAATGGCACCTGTCTCTTATGAAAATCAGGTTCAAATTCACCAATAAAATACTTTTTAGAGAGTTACTGCAATTCATTTGTTTCACATGCCTAATCCATGGAATTATCTTTATTACTATAGTAGGAGAAATCTGCTCATTGTAAATATATCTCTTATTATTAACTATATAGATAGGATATTGACAATTCATTGAAAATTTAACATCTATTTAAATAGTTTTTTTTCCATATCCTTTTTACTGATCATTCCAAAATTGATCTAAGATTACATTTCAGCTACAAATATTATTTTAAAGCAGACAAGAGCAGCTCCATATTCCAGTGCCATCTAGCAAGATCTTGAGTAATTAATGGTTACTCAAGTTTACATTAGATTGCAGTTTATGGATAATAAAAGAATAGCTAAAATAGTATTTAATTGGGTTATGAGTAAAGGGCAGGTAACAAAATGGGTGAGAAAGGTAATGCGGTATGCAAAAGATTTGGATAAAGAATTTATATCAATATATTTGTACAAAAGATGGGATGATTGTGTTAAGAGGATTATTGAGTGTTATAGTAGTAAGGAATGGGATAAAAGAATAAAAATTATTAATAAAGACTAGGGAGTTAGAGAGATGGAGAAATAGTATGGAGAGTAAAAAGAGTTTAAATATATATAGAAATAAACAATATTAAGTGTGAGTTAATATATGGTAATAGTAAGGAAAGTAGTTTATTGTTTAAGGCTCAAACGGGATCTTTAGCTACAAAAGAATATACATGTAAATGGAAAAATATGGGTGATTTATTTTGTAAATTATGTAAGGAAGGAATAGAAAATATTAGGCATTTGTTAATTGAATGTAAATGTTTGAAAATAGAAAGGGTACATATACTGAAGTTGTGGAAAAATAAATATGAAAAGAGTGATTATACAGAAAGTGAATTATTGGGTTTTATGCTGGGTTTGGGAAAAGATTAGGAGGATTTAGATATAAAGGTTATAGAGTTGACAAAGATTATGTTGTGGAAATGGGATAGAGCAAATTATGGGTAAATTTAGAGTGGGGAAGGTAAAATAAAGTGGCTAACAGGTTTATCTGGGCATAATTGCTGAGATATTCTTGACTTCGTTTAAGGAGAAGCCATAATACATCACATGTCTCATATTGTGGAAGATGGGAGTTGGTGATTTGATGCTATTAATTTTTAAACAACATAGTAAATTATGGTGTAATGGAACAATCTGTAATTAATAAAAAATTACTAAATGTAATATTAGCATCATTAAATAGTTTGTCTTGTGCAATAAACATGTTTACCAAGGTAACAAAAATAAATTCTATTAAAGACTTAGGATGATGGGATATGGCATCCTTGCTTTGAGGCAAAAGTATAGACAGGTCTGAAAACAACAGTAGTTTTAGTCTTGAATAAGAGATGGCAGCAGTGCAGACTGACTACAGCAAGAGACGAGAAAATGCTGATGCAGAAGTAGAGTGGTTGTTACTAGCAAGAAAGCAGAAAAAACAAAAGATTATAATCAGCTAAGGAATAAGAAAGATTCATTAGCTGTTGTGACTTTATCTCAGATAGTAAAGGGAAACTTCTAATTAAAATACTTTCCTACAGATTACTGTTGCAAAATAGCTTCAAATTGCTGAGTAATGTTTGTCTATTTAAAAGTATTTTTTCATATTGAACTCTACAAACATAATAATATTTTCTCCTTCCAGAAGATTTGTTTGTGCAGCTAAAAAACTGAAGGCACATCAGTTGAAGACTTGAAACTATATAGTTTTTATCCAGAAATGACTCTTGGTCAAGCATAGCATATAATTTTGCTTGCTTACAAAAAGAAACAGTGTCATAAGAAAAGTAGATAATTCTGCAGTAAGACCTACTATGTACTGTCCTACAGTGAGACCCATTTCCATTATCTACAATCATTAATGCCCAAGGAGATTAATTAAAATAAAGACTAAATGTAGAAAGTAAGCTTACAATATCAACAAAAAAAAAATGGTAAAAACATTTTAAGTAGATAAGATTTTTCTTTTATATTTGAATATAAGGTCTTAAAATTAATATTAGTAAGGGTTTATATAAATTCATAATTACATTTAAATTTGATATTTGTTAATTTCAATATTTTGTATTTTATTTCTTTTATGATTTTATGACAGTTGCGAATATATATGCAATACTTTCATTTTTATTTTTATTTTATAATTAGTGTAATTAATATATTATGTTATTTTATCATCAAACAGTTATTTTTCTGTTCTCATTCCAAACATATACCGTTAATATTCCACTGAACCGGAGAAGTCATGAAATCACCTGGAAGACAAGCTGGAGTAACAAAAGGGCATTAAGCTGATGATGATCAGAGATCATTTATCTAGAATTATTCTTTCTATAAAGAAGGTTGCACCTAATATTAATTTAAATTGGACTTAAAAGAAATAAAAAAATTAAAAAATGCTTTTGAAAAAATTAGGCTGAATTTAACCTTTGAATAGGGCAAATGTCATTTTGATCATATCATCACAATATTTGTTGTACTTCATTTAACAATTACATTTTGGTATTACTGAGACTAGAGAATTTATGAAAAAAAGAAGGAATATGAAGATAAATAAAAATGATGCATTAAGAAGGATTGAATGTCTCAAATTTTGTCAAATGGTGCAAAAAGAGTTGATAATGGTACAAGAAAGTATAATTGTAAACTAGCAAGGAAAGTTGTAGAAGGGAATAAAAGCCACAAGGTGTAAAACAACATTTTGGAATTGGCAGGAAACTTATATTTGCAGTAAGAAAAAAAAGGGAACTATTACTAAAAAGAGAAATGGCATCATGAAATATGTAGAAGAGTTCTAACAAGAATTATATAGTTATAAAAAACAAGGAAAAGTACATTCTACAACTACTATATATTTTGAATTGACCAGGATTTTAAATAAAGAAGGGAGACATGCAATTGGATTTATGAAGAAGAGAAAAGCTCCAGGTATGGATTTATAATTGATATCTTAAAAGAAGCAAGTGAAGAAATAGAAAAACAATTGGCAAAGTTATATACCAAATGTCTAAATGATAAAGATGTGCCAGATGATTGGAAGAATGCAATATTAATATTTTAAAAAGGTGATAAAGAAGTATTAGAAATTACAGACCAATCAGCCTTTTATCAGTTTTGTACAAAATTTTTACCAAGATAATTACAACTCGTCTATAGTGAACTTTGGATTTCAACTAACCAAAAGAACAAACTGGATTTAAAAGTGATTTTCATACAGTTGATTATATCCAAGTATTGAGAGAAAGTTACAGAAAAGACCAATGAGTATGAGTTGCCATTATCCTTTGAATGTATAGATTATAAAAAAAAAAATTGATTCTATAAGCATTTCTTCAGTGATTAAACATTATATCATCAAGGTATATTCTAAAAAATATTTATAAAAATGCAACAGCAACAATTAGTTTACATAATGATACTAGGAAGGTTAACATTGAGAAGGTATAAAACAGGGTGACTCCATATTTTCAAAACTTTTTACAGCAGTGCTGCAAGAAGTATTTTGTGGTTTAAAATGGGAAGTTAAAGGAATAAAAATAAAGAGATTATTTAAGTCATTTAGATTTTTCCCATGATGTAGTTGTTTTTGTAAAAATGTTTTAGAGCTTCAGGAAATGTTGCAATAATTATCAGATGAAAGTAAGAAAGAAGGAATGAAATTAAATGTTAAAAAGACTAAAGTAATGTTCAATGGATTTTCTCAAAAGATAAAATTAAAGATTGATAATGATGAGTTAAAAGAAATTAACAACTACAAATACCTTGGTCAGATTATTACTACATATTGAAACATATTGGATGAAATTAATCATAGCTTATTTGGAGTGCTTTTGGTAGAAATAACTTAATATTAAAAGGAAACATGTCTGTGTTTGAAAATGAAAGTTTTTGATAAATGTGTTTTACTAATTCTTACTTATGGATCTGAGATTTGGACACTTAATAAAAAAGCAATATAAAGACTTAAGACCACTCAAGGAAGTATGGAGAGATGCATGTTAGGAGTAACAAGAAAATATTGAAAATGAAATACATGGGTAAAAGAACAAACAGATGTTATTGACATCATTGAAAGAATGAAAAGTGGATTTAGGCTGGACATATTGCTAGAAAAGATGATAACAGATGGACAATTGAAATCTTAAACTGGATTCTAAGAGATTGTAAAAAAAAACCTAGAAAGAGACCACATGTGAGATGTATGGATGAAATAAGAAAGTGTGCAGGGGTGATTTGGAGAAGAGAGTTTAGAGATTGGAGAGGATGAAGTGACTTGGAGAGACCTTCATTCTGCAGGGATTGACAATGTTTGACAATGATGATGATTGCAAGCATATACATATAACAGTCATTGGATGTAACGATATTATGGAAAAAACAGAGAAAGAAAAACACAAACAATAAAGGGTTAAAAATAAGGATTGTGATGATTACGAACATGGATTCTTTAGTATGCTTATTTGACATTTTACAATACCGTCACTTAACTTCTGCAAAACACATTTCTTTCTGAAAAACTTCAAACATTTTTCCAAACTGAAACTCTTCTCAGTATTTTACTTTGTAATACTCTCTTAATGAAAAAAATGAGTATTGCACTTTTTTAGAATCACTTTAAAATCATTTTAATTTTAAAAAAGTCTCTCTCAAGAAAGTCATGTTTTTCATAAAATTCTTTTTAGGAAGTCTACATGCCATTCTTTTTACAATCCAATCTAACAAGTATAAAGACTTATAATAGTAAAGTTAGTATCATTTCATCTGGAAAGCCAAGGAACATACTGATTGATTTTAGATTTTGTTTCAAAATCTTTAAAACTGCTTTCAAAAAATTTTCTCAGTGACTTCTTATTACAACGATAGAGAGATCTATGTTTCACTTCCATATAGTAACTTTGGCAGAATAACTAATATATATACAATTAATACTCTATGTTTTAAACTATTATAAACATTTTCACATTGAAGTCTGTTCCGCATCTCAATGTCTTAAATTCATCTTTCAAATCTAAAAAACTCCCAAAATATTTAAACAGATCCATATTCCCAAGATATTACTAAATGAAAGTAATGTTACATTAAAAACATTAAGAACATTCCACAGATCATCTTTTAAATTGGAAACAATAGCACAATCAAAATTATTATTTACTTTTACTCAGTGACACTCAAAAAATTACACTATCTAACCTTTATTGCAATTTAATATTTATCTTATGAAACCATCTATAAATTGTTTTAAAGAACTGGAGAGCTATTTCATTTTTAGCTTAATACATTTTATTTTTAATATTTCAGATATTCCATTATCAGTATTAACAACATTTGCTCCCACACTTTCATGTAGAAGCTGAATAACACAACAAAATTTGGTAGGCAATCAGTTAATTTCAAACATTAGCAAATTTTAAGGATTGAGTCATATGCTTTGCTCAAATCCAAAAAAAAAAGCTACTAACACCTATGTTTCTACCGATAAAACTATTTTTACATTTTCCTGACAATGAAAATGATACCTATTTTTTGTAACTGGAATCAACTATAAAATGTTTTGACATGTTTAATATAATTAATTACTCCATTATTAATTTAAAAATAATATATTGGTTTTTAAAATAGGCAAAACTCTCCATACAGTAGTGCCATTCAGTGCAAGCCTGAGTAATCAATGAATGTCAGAAGGCTTGTGCATAAAATCCCTATCTAAGGCCTACTCATTCAATATCCCCAGACTAGTTTCTAGCCTGTGGTTTTGTTTATTCATTGATTAATTTGGCTTGCACTGAGTGGCACTACTGTATGGAGAGTTTTGCCTGTTTTAATAACAGTTATGAGCAAGCATAAGAAATAGTGATCATGTGATGTTTAGTGGTTTAATACCAATCCTGCCTAATAGGATAGTGGTGACTATGGTTAATAAAGAACCAAAGAGACCAAAATTTATGGGTACTGAACTGAGTTAAGGCCTGTATGACTATATAGGCTAATGAGCTTGGATTGAAAATATTATTGTAATTTCCAATTTTATTCTCAGTTTTGTAGTTAATTAGAGATAAAAGGTGGCACTGCTGAAGGGTTGCATTAGATCCTAAGATCTAGGTACAGTGCTCTCAGATCGAAGGCTCATCACTGACGAAACTAGTCTTGGGATATTGGATGAGTAGTTACTAGATAGGGATTTTATGCCCAAGCTATTATGAGTAAGCATAAGAAATGGTGATTATGTGATGTTTAGTGGATTAATATATTGTTTTATATGAATAAAATAGTAATATACCTTTCACTGTTTATTGTATTGCAGTTTTAAAATTAACCATTTCTTTTCTTTGTTCAAAATAATGGTTCAGCATAAAACAAGGGTATTGTATATCATTTATCTTTTTCACATATGTGTGGTCATGTGTATTGGTAGTGTGAAATAGAGTGTATAGCAGAAATGAGCTTGAAAGTCTGTGTTCAAATCCCTATATTACACCTCAACTCTAAGTATATATATATTATACTTGATTTAAATATTACATATTTTTAATAAATATTATGAAATATAAATATTTCAATACAAATAATTAAGTACCTAAATATACATAATGAAATATGAATTAATATGAACAGTGCATGTATATTGCTCTTTTAATCTGGACACATTTGTGACAGGATTCTTCAAATTATGCAGGGTATGTAAGTGAAAGTAATCCTAATCTCTTCACTGATGAAGATCATTGATCAAAAATATGTAAAGTGGTTTTTCTTTGAACAAAGTTAGAAGTTTTTATGCATAGACTTTATGCCAGTTATCCAAATCAAACATTTTCCTCCCTTCACACCTTTTATATACCACAATAAATCTAATTTTGACTTCTTATTACCCAATTATTTTCTCAACCCTGATTTATCCCCTCCCCCCACAATCAAAGATGTTTATTAGTTCTATTATCTTGGCCTTATATTCACCAGTTCTGCGATGGAAACTTTAAAAAAGTCATCTACTTTTTTTACTCTTTATAGCGTTATCATATATCCTTTCATATTTTATAAATAATTCTTAGTTTTATATAACTTTAAACTATTTCTTAATTATATTTTATAACTTATTTTTTTCTCTAATCAATTTACCTATCTTTTTTTCATATAAATATGTATTTATATTTCAAACTCATACCACCGAACATTCTTATTTTAAATACATTACTCAGAATTAGGCAGAGACATTTTAATAATCTTGCAAATACAATTTTACTTTTCATTTGTCAATCCCCATTCATTTAGTCTGACAAAAGGGGAATTCCTCTTTCATCTTACCTCCAAACATATATATTGTAAATAAATATTGATAACTGAGGAATTGTATTTGAAAAGTTTATTGAAAAGAATCTCAACGAGTCTGCCTGCAAAATAGTTCTGAGTAACATAGTTGGAATAAGAATGTTAAATCACTATCTCTTATAGTAGCACATGTTATTAAACAAGGCAAAACTCCATACAGTAGTGCCACCCTGTGCCAATCAGAGTAATCAATGGATGCCAGAAGGCTTGTGCATAAAATCCCTATCTAGTGCTTACTCATCCAATATCCCCAGACTAGTTTCTGATGAAGGCCACAAGCCAGAAATTAGTCTGGGGATATTGGATGAGTAGGCACTAGATAGGGATTTTATGCACAAGCACCCATTGATTATTCTGATTGGCACAGGGTGGCACTACTGTATGGAAGGACAATGTTCTGTGATATGATTATAATCCTAAATGTTATATATTCAAATAGTAGTAAACGTTATTTGCATACTGTTGAAATTAATAATATTCCAAACTCTTCACATTTATCCCATTTCTTCTATGAATACATGAAAATAAACTGTTTGTTAACTTTTCTTGTTTAATATATTCTTTCCAAATAATTCAATTAAACACTATTTTTCCTAACATTTTTTCATTCATATGCTGTAATGATCCAAATATTTTTTATTAATTTACCACATTAAAAAATAAGTTCATCCAATGTCATTTTGAATAGTCTTAATTTTTATCAACAATTAACTATCCAGTGCATATTTATCTACTACTTTTGGTATTCTATAAAAATGTCTCGAGTTATTTTGCCAATATAAAGCACATCATTTCCCAATGCCAAAGCAGACATCATTCCTTTTAAAATAATTCTACAGAACTCATATTTATTCTATGAGCACTATGTCAGATTTTTAATAAGATTTATTCTATTTTTTTGTTTTCTTCTCAACTCTAATTCACACCTATTTGTTTAATTCTTTAATCCAGTAAGCAAAGACTTAATTCCTTACAGTTCTCTAATTCATCAAGAAAAATATCTATTTTTCATCTTCATTTTTACTCTTCCCATTAAATGCTAAGATCTTTTTATTATTATTAAATTTAGTGTTCATGTCTCTTTCTAGCTTTCAATATGTCCTAATAACTTCTCAATAACTTCTAAATTTCCACCCAAAATGTCATACCATCCACAAAATAGAGTCATTATACTCTACTTCTTTGGTTACAACTATAAGAATTCCTATCCTATCCATAATCTTTTTATCTCAATCTCTATTTTTCAAAAATAAAATAAATGATAATCTTGTTTCAACCCAAAATCACATTTGATATCCCTGATGTTTTAACTTGTTTGGTTGGTATTTCAGAGAAAATATGGGGCCTGGGGCAACTAATATTTTAGATACTCTTCAAAGTTTAAAATAAAAATGTGAGGAGAAAGAGAGAGATGAAACATGAGTTTTTACTAACAGAGCTGAAAACAGGACTCCAGGAGCAATTAGTTGAGAGTTGCAGAAATGAGTAAGCAGATCAGATACAGATAGCACTTGGATAGGGTAGATTCACTCTAGCACTGTTAGTATCTAAAACACTGATAGCACTGAACTGACTGACAGGGGGCTGAGACTATTAGTTCTACTGGTCATCAAGTGCTACTTCACCCTTAAACTGGCTTATGTTTTTGTCTTGTGGTATGCCTGCTTGGAAAAGGTTTTCTCGAATTTTTTTTTGGCGAATTTAACAGTAAAATTAAGCCATTCTACAAGTCATAATATCACTTTGTCTTCTCTTATATTTTCGTTTTAACATATTGAGTTGCCAAGTTGAGGTCCCAAATATTGTGAGGCCTGGGGCAGCTGCCCCTCCTGTTCCCCTTTGATTGGCCCTGTATATATATATTCCATTCTTGCTATTAAAAGGTGTGAAGGTTGCCTTGACAGCAGTGAGAAATATTGATTACTATATTTACTGTGAATGTTTAGGTGGTTACTGGTTGGAACTTAATATATATATATATATATATATATATATATATATATATATATATATATATATATATATATATATATATATATAATGCAGTAAATAATTGTTTTATTTTTTATAAAAGATTTCAATCAACTGAAATGCAATGAATAAATAACCTTCTATTCTTGTCCTTTAATGAAATCTATTCAGAATCTCCAAAATTTTCAGTCTCTTATCCAAATCTTAACTCTATTTTTTAAGATATATGTAAATAATTTATAAATTATAGAAGTTATTGATACTGGTATACAGTTAGTTAATATCCCTATCTCTCCCCCTTCCTTTCTATAATACTAATTCATACACTCTTTCATTCATCTGAAATTTTATTATCAATTATAAATTTAATAAAACTTTCTTTAATATTAATAAGCCAATAAGCTAATGCACATGCGCTTTGTAGATACAACTGTATAAATGAATACGCCCACTTTTCAAACACAAGATAAAGTCTTTGGAAAAAATAGAATGAATCCATCTATCTTTTCAACCCAAATGTTTATATATGGGCAAATCTTAAGTGTTTGGAAATGAGAGTGTGAAGATATTAATTGATCACATTGAATTACTTTATTACTACATGAAGGAATGACGCTTGCAAAATTTCTAGAATTTAAGGTAAGTCATTCCTATTAAATTAAACATATTTAAACAAGACATTTAGTTTATATAGTGTGATGTTTAATAACTGTAATATTAATAAGCCAATAAGCTAATGCACATGCGCTTTGTAGATGTAACTATATAAATGAATACTCCCACTTTCACAAGATAAAGTCTTTGGGAAAAGATAGAATGAATCCATCTATCTTTTCAAGTAATTTAAAGTGATCAATTAATATCTTCATGCTCTCATTTCCAAACACTTAAGATTTGCCCATATATAAACATTTGGGTTGAAAAGATAGATGGATTCATTCTATCTTTTTCCAAAGACTTTATCTTGTGTTTGAAAAGTGGGAATATTTATTTATATAGTTACATCTATAAAGTGCATGTGCATTAGCTTATTGGCTTATTAATATTACAGTTATTAAACATTGCGCTATATAAAATAAATGTCTTGTTTAAAACTTTCTTTTTAACTTTCTCATACCTGCAACCATTTCAGTTTTTATATCATCTAGCCCTCTTGCTTTTTCTTTTTTTATTCTACCTATTGCTCTATTCATTTCTGCATCCATCATTCTACTCATATTCTTATAAATTAATCTTTTACCAATTTTCTTACATCTAAGGTTTTTATTATGCATTCATTAAGTATTTTTCAATTTCTACCATATTTTTACACCCTTTTTTCTATGCATTTAGCAATAAAAGATCAAATTCTTTCTTATTTTTCTTCATACATCTTTCAAAATTTTTGTAACCCTACCTTTATTAACTGCTTATTAAGTTTATTCCATTTCCACTTTAATTTTATGTTAGCTATTTCTTTTATTCTTAAGTAGCTATTCTATCTAATTTGTATTTTTTTTTTTCATTTGCTTCTTGACAGCCTTCTTATAATCTATATATGTCTCTTCTTTTCTTTACATTTTTTAACACTATTTACTTTCCATTTTCTCTTATTAATCCTGTTGGTTCTAAATAAATATTCATTTGCAATTTTCTTCATCATATTCAGTCACTCTTCATAACTTTTAAAATCATCATCATCATTCATAATTGTTTCAAAGATATAATCTCCTTGCATATTTTCCATTTATTCCTGTAAACATTTTTGTAAATTTCATTACTTAGTCTTTCATATACCTCTAATTCTATCAGCATGAAATTATGATACCCTTTTTTTTTCTCATCAAACACTTTTTAATTTTTCTTAATTTTTTTTTTTAATTATTTTTTGCTACCAACACATAATCAACAGTATGATTCAGGCTCTACACTGAGCAAGAACTCTGTCTAACATAGACTTCACTCATATTCTCCACATCAGCTTCAGTAATAAAACCATAATATCCACACATCTATTTTTCTTTGCCAGGTTTCAATCTAATCTGCATATATTCTTTAGCTTTTTTAAAGATATCATACATCCCTTCTAATCTCATTCTCATCACATCTATTTATCTGTTTCATTCTCAAATGTATCTATAGTGGAGCTAAGAAATCTATTGTTCGATTAAAAATTTCTTCCATTTTCTGTTTATTTGTATCTCTACATCTCTAATATTTATAAACCAAGTTTTATGTAAATATGTATTTATTTTTATAGCGCTCTGCTTTATAAATTGTAATATATTAAAGATCAGCCTTTTCAAGCTATTGTGCATGCACTTTTTACGAGGGTTAATAATAAATGAATACTTTCACTCCCAACACGAGATATAGTATTTAAGAAAAAATAAAATGAATCCACTTATTCTTTCTAACCCAAATGCTTATATATGAGCAAATCTTAAGTACTGGAAGTAAAAGCGTGAGGATAGACCACTCACTTTAAATTACTGATTACGATGTCTGAATGAATGACATCGATGAAATTATCTAGAATTTACTAAACGTCACTCTCAAGTGAAAATTAAACATATGTAAATAAGCATTTATTTTCATAGTGCTCTGCTTTATAAATTGTAATACATTAAAGATCAGCCTTTTCAAGCTATTGTGCATGCGCTTTTTATGAGTGTTAATAATAAATGAATACTTTCACTCCCAACACGAGATACAGTATTTAAGAAAGAATAAAATGAATCCACAAGTTTTATATAACATTTTGGCTCTTTTTTCTTTTTGTGAAATATTTTATCTTTACTTCTTCATCATTCTTTCTTTGGTGATATGTTTGTTAAAGAATACCCATTAAATTTCAGGACTAATTCATTAAAAAGCATTTGCAATGAATTAAAATAGAAAAAGAAATGAAGAATGAAATCTTATTTTCCCCTTGATTGTTTAACTGAAACTTAAAAAAACACTGCCTTCATAAATAGAAAAATTCTTGCAAATGATTTTTAACATGGATGAATTCCATTTCAAATACTGGAAATACAAAGACATTATTCAAAACCCTTATATATTACATATTGGAGTGCAGATATGAAAAAGCCGGCACTGTAGAAAAAATTCATATATTAAAATATAGTGTTGTAAGGTATGCCCATCCCTTGTATTATGTATGTAAATGGATTATGTCCTGTACTTGAGGGGATCAGATTGACTTATGGTCAACATGGGTAGGAAGAGAAGGTTGGCACCAGCATCAGATTTTCAATGAAATGGATGGCTGAAGAGTTGTGGGGTGGAGTGGATTGAAGCCTGTCCATTAAAGTATGAAGATTGACTATCTTAATATAAGCTGAGCATTGATTGTATATATGTGTGGAGATGATAATCTAGACCAACTGACGAGGGCTGGCTTAGCACGAAATACGTATATTGGTGATTATTTATCTTTTCAACATTGTGTGTGATCCAAGTGAGTCAGCAGTGTGAGATAGCTTGGATAGTTGAAGATCATGTGAAAGTCTGAGTTCAAACCCTATATATTAGATATTGGAGTGCAGGTATGAAAAAAGCCTGTACTGTAGAAAAAATTCATATATTAAAAGACATTATATGGATTCTCCTTTTATAAATTTGAATATAAATAGTTACAAAAATCTATTGAAAACTATCTGAATACTAAAAAAAATAAAAAGCAGTATACATGAAAATATTTTATATAGAAAAAAAAACACTATTTGATGAGTAATGTGTTAAATAATCAAAAAATAATTTTTTACTTCAACCACAATTGTAGTTGTTATATTTAACCTTATTTCAATTTTCATATAAAGCTAAAATTGTGGCTTGAAGAAAAAAATATTTATTTTTTAGTGCATTATTCAACAAATTAAATAAATGTACTTTTTTTATAAAATATTTATTGCAAGGAAATCAAATCATACATCACATGACCTGATTTAATAAGCTTGTTCTACAAATGTTATGTAATGATTGTGAATAGCTCTTAACAAGCTTTTCCGAATATCCCTATCCCCAGACTGGTTTCTAGCTGGTATTTTTAGATCTATTATCTGAATATCCTAGTGCCTCACTGATGACAGCCTGCAGCTAGATACGGTCTGGGGATAGGGATATTCAGAAAAGCTTGTTAAGAGCTATTCATACTCATTATATATATATATATATATTCAATGTGTTATTACTAATAATATTCAGCAGCAAGAATATAGATTGCTATCACTATCAATTAATCACCATCATATCAACATGAAAGTATCATTTTAAACTACACAAAAAATGTCAATCATAAACTACTCCCCTATACTATACTAAACATTTTATAAGAGCCAGATTACCATTCATGTAATTGTCAATTATTTTGACTTGATAGTACCTATAGTAAAAAGGTATAACAACCTTTAAGTGATCTGTTACTGACTATAGGTATCTCCACTAATCCCTCATAGAAAAAAATATGAAGGGAGTAATTATGCTTTCCAATTGCCAGATAGTGAAGGTTTGAGCAGTTTTCTATTCTTGTTTTAACTTCTAACTTAGAGTAACTTGGCACCCGTGGTTAGCTTGTTTCTATCTAAAAAAAACAACCCAAGCCTTTAAAAAAATCCAAGCAGCTTGGATTCAAACTTAAGACCTAGGTAGAGCAGGTGGACGTGCTCCTGTTGTACTATAAGATCCTTGGATAGCACTTGTAATAAAACATATAGTAAAAAGATACAAACTAAACTGGTTAATAAAACATATAGTAAAAAGATACAACTAAACTGGTTATTATATTTTTCAATTTTACTCAGCCTAGATTCAAACCCAGCATGGGAGGTGAATATGCTACTATTGCACCATAAGGCTCTTGGATTGCACTTATAGTAAACATAAAGTTAAAGGTTTTATAATTTACATTTTAAACCATAAATGCCAGCAGCTAAATGATTATTAGATATAAATTATATCACCGCAACTTATGCTTAAACAGACTAATTGAATATCAGCGGTTTGTAGGGCAACACTACAACTAGGTAACATATATATTTATAAATGTTTGCGCCATACAGGAATATATCTTTTAAAATCTGATGATAATGATATATTAAATTAATTAACGCAATAGCAGATAAGGGTAATAAAGGTTAACCACAATTGAAAAATAAATGTCAATAAGATTTAATACTCTTTTAGATTTATTATCCAAAAAAAATATTGATTTAACAAAATAAAAAAAATACTGGTTCTAAATTGCAAAATAACCCTAAAATAATAATAATTAAGACAGTCTTAAATAGAGCACTGAAAGGGGGGGGGGGTACTGCGATCAATTTTTAATTTTCATTAATGATCGCATTGATTCATTTATGATCTCGTTTGATATGTAATACTGCAAAAATAAAGTATTTGGGGATAATAAACGTGTGTTCTAATAATGTAATGGTGTAGCTTATTCTAATATTAAAATAAATTATAGTGAAGAAAGTGTCAAGCAATAATCAATATATACATAATGTTCTTTTACTCGAGAGTTCAAATATCTTCACGCACCGGAAGTGTTAGTATTGTAATCAGGATCTGTGGACCTCGACTTTCGGAGTCCAGAAATTCTATCGCTGCAATAAATTAAGCACGGCAATATCCAATAATGAGGAATGATTAAATTTAGTCATTTGGTCGTCATACCTGTTGCTTCGTTATCTCAAACTGCTTTGGGCAAAGAATTTCACATTCAGACGTACGCTTAAGTTTTTTACGTAGCTATTTCTTCAAGAAATGATTGCTTATTATCGCATTTTATCCATTTTTGCTTAATATTATTGTATTCTGTTTTAAATTAATTTTAATGAAAACAAAATAGTGATTTGTGGTCGAATAAATGAAAAAAATCAATCACGTAAAACTCCGCCTTCGTGATACGCGCGTCCTTAGCCACCTGCTAGAAGTCACATTGATTGGCGACAAATAAAAAAATCTCTGTCATTCTGCGTAAAGAGTTTCTTTCAATCATGGATTTCTTACAGATTTTTCTCTTACCTAAAATAGTATGTTTTCAAACGATTCTTAGTATTTGGTTTGATAAAGTTCATTTCTTTTTCACCCACTGGGCGTTCGGACGTTCTTAAAAAATGGAAATATTTATTCTTAAAAATTTACTTTGAAAGAAATTGAAAATTGTGTAACAATATGAATTACGGGAAAAAGCAGTTGCGGAAAACTACTGGTTTATTGTAAGTAGAGTTTTAATATTATAATTGTTTAAATAGCTGACCAAAATTTTCCCGTTCCATTCCCGTTTCCTGAACTTGAAATATTAAATAAGAATTAGTTTAAATAATTTACTTAAATTTCACTTATCATATTCTAAGAAATTATAATATTTATCAAGATTATTTACCTCTATTTATTGTACATGTTTCGCAACTTTTGTTTACATTTAAAACTAAAATACCCCCTCCCTCCCCACCAAGGTGAAGAATAAATCTTTTTAAAGATGTTCAATTTAGAAAATTACACTGCGATTGTTAATATAGACATTTCTTATTAGATGTTCATTTTGATAAATTCCGCGAGAAATCGAGATGGCCTTTATTCCCCAAATAGTCTTCTAATCCGGACTTGATGAAAGTGAGGATGCGGGGGGCATTGAATACATTTAATTATTTATCGTATAGTCACTTGCTCTGGAACCAGAGTGATTTTGGAATATCAAAGGACAGCAGTTCCATTCTGTTGACTAAATTGAGGTTCAAAAAAAAAAAAAACTTTTTTTACTTAGTAATCGAATATGGAATCTTTCGTCCATCAATCTCTCAAAGTTCTGCATGAATTTGGTTCAGTGATAGAATAGCATATTCTGGAGCTCAAGGTATATTATTCGCCAGCCAGTTCTTTTGCTTCCATGCTCAAACATCTTCTGTACTCCAGAACATTAAACTATTCAACTTTTTTTGTTTAATTAATGACCTAAGTCAATTACGTTATTAATCCTCTCTCCTCCATTAACAATCGGATTATAAAATCAAAAATTAAGTAGACGTAAAATATAGTATTAATATTTCTTTATCTACAGTATTTACTTATTTATCAAATAAAAAATTGCTCAGGGGGGTCAAGTAGTATTCAAGCATTAAAGTGAACAAATTGTATTTTTTTTTCTCGATCCAAAGGTGGTTCACATTTTTAACTCGTAAGTTAGCCGCATTTATTACTGATTCAACTGCTCGGCTATTTTTTTACCTTAACAGAAACAATGTTAAATATATACATGTTAGGACATTTAACCCAGAAAAGAGATATTTATGTTCATATATTTTAGCTTTTATTCATGCTAAGCATGTTTTCAATACATTAAGTATCATTATCATTTTATAATATGAAATTAATAGTATCTAATGTTATTGTAATAAATAACTTTCAAATTAGGATTTTATGCTCTGTTCTACATTTTTGATGTATATATATTTTAGGAAGACATCTTATGGCTCATGTTTTCAATATTTTTAATACATATAATTAAGATTTTTAGATTGATTAGTAAATTGATAAAATAATTAAAGATGTGGTGTTCTTTTTAAAATCATTTTATAACTCACATTTGTTCAGAATTTGAGAATTTTGACATCCTAATTAGAATAATTCATTTAATATATTTAACAATGATCTTCCAAAATTAGAATGCAAGAAATCTATCTATGCTTATATAGTATTGTATCCACTTCTCACCAAAAAAATCTTTTCTTAAAATAAAAAAATCTTTTAATAAGGATATGAATGACTGGAATCCTATTCTTAATGCAATGAAGGTTGTATGTTCAAATTTTCATCTAAACAACAATAAACATCTTGTAATCTGAATGTTATTTTTTGCAATAACAAACTGAAACACAGTTTTGCTCTATGTTGTTTAAGAAAACCTTGGATTATAACCTAACACATTTTAAAAACAAATAAGTAAATCTTCCTTTCTTTAATCACTTTTACAATGCTATATTTTATTTTTTACTTGATCAATCTTACAGTTTAACTGACCAACAGTCTTAGCTATGAATATATAAACATAGATTATGTAAACAATAATATATATATATATAAAGAATTCAATATGTAATTGGTTATAATGTTTATATATATATTCATGTATATGAATATGTAAACATAGATTATGTAAACAAATTACCTGAAATTCACAACTCAAACAAACTAGCCAAGAAAATAAACTCTAAAACACTACCAAGGGTTTCACTGCTACAAGCAGACTTCTCAAGTATAAGAAACTATAAAATAGCATATTAAACTTAACATTACCCACAATTCCACTTACCTCCCATACAGCTTTAATAAACTTTTAAATAAGTTAATTGCTTCAGAGTCATAAATTTTTAATAATAAAGATTCTTTAATTTTTCTTTTTATTTCATTTCTCTCAAGACAATCTTAGCTTCTTCAAAGTTAATAGTGTGGCCTGTATGATATTTATTTTTAACCCTATTTTTATGCACCTTTATTCTTCCATTTAAGTTCAAAATAAATAAACATTAAAAGCATAAAGTTAAACTAGTCAATAAATAATCAAAATTACTCCAAATTCACACTCAACCAGACTAGTCAAGAAAATAAACTCTAAAACACTATCAATGGTCTTGTTGCTACAAGCAGACTTCTCATGTTATTTTCTGTTTCTTTACACTTGAGAAGTCTGCTTCTAGCAGTGAAACCATTGGTACTGTAATTGGGGTTTATTTTCTTGGCTAGTCTGATTGAGTTGTGAATTTGGAGTAAATTTTGATATATATATATAATTGTTTATAATGTTAATATATTCACATTGATGAATTATACATTAAATCCTTTACATATATATTGTTTAGATAATTTATGTTTATATGTTCATGTACACTTATATATTGTAGCTTTAAAAAAGATTGCTGGTCAATCAAACTGTAAGATTGACAAAGTATAAAATAAAATATAGCATTATAAAAGTGAATTAAGGGAGGAATCTTTATGGACAATTGGCTAGCACTAGCAAGGGTGTGTGATACATGCATTCTATAGGCTACTTTACAAATAAACTTTTCAGTATTAGCATATTGTGCTGGTGAATACTGTGATCTTATTTAGAAAAAAAAGTTCCCACATAAAACTTCCGGAATGGAGCCACACTATATTTAACTACATGACCTCACTTATATGATATCCAAAGAAAAATATAAACAAACAAAAATGTAAATAAACAAACAACCCATTACAATTTGCAAATTTTGATATTTGGCAGCCATTTTTCCTTCTCTGAGAAGTATATGAGATTACATATACTAATAAATTTTCTTCAGTTTATGTTAAAAGCACATACATTTTATTCTTTCTTTATTACCCTTTCTGAATTCAATGTATTGTATTTAAAATAAAATATTTTCTGTGCATAATGCTAAAAGTTTTACAAAATTTTAGAACATTGTAAAAATTATTACTGTTTAAAAATGTCAAAATAATTAAAGAGGTTCTAATTTCTTGTTAACAAAATCAGTATTATGTTTCTATAAGAGAAAAAAGTTATTAAAAAAAATTGCCTATAGTGAGATTGTAAAAGACCTAGAAAGAGACCATATGTGATATGGATAGATGAAATAAGAAAGTGTGCAGGGGTAATGTGGAGAAGAGAAGCTAAAAGATCAGAGAAGATGGATTGGACTTGGAGAGACCATCCTACAGTGGATTGATAATGGTTGATGATGATGGTGATAGTGTATTTAATAACTGTGGAAATCAAAACATTTTGCAATTTACTTTATTTTAAAAATAAAAATATGTTTTTTCTTTCTTATTACTTCCATAAATGCGTGAGTCAAAATAGGCACAGTAAAGTATATATGTGACCTTTCAATTTACTCTTAATAACTATATTATTATTATTATTAAAATTTTGTTTACATTGTAATCTTAATTTATATTATTATATATATAAAAAATGTGCATGTTGAAGTTTAATAAACAGTAGGTATTCTTTTCTAATTACTGTTTATCAATGAAGCATGAGGTATTGTAAGTTTTATACATGGAATGCAAAGGTGGGAGGGGTTGGAACAAAATATAGCCAGTTTACAATTTCATTGTACTTGTTTAAATATTACTATGAAAAGTATTATTATTCACACTCAAGTCTATACCTTTGTAATGGTTTCCAGTTCTTTCACATATTTTACTAGCAGTCATCAGAGGAGAAATTGCTTCACAAAAAGTGTATGAAATAGCAATTAAGTAGATCACACTTGCTAATAATTCAAGCTATAGTTTCATCTATGACTTTTCCCAAATCAAAATATTTTTTGGGATACTCACCCAAAAGTTTACAATTGAAGAATTATAGTATAAAAAATTGTAATTCATATGAGGTTACAAACAAGTTTTTTTTTTTTCAAATGCAACAGCACGATAAGAATGGCTCAATATTCCTAGCCACAACTGCAATATCATGTTATTCAGCTTTATAAATGGAATTTAAAAGTGTCCAATTTACATATGTGTGAGGAAACTATAATCTGCATAATTAATAACTTGAATTCATGGTTAGAGTGGCAGAACCAATTCACTTAATAAAGCCAGTAGTGAATCTATCTCCTGGTAAAAATCTGTGGCTTCTTTATGATATTTGCCTGAAGGTTAGTGATGATGATATATTACATATTATAATATGTTCGACTATTTTTATCATCTATCATTAAATGTTGAATAATTTTAAACTTTAAACTCTTCTAATACAAACAACTTGTTAGTAATAACACACAATTAGACAACACAGGTTGTTAGTAATTACACAAAGTTTAGAGTAGTATTATTCTCCATTCTTCTTCAGGTGTTGCTGGCCTGACCAATAATAATATTAGCATAGGAGTTGAACTTGCACCTTTAGAATCTCAAATATCAAATTTTAAGGCAATGTTCTAACCAATTGAGCTATTCTGTTAAAAGCAACAGATAGTAGAAATTTCATATATTTATATATGAGGTTTGGTTCAAATCCTTCTGAATTCTTCAATTTTTTTTTCTTTATGGTATTTTGTAATAGTTAATTTTTTTTCTAAAAAAAAATCCGAAATAAATAAACAGTATATCAATTTTGAAGTTATATTATAAACTTTAATGAGCCTTTACACACGCACACACACACACACACACTTTTAAGGAAAAGTGTTTTACCCTCATATAGGTAATATCTTGATCGTGAAAAGCATCACATTCAACATTTATGTGAAATTGCTGTTTTACATTTTCAAATAAAGGAAATAAATCTGTTTAATATAAATAGTATTCAGACTTATTCTGGATTATGATTAAAGATATTTGAGAATTTGTCACAACTAATGAAGGATGTTTCTCTGAAAACTGTTCTGTGAGAGTTTATAATTCAAAATTTGTGTTACATACATAAGCACTCATTAAAATTCTTCCTAGAATTAAAATCTAATATAAATAGATGGAAAAATGAATACATCTTGCTATCTAAGACATCATATAGATTAGATTTCAAATCAGCAGAGATTCTCGAAGTTTCATTTGAATTGGTTTATAGTCATTTATTTGATTCTTGGTGTTTTATTTGTAAATGTGTAAAAATTAGTAAAAATTAACTCTATCTTATATGTTTAAATATAAACTGATTCCAATGAAGCCATAAGAACATCTTGAAATTTATTTTAGATGGCAAGACAAAGATAGATTATTATTTTTATCCATATATAGTAGATATTGATGCTAGAAGGTATTCCACTCATTAATTGATTCATTTAGAATTTTATCTCTCCACATGTTATATATATATAACTTGATTTTGCATAAAACTTGATGGGTCACACAAGTAAATCACATTATAATAGCCCAATCTCTCACTAGGGATATTCAATTTGTTATCTAGGCAATTTATGTGAATAAAAAGGTGGTATTCATCTTTCACTCTGGTCTAAAATATTAATGTAAACAAGAGAGTTGACATTTTGACAGTAATAGATTGAGATTTTTAAAGTTTAAAGAAACCTCATTAAACAGAAAAACTTTACTTGTTTTATTAATTTGCTTTCAATCCAGGTTATATTTGTCTGTTTAATGAGATTTATTTAAACTTCTCTGAATTAAAAATATAAATCAATTACCATACTGAAGATTCCTGATATTGATAAGCATAGGCTATTATCATTTGCTATTAACTGAAAGGAAATGTTTTGATTCCTCTTGGAGTCCTTAAAGGAACCGAGCAGGGCAAATTCCTAATGTCCACTCCATACGTTCTTGTCGCTGCAGCTATTATTACTGTGTTTATTCATATAGTATACAAACATGGATGGGCTGCTCACCAACATGCATTAGCCAGTGTGGTGAGTTTATTGGCTTTTTACCTCTGAGTTTAAGATCAAGAAACACCATGGTCTTTCTTCTCAATGCCTGATAAGGCAGAATGAATGTTTGTGTAAATGATAAATATTTTTCCAATACATATATACAATTATGACAGACAAAAATAAAGCATGGCCCTTATTCCCAGGAGGCTGTAAAGTCACCAACCAAAACAGCGGTTGGTGACTGAAGGTGGAGGGTGCTAAGAATCCCCTGATTGCGGACCCAGGCTGCCATTTGATAACAACTTTTTATTTAGGTACTTACAACTGCAGATCACTTTCAAGTGAAGGAAGATTGCAAGAATTAGAAGAATAACTCTCTTATATTAAATGGGATATTATTGGACTTTGTGAAGGTGAAGAGACAATTGATTTAAAAAGTGGACATATATTCTATTATAAAGGCACAAATATTAAAAATACAAGTGGAGTAGGATTCATTATAAATAAAAGGTGGAAGAACAATATTGTGGAGATTGATGGTGTATCAGACAGAGTGGCAAGATTAGTTATACAACTTAATAGCAGATACCAAATGCAGATAATTCAGGTTTATGCCCCAACAAGTTCTCATAGTGATGAAGTAGTAGAAGATATTTATATGGGTGTACAAAAGGCTTT
This sequence comes from Epiperipatus broadwayi, assembly GCA_028023455.1. Classification (NCBI taxonomy): domain Eukaryota; kingdom Metazoa; phylum Onychophora; class Udeonychophora; order Euonychophora; family Peripatidae; genus Epiperipatus; species Epiperipatus broadwayi. The sequence goes on from JAQFVV010000037.1 coordinate 3,243,072, forward strand.
TGATCAGAGTAAACAACTTTTTAAAATTGTTATGGGAGACTTTAATGCTAGAACTGACAAACAAATGAAAGATGAAAGTGCTGTAGGTAATTTTGGTTATGGTAATAGAAATGAGAGAGGACATAGACTTGTGGAGTTTTCAGAAAAAAAAAACCTTTATATTATGAATTCTTTTTTTGAGAAAAATCTTAAAAGAAAATGGACATGGAAGCATCCAAATGAAGGTACAGCAGAATTGGATTATATTTTGACTAACAGGAAATACATATTTCAAGATTGTAATGTTCTTAATAGATTTAACACAGGAAGTGATCATCGATTAGTAAGATGCAAGATACGTGTTAATGTAAAACTAGAAAGACAAAAATTGTTAAGAAAAACAATATTTACAGTTGATATTCATAATCTTCAGAAACATTCTAATGAATTTAAATTAGAACTTAAAAATCGGTTTCAAGCATTAGTAGATTTTGAACATGATTCAGATTTGAATGAAATTAATATGAAAATAACTGATACACTTTTAAAAACTACAACAAAAATAGCTGGTAGAAAAAAGCAGCAATTGATCAATAAAATTTCTACTGAGACTAGAGAATTTATGGAAAAAAGAAGAAATATGAAGATATACAAAAATGATGCATTAAAAAGAATTGAATATCTCAAATTTTGTAAAATGGTGCGGAAAAGAGTTGAAAATGATATAAGAAAGTATAACTGTGAACTAGCAAGAAAAGCTGTAGAAGAAAATAAAAGTCTAAAGAGTGTAAAACAACATTTTGGTATTGGTAGGAAATTTATATCTGCAATAAGAAAAAAAGATGGCATTATTACTAAAAAGAGAGATGACATCATGAAATGTGTAGAAGACTTCTATCAAGAATTATATAGTAATAAAGAACAAATACCTCCTATACCTATTATATCTTCTGAATTGCCCAGAATTTTAAATGAAGAAGTGAGACATGCAATTAAATGTATGAAGAAAAGAAAGGCTCCAGGTAATGATGGAATTATAATTGATATATTAAAAGAAGCAGGTGAAGAAATAGAAATTTTTTTAGCAAAGTTATATACCAAATGTCTAAATGATAAAGATGTACCAGATGATTGGAAGAATGCAGTAATAATATTAATATTTAAAAAAGGTGATAAAGAAGATATTAGAAATTACAGACCTATCAGCCTTTTATCAGTTTTATATAAAATTTTTACCAAGATAATTACTACTCGTCTACAGGGAACATTGGATTTCCACCAACCAAGAGAACAAGCTGGATTTAAAAGTGGTTTTAGTACAGTAGATCATATCCAGGTATTGAGAGAAGTTATAGAAAGGACAAATGAATATGAGTTGCCATTATGCTTAGGATTTGTAGATTATGAAAAGGCATTTGATTCTATAAACATTTCTTCAGTGATTAAAGCATTAGATCATCAAGGTATAGATCCAGGATATTGTCATATTTTAAAGAATATTTATAAAAATGCAACAGCAACAATTAGATTACGTAATGATACTGGGAAAGTCAACATTGAGAAAGATGTAAGACAAGGTGACCCCATATCTCCAAAACTTTTTACAGCAATGCTGCAAGAAGTATTTTGTGGATTAAAATGGGAAACTAAAGGAGTGAAAGTAAATGGAGATTATTTAAGTCATTTAGATTTCGCAGATGATGTAGTTGTTTTTGCAAATAATGCTTCAGAGCTGCAGGAAATGTTGCAGAAGTTATCAGATGAAAATAGGAAAGTAGGACGAAAGATACATGTTAAAAAGACTAAAGTAATGTTTAATCAATTTGCTCAAAATATGAAAATAAAGATTGATTATGATGAATTAGAAGAAGTTAACAGTTACAAATACCTTGGTCAGATTATTAATATAGATGGAAACAATGGAGGAAATTAATAATAGAATTAATCTTGGTTGGAGTGCTTTTGGTAGAAATAACTTGCCACTAAAAGGAAATATGCCTATATCTTTGAAAAGGAAGTTTTTTAACAAATGTGTTTTACCAGTTCTTACTTATGGATCTGAGACTTGGACACTCAATAGAAGAGCAATACAGAGACTTCAGACCACTCAAAGAAATATGGAGAGATGTATGTTGGGAGTAACAAGAAGAGATCAAAAATGCAATGTATGGGTAAGAGAACAAACAGGTGTTACTGACCTCATTGAAAAAATTAAAAGATTGGAGTTGGGCTGGACATATTTCTAGAAGAGATGATAATAAATGGACAATTGAAATTTTAAACAGAATTCCAAAAGATTGTAAAAGACCCAGAAAGAGACCACATGTGAGATGGATGGATAAAATAAGAAAGTGTGCAGGAGAAGCTAAAGATTGGAGAAGATGGATTAAACTTGGAGAGATCTTCATCCTGCAGTGAATTGATAATGGTTGATAATGATGATGATATATAGTACCATTTACACATATATGGTAAAAAATCATCAATGAACATAATTTAGTTTTTTTTCAGTTAGTATTATTTTATTTTTTTTAGATAATGTACAATGAAAATAACTTTTGTTTCACAATTAAAAGTAAAAGTTAAAATTGGCTTCCCAACACGGGACCTCGATAAAAATAAACCATGATCTGAGATATAGTGGCATAAAGTTTGGAATTTGATGTCCATAGCTGGAAAATAAATACGACAGTTAGTTATTGCATGACATTCAAAGGTTTTACGAGAGTTTAACATGTAAAAAAATAAAAAGTTATTGCATGCGATTCACAAGTTTTTTTCCTCATAAGAGTAGAGTGGGGGTGTAAAATTTTAAGTAAGATGCTACATTAAAACAAAATAATAGCACATTAATTAGATGATAAGAAAAGATATAAAGCAGTTGTTTTCTATTCCCTAGTGTCAGCTGCATGATGGTGCTATTTCTAGATCAATTCATAAAAATATATTGTTTCAATGGCCATAGTTGGTTGTGTTAATAACTTTACCATAATGCTACATGTCTATTTTCTCTATAATTTGGTGTGAGAGTATGTGGAATTTATACTGTCATTATTTAAAATTTCATTATAAAGGTATTTTTTTTCAAGTGCTCTAACCTACTGTTACATTGTAACCTTATTAACAATGACCTGAAGGTTTCATTATGAATGGGTAACCCTCAAAAATTGCTTTTAAGGGTGCAGAACAAAAGTATTTGGAGGATTACACGAAAAGTAATGTTTTTGCGAGAATTTGTCTGTGATAAGTTACTTTTGATATATATATGCACAAACAAAAACAACCCAGTATCTGATTATTAGTAATTACTTGTCCAAAAAAGAAAATTAGTTGGGTATTATTTTTTTTACATTTATTATTTAAAAATAAGATTAGTTTTTATATCTACACACTAACAAAAACAAATCAGTTTCTGATTAATTACTGTCCCAAAAAAAAAAAAAGAAAGCAAATTAGTCGGGGTTTGATAATTGTCTTTCAATGATGGTCCTTTTTAGATATACACACTAACAAAAAGAACCCACTTTCTGATTAATTACTGTCCCCCCCAAAAAAAGAAAATTAGTTGGGTATCATTTTAAAGTTGTAGTGTGAATTTTTTAAATGTAGTGGGTAAATTGCATAATGTAGAATTGCATCTTATTTTCAATTGAAAAAAAGATTGTAACTTTATATATATACACACACAAAGAAAATAAAACCTACTTTCTGATTAATTACTGTCAATACCCTCAAAAAAGTTATTCGCAGGTATCATTTTTACATTTAGTATTTCAATAATATTACAGCTTTTGATAAAATCTACACACTAATAAAAACAATCCACTTTCTGATTCATTACTGTCCAAAAAAAAACCAAAAACAACATAGTCGGATATCATTTTGAAATGTAATATTTAAAGAACGGTACTTTTTATACAAAAAGAACCCACTTTCTGATTAATTACTGTCCAAAAACAAAAAAAAAAAAAGGCAAATTAGTTGGGTATCATTTGTAAATTTAGTGTGAATGAAGCAATTTTGTGTAAATTGAAAAAAAAAGTATAATTGCATCTTATTTTCAATTAAAAAAATCCTATAACTTTTGACAGATACACAAACAAAAACAACCCATTTTATGATTAATTACTGTCCAAAAAACGCCAATTATTCAGGTATCATTTTAAAATTTAATGTGAATTTCTAAATTTTGTTTTTTCTTTAAAATAGTAATATTATTTACTATTAGTTCCTTTAATTTCCTATTACAAAAACTAAAAAAGCTGATATTTATATAGATAAAATCACAGGCCCGGCCCAGAATCGTAATATGTATGTGTTTTTGATTAGCATTAACACCATCATATGGTTGGCATGAGGGAATAGAAAACAAATGTAAAATCTATCAAAATCTAGTAATGAAGGTAAAAACAGATATAGATGGAGTATTATAAGGTGGCAAAAGAGAGGGAGGTGTTGGCATATGAAGTTATTATTTGTTGGCAGTTAAAGAAATCAGCGTGTTAAGATTTTTTTTTATTGACACAAAAATAAGTTAAATAGGGAAATACATAAAATTAAGGAATGACAAAAATATGCAAATTAAGCATGGCTGAAATGATTTATATAAAAAAAGACTTTATAACTAAAAACTAACAAGAAATGTAGAAGATTAGAATAATAAAACAAAAGATAACAAAATGTGCAGGATATCTCAAAAATGATTGTGGGTATAAAAGAAGCAGATAAGTTTGGAATTGGTCTTTCACCCATGTGTGTTTTGAGCAGCTTATTATGGGCAGCATTTTTGAAGTAAAAATAAAATGCTATCACTTATTACTATACTAAAGCTATTCTCCATGTGTGAGTGGAACCAGATCGTTTGTCCGCACCTTTTGTCAGAAAAGTCACCAAAAGATTCATCTAGCCTTACCTAATTACAGATCAGAAATATGGAAAGTAATACCAGAATGAAACCATCGACCAACAGTGTGGACTACTTGTCAAAAGGAATAGGATTATTAGGATAAGCGATCATTATGTAATCACTAGAAGCTTACCAATAAGTTAATGGCCATAGCTCCTATCTATAGAAAAAGATTTGCCAACTGAATTTTAAATAATAAACTGCTACTGTAGACAAAAAGAAAAGAGAATTTCTTATTTAAGACTTCAAAGTGAGATATTTGAATTATATGTTTAAGATAATTATCTGAGTATGCGTGTATATGTTTCTTTTCATTATTATTTTATTATTACTATAAGTGTTTAAATGTTTAATGTGTCATAATAAAACCTTTACTACTAATGTAAAACTTTCATGGTATGTGCTTAATTTTTAGGCAGTTACTTTATTAATTTTGAGTGTTAGATTTTATTTAATTTTAGAGAAGTGCATAAATTATCTTGCCAATATGGTTTATTAATTGAGCCCCAGGAGAAATAGTTTCTTCAAATAAAATAATTAATTGGTGGGAAATTATAATTCAGATCTTTTTAAGTATTTGCTTTGTAAGTTACAATGTGCTTCATGCAGAATCAATGTGATGTGATGTACTGTAGCTAATCCTTAAACGAAGTCAATAATCTCTCAGCAATTATACCAAGAAAAACTTGTTAGCTACTTAATTTTACATTCCCCAGTCTAATTTTTCCCATATTCTGCTTCATCCCATTTTCACAACATAATCTTTGTCAACTCTACAGCCTTTATATCTAAATCCCCCTTATCTTTTTCCAAACCCAGCATAAAAACAATAATCTATTTTCTGTATAATCACTTTTTTCATATTTATTTTCCCATAACTTCATTATATGTGCCCTATCTGTTTTCAAGCATTTACATTCAATTAACAAATGCCTATCAACTCTGGCGCCCTCTATATAAATTAAAAACTGATTCTGCCAGCAATTCAAATCATAAATAATATTAGGTTGAGTTAATGAGGAAATATATCTATTATTTTAGATATATGAACAAAATATTTTTCTTTTTCATAGCTTGATTAACTTATGCATTCTAGTGCATAATAAATGGCCTAACAAAACATGAAAAATGCCAATTGTAATGTTTTTTACATTTTTTAGACCTTCTATTATGCACTAGAATGTGTAAGATAATCAAGCTATGAAAAAAAAAATTCATTCATATTTCTAAAAACAGGTATATTTTCTGATTAACTTCACCTAATATTATTTACGATTTGAATTGCTGGTGGAATCAGTTTTTAATTTATATAGAGGGTGCCAGAATCAATAGACACTGATTCTGTGTGAAGCACATTGTAACTTACAAAGCAAATACTTAAAAAGATCAGGATTATGATTTCCCATCAATTATTTTATTTTAAGAAACTATGTCTCCTAAAGCTTAATTAATAAAGCATATTGGCAAAGTAATTTATACACTTTTCTAAAACTAAATAACAAAATCTAACACTCAAAATTAATAAAATAACTAATTAAAAATTAAGCACATACCATGAAAGTTTTATATTAGTAGTAAAGGTTTTATTATGACACATTAAACATTTAAACACTTATAGTAATAATAAAATAATATTTGAAAGAAACACATAAACGTACTCGGATAATTATCTTAACCATAGAATTCAAATATCTCACTTTGAAGTCTTAAATAACAAATGTCTCTCTTTTCTTTTTGTTCACAGTAACAGTTTATTATTTAAAATTTAGTTTGCAAATCTCTTTCTATAGATATTATGGCCATTAACTTACTGGTAAGCTTCTAGGGATTACATAATGATCGCTTATCCTAGTAGTCCTGTTCCTTTTGATGAGTAATCTGCACTGTTGGTCTATGGTTTCATTCTGGTATTACTTTCATATCTCTGATTTGTATTTAGATAAGGCTAGATAAAGCTTTTGTTGACTTGTCTGAGAGAAAGTGCTGGTGAATGATCTGGTTTCACTCACACATGGAGAATAGCTTTAGTTTAGTAATAAGTGATAGCATTTTATTTTTACTTCAAGAATGCTGCCCAAAACACAAACGGGTGAAAGACTAATTCCAAAATTGTCTGTTTCTTTTATACCCATGATCATTTTTGAGATGTCCTGTGCATTTTCTTATCTTTTGTTTTATTATTCTAATCTTCTACAATTTTTGTTGGTTTTTAGTTACAAAGTCTTTTTTATAAATCATTTCAGCCATGTTTATACCAAATATTTTTGCTGTTCCTTAATTTCATATATTTCCCTATTTAAGTTATTTTCATGCCAATAAAAAAAAAATTAACTCAACAATTTATTTAACTGCCAACAAATAATAATTTCATATGCCAATACCCCCCCTCCTTTATCAACTTATAATATTTCATCTATATCTGCCTTTACCTTCATTACTAGATTTCAATCAATTTTAGTTATATCTTCTTATAAGCCAATAAATATCACATGATCACCATATTAATACAATACGTATAGTAAGTTTTACCTGTTTTAATCTTATTATCTAATTAATACACTTATTTTGTTTTACTATAGCATCTTACTTAAAAGTTTACATCCCACTACTCTAACGAGGAAAAAAAAATTTTAAATCGCATGCAATAACTTTTTTTTATATGTTAAACTTTCATAAAACTTTTGAATCTTACTCAATAAATTTTTTTTTTTTTACATGTTAGACTCTCATAAAGCCTTTGAATGTCACACAATAAGTATTGTCATATTTATTTTCCAGCTATGGACATCAAATTCTATGTTTTATGCTGCTATTATCATCCATTGTAATTTATCTTATGTCGCTGTTTATTTTTATCGAAGTCCCATGTTGGGAAGCCAATTTTAGCTTTTACTTTTAATTGTGAAACAAAAAGAACTTTCAGTGTATGTTGTCTAAAAATAAAATAAATACTAACTTAAAAAAAACTAAATTATGTTCATTGATGATTTTTTAAATTTTATGATGATTTTTTAAATTTTACTTCTTTTAACTCATATGAATTAATAACTGAATTCAAAGCGGATATAAAGGAAATAAGAGACTTCAATGAAGAAATGAACAAAGTAATGGCAGAGGTGGTTAGAGAAGTGAAAGAAGAGATAAGGGTAGAGATTTAAAAAATGAAAGAAGAGTTAATAAAGGTAGTAGATGAGAAAATAGCAAAAGGGATGCAGTACACAAATTGATAGGATTAGAATCTGGTAAACAAGGAAGTCAGGAGATAAAACTTCTAGAAACTAATGTGTGAGTGTGATAAGTCCCTTTTTGAAATTAAAATTTTTCTATGGGCGGGATGGTGAATTGCCAATGGAACATCTAAATAGGCTTGAGAGGTACTTTGCGATAAACCTGGTGTCAGATATTAAATCATTTACAAGGGATGACACAAGCTTTGTGTGAGTCTTTGTTTAAGAAAGCAGATAACTTCACTCAGTATGGGTCAAAGTAAACCCCGTGAGTCAACTGAAACATTTTCAAAAAATTCCAAAACTTGTATGATGGGCCTTACCAGATCACCCAAAAGGATGGCCATAATGCCTTCACTTTAGAAAATAGTGAAGGAAAAAGGGGTACCTATAATTCTAGGTCTCTGAAACTGTATAAGACCAGAACATGGTTTAGAAGGTCTCTATAAAGATTGATGTATGGAGAATAAAATAAGTTCAAACCTCTATTATTTTTGTACCATTTACATATATATGGTACAAGTATATTGGGATTGAATAAGAGTTAAAAGAAGTAAAATTTAAAAAATCATTAATTTAATTGTTTTTTTTAGTTAGAATTATTTTTTTTTTAGATTACATACAATGAAAGTTTTTTTTTTCACAATTGAAAGTAAAATTTAAAATTGGCTTTCCAACATGGGATGTCGATAAAAATAAATTGCAACCTGAAATAAATTACAATGGAATATAAAAAAACCTGACAATTGCAGCATAAAATGTGGAATTTGATGTCCATAGCTGGGAAATAAATACAGCAGTAGTTATTGCATGACCTTCAAAGGGTTTTATGTAAAAAAAATAAAAAGTTATTGCGTAAGATTCAAGTTTTTTTTCCCTCATAAAAGTAGAATGGGGGTGTAAAATTTTAATTTAAGATGCTATATTAAAACAAAATAATAGTATATTAATCGGATAATAAGAAAAGATATAAGTAAAATCAATCAAAATCTAGTAATGAAGGTAACGACAGATATGGACGGAGTATTATAAAATGATAAAAGAGAGGGAGGGTATTGACATATGAAGTTGTTATTTGTTGGCAATTAAAGAAATTGTTGTGTTAATATTTTTTTTATTGGGACAAAAATAAGTTAAATAGGGAAATATATGAAATTAAGGAACAGCAAAAATATGCAGATTAAGCATGGCTGAAATGATTCATATAAAAAAGACTGTAACTAAAAACTAACAAGAAATGTAGAAGATTAGAATAATAAAACAAAAGATAACAAATTGTGCAGGACATTTCAAAAATGATCATGGGTATAAAAGAAGCAGACACGTTCGAAATTGGTCTTTCACCCGTGTGTTTTGGCAGCATTTTTGAAGAAAAAATAAAATGTTATCACTTATTACTAAACTAAAGCTATTCTCCATGTGTGAGTAGAAGCAGATTGTTCACTAGCACCTTCTCTCAAAAAAGTCATCAAAAGCTTTCTCTAGCCTTACCTAAATACAGATCAGAGATATGGAAGTAATACCAGAATGAAACCATAGACCAACACTGTGGACTACTCATCAAAAGGAACAGGATTACTAAGATAAGTGATCATTACGTTATCATTAGAAGCTTACCGGTAAGTTAATGGCCATAACTCCTATCCATAGAAAAAGATATGCGAACTGAATTTTAAATAATAAACTATTATTGTAGATAAAAAGATAATTATCTGAGTACGCTTTCTTTCCAGTATTATTTTATTAAGTTGTTAAATGTTTAATGTGTTGCAATAAAACCTCTACTACCAATATAAAACTTTCATGGTATGTACTTAATTTTTAGTTAGTCACTTGATTAATTTTGAGGGTTAGATTTTATTTAGTTTTAGAAAAGTGTATAAATTACCTTGCCAATATGCTTTATTAATTAAGCCCCAGGGGAAATAGTTTTTTAAAATAAAATAATTAAATGATGGGAAATCATATTCCTGATCTTTTTAAGTATTTGCTTTGTAAGTTACAATGTGCTTTGCATGGCAATCAAAATATATGTGTATGCATATATGTACAATAAAAGGTTTTTGTTAAAAAGTGTTCAAAGGAGAGTGGATATGTTGCATTTATATAATATATTACAGCAAAATAAAGGAAATGATAAATTTGGTAATACTTTAAAAATGATTAATGTGCAACAATCTAGAAATGTTGCTTTTACTTAACATTGCTAAGCTCAATTTAATAACCGAACTTGAATAGTCAAATTTGTGATAAATTTAATATAACCATATTTTAATAAATTAATATTCAACACAGAGCAGAATTATATAAATTTCATTTGTTTTTCATAAATAACCTTACATTTAACTATCTAAATATGTAGTGTAATAGTCTATTGAAACTGTTAATATGTAGTGACAAATCTTAGCATGATACATATTTCAATCTCTGTTCCATCAGTGGATAATCTTTCTTTCATCTATGCTAACTAATATAAGATTTAGAATGTAATAGATGCCAGATGGTAGTGTTAATAAATCTCTATCCAGAGCTCCACTATCCAATATCCCCGGACTAGCTTGTAGCTTATGGCTTTCATCAATGAGGAGTTGTTGAATCTTGTTGATAGTGCATAAAATCCCATATAATGCCTACTCATCCAATATCCCCAGACCAGTTTCACACTTATGGCCTTCATCAGTGAGGAGCCTTGGATCTGAAAGCACTGCATCTAGATCTTAGGATCAAATACAACTCTCCAGCAAACTTCTTTTATCTCCATTTAACTACAAAACTATGAGTCTTAAACTGAAAACACCTTAATGTTTTCAATCAAAGCCCATTAGCTTATATAGTCATATGGGTCTGAACCCAGTTCAGTACCCATACATTTTGGTGTCTTTGGTTTTTTAATAACCATAGCCACCACTATCCTATTAGGCAGGATTGGTTTTAAGACAATAAACATCACATGACCACCTCCTATGCTTGTGTATAACAGTTGTTAAAACAGGCAAAACTCACTATATATATTGCCACACACAGCAAGCTAGAGTAATCAATGGATGCCAGAAGGCTTGTGCATAAAATCCCCATCTAGTGCCTACTCATCCAATATCCCCACTGATGAAGGCCATAAGCGTGAAACTAATCTGGGGATATTAGATGAGTAGGCACTATATGGGGATTTTATGCACAAGCCTTCTGGCATTCACTGATTACTCTAGCTTACTGTGTGCGGCAATATATATAGTGAGTTTTGCCTGTTTTAACAATAGTTATACACAAGCATAAGAGGATGTGATCATGTGATGTTTATCTGACATATTAATTGTTAAAGCTTATATCAAGTGGCGTAACTGAGTTGAAAGAAACAGAGTATGCTGCTGAAACAGCAATGAGTAAGCAAGTAATATGATATAGTCCTCTGCTCATTGTCAAGTGCTCTAGAAATTATCAGTTTGTGTAAATATACAGGAATATACACGCGTGCACACACACTGCAAAAGATATAAACTTTAATAAGTATTAAAATCATAACTATAAAGCAAAGAAGTAAACAAAAATAAATACAAGAAAAAAATTAACAAAATTAAATATATACTGAGATAAGTAATATTAAATATTGGAATTACCGGTTTATAAATAAACATAAAATATGATTCTAACATTTGCCAATACTAATGAAAAACAACAGCACTTTACTATTATTGATGATGATTAGGTGTTTTCATCAAGGTACAGTTGAAAAGTAACAGATTCTGGAACACAAGGGACACGGATTGTGGTCTGCACTTCTGCGCTCAAATCTTTTATGAGCCCCCCCCCCTCTATCGAGCAAGAAACTATTCATTATTATTTATTTACTTTTTAAGATTATAAAATCTGTTTTCCAATAGATGGTTTATCACAATAATACATATATAACTCCATCATCAGATTTTCAATTGGATGGACGGTTGAAGAGTTGGAGTGTGGAGTAGATTGAAACCTGTCCATTAAAGTATGAGGATTGGCTATATCAATGTATATATCTGAGCACTTATAGCATATATGTGTAGAGATGGTAATCTGGACCAACTGATGATTGCTGGTTTAGCATGAAATACGTATATTGGTGATTATTTACCTTTTCAACATATGTATTCAAGTGTATCAGTATTATGAGATAGGGAGAGTGGTGGGTCGTATAAAAGTCTGTGCTTATATACCATATATATATATTACATATATAGACACAGGTATATAATAAGCCTGTGTGTTTGAGTTATATATAATATTTAGAGGTGGCTAGCGTCTAAAGATTGCCAAATTGTAGAATTAAATGTCAGGGTAGATATTTGACAAAAGTAATTAAAAAATAAATAAATACAAAAATGAATATTGTATGCAGTGATTTGATAGGTAGAATATAACAGTAAAGTTATACGATTATAAATCAATATACATGATTTTTATACTTAAAATAGCGAAAAGATATACTGAATATAAATCTTATCTGATGAACAGGAAATACAGTGACAATCTCATCATCTTTTATATCCCACGTGCCAAATCACACTTTATTCAAGTTCCTACAGTCTGGTTTAAGGCTGTTGTTTGAATTTGAATGAAAATAATTTATTAATCCGGTAATAGGGAAAGGATTTATGCTTATGTCATTTATAAAATTAATACTTAAATAATAATAAACAGAACAAATACATAATGTGGAAATATTATTTTATTTAGGTCGAAACTAATCCATTGAAACTTTCATTATTATCCGATTACTTTTGCCATTATTCGATTAATCTTCGTACTAGATTAAATTCTATTACTACTAATCAAGTTTTTTCTTTCTTTTTTTTTTTTTTATTAAAAAACAACAATCCGTTTATTTTAATGTTTAAATTATTAATTTGCTTATAATTTTATATCTAAACAACAATGTCATTTTTGTGAATAATTCGTAAAGATTATTTTTTTCCAACATACCATTAAATTAATTTATATATGCACACAGATAAACAGCAAAGCAAGCTGTATAACTCTACTTGCTTACACTTAAATTGATATAAGTGGCGCTAGAATAGAGTGATGTCCCAGCCCTCCACTGAGGCCATAAGCTCAAAACCAATTGGTCTGGAGCTAGGGGCTTATAGAGATTTTGAATTCTTTCTCTTTTGGCACTTATATAGTATATGCACATATAATAAAATAAGCATGTTTATCTATATGGGCTTATATTAATTAAATAATATTAACAACCTAGCACACTTTCATTGCTGTCACCATAATGCTCACAATTACCTAGGCTTACGTGATGCAACTACAATTGCTTTCTAAAGTTTACATGAAATGTAAAAAAGATAGAAATTTGGTTCCTCTAAAATTTTTGCCCTACATTTTTTCCCCCCATATTCATACTATTTGATCTTCTTTATGAAGGATTATAACTTTTTTTTTTATTGCATTGCCAAATTCATATAATATTAATATTTATGTTTTTTATTACTTTTTACAATGCTTTTTTATAACCCACTATTGACAGTTCAATTGCCTTAGCAATCTTTTTCAGAACTATAACAAACACAATACAAATACATGAATACAAATATGCATGAACATGAAAACACATGTGTTCATGTATATTTGTATTCATATATATTTGTGTTGTGTTTGTTATAGTTCTGAAGATGATTGCTGAGGCAATCAAAACTGTCAATAGTGGGATGTAAAAAAGTGTTGTAAAAAGCAATAAAGAACATAGATGATATTAATATTATACCATTTTATCTTGATAAGAAAGAACAAGTATATACTGTTTATACACATAATATACAGATTTAATAACATCCATAATTAAATCCCATTTATAGGTTTTCAAATTTTTCTTCCTTCCATTGAGGTGTTAAAGAATGGAAAAAAGGAAACATTCTCTGAACAATTTGGCATAGATGAGCTCTTAAGTTCAAAGTTCTTGGATTGTGATTGTGCTCCATTGCTTTCAGTGATAAAATTTCTTATGAACTCCCAAGCATTAAACCATTTGATCATTTTATTTTAATGGAAAACTTCAGATTGTTAACATAGTATGGAGAATGAAATGTTTAGTAGCCTCTAGGTCACATGATGAGTGATTTAATGGGGATTAAGATAAGGGATGCCTGCTAAAAAATGAAAACATATATATATATATATGCTAGTTTAGAACTTCATTGGTACTATTCATCATAATCATGCTACAAATTACTGTTAGTGGCTGAAAGAAAGTGGAAAATATGTTACTATATCATACAGATATGTGATCGGCTTGTCTTTATATATGTCAAAAGATTAAAGCTTGTAATTAAAGATAGTGAAATATATATATCTGATTTCTTTCAGGCATGTACTGTTATTTAGTCAAGTTATGTGGTTTCACAATAAGGTGTTTGAATTTATATTGTTTACTATAATTCCAAGAAACCCAATATGAATAAAAACGGCCACTGCACAGGTTTGATGTAAATCAATCTTTCAATATTAGAATAACCATCAAACAGAAATTGTGGAAATTCTGGTTGCACTGCCATCTAGTATTCATTGATTTATGAAATTACATATTGGCATCTAAAACAAAAAGAGTTGTTAATTTTATTCAATATGAAATTATGCAATAAAAAAGTAATTATATTTTACCCTTTGCTGCAAAATGTGGTATTTCAACTTCATTATCTTTAAATGGTGATTCATTTTGTAATCAAATTCTACTTTGGGTCATAAAGTTATCAATATTTTTTAAGATTAGCCTTGCATTTGTGCATCAGTTTTTAATACTTTTGTGTTCTATCATTTCTTAAACTTGCTTCAGAAATTAATAACTTATGTTTTTATATCTATCACTCACAACTATATCTTCATAATAACTCTTCCACTTATTTTACCTTTACCTATTTTTATTTTTTATTTGTGGTTTAACTCAATATGTTTCTAAAACTTTTCTCATCATCGATTCTCTTCATACAAATTCCATTTTTTCATGATTTTTTTTTTCTGATATATTGTTTACAATTAGTTCTTCATTAATCCTGTATTTTGTATGTTTATTTATTCCATTATATTCTATTAAGATTTTAATTTATGTTGCTTTTATTTATTTATTTTTCCATATGGAGTTTTACCCATATTCAATGAGTTTTATATATTTTCTGAAGAATGTGCATTTTTGTTAAATAATTTAATTACGAAATTTCTAAAAAAAACATTTTATTCAATAACTCAAGCTACATGTCTACAGAGTGCTATGCATAGTATATGTGTAGGTTATATGTTAGAAAACCGGTTTATACTCTCCAATAATCTTTAGCAAAGGTTTTAGGATTGAGCAATAAAAATTCTTTTGATTATTAATTATAATAAAATTAGATGTGTGTGAGGCACTGGAAAGAGAAGCTATAATAATTATTCTTATAAGTCTATACAAAAGTTAAATGGCTAAGTGCTTTTGAGGCGTGTTGTATGTTAATCTTTTTTCTTTTTACAATGCATTAAAAATGTTATATAATGTTGTATTCGAAAATTTATTACAATGTAAATATTAATATTGTAACATGGTGATTAGCATATTAATTCATCATGCCCACTGTCTGGGCATTAAGGATGAGAAAATGTTAGCAAACCTGAGATTTTATTCAAATTGCTAACTCATAATTAATCCAAATACCCATTCAATTATTAATAATTAATAATCATTATGATTACTATTGTAATTATTTTTTAATTGCAATTATTATTAATTGGTAAGGTACAGTGAGTTCAGTCACTAGATCATAAAACTTTTAATCTCAGGGTTGCAGATTCGAATCTCATATTGGGTGATTAAATTTTTGCTCTGCATTTAAAATGTCAAACTCTGGATGATTTATGGATCATGCCCAGTTCTGCACTTTTAGTGCTCAAACTTCTTTTGGACTCCCAATCCATAAACCATATAAAAAGTTAAATAAAAAGAAGGGTGGGACCATCCTTTTCTTAACAAAAACTCTGTCATGTGTTGAGACTTGATCGCTCTTCAGACTGCTGTCTTAACATCTGATTGTCTGCCTGAGAAGCAACAGTAGGCACATGTGAGAGACTGGAAACCTTTCAATTTATTACTAATTACCTGTTAATTAGAAATAGAAAGACGGCAGGTTAATTTTGATTGTTCAGATAAAAACTAGCCCTAGAAAAGAAATGTTAATTACAATATGATGTATTTTTGTCCACTAATGAGAGGTTATGCCATAATTGGCACTGATCTAATATTTTAAATTTATCTTTTAATATCATAAAATATGTGATAGATATTGGTTTTTCTAAATATTTTTATTTACCTTTGATTATTTTATATTTCAATTTTCAAAAAAAATAAATTATAAATTGTTTTAAAGATCAAAATAAATTTTCTTTTAATCACAAATTCACATGATAGAAATAATAAAATTATTATTTTTTATTTTTAGTATTTATTTTATTTTTTCATTAATATTGCATTGTGGTTTAATTTCTCACATGAATGTATATGGTTGAACCAAATCTTTTCTTATAGTTCAATTTTCCACCAACAGTTTAATTTCATCCCAAGATTTTTCAAGTTTCTGAATTTCTTTGTTGCAATTTTTCCCAGTTTATTCTATACCTGCTTCTAAGCTGGAATTCATAATGTCCATCTCTACAACGTTTTCTGTTCTTTATAAAATATTGATCTTCCAGTGTTATCTTTAGCATTTTATTTCCAATTGATTTGGTTTATGATTATTTTTAAAAAAATTTTTTTTATAGATTACATAAACACCTGTGGCATTCTACCTTATACTAGATCAATTTTTAATAATAATATTTATCCAAATGTTGTTTTTGCCATAGATTTGAAGGTATTTTCTTCATTGTTCTTTATCTAGACTATTGTTCAAAATGATATATAAATAATTTAGGTAATAATTTGATTAAATTATATATATTTAAGTACTATTTTCTAACTTTATATGTAACTTGTCATCTGTAAATTTAAACAAAGGTAACAACATCATGGAAAGATATACAGTATACGAACAGCTCTTATGTCAAAAAAGAAGACATTCTTTAAGATTCCAGTAAGTATAAGCTTTTGTTGATTGATATTGCTTATAATAAAGAATAGAAATTATATGTTAATCTGACTTAAATACAGCGCAAATCTTTTTGAAATTATGTTCGAACATTTAGAGAGTAAAAATAGTATCTTATTTTAACAATCTCATAACATGAATGAAATATTAAATACACATAACTTAATGAATATGATATTTAAATAGAAGTAACAATGCCACTTAATTAAATTTCTTATTCATCAAGCTAGGCATATTTCCTATTTATATTTACAAACTAATATTTCACTAATATTATGAGGTTGTTAAAAGTAAGATTTGTCTTTAAATGTTCTATCATAATTTCAAAATGGTTTATGCCATATTTAAACCAGGGTAATATATAATTGCCTCTTTTTGATTCCAGCAATGACAAAAATATCAAAAGTTTAAACAATAGATGATTCATACTATACTTTTATTTATTTGCTATGAATGTTATTTGTACATAATTTCAAGAGATGCTGCTACTTCAGTTTAAATTAAATAGATATATTAATCTATGTAAATTTAACTTATAGATGTATGTATATAAACATAGATTCTTACATACATGCACTTGTCATGCCTGAGTTTGGGTTTGAATTACATTCAAATCAGATTTAGGATTTTTATACAGGTATCTAGCTGATATTCATGGCAGTTTAATATTAATTAGAAAATGTGCATCCATCGATTCTTAACTCGAGAGAAAACAAGAATGAAAAGTGCTCTAATTTTTATTGATTAGAAAGTGGCAAATCTTGTAGTGATGTCTTTTCCTTCATTATTCTTCCATGGGAATTGTCAAAGAGATATTTGTCCTACAGTGGCTTATTTAAGAACTATTTACCCTTTTTTTTTTAAAAAAAAATATTTTTGTAGTAATTCGATATTTATTGTGGTAAATGCATTAAGTCTATTTGTAGTAAATAATGAAAAGAAGTTTACTTATCCTCTGCTGTATTAAATATAAAGGGTAATATATGTTAAATACCACTAATTTACAAACATACCATAAATTTGCATACATTTGTTCATCTGCATAACAAAGCAGTTTCTTTCTTCTTTATAATCTAAAGCTGAGAGCTAGAATTATGGTGAACTTCATCAAAAGTGCACTCAGCTTTAGATTATTAAGGAAAACACTTTATTAAGCAGTTGAACAAATATGCAAATTTGAATTACAAATACAAATGAAAGGAAAAATCAATATTAAATATACTATAAAGTAAACAGTCTAATCTCTCATAAGTCACATTTGAAATTATGGTATGATAATAGTTGTCAATATTCAAAACTTATGCTTTAATTTTGGCACTACAAATGGTAAGAATACTTTTATAATTTGTATAAAATATTGTTGTTGTAAATATGTAATTAATTGAAATGATATTAAATTTTCTTAAGTTATTTAGAGGATTTTGTAAACTTTTAAATCTACTTATTGTTTTAAAAAAATCTACCAATCTTAGAACAATATCTATTTTGTGCTCCATTATTATTAGAAAAACATGCAGATTTATTGATTTTTTTATTATCAACAGATAATGTTTAAAAACTTAGAAAATTCTCTAGATGATGTAGGAAGATTTTATACCACTTCAATTAATTACACATTTATAGTGCTATTAAATTATTTATTTACATATTTGGATATTTATTTGCATGCAAGTTTCAGTTTCTTTATGAAAAAAATGAAGTTTATATGGCTTTGCTTTGTACTTCAAATTTGAAGTTATTACAATAAGGTTGTATTAAATATCCAAACTAATTTGAATATTCAAGCTTTAATATCAAATTGAGTACAAATGTTTAAATATTAATAATGTTATGTTGATGGAGTCAATTGTTTTAAGAATATCTTGATAGGCCACTAAACATCACATGATCACCATTCTTATGCTTGAACATGCTGTTTACACAAAGACTAAACTCTCCATACAGTAGCATTACTAAATGCAAGCCAGAGTAATGCCGCTCTATGGCGCCGTTTTCGCGCTAAAACACATAAAAATGCTGTTTCCATGGCCGACACGTTCGAACCCGCGTTTTCTATAATACTTTTTTGTTGTGCTACAGAATGCAGGCCGCTATGTCGCGTCGCAGTACAGCATGTATGTCGCATCGCAGCAAATACATTTTCCAAATTCGCACAGTTTATAAAATAGTTACGGCTTGATGAGAGAGTTTGTATTTGAATTCGATGGAAATGTTGTTTTCATTGGATTTTTTTTTATTTTAAAGTCATCCAATATCCCCAGACTAGTTTTTAGCTTGTGGCTTTCATCAATGAGGAGCCTTGGATCTGAGAGTACTGATGAAAATTATAAGCTAGAAATGCACTGAATAGATATTATGATGCACAACCATCTGCCATCTATTGATTACTAAAGCTTGCACTTAATGGAAATACTGCAAGAGTCCAAAAGTGTGAATATTCCAAACTGGCTTGTGTTTAAATTATATATTTCTCATTATATATTTTTTGCATTCTTGTAATGAATATATTCAATTCCTTTCTTCAATATATCAATTTCTCCTTTAAATATTTTAGGTGAAATATTATGTATCACATAATCCTTTATCCTGTTGTCTATATTAGTTTTCTCTTTTTTATTAACAGATATGATTATAATTGTCACAAAAATTGATAAACATATTGTAATATATATATAATTAAATATTTTCACGGATTGTTGTTATAATAAAGAATAGAAATGAGTAAATTATATCCATGTAAACATAGATAACTTTTGCCTTGATGTCATGAAACTACCAATTACTACTAATTGACAATCCCTAAGGTTAAACAAGTTTTTTCATTTACTTATAATTTCTCTTTTGTTGGAGGTTTTTATTAAAGATATAAAATAGTGTTACATATTAAATACAGTTTTATATTAAAAATATTATATGATATTTATTTACAATCATCAGTATTTTAAATCAAAAAAGTTAAAATATAGTTGTAGTTGATAAATTCACATATCATAAAATATAATATAATAAAATATTTACAGATCTCTGATTAATGCTGCAGCTTCAGTTGAAACAAGAAATAAAACAAAATTGCTTTTAAAAGTATAAAAAAATTAAAAAATGAAAGAGTTGTTTATGTTATTAAAATGAGCAATAAAGAGCTAGTGAAGACAATAATTTATAATAGATGTTATTAAAAAATTTTTGTAAATGCAAAACATATGAAAAGTAAATAAAAGAAAATTGATATCAAAAATATTTTATCTTTTCTGTGAGATGCAGCAGAAATAGCATTAGATTAATGTAGTTTATGCAAAAGAAAATTTCAGATAGTAGTATTAATAAAACAGAAAAATATTTAATTTCAGCAAAGGACAATTCTGATATTTTATTTAAAAAGCAACAAAATGGAAGAAATATTAAAAAGAAATTTTAATAAATGTAGATTTAAAAAAATATTTTATCTTTGAAGTCAAAAAATAATTCTATTATTGATGTAATTTCTTCAGACCAACTATTTCACAAATGTTCATGATATTTATTTTATATAGCGCAATGTTTTTTATAAACTTTATAAGCTAATGCACATGCACTTTGTAGTTTCACTATATAAATGAATACTTCCACTTTTTCAAACACTTAAGATTTGCCCATACATATATGTTTGTGTCGAAAAGATAGATGGATTCATTCTATTTTTCCCAAAGACTTTATCTTGTGTTTGAAAAAATGGGAGTATTCATTTATATAGTGACATCTACAAAGTACATGTGCATTAGCTTATTGGCTTATTGGTATTAAATGTTCATGGTAACTGAAAATAGACAATAAGAAGTGGCTAAAGTAAAGAATTATCCTCATTAATTTTCAAAGGTCAAATCAAAAAAACTATACACCCACCAAAAAACAACAACGGCAACATATCATTGACATTTAGCAATTAATATGGATAAGAGTGAAACTCTCAATTCTATATTCCACCACCAGAAAAACTACAAAATTTAAATGCTTGCATGAAAGAGAAAATAAGTTTTCTTAATTTTAGTGATAGGATTGAAAATAATATAAATAAAATGAAAGATAGAAACTAAACATACATTAAAGTAGCTCTGTCAAAACTTAACAGCTTTCTCAATTGTTAAAAATATAAATCAATCTGATAATTAACTGGTATTTCCTCTATAAATATTATACTCTGTTAATAATATAGGGTATATGAGCACAGACTTTCACACCACCCACATCTCTCCACTCTATCTAATAACACTGATACACCTAAACACATATATGCTGAAAAGATAAATAATCACCAATATACGTATTTCATGCTAAACCAGCAATCATCAGTTGGTCCAGACTATCATCTTTACACACATATATAGTATAAGTGCTCAGATATATATTAAGATAGACTATCCTCATAGTTTAATGGACAGGCTTCAATCCACTCCACACTCCAACTCTTCAACCGTCCATCCAATTGAAAATCTGATGATGGAATGCTCAAAAGCCACCCTGAGGCCGAGATTATTGTCACATCCATGTTGACTTAAGGTCAATCTGAACCCCACATGTACAGGACATAATCCATTTAATACATATGCAAGGATGGGCAGACATCTCTATAATGTAATAACTGAAACACAGGCTGTGAGAAAAAACCCACCCCCAGGGGGGTTTTTTGGTCCCATCATCAGATTTTCAATTGGATGGACGGTTGAAGAGTTGGAGTGTGGAGTGGATTGAAGCCTGTGCATTAAAATATGAGGATAGTCTATCTTAATATATATCTGAGCACTTATACTATATATGTGTGTAAAGATGATAGTCTGGACCAACTGATGATTGCTGGTTTAGCATGAAAGACGTATATTGGTGATTATTTATCTTTTCAGCATATATGTGTTTAGGTGTATCAGTGTTATTAGATAGAGTGGAGAGTGGTGGGTGGTGTGAAAGTCTGTGCTCATATACCCTATATTACATATATATAGCCACAGGTATATAACAAGCCTGTGTTTCAGTTATTACTCTGTTAATAATAAATACTGTAAAGAATACGGATATCTTTACTTTGAGAGAACATTATATCAAATAGCCATAGATATTATAAACAAATTTTTTTATTGGAGACTATAACAGATTTTAAACACAAAATATATGTTGATGTTTTATCTTTTTGCTTACATTTATTGTGATAGTATAGATATATCACATAAAAGAGCTCATTTAATATTATCTTATTAACAATCTATAAAATATCAAATAATGGTTATTAACTGAAATATGAGTAAGAATTAATAAAACAATCAAGTGGTATATTAAATTCGCTGTTAAGTAGAAAAATCAAAAAAGAATACTCAAGAATGAACTATTTATTTGTTTACTTAAAGTTAGGAAATACCAAATGCACAATCGTTTTAACAATCTCCATAAGTGTTATAAAAATTGAATAAATTAATATCTAGAAGATACCATTTATAATTACTTTATTTATTTATTTGTAAGACATTAAGTTAAAAAATTGAAATTATCCTAAATTTGAAATGCATTCCACAATCTCTTTTTTCAACTTGTTACATATATCATTAATAATACTTTTAGTGCAACTACCAACTTCAGATTCTTCGTTTTTGTTTTGTTTTTATTTATGGTTATTATTGCTTTATCATACTTTGCATGTTTTATACAAATTCATTTATTAGATTGTTATAGTGAGAGCATTTAGGCACCTCTATTAGTTCATCCCTTAACTAACAACTCATCCCTTGCAATGAGGAAAACCATACAGGACTCCCTTCTCCTCTTGATCCAAAAAACCATTGATTCATTATCCAAAGTTTATTTGTCACTATATGTGAAAACTTCACTGCTCAACATCCTGGTATTCCTAAGGATCACTTATTACATGCTGATTATTAATTTTTCCTAAAGATTCATTAGACAGATAAATTCATTATGTGCAAGACTTATCAGGAAGGGCAAAACTGTGGCCATTAGCCTGAGGGGTCTCCATAGGCACACAAAACTCAATGGGCTATCATTGCACTCTGTTTCAACCTTTTGTTTCCAGTGTACACATAACACCATCCTTAACCTATCTTGCCATTTTCTGGAAGCATCATGCTTTTCATCGGTTTGTCCTACAGACACTCCACCTTCTTCCGTGAGAAGTTGGTTGTCATCCTTATTGTTAAATATTGTAGAATTTATCCCTCTACCTATTCAGGTTAACTCACAGAAAATAATGTACTTGGGATGCATACCACTTAACTAATGAAGAAATCCCCCAATCCCATCTCTGCTAACCCTTCCCAATCATTCAATCATTAAAAAGTTTAAACGGTGGGATCTCGAACCAAAATTTTTTAATTTTTTGATTAAATTAAACCTGTGTGCTCTGCCCACATGCCATTTTCTGGACTATCATAGAGGGTTCTCATGCTTGGACCTGGTCTGCCCTTTATGTAAATGAGATGATGACACAATAATACATATTCTGAACCATTGTACATCACTCCAATGGGATAGATTTTATTGCATCCATATACCAAACTAGAATGCCTCTCCTCACTGAACTGATTTCTAGCATATCCAATGGGATCTTTCCATCCATAAGAATCATAACTTTTCTGCTGTTTACTTACTGGTCAACCAGGTATGCCCTCATTTATAGCCATACCTTGGTTGACCATAAGAAATTACTTCTGGCAAAACTTCAGTCCATCAGAAACAGAGATGAAAAATTAGCTCCAACATACATCTATAATGCTACATGGAGTCTTGTAGCAATGGACAATTTGTGATTGAATAGTTGATTTTTTATGACCAAACCATTGGTATTGGGTTATGTAACCTTTATTATAGTGTCTGTTAATAACACAATTCTGATATTGCTATAATGTCATTCTTTGAGCTCACAATAAAATTTCTTGATAAAAAAAAAACTAAGATTATAAAATAATGTAGAAAGTACTGAAAACTCAGCGAGCTATAAGTACAGTAGCTGCCTTTAAATGTAAAATAGAATGAGCAACCTACACTTTAATCATACCATTTACTGACATACTTAAATGCTGAGTGTGATTTATATATAATGAGAGAGAAAAGCTGAGGCGTTTTATTTAACAGCCTCTTAATATTAAATTAATCTTCAGATAATTGATGTAATTACTGTATAACTTTCTAATAGCTCAAAATAAACAAAATAAGGCAGAAGTATTGAAATTTATGTCAAGCGTTGTTAGCCGAGAGGTCATCGCAGTCGCCTTGCAAGCAAGTAGTTGGTTGCAGACGGTTGTGGGTTCGCCTCCCAGTCGATGCTATGACATATGAAAAAAAAAATATATATATTGAAAACCCCTAGTGGGCTATATGTACACTAACTTAGTAAATGTAGAATGAGCCTGATATACTTTAGCTTAGTTTGTATATAAGCATACCATTTACTGACATAGCTTATAGTTATCTTGAAATTACATCAGTACATATAAATCAAGCTCTGCATGTAAATATGTCAGCAAATTGTAAGTTTATATACGATCAAAGCTAAACATATTTCTAGTTATATATATATTAATTGAAATAGTAAACATAGATGTCATTACTATCTCTCTGATTTCAAGAGTATTAGGACTTTGTCTTTGAGCATAACTCATATTAATTTTAAATAGATGTCTTTTATTATTTTTAAAAACACTTCTGGCAATCAGACAGATAATTATCATCTTCTGCTTTACCTGAACCACACATGTTGCCACCGCCTTGCCATATGGAATCTTCTTCCTCCACTGATTTATTCTAAGTGAAGACAATGTCAATATTTTATCTTCAACTAAAATTAGTGGACTAATGGCGGATTACAAAAGCATGATCTGAGGTTTAAATCTGGAAAGAACTTTTTAAATAGCTGAGGATTTTTAATTAAGCTCATGCCTTCTGGATAACTATCCATAACCTACTCTGTTAGTCATTCAACCAATTAATCATACTTAGACGGTAAAACAAAACAAAAAAGAACCATAAAAAATCCTGTCAAGCAGCATTTAATTAGTATAATTAAGTATGCCTTTTTTATTATTCACTGATAGATGGATGCTGGAAAAATTATTTATTTTCAATGAACAATATAAAGCTTTTTCTTTTTTTATCGGCTGTCGAGCTAATTGGCTTACTTGGTAATTTTTCACTATTTGGTACTAAAAAAAAAAGCTTTTATTTGAATCTTAGGATACAGACATAAAACTGCGAGGCTAACTCATTATTTTATTTATTATGATTAAAATTTTTATTAGTATTCTATTAGCTATTTTTGTAAAATCTAAGCTTATTAAAAGAAGAATTTTTAAAAATGTAAAATGTTCCATTCAATCTTCATAAAATGAATCTCTTTTTCCTATCATTTAATGTTTTTTTTTTTTTTTATTTTAAAAAAAAAAAAGGTTAAATAATAAATTTTATTCAATAAACTAATACTTTATACATAAGTATTTTATTAATAAGTATACATTCGTTTTTCTTTCCAAAATAGATCATTAATTTCAATACGTAAAATACTCCACATTCTTTGCTCTTTCCAAATCCATGGTTTATTATATGAACTATTTGTTTTTTCATCCTTTTGCACACTACAATAACTCTCCTACATTTTGATCATTTTTTAATGGACATTTTTTAATTGACCATTCCTATAAAATATACATATTTATAATATACAGTATATAAGGCAACATTTTTACAATAATTTTACATTATGTAAGATACATTATTATAAAATCTTATATACTATATATTACAAGTACATATATTTTATAGGAATGGTCCTTGAAAATGACCATAACGATTGTTTAAAACGTATGAAAAAAAATAATTATGTAATGTACATCAAGATCTAAAAATAAATGGGTTATGTAATAAATTAGGTTTTGGAAAAAACAAAGCATATCGAGTATTGTACATATTATAAAAAAATCTATGCTATGAGTGGATTAGCAATGATGGACACAAGAATTAAAGTTTCTCTGATAGAAACTGAACTTGTAATTTCTAGGACTGAAGGACCACGTGACCTCGTAATCAATCAATTTTTTAACCGATGTTAATACAATTTATTTTTATAAATGTATTTTTATACATCTACATAAACATTTTGTTTAAGTACAATAAACTTGAATTGATTTACATTTAGCTGAAGTTTATATTTAACCTTACTTTAAATATAAAATTAATTAGTCTGTTTCTTGGAAGTAGCAGGTTATTTATAAAATTAATAAAGAAAAAAGGTCAGACAAAATGAAAACCTCTCCTAGAGGGATGATGTTGCTTGAAGACGTATTATATTTAGTTTATTTCATTTTTATTATTCTGATAGCAGAATTGATTTAAATAATGGATGTGTTTATAGTTGTATATCTTTTAAGCAAAATCTCATTTTTAATTGCTTTTTATTTTTAATCTTGACTTTTTTTTATTTTCATATTTGTCTAATTATTTTTGGCAAGACTGAAAAAATTATATATTAAAAAAAGCATCAAATAATGTATCCTACACATTATCATACCATGTATGTGAAACCTTCATATAAGCTTATTTGTTCTACTCCAGAGTCATCTAGTGTAAGTTTGGATAAAGACAATGAACAAGAATAGCAATGCCATGCCTCCAGACTAATTTCTGCTTAAAGACCTTTGTCAGTGAAGAGTTTTGAGAACTCATCTCCTTTGATTGTTTTTTGATATTATCAAGTTAATAGTCTAAAATTAAAAACAAAACAACTCTAGATTTTGCACTCAAGCCAATTTGTTTATATATGTGCAGGTATTAATTTATATAGTTACATAAATCTGACACTAAACTACTGACTATATAACTTCAATTTATTGATAAATTTTAGATATTTCTATCTTTTGGGTTAACAATGCATCCTATGACTTTCTGCTTCCCTCATAAAATACCATATTTTACAGAGGCAAAACCCTCCATACAGTAGCACCACTCAGTGTAAGCCAGAGTAATATTGGATGAATAGGCACTAGATAGAAATTTTATGCACAAACCTTCCTGTATCCATTGACTACTCTGGTTTGCACTGAGTGGAGCTACTGTATGGAGAGTTTTGCCTCTGTGAAAAACAGCTTGTGTAGGCATAGAGAATGGTGATCATGTGATGTTTGATGGGGTATGGTTATTTGTTTAGGATATTTTAATAACATTTAAAGACAAAGATTAAGCACTAAAATTCCATTACAAATATCTAAATTGAGAGATTATTTCAAACTGTCAATAAATTTAGAGATACATAACTCTTGAGTTCACAGCTCTTACCACTAGGATAAATTACTGATGATGTAAAACAAAATTATTTTACAATATGGTTTTATCTAATACTATTTATAAATGTTACAGTTTTTACATTTTTTACACCAACATGTTTTAGATCAGTGTTCTTCAACCCTTTGTCCGCGGGCCGCGGAACTTTTCTGCAGGTCCGCGTGCTAGACGGGCAGTAAAAAGTTTGTAATAATAAATAATAAGAGTTTAAACTTTTAATTAATATAGCCAATTTTTATTTATTTTTTCATCTCGTTTTTACCCAATGAAAAAAAAAAGAAAACAGAACGAAAACAAAATCTAATCAATCATTTATAAATTAATTTGTTTTTCAGGTCAGATGTTTATGGGGGGGGAGGTAGATTAATTTTTTATTACTTTTAAAAAATTAAAAAAGTTTTTTATTATATAAACCATATATATATAAAACTTATCTCTATATTTTTTGTTTTGATCAGTTATACATTTATGTTATCTTTAAGAAAATTTATCTATAGACTTCTGGGTCTGTGAAATTTATCCTTATTTTGTGGTCTGGAAACTTATCCTTATTTTTACTGGTCAGAGGTGTGAAAAGGTTGAGACTGTTTTAGATAATTGCATTAAATTTTGAATAATACTGCTTTTGCTATTTAAAAATATAACCTTGTATTTGTAGAAGTATTGTTAAGAATGAATACTATTTTTGTGATCTTATTGTTTGTTTATTAGCTGTTATATAGGGACAAATATATCGGGAAATGTCAGTTAATTTTAAATTCATTTGAAGTCATTAAAAATTTAGATTTCAAAGCTTGTAATTTGTTTCAAAAATAATTCAGAAAAGAATGTTTGATAAAAACTTTGTTTTTATTTCATTTTTGTTAGTAGGAGAAAATGTTTTGGCATGTACTATCATATTTTTTCCTTTTAATTATTACTATTTATATTTAGTCATATTCTACTACTGTCTTTGAGCCTCATATAGTATACTTCATATTAGTCTTTTAATTTTAAAATCTTTATTGGTATTGGTTACTAGCATATATTAGTTTCAGTGCATATCCTTACGTGTCCACTTAGGTTTGGTAGTTAAAGGGGATATTATATAAATTTTTATTTGTTTTAAAACTTTCAAAAGATTTTATAACAACTTTTTGTTTTCTTACCATTAACATTTCCAGGTAAGTGTTTATACATATTTGAAGTAGTATTTTTTGCCAATAAGAGGAATATAAAAATCAAATATAAAAATTAATTCCCCAAATGCTTATCTGGAGTAACTGATTTCTTTCTGGATTCAACAATTAATTTTAAAATCTTAAAAAGTCAGAATAAGTTCAGGTTCAAGGTAAAATATATATACTATATAAGAGTAAGAATAGAATTATATACTATATCTTAAAATATGAAGAATATTATCAATAATTTAAGGGGGGATGTCAACTAGCTCTAATATAATAAAATCTTTTAGTATTCAACATTCATTGAAGTTACTTTAAAATCCTTTCTTTTACAAACACTACATTATCATTTTCTTATCAGATATAAGCTCTCTAAGTATCTCATTGTTATTCAGAAAAATTATGTTTAATTTTATCAAATTGGGTAATTCACATATCAGTGAAAAGAGTAATCAATGGTGTAGAAGGTTGTGCATAAAATATATCTAGTGCTCTCTCCTATCCCACTAGTTTCTAGTTGTAGGCCAGATAGGTTTTGCAACTTTTGTTTTATGTACTGTTGAAAGTTTTGTGTTTTAAAATTGAGAAGTGTTATCTTAAATCTTTGCAACAAATATTCATCTTTTAAAAATAATTTCTTCATCAGCAAAATAATTTTTAAATAATATGGTTCTTAAAACAAATTATGGTACCTCAGGGAAATATGATTATTTAATTATCAAATAAATTCTCATTGACTCTTCAGATCTATTCTGCACAGAATGAAATCCTAATAGCTAAATAAGAAATACACATATCCCTAAGTCAATGTCTTATTATTAATTTAAATAAAATACAACATGATCTCTTAATTTGGAATAAGTTAAATAATAATCTTGGATGACATTCAGATATCAAGAATGGATAAGGGATTTTATAGCCATTTAAAATACCATAAAATAAATTACTTAAATATATGCCAGATCTGATCTATCATTTCTTAATTTAAATTTATTATGAAATAATAAATATGGACTTTCATATAAGCATAGTGATCTTTTCATAACTAAACTAAATTGGCTGATGTGATCTCAAATAATAATATACAATTATAATGTTTTTATTAAGCAAAATAGTTATTTCTTAGATGTAATTATCATACTTAAATGCAATTCTATGAAGTGATTCTTATTACTTCTAATGTTTATGTACATTTATGACCAAAACATTTAAATAATTTATGATATAATTATTTAGATTTCTGATTAATGAGTGGATGATGTGGATAAATGACTATAAGAAATTTCTTAATAAGAAACCCAAATATTTATTTTGCAGCAAACAAACACAAATAATAAGTCACAAATATATCTTTTAGGTCCACAAAGCCAAGAGCTTCTACAAACATTTCTTTCTTTTTAAGATTATGTTAGAATGTTAAGTTACAACTGATTTTTTTAAAAAAGATTTGGTTAAGCAAAAATAATTTCGTTGGTAAAAAGAAACTTTCTGTTAATCTAGATTCTAATAAGTTCTTACAAATTAAATCATTCATACAATGATAATATCCTTTTCAGGAGTAGTAGCCCTTTTATGAATATTTAACCTTGCTTAAAACAAGTTTACTCATCCAGCAATGAAGGAGTGATAAGAGAGATGTATATTGTTTATTTATGCCTAAGAAACAATTTAAAATTTTGAAGTCAGAAACAAAACAAGAATACATCAAACGTTCAACTGTAACGCCACCTACAGAAGTAAAAACGGTGTTGGCACTAGAACCAAAATTTGTAGGAGGACAATGGAAACTCCCTAAGATGGAACTATTAGTGGATACAGAAGATGGGTTGATAAACAAACCCCTCAAAGAATAAGGTGTAATTGCTTGCATCGCCAAAACAATTAGATACAGTTAAACTAGTTCGAGAGTTGGAGTAATAAGATTAAAAATACAAAAACGTTTCTTTCAGATAATGGAATTGTATGCATTAAAGAGGACAAGGGTAACAGATTTGGTTTAATGGAGAATAAAGAATACAAAGATAAGATATTGACACAAATTGTAAAATTGAAATTTGAGTTGGTGGCAAATTTTAATAACAAAATCAATAGAGATAAATTTATTACATCAATATTGAGAGCTCACAAAGATAAAGGTATTAACCAGGTGGAGTACTTTTGTATTTATCCTTTGGCTACCATCCCTCCAAGAATGTTTGTCAATGCTAAATTGCATAAGCTGGGAATGCCGTTGAAGCTCATGTTGGTCTTTGGTGGAGTTCATTATTTTAATACAGCAAAATTAGTGAATCAGTGGTTGATTGATGCTATTTGTTTTGAAAATTACACCATCAGGTCATCTTTCGAATTTGTTGGAAAAATTAGTAATATTGAAATAGATCCGGATTTTAAGATTGCAGCATTAGATGTAGCCAAATCATATTGATCTATAAACAGAAAGCTTTCTATAGACATAGTTAGGAAAGAACTTACAGAGAAAAAATGTCCTAAAACATGAATGAACTTTATATTAGATTTTCTATCATGGCTTGATGAAAACATTATGACAATATATGAAGAGAAATGATTTACTTTGAAGGATGGTTGGCCTATGGGTCTTCCATTAAGCAGCATAAGTTCAAGTATATTGCTTAATTATTTTGAACAACAAATTCTGCTCAAATACTGTGCCAGA
Organism: Epiperipatus broadwayi; assembly: GCA_028023455.1. Taxonomy (NCBI): domain Eukaryota; kingdom Metazoa; phylum Onychophora; class Udeonychophora; order Euonychophora; family Peripatidae; genus Epiperipatus; species Epiperipatus broadwayi. Next base: position 3,274,421 of record JAQFVV010000037.1, read on the forward strand.
ACCCTAATTTAATATATACTAGATACATTGATAACATGTTTATAGCAGCATGGCGAAACATATTTTTGAATATATTAAGAGATATGCAGGTACTTATAAAATTAACTATAAATGATTCATGGGAAAAGGAACAACAGGAGGTGAAATATTTAGATCTTCTGATACAAAGAGATGCAGTATGTCTCAACTACCGAATGTTAATCAAACCTTTAGAAATCAAAAGATTCACACAGTGCAGATTGAATGCACCTAAGGCACACAAACTAGCAGGACTCTCAGTGTTTTTGTTTAAAAATCATCAGCTATGCAAATTCGAAACTGACAGAAAAACCAACATTACTGATTACTTTAAAGATTTGATAAATGTGGGTTTCAAATATTATATAATAACAAAGAAAATTGAGCAGTTTAACAAAAGATTAACAACCAACCAGATAAGGAAGACAAACCACACTTAACACTATGATATATTCCTAAAGTAGATAATTATCTTTGTTAAAAACCTTTTCAAAGAGTTTAAAGTAGGTTTTTGAACCACACCTAACACAAATAGATTAATTAACAATGTCAAACATAAAATCGACCTAGAACAACCCCCCTCCCCCAAGTAGTGTACAAAATAACTTGCCCACAAGCAGGTTGTGATGCACATACTATGGTGAAATTTGTGCTACTGTCAGCACTAGAGTGGCTCAACACACATGTATACAAAAGATCACAGAATAAAAATGAAGGTAGCTCAGCAATCTTGGATCACAGGTTTGAACCCAACAATGCCAAGATTATGTGCTTTGAGAGAAATGATACTAAAAGGAAAATAAAAGAAGCATATTTCATCGTGAATGACCCGAATGCCATCAATAGATGAGATACATGTTTTGTGATTTCAAAAAATGGTCGAGTTAAATGATTTGTATATAAAACAACTGCTCTCTATCAGTAATGACAAAGGATATGGATATGGGAGTTAACATACCCCAAAAGTGCTAAGCCAAATATTATTATTTATTAGTTTAATAACTTCACTAATTTGAATTAAAGCACAAAGTAATCATTAATTATTTATTGTATTTATGCTAACTCTGCAAGCTTAAAGGCAGGACCTACACATCAATGATATGTAATTCACATCTAAATAAATCAAGAATGTTAAAAAGGTAAGGGTGTCATTCCTCAATGCCTTGATAAAAACAACTAATTCCCAGGAAAAGACATGGTAAAATATTACCCATGCTTTTCAAAATACATTTCAAACTACAAACAAGATTACTAAGAAAAAACAAAGTAAGGTATGATGGCACAACTCAAAATAAGTGCACCTACTTTTGAGAACAATAATAAGATTATTTAGGACTTTGTCACTAGTCAAGGAAGAATGATAATGCATATTATGGACAATAATAATACTAAATAGTTACTTTAAATTAGAAAGAGACTAAACACAATCTCCAAAATATATATGCTAGTAAAAAAAGAGATTAATGCTACCATCTTTTAAAATAAGCTAACAAAATTGATTAGAGAGATACATGCTGAAATCTCTAATAATACTGGTAAAAATAATCATTCCTAAATAAAGGCAGAAACTAAATCTGAAATCTCTAAGCAAAATACTATAATTGATATAAAAGACAATAATAATTAATGCTAAATATAGCTTTATTAAAGCTAGGCAATAAATAAGTAATAAAATATATAATAGAAAAATACATCTACTTATACTGCATCATAATGTATCTCTTATAAATAAATGATTCATATGAAATAGAAAACAAACTATTTAAAATATGCAAATATCATATACTGATATTCTGCAAACTGCCAAAATAATAATAATGCACCTTTAAAATAACCTTGTAAGGAAAAATTATAAACATCAATAAAATATGAACTTTACCATTTAATATAAAATAAAATGATGATAAAATTTTCTGTTTACTCTGCTCTTCTACCATTAAACCATTAATTGAGGAACAGTGTATTCAGCAATAGCAAAGATATTTAGCACAAACATCAATTAAAGTATAAAATATAGAAGCTTCATAGTTATCTTTAAGTAAAATTTGGTACTGTTGGGTACGGTGTACTATGGCCACTAAGCATTGCTGCAGCACCACCAAACAGCCTGCAAATGATAAATTTACCCCAAAATAGCTGAAATCGTATACTAACCTGTTTGCTGTGATATTACTAACAGTTAGTGCATATACTAACCTGTTTGCTGTGTATTATTAACTTTGTTGCGTGTATTAAACATGATTTTGAAATTTAAAAAAAATAATTTTTTAAAAATTAAAAAATTAGTGATGGAAATATCATAAAAAATAAGAATTTCATAGTGTTTTCTTGGTTTTTTTTTAATTTGTATTTTCGAAGGATTTATTAAAATTTACTTTGCCTTAGGCATTTTATATTTTACTTATTTATATATTTTTACTGATTTTGTGTGTGTACTTTTTTAAAATTTACATATTATTTCACTTGATTTTTTACTTACTTTTGATGCCTTATCTTTGGTGTTTTAATTTTAATTTTCCATCAATTTCAGCCATTTTTGGATAGAAATTTATCACTTTCAGGCTTCTTGGTGGTGCTGCAGTGTCACCTAGTGGACACAATATACATAACCAAAAACTGCATAAAATTTTAAATAAATTATGCTAGCAAATTATAATTATGGCCATTCATAGAGCTGATTTCCATGGAATAATAGCAAATATTTATTAAGATGCAATGCAATATTTTTCACAATTTAAGAATTTCAATTTTAATCCTTCAAAATATTTTATTTATTAATGATGAAAGTGGTATTCAGCAGGAGGGATAGTGGTGGTTTCCATAGCAACACTAAAGGAGAGAGAATAAGTTCACAGGTTTTTAAAAATAGAAATAATATGGCAGGCAAAGTCATTTAAAATTCATTTTAAAATAATATTACTTTTAGGAATATTTATATTTCCATTTATAAAGTAAGTACTTTCTTAAAATACTTCAAAACATTTGTTAAACATCATTAAACTATGTCCATTGTTTGACTTCCTCCATATAAGAAAATTGCTTTCCTCCTTGTAGAAGTAGTCATAATAAATGAGTTTTTAATGCTGTTATAGAGTAATGAACATTTTGTTGTATTAATAGCATGAATAATTGTCTATTTCAGTAATATAATATAATAACATCAGATACTCATCCTAATAAAATAGTTTTTATTAAATGAAATTCAAAGTTCTTTACTTGAGGTAAATTAATTTTAAGTAATATTCGATATGAAATGAGTATTTTTAGGAAAACTATAATAAAGTTATTTAACAATTTTAATAACATTATTGTGTTTGCTACTAAGAGTTTCAAATATTTTACAGCAAACTTAAATATGAATTAGACATTGAAATTAATATCACTCTGTATGTCATCATAGTGACAATAATAATAGCTTTCAAACTTTCCCAGTAAAAATTTATTTACTTCACCAATTCTTCATAATTATTATACTGTGCTTCCAATGTGCAACAGTGAAGCTATTATTTTAATTGTGTTAATTCTGGTTTAGTGCTTTCATGGCATATTTTCTCCCATATTCACAGCCTATATCACTCTTCATTCTGTGTTATCATTACTGTATGCAAATTATTTAAACAGTTGATTTATTGGAAATTGAGAAATTCAGGAATCTTGACTGTTGATCACCTTTGGGTCATTCACAATGAAATATGCTTCTTTTATTTTGCACTGGAATCATTTCTTTCCAAGCACATGATTTCAGCATTGGTGGGTTCAAATCTGTGATTAGATGTTTTTTGGTGTTCTAGAAATATTGAGCTGCCTTCATTTTTAGTACATGATCTATTATATATGTACATGTGTTGAGATACTCTGGTGGTGACAGTAACCTGAATTTCCCTGATAGTACATAGCTCTGCAGCCACCTTGTGGTTCATGCTATCTTATATACCACCTGGGGATTTGCTCTGGATCTAGTGTGTGAAGTTTTAATTATTCCGAGTTTAAACACTATAATAATTATTAACTAATTTTACCAATAAATCTGGCTGCAATGAAGACTCATCCTTGAAGTTTATGTTTAGATGCTGTGCCTAGATATTTTTAATTGACCCTAACATACTTTAAGCTAAGAAATAAAAGGTTCAATGAAATTATACTCTTAAATTAAAGGAAGTTTTTTTAAAAAAACTGATTACAAAAGCAAGATGTTGAAGTGTTTAGAGTCAACAGTGTGGAGAATGTCAATTTCATCTATTTATACCAGGGATCAGCTGACCACTTTAAAACTGATTATTGATGTTAAGTCTATGCCCCTTCCCTTTATGAATCTATGTTCTACTGAAACTAAGGAAGGTTGCTAATCAAAAATTTAATTTTCATTTTAAAAATAAATCAATTATTTTATCTTGTCTAGACAAATGAAATTAAATATATTTTTTATAACAATTATTATTTATAAATTTAAACATAAGAACGAAATAAAATATTACACAAATGAAATTTACATTATACTTGAAGCAAAATAAATATTATTCATCATATTTAATACATTTATTTATTATTTATTTCATTCTAGACAAGTTTTTCAGAATATATTTTAAATTGTCTTAAAATTAGATCTTTAATAAATACTTTAAACTAAATAAATGTTACATTCATTCAGACATTCATTTGTCTATTATTTAAAAATCCCAACTTTAATTATTATTAGCTTTATTAGACTGCTTGTAAGTAAATAAAATTAAGGCTGGATTAATGCATTATGAATTCAATTTAACTATTTGCAAACCTAAATATAGGGTTTGAACTTGATTTTTAAACTTAAGATTGAGATCAGCTTTCTTAAATATTTTAGCAGTTAAATTATGACTAAACTAACACTATTAAATGTTAAAACACATTACTCATCATTTTAATTTATCAGCTATTAAAAATTTAAATAATTTGGGTATGAATATCACTTATTTAAGACTAAAATATAAGTTAAGCTGTCGAAATTATTTTACAGCTATAAAATTTGCAAGTACACTAATATAATAACTTTTTATATGAAAAATCAAAGCATTAAAAGGCACTAACAAAATCTATTTGCTATAAAATTAAATTATATAATTTTTTTACAGATATTTTGGCATAAGACATGCCCTGGCATTTAGCTTCAGTGAAAAGCTGAAGGTCACACATACTATATATATATATATATATATATAAATTACTAAAGTTTCAGTGTGTTATACATGTAAAGATATTTGAGTTTTATGGATTAGGTTGTGTAGTCATTACAAAACTTACTTTAATTGTTTTTCTATCTTATTTTATTTCTTCTGGAGTTAGCATGGCCATCTTTGTTTGTAAATAGTTGGACAAGCATCATAATGAGTAAGAAATGAACTCTACTATATTCAGCAGAACTAAGATATATATATAATTGATTATGTTTTCAACTATAATGAATTAGATTTCACTTTTATTTAGAAACCTACTACTGCTCTCTAATCTCTATATTTGCTAATACTAATGTCAGTTTGCATTGCTAAACAATCTAGTAAATATAGAATTGCTAAAGAGTATTAGTAGCATTTAATTAATAAGTAAGTAAATTTGAAATAACATATATATATAATATTTGACTATAAGAATAATGTATATACTGGACTTTTAGATAAAATTAGAGGGGATTTGAACACAGACTTTAAAACTACCTTCAGCTATTCATTCCATCATATAATCAATACACATGACCACATACATGTGAAAAAGATAACTGATCTCCAATATAATATGAATGGCTGAAGAGTTGGGCAGTGGAGAAGATTGAAGCCTGTCCATTAAAGTTTGAAGATTTGCTATCTTAATATAAACTGAGCACTCCCAATTATTCCAAAAAAAAGTAGTATTGAGGATTTTTTTTTGTGTGTGTTTGATTTATTTATCCATATATATATATATTGGATTGAAAATCACTGATAGCATACAGAATTAAAAAATGAACTGAGGATGAACTGAAAGATTTCTGCTAATTTTAGATATACATTAGGAATCAATTTCTGGTTATGTGTGTGGGTCTATGTGCGTATCTGAATAATCTAGCTTAGATGCCTTAATATTTTAAGTTTTATTTCTATGTAAGGCAGATGTTATTTCTATTTTTTTTTTTTTGTATTTCAATATTCCAGAAAGAAAAGGAGTGAGAAAGAGAAGCTCATTAGCAAATGTCTAAGATCAAAGAGACCACTAATAATCATTTTTGATCACCAAACTAGTTTGAACTCAGCTACTAATTAATCATAAGTTGACAGTTTCAAGATAAAAATATTTCAAACCACCCAAGTGGATAATAGATAATTTCAATCATACATTACCATCAAGAGACTAGTCATTAAGGGACCAGTGACATCAGTAGAACAAGATGAATAAATATCAGAGAAGGCGAAACAAGGGTATTATTGTTGTTGTTTTTTTGGACTGCCTGTCACCAACTCATTTCAAACATTTTATTATGGAAAATTTAAAAAGATATACAGTGCTGAACACTAGATTGCTTTGTTCGAAGGGCTCCAGAAGCCACTCTACCAGAGCCTGGATACATCTGAATGGTAGACCAGAGAAACACATCCAGGGCTGACTATATAAGAAATTATGAGTACAGGGTCTATAAGTCTCATACCTCCATCCACTTTGGGAACGAAAATATCAGAGGAAGGGAAAATCATGAAGAAAACCTACTCTGATTCAAATTCAAGATAGTCTATGAATAACTTTAGACATCAACTAGTTTATATCTATACCATAATTTTTCTATCATATTAACAATCATGTTGAAAATAGTAACCAGGCTAATTTAAAGAAAATTTGCATGCAATAGTCAGCGTGTTTTTTCTGTGATTATTATCAAGGAAGTTCGTGGGTGATAATCAATGTGTTATCTATACATATACTTATCCATAGTGTATATTTAAAAGCTAGTTAACAGTACTTCACAAAATGCAGACTCAATAAATCGGCAATATACAACCAAATTTTATTAACCATTGACATTTCATTTTTTTTTCAATCCTCTCTCTTTCCTCCAAATATTAAAATAGGTCTTAGCGATTAAGGGTTTTGTTATTGCTAAATATTACGTTATTATCATGCTATTTTATTTTACTATTTTATTTCCAATTGTTTATCACTGGTATTATATATATTTTCTTGTACACATATATTTAAACAGGCAAAACTCTCCATACAGTATTGTCATTCAGTGCAAGTCATGCGAGGTTTATTGTACACATGTATGTTGATGTATCTTAATACAGTTTTTTAAAATAGACGTTTATTTTTTGGGGGATTATTTATATAAATATTTTTGGGAAAATGTTTAAATCCTAGAGGATGTATGTATGCACATAGATGAATGGTAGTAGTGAACAAGCCTAAAATAAAATGATAAAGGGGGAAGTTATGAAATGATAATAGTAACTAGATGAGAGATTTATTTTTTCTTTTAGTATTGATTTAGTAAAGGCATAAATTAGGCAGAGCTGTGAATGGAGACCGATTAATTAGGGAATAGTTACATTACAATATTACTGACAAGATGGGGGGGGGGTATGTGCATTTTTTGATTTTGTTTATTAATTATATGAATGTCAAAAGAGACTAAATTATTTAGCTAGGTGAAATGGCATTTAAATACCATAATTAAAAGAGGTGTGTTGCTTTCCATTTTTTTTCATTAAATGTCTAGTAATTCTATAATTAACTTTACCTTAATTAATTGTTTTGGGAATGTACACATTATTTTGTAATGTTGTAATAAACATGAATCAGATGTTGAAATTAAACTGCTTATATGTGTTTATTTATCCATTACAAAACTTTTTATAAATGTTGCTCATAAGTCATCATCAGATAGGAATACATTATGAACCACAGTAAAAATATGGAAAAGGTAATTTTAGTTATGATATGTAAAATCTTAATCATAGAGATATGTACATGGTGTGTATAACAACCCCTAAAGTCTAGTTTATTATCAGAAATTATTTATATAGCAGGACAAATATGTACAGAATAACAGTGCATATGATTTTTTTCCCTACGAGCTAGCTTAGTGGTTAATCTCCCATTGATAGGCAAAGTAACTCAAAGACCGAAGAGTCAATCTTATAAAGGTGGGAACTAGGTGATATTCCAAGGGATGGATATTTATCCCATCCCGAATAATAAAACCCAAACAGTTAGTTATAGCTATAAAGTGTTAAACCACAATACCAGCTGCTTGATAGTTACTATAATTCCATACTATTACAATAATTTGACTATCTAACTGTGGGATAATGATGATGATTGGCCATTACCCAAATTCATTGTGGGTGAACTGTGAACACCAACTATATCATACCATTTCCTAGTACAATAATTTGTGGCACCAATTCAGGTTTAATGTTTTAAGGCTGGCATAATAATTTGGCCTCCCAACTGAGGGCATCCAGTATAATATATATATATGTGTGTGTGGAGATGATGATCAGCAATCATCAATTGATCCAGATCATCATCTCCACACACACATATATATATGTGTGTGGAGATGATGATCTGGACCAATTGATGATTGATGGTTTAGCATGAAATACATATATTGGAGATTATCTTTTTCACATGTATATGGTCATGTGTATCGATTATATAAGATGGAATCGCTGAAGGGAGCTTCAAAGTCTGTGTTCAAATCCCTTCTAATTTCATTTAAAAGTTCAGTATATGCATTATACTTATAGTCAAGTAATACAGATTCACCCTGAATTCTGCCCATCCCTCTTTTTTATAATTAAATGGACATATTAAGGTTCTATATATAAAGGGTCAGAGTGATTTTAAGTCAACATGGATATGACAACAACATTGGCATCAACAAGGGCTTTGGGCATTATATCATCAGATTTTCAATGGTATGAATATCTGAAGAGTTGGCAGTGAAAAAGATTGAAGTCTGTCCATTAAAATTTGAGGATTTGCTATTTTAATATAAACTGAGCACTGATTTTATACATATGGGAAATGATGATCTGGACAAACTGATGAGCGTTGGTTCAGCATGAAATACGTATATTGGAAATTATTTATCTTTTTTTCATATGTATGTGATCATGTGTATAGATTATATAAAATGAAGTGGATAGCTGAAGGTAGCCGGAAAGTAGTCAGTTTTCAACTCCCCCCTCTATATATATACACACACATGCAATTATTTGTTGGTCAATGGGTATCTAATTATTATTAAATAGATAAAAAACAAGGAAAGAAATTGCGAAAATCATTTACCAGCCTGCTTTGGATTAATCTCGATGAGTATCTTCTTCATCATACTCTGTTAAGAAATACGAAGTATTTACTCTAAAAATGGGCAACATTTTCTCCATGAATGTACTCATTCACAAGCACACATATTCCTATAGTGTATATATAATATATACACATTATTTTTAATCATATTTATTTGCTTTATTTTGTTGTGATTAGAATTCATTAATAGTGCACTCACTTATGTAATCTTCTCAGATTGTTTTGTTGCTTATCTCCACTTGCGGTCTGCTGTGTCATGTATTGCCTTTTAGTCAGAAATCTTAACAAGTTAAAATGAACTCGCCTTGAACTAATAAAAATATGTGTATAATTATCGGATTCATTTTAGTATTATCAATCAACTTGGACACCAAATTCAATTAACAAGAAAATATATATTTAAAATATTGAGTTCATATTTAAATTTTAATTGGATTATGTGGAAAGGACACGAAAGATTTCACAATATGCAAAGTTAATAGATAAATAATTTATTTCTGTTTTTATATAAGAAATGTAATAAATGGGTGGAAAATATATTACAGTTAGACAATTACGAAGAGTGGGGAAAAAGTTAGACAAAAAGAGTATAGAATTATAAATAAATAATCAAATGTTTTATTGCTTGAATATTAATAAAAAGTAATAGAAATGACATAGTTGGTCCATAAGCTACAGAGCTTTGTCTCCAGAGTCTGTCCTTTTATCATTGGATTAAAAAACATTCAGAATAAAAACAGCTCCACCATATGTGAATATAAATATAAAAAAAAATAGTTTGGAATTATATAGGGAGTTTATTATTATATGGTGAAAAGGTAGGAATTCATAAAAAAAATGAACACAGAAATTATAGGACTCAACTGCTGTCCATGAATCTTCAGTTCCAGAGTTTGCCACTTTACTTTGCTCTAAACTGAGCAGAATAGATATAGAGATATGGTAATTGGGATAAAAAATAGTTTGGAGTTATATAAAAATACACGGAGATTACTTAAAAAATCAGGAGACTTTGAACCAATCCTCATAGATAAGGATATGCCTTTGACAGAATAGCTCAGTTGTTAGAGTTTGCCTTAAAATTCAATATCTAACAATCTAAAGGGGTAAATTTGACTCCTATGCTATTATTGTCATTGGTCAGACCAGCAACACCCGAAGAAGCGTGGAGAATAATACTACTTGAAACACTATGTAATTACTATTCTGTATTGTCTATTTGTGTGTTATTACTAACAAGTTGTTTGTATTTGAAAAGTTTAAATAAAGTTTAAAATTTTCTAGACATTTAACATTTAATGAAAGATGATGGAAATAGTCCAATAATATTACCACATATTACATTATACGTTGTATTTGTAGATTATGGAAAATCATTACATTCTATAAGCATTTTTACAATGATTAAAGTGTTGGACAACCAAGATATAAACCAAAGATATTGTATATTCTAAAGAATATTTATCAAAATGCAACAACAATTGTTATTAGATTATATAAATGATACTAAGAAAATTAACACTGATATCGATGCAGGATAAATTGATTTCGTACCTCATAAAACAACGGGAAGTTGAAATAATACAAATACATAGATCTTATGTAATTCATTTAGGTTTTAAAGTTATGTGATTGTCTTCACAAATATTGCTTTAGAACTTCAGAAAATATTACAGGGGTTATCAGATAAAATTAAAAAAATAGTACTAAATATAAAGGCTAAAAAGAGTGCACTAATATTCAATGGATTTTCACAGAAGAAAATACAGTTTGATAATCATAATGTAGAAAAAATTAGCAACTACAAATATCTTAGTCAGATTAATAGCATTGATGGAAACATAATGAATTAAATTAATCTAGAATTAAACTTGAATGGAATGTTTTTGGTTGAAATAATTTAATATTCAAATGAAATATGTCTGTGTGTTGTAAAAAGGAAAACTTTTTAATTGATACGATTTATTGTTTTTATATATGAATTTGAGATTTGGATATAAAATATGGTCGAGTAAAGGAAAAGATTAAAAGCAAAATAATCTGGACGACAGAACAAATAGAGCTGACTGAACGTATTGCTAGAAAGATGGCAATAGATGAACTGTTGAAAAATTTAAACCATATTGGAAGTTTGTGAAAGATTTAGAAAAAGATCACGTGTGATATGGTTGAATAAAATAAGCAAGGTTACTGATAAAAGATTGAAGAACCTTTCATTCTGCAATGAATTGATTGATAATGGTCGAAAATGATGATGATGAGTCAAGATTTTTTTCCAAGGTTTTCATAAAATTGATTTCTTTCTAAAGAAATGTTAAGTTTTCTTAGACAATGAGTTAAAATATTTACTGCGTCTACATTTTGATTTTGTTAATATACATTAATGAGAAAGCTGCCACCTACTGGTATTAAAGAAAAGCTTCATTATCATTAAAACATAGTTAATATGCTGTCATTTTAAAGTTTAATTCTGCAAATGATTTGATGGAAATACAAATGCATAAATCTACTGGAAACTAACAATATTTTATTTAATAAATTTCTTTGTTGACTTTTTTCTTTTGGAAGAAAAGAATGAAATGAATTTTAGTTTAATTAAAAGGAAAAAAAATTGAGATAAAGGATTTTCATAGTTTAAATATTTTTTTAAATTTGATTTTAATATAGAGCTATATATTAAATGATATCTAAGACTTTCGTAACAAGTTAACATTCTAAAAATTTGTAAGATATTAATGTGGAATGTTTTTATTTGGCTTGATATATAAAGTAATTTGAAATACAAAATGTATTTGAATATAGATAGTGTATTATATCTGTCAAGTATATAGACAAATTTTTAATTTGGACAAACTTACTTTAAACAGCCATCCCACTGTAGCACAAATAGCTTCTTCACAGTTCTACAAAAATTGTCTGACAAAGATAAATTATTATTCATAAGGCCTGCCCGATGATAAGAATTGTAGTAGTTTCTCATCACTCTTTCCCCTCTAATTAAGAATAGCCACATAATCTTTTATCAACCACTTTTGAATGACTAACTAGAATGACTGTGAAATGAATACTGGTAAAAAATTCCTGTTTGGAAAAATAACTCAAAGTTTTAATTGACCCGCAAAAGCAGATATCGTGGATAGTTTATCAAAGTAATAGAATGACAATCAAGGGAGTCAAAGAATCTCAGATCATATTTTAGTTATCACTATGAGGCTTAGATATCACATGACTTACATTCCTAAACCAATTATATTAATCACAAAATCTTTGACAATTAATCAACTATGCCACTACTTAATTCTGTTAATGATTTTTCTAATCAATTTTTAATCAGCATAATACCAAAGGGTACCATATGTACCTATGTCAGTAACATTGCTATCATGTTTTAAGAATTAGTATACTAATAATAACCACTAAACATCACATGATCACCATTCTTTAGGCTTATACAAGCTGTTTACACAGAAGCAAAACTTCCCATACAGTAGTACAACTTAGTGCAGGCCAGAGTAATCAATGGATTCATTGATTACTCTGTTTTGGACTAAGTGATGCTACTGTATGGAGAGTTTTTCCCCTGAGGATATTAATAATAGATATAATAAATGCTTTTATTTATTTACTTTAGACTAAAAGCACACAAAATAATTATTTCTTCAATTACAATTAGGCTTTTTGTATTTTATTTGAAATAAAGGTGTGAGAGGTCTGGAAATTAATCAAATTAATTCCTTGTTATAAAAAGTATAGATTGACTCAATTAACTTCTGAATCACCTCCACCATATACAAAGCCCAAATATGGTTGAAGAAACTAGTACTTTGTTTTTAGTTCAAAGTAAATGAATAAAAGCATTTATTATAAAATATTTTTTATATCTATTATTTTTTAGTTGTTAGCATTAAAATGGAAGATAAAAACATATATATTAAATAAAGTTTGTTTAAATTATAGTTTTATAGTAAAGATTTGTTTTTATTTCAATACATTTTTAATGTAATGTTTTTTAATATATATAAACTACCCTCATGCAGGCATTACTGAAAACTTATTGAAGAGACATTAACATTTTTTAAATTTGATATCAAAATATTTAAAGTTTCATCTACCAGTCTTTGTGGTTTTAAGGTATTAAGGAATGTATCTAAAGTATTTTAGTATCATACTGCATATCCAGTGATTAATAACAAATGTACAAAATTTGAACAAATTTTATTGAATATAAATATATTAAATCTTGATTTTAAAATTTTATCCAAATAAAACTTGAAACAAACAGAGATTCTGACTTGAATAAAAGCACTTAATTAAATGCCATATATATATTAGATAATTAAAAATAAAAGACATGCACATTTCTCATCGTTTTTAAAATAATTTTGTTTTTTAATTTCAAAATAATAAAACAGTAACAAACTTTCCATACAATAGTGCCACCCAGTGCAATCCATAGAAATAAAGAGATACTAAAAGTCTGGGAATATTGGATGATTAGGTACTAGATAGGATTTTATGCATAAAACATTCTAGCATCCATTGATTATTATGGCTTGCACTGGGTGGCACAACTGTGTAAAAGAGATTGCTACTGTTTTAACAGCTTGTGTAAGCCTGGGAAATGGTGATCATGTGATGTCTTAGTGGTAAAATAATAATTACTGAATAAATAGAGGGATTTGAACTTAGGATTTTTCATTCTATATTCATATATGATCATCTGTGTTGGTTCTTTGTGATGGAGTGGAGGATGAATACAGACTACAAAATCCTAAGTTCAAATCCATCTATTTAATTATATAAGAAACATTCAGTATAGTGAATGAATAGGCTAATAACAATTACTGGTTTTTAATTATTTTTTGAACAGGACAAAAGATAAACCAAGTTAATGGTTTTAATTATTGTTGTTGGTGTTGTAACCACACAAACACACTGATTAAAAAAATTATATTTATAAAATTTAAAAAAAAAAAGTTAAAAAAGGGATGATTTATTGATGAGGTGGATAAGAGTCCACAATCACAGCACTGAAAATCTTTGAGCAATATAAATAACTACTGTTAATAAACTATTTTGCAAAAATGCTATTTTTTTATAATGGATAAGAGAAAATATCAAATAACCTAATAATAATATTAGCTAATAATAATGATTTTATAGATATTAGTTTTGTTACAATTTTGAACAGCTGTTGCAGAAGTATTTCAAAAATTTAAAAACCTTTATGCTTATACCAATTTTGTATGAATTATACACACACATTTTATAATTATTTCACTTATTCAATTCCCTCCAAATATTTATAAGATTTTAATGCATGAATTATGGATGGTTATATATTTTTATTTTCAAAAAGAGAAGATAGTTATCCAATTACTAACCTGAGCTGATTATAGATTTGCTGTCTATTTAAAAAATCCTAAGATTGCTTGGAAAAATTACTAACACTATTGGTAAATTTTCTGCTAAGCCATGGGCTACTTATGGAAAAAATCAGTTATTTGCATATACAAGCTTCAAGATATGCATTCAATATAATTAATAAAACATGACTTCACAATACACTACAATTAGGCTATTATGTAAAATAGATATAAAAGCATAGTATTATACAAGTAACATTTTGTATATTACATCTTAATGGAAATACACTCTATCCAAATTCCAGTGGTAGAAAAGAAATAAAGATTATGTATATCATAATATATATATATATAACCATTAGAAAACAGTCAACACTTAAGACAATCCTAATATAGATAACAATCAACAATCTCAAACTGTTGTCTAGGCAATCTCCTTTTAATGATATATATATATACAAGGCACTAAAACCAAAAAATGTTTTCTTGATCAACAATTTAGGTTGGTAGATTTAACTTGAAATAAAAGTGTGGGAAGGAGGCATAAATATTGAATTAATTAATTTACGGATACCCCTAACCACCACACACTTTTATTTTGAGTTAAATATACCAAGCAATTTGTAATCCAAGGCTTTCAGTGTCAACTTCTCAATTTTAGTAAAAGTGTTTTTAAATGCTTTTATTTAACTTGGAAATTCTGTATATTTTTTGTGTTTGTTTCGAATCAATTTTACAATTGATTTTTAACAAACTATTATCAAACAGATTTTCTTCAAATTTTGTCTGTGCTAGAAATCAATGATAATGCAACATATCAATTAAATATTTTGTTTGTCCAGTGTCTTAATTTCAAACACCTTGATATCAATTCAATAAGTTTTCAGTGATACACATATGAGGGCGATATATGTTTAAATACTTTTTTTTTTAAAAAGGTTACATTAAAAAGTATTAATAATCAATTAAAATAGAAATAAAAACAAATCTTATTTTTAACTGATTGTATAAGAGTTGCCTTTTTAAAAATGGATAAAATGTTATTGTCTTTTGATTGTAAAAAAATTTTTTAATACACTTCTTTATAAAGAAAATAATATTGGAATTGATTTTTAATGCATTATGAATTTCCTTAAAAATATAACACAGACTGTAACATTGTTTTTATTTTCCATTTTAAATAGAAATAATTATTAAAAATTTCCAAACACTAAAACATCAAAAATAATGTGTATATATATATATAATATTTTATAATAAATACTTTTATTTATGGTGTGAATATTAAAAAGTTAAAAATAATATATAAAAAATATTTTGTAATAAACATTAAAAAGCTAAAAAATAATTATTTTCTTCAACAATAATTGGGGTTTTATATTGAAATAAAAGCATAGGGTATCCAGAAATTAATTGATCAATCACTAATTTGTACAATAGTGATTGAATCAATTAATTTCTGATACACCATATAATAAAACAATTATTTTTTAGCTTTTCAGTGCATAGTAAATAAAAGCATTTATTATAAAATTATTACAGAAAAATCAAGTTAGATGTCATGTGACCTAATTTAATAAGCTTGTATTTGCAATTGTTATATATAGAGCTCTCAAAAATACACTCCTAACAAGCTTTGTAGAATATCCCCAACCCCAGACCATTTTCTGCTTCTGGCATTGTCAGTGAGGTGCCAGGATATTCAGCATTAGATGACACCAGTAGCAGAAAACAGTCTGGGGTTGTGGATATTCTGCAAAGTTTGTTAAGAGCTTATTTTGCGAGCTCTATATATATATATATCAATTATAAAATTGTATATATTATTTTTTTGCTTTTTAAGAATGGGATATTTTGCAACAGACTTTTTGTAATTATTCATAGGCAAATTTAAATATCAAGAATTTAAGCAATGTCACTATATTTCTTAATTTTTGAAACAAAATTTATTCATGTAAAATTATTTAAAATTGTTTTTGCTTTATGAAGGTAATGTTTTGAAAATGCATGTTTTAATTAAACATTTAAGAGAAATTAAGATTTTTTTCCATTGTATGTGTTATATTTTAATTAAATGCAAATGCTTTTTAATAAGTATTTAATTTTAGTGTAGTTTTTAAAAAATATATTGTCATTTGAAGGCAGTAAGTATGACACCTATCATTTAAACTGTAGTAATTGCTTATCTGAATATACTTAACAGAGATAAAGATAAGTATAAAGAGATTGTGATCTGGGCCAACTGATAAGTGCTGATTCAGCATGAAATGTGCATCTTGGGGATCATATATCTTTTTCACATATCTTTGATCACATTTTTATGATTACATCCCTCCACAAGGTGATAAAAGTGAATAGAAACCAGTCTCTACCTTGCATGGGAGTGGTGTAGTGAAAATCACACTAAAGAAATATTTATAAAGTGGATAATCTCTAGCCTAATGAATGAGTAATAAAAATTATTATTATACTTCCATCAAGTGGTTTGTGTTAAAGTTGTGAGAGCAGTAAGTTTGAAACATCAATTATCCTATAGTTATTGACTATCTACATCAGGGATGCCCAACCCGTAGCTCGCGAGTCACATGTGGCTCGCGCAACTGTTTAATGTGGCTCGCATTGCACTCTTTAAGAAAAATTGATAAAATATTTTATGTTCCTTGACGCCACATGCACACACTAAAAAATAAACATTTTTACAATACAAACGATAACGATAGCAGTGTCAGATTTTACATTAAATAAAATAATTAAAATATACTTTTCCTGTAATTGGAATTTATATGTATGTTACCAAATTTTTAATAAATAAATATAATGTATTTACATTTTTTTTTTTTTTAACATATTACACCAGTTTTTTTTAGTTTGTGAATTATGTTTATAAATTGTAATATGAAAAATGCAATATATAATTGTGGCTCCCCAAATTTTTTTAAATTCTTAACTAGCTTGCGTCAAGTTAAAGGTTGGGAATTCCTGATCTACATATTCTGAACAATGATAAAGGTATGTGTAAGGAGATTGTGATCTAGGCCAAATGATGAGTACTGATTCAGCACAAAATGTGCATCTTGGAGACTCATGCATCTTTTTCACATGTTTTTGGTCATATATATATGATTACATCCCTCCACAGGTGTTAAAAGTGGTTAGAAACTAGTCCTTCCTATCTTGAATGAGAGTGGTGTAGTGAAAATTATACCAAAGAAATATTAATTAAGTGAATAATTCCTAAGCTAATGAATGATTTAATAGAAACTATTAACATAGATGTATTTAAGTTATTGCTACCATATGATTAATTTCATCCACTATGCTTCCATCTGTATTAATAATTTGACCAAAGTCTTTGTAATTATTAATTTATTCTAATTCATAATTATCAATATTTAGGGTCTTTTTCTAAGATAATCAATTGAACATAACTTTAATCTATTTTAGTACTTATCATTAATCTCATTTTCATCTGATAACTCTTTGCAACATTTCCTGAAGCTCTGATGCATTATTGGCAAAAACAGTCATAACATGAACAAAACCGACAACACTTAGATAATCACCATTTACTTTTATTCCTTTAACTTCTGCTTAAAAAAATTTGGAGATATAATTATTACTCTACATTTTTTGCTTGATATAATATTTCATCACACTTGATGTGAATCTTTTGTTTTTACTTTCATTGTTGTATTTATTTGTGTAACGACAATTTTATTTTGTACTGATCTTATTAAATATTCACATTTTTATTCCTTTATCTTCATTTCAGTATATCATTATTAATAACAAAACTATATTTGTAATTAATTCTTTCTGAAATCATTATAACAAGATCTGATTCATGCATATTTAAAAACAAAATTTTAAAAATAATATTTTCATTGTTTTTATTGTTAGCAGGTTATGGGTTCAAAAGCTAAAATTTTCTGGAATAAAACTTTTTTCTATCTTTTACACTACTCAATTGATGCATGACTTCTGTGCTTTCATGTTTACTTTTAATGTTGGTATTCATGAAACCATTAAAATTTAATTTTTCAAAACATATTTTGTCAATCTGCTTGCAATCCCAGTTGATTTAAAGATGATCAGACGTGATAGTTAGTTTTTGGAAGTGGTTCCATCTTCTGATAAATCGTGATTGAAATTTCTTAAAAAAAAAGGCCTTCAAGATCTTAGTATTTTTTCAATTTCTGCAGAAAAATATATCCAATAATTTAAAAAATTTGAAAAATGTACTAGAAGTATTCAATTAACTAATGACAATATTATTATTTTATTTGCAATTTAATACAATTTAGATAGACCAGAATGACAATTATATGTTTTTTTGTTGGAAACAGGGCCACTGCATGTGGGTGTGCAGATTGTTCAGGGCACAAAAGCACTTCACCAATTGGAGTGCCAAATCACAGCCGTAGTTAATTATAAATTTATTTAAACACACATTGATTATGTAAATAATATTTACTAAGGCTGTAATCTCAAGAATATGCACATAAAAATGCAATAGTAGGGACCTCTGTAGGTCTTAACCACAAGCTTACATTTGGGAAGAAAAGAGGGGAGCCCACCCTTCTTTACTTCAACCTACTTTATATATAAATAGGTGAAGCTGAAGCGGTTAGATATGAAAAAGTGAAGTTATTCAATACTTCACTGATTAAGTCCACATTTCTTATTACACATTAATACTCGCGAAATCTTTCAATGTACAACGAGTCAAAGGAAAGATCTTATAATTACAAATATGTAAATAACAATGCTTAGATATATGAATCACTCCAGTGTTAAAAACATGTTCTGATTCATAAATGCTTAGATTTATATGTAATAATTGGCATTGTAATTATCTATTGTTATATATTTGATGTTTGTCCATTTGTTGGCAAAGTTTAAAATCCCAGTAAAGATAACGCTTCTTCATAAATTTAAATATCAGTCAACTCCAATCAATTTGGCATTGGCTACTTTAAAACTTAATTCTATGACTTGTAATTCAAGAAAGTTTTCCATACATAATCTTGGAAAGACTGTAAGAATTGATTATTTTCTTACTGTAAGTTTATTGAATTCTAGCAGTGTTGTTTATATTGATAGTGCTTGGGATGTGTCACTTTGCCTATTACATTTAATAAGCATTGTTATTATTTATTATATACATGTGTGTGTATAACAGTATTTTATCTATTCATTTACCATCCTCTGGAGAGTAAAAAATCTCCTATAAATACAATTTCACCTTTAGTATTTCATACAAATAAACTTTCAAAACATTTTTGAAATTTATTTTTTTAATGATTTAGCCAAGAGGATGAAAGATATAGAGGAACAAAATAAAGTCGATTTTTAAATAGCTTTGGTCCCCCCCCCCCCTCCAATAGATAAGCAGTGAAGCAAAAAAAACATTATGCATCAGATATACCATTACGCCATATCATTACGTCATATCAAGTAAATACCAGTGTGTTTTTTCTTTAACTTATCATAATGGTGAGAATTTAAACAGTTCGCCACTTGCACACATGGTTTTATATTAGTTTATTAAACGTTTTAAATATTGTCATAATATGTATATAGATAGATATTCCCACACAATATTAATAACTTATTTAAGAAAGTTCAGCATATATATTAATTAACACTACCAGCATCATTAGGATTATTAAATTGATTATTTAAAAATTATATTAACGTAAATGATGCTGGTATTTGTTGGCGAAGTAATTATAAAAGTTGCAATCAACATTTTACTGTTCGTAAGTTATCAAATTTCTGGTCTTTTGACTTATTTCTTACTTCAATTAAAGGTATTATTATGTAATTAAATGTATTGCATATTCTCCCTCCCCCCTTATATTATGCATATTCGGTTTATATATGTTATTTTATTATAATACAGTATTTTACAATAAAAAATTGTGAAATATATACGGAAAATAATATAGATAAAACATTTTGTTATTTATAAAATAAATTCTTTGTCTTTTCTGCCATATATTTGCAAACAACTAAAAAAACACACCCGTTCTTTAATTAATATCTCAAACGCCATATTATCGTTAAAAGGTTAAATGAGCTAAAAGTCGCACACCTCCCACCATTTTATAAAAGGTGACTGGTGTCTCCCAAGATATTTTATTATTGTAGAGGGAGAGCATAGTTTTGCTTAAATGAGGAAGTGTACAGACATTATTGCATATTAGATAAACTTCAAATCCATTTTTGATCCAACGAGTTAGGAGCATTTATTCAGACACCATTATCTCCCACTATACTAATACTTTCCTTTTGCTATTCATTACTACGTTATTAATAGAATTATATGGTAACAAATTACATATATATATACCTCTATGACCTATTTACGTCCAGTAAAGAATTGACCAGGATTCTTCACATGCATTACCTAGTTCACAATCTATTCCGATATGTTTATTAGATAACAAGAACACTTAAAGGCTTCTTTTTGTCTCATATTAATAGCACAGTTTCTGGTGATTTCTTACTTATCTTTAAAGACCACGTGAATCTTCAAGTTCTATATCATCAATATTTCTGGGCATACCACTTAATGTCTCAAAAACTAAATTAAATCATTATTTTAATCACTAGCCTTCACACTGTATATTACAATATATATATATATATTGTAACGGTCATATTTGTACATTCACGCAGCAAAATCCAGAGTCCTGGCAAATTATAAATTTCTAATAATACTAAAAAATATGAATTTCACACAAAAATAAATCTGAAAAAGTTTTACGCAATTCCCAAATGTTACTTTAAATAAAGACAAAACAATCACTAAATTACAAAAACGCTTAAAATATACACATATGATACTTACTGTATAATATATAACAGAAATTGTCACAATGAAACAATCAATTTATCTCTTCTACTTTATTTTAAGTGGATAAAATTTTGTTTCAAAATGGAGACTAAGTAAAATTTTTTATTTTTCCCAAAATGGAGACTTACTTAATACATGATTGTGCAATATAATACCTGCACATGATCTTCACAAGAAATATTAATAAGTAGTAAATGTATTTTTTTTAAAAACAACAATAAAAAATTTAATTACTACACTTTAATTATTTCTTCAGTGTGATGGACTAATTCTTTTGACATCAGCCAGTATGATTCACATGAAAATGGTCAATAACTGGCAGCTCATAATTTAGCAGTTTTATAGGCTTTCCAACAATCTGAATAAATTGTCAATTCCGCTTCCACATTTTGTTTAATGGCTTCCATCAGAGTTGTCACTGTTCTACCATGAATTCTCATGATGAAACACTCATTGGTCTACCTGCACAAGCCATCAAACATTCACTGTTCTGGAAGAATTCATCCAGTTTGGTTTTTTGTTTCTTTTTGTGCAAAAGGCTCTTGTCAATTTCAATGATTTTGCTAGGGCCTCCAATTTTATGTTTTTCTCTGCTAAACCAAGTTTCATTTTCTCCCTTCTATGGATGTTAATTTTTAAGCCCCACTGTAAATAAATCAGATTGCCATCAAAAATGGAATTCTAGAACCTTCCAACCACATTTCCTTACAAAGGCCTATTTATTATTATGTCCTCGAACATTACAATGCCACTGTTTGTCTGAAATGTTGATGTACTTGACTACATTTTGTACTGTTTTTAAAAAGAATTTAGTATTAATCAGAAAATTGGAAAAAAATAAATCAGCACTGAAATAAAAAAACACTTTGAGGAGAACTTGTCCGAACAAAATCCAGACAATAAATGAAAGTGTAAATTTATCACATTATTGGGCAAGATCAAATGAGATCGCGGGGTTTATTTGATGGGATCCAAAGGTTAGACATTTACACAAAATGTGAAACTACTCCTACATTGCAGGACTACTATGTAAGTACCATTACACCAATTTAACCCCTTATATTTTCCAAATCTTATGTATCCATTTTTATTAATAGGACAGGGATGAACAGAACTTATACTATGATGTAATCTATTTCCAAGTCAATATGTAATTTAACGTATTCATTTGGTATACTGAATGTTTACTATAGTAAATAGAAGGATTTAAACTTAGAATTTTTCATCTATATTCATCCTCCACTTCATTTCAAACAACTGATACACATCATCACACACATGTGAAAAAGAAGAAAAAATCCCAATATTATAATTTATGATTTTTATACAAAACTGATAACTTAACAAATTTTTAGTATTATTATTATCATTACTATGTATTATAAATTGTTATTTCATTACTATTTTTATTTAATTTACATATTAAGAAACTGATAGATTTTTTTTATTTTTTATAAGAGATCTTTGCAACAGTTTTGATGATGTGGAAGGAGATGAAAAAGATGATTCAAAGAGGTTTGTTAAAATTTGTAAAACTACTTAATTTTAAAATAATATTTTAATTTGTGAAGCACAGATAGTTGAAAATTGAAATAAACCAAGATACTGCCAAATCTCTAGCGCTCGTTATAATACTTAACCGACAGCCACTCGAGTGGCTTAGATATATAGAAAGAAAAGCAGAGAAAAGGGTGGCTGCCCTTTTTTCGTAAAATGTTTGTTGTGTGTTTAGGTTTGGATGTCATTTGGACAGCTATCCCTGACATCTGATTGGCTGTCGGTTAAGTATTACGAGTGGCTTAGATATATAGAAAGAAAAGTAGAGAAAAGGGTGGCTGCTCTTTTCTCATAAAATGTTTGTTGTATGTTTAGGTTCGGATGTCATTTGGACAGCTATCCCTGACATCTGATTGGCTGTCGGTTAAGTATTATAACGAACTCTAGAGATTTGGTAGTATCTCGATTTATTTTAATTTTAAAATGTAAAATTAATGACATATTATAATAAATTAAATCATTGTTTACATATTGTAAAATAAGTATACTCTTATCATATAATTTTCTCCCCTTATATCTCATAAGAAATTTCTGGATTTCTTAGGATTTTAAATAATACTTTTTTTTTTTCACTATTTCATTCAACAGTTAATTTTTTTATATGAATTTTATTTCTACTTTTTGCTATCATCTAAATTTACATATTATCATATCAGTTTGCTTTTATATATATTTTTTATCTACATGTATCTCATGTTTTTTCAAATATATCTGTGTTACTTGAAGCATTTTTAATGCAATTTATTATTCTGTGTTCATGTCCAACTCAACATAAAAACACATTTCGGAACAATATATACAATTGTTTACAGAAATATTGTACTATCTGGTTAATTATATAAAAAGTACATTACCACAACCTTCATGATTAAACTTAAATCAATAATTATTTCAGCAAACTGTTTTAAATTTCTAGCATATATGATCTATTTAAATTCATAAAGCAGAGAAGTTATGGAATATCCATTTTTACCTATTAATAATATTTCCATGAGAATGGATTGCTTAAATATTTATAGATTTAAATTCAAGAATGAGCGCTGTGATAATATAAGGTTATACTCCCCTAACTACCATGTATATAATTAAAACATGGTGGCATAATGGTTAGCCTACGATTTAAATTTAAAGTAATAAAGCTATCAAGATTTTCAGATTCCAACAGGCTTAAAATTTTTCAAGTAGCCAGATCATAATTAATTTAGTTAACCATCTAATGTTGGTTGGTAAATGGCTATCTACTTGTTTTTAGCCAAATAGTGAGACAATAACGGAAATCTGCTATAGTTCTTTCCACATGATATTTGGCATATAATCAGTAGTGATTAACAAACAATTCCTCAAAAAGAGAACAAGATAATAAATCCAATGAATATATTTATTGTAAATTTTGTAACAATTTGAAATATACAAAATCTTCACATAATAATAAAATCTTTTGTGTTGTTGTTGTAAATGTCATGTAAGCAATTAATTCTCAGGAAATGTGAGCTTGCAGAGATGTTTTCTGATAGTTAATGTACACCTGCAATTTAATCATGATTTAACCAATGCATTGTCCACTTTTTTCTTAATAAACATTAAATCTGATGTTTTTCACCTTGTATAAATCATGAAAAATAAACTGAATTTTCAGCACCATTGCTATTTTTTAAATTTTCTTTAGCCTATTGAAGAGTTTAGAAATTTGACTATTTTATTATCGGCAAAATCATAAAAACTCTGTTTTATTGAACAAAGATAGCAATAGATTGTCATTTAATGATACAGTAAATACAAATAGTGCAACGGAGATATAAAGGCTTTTACCGATTCTTAAATCAGTTTTTCTTCTTAAGCAGTCCTTTCTTTGGGGTGGGAGTGGAGAGGGTCAGGATATCTATTGTTGACAAAAATGTTCTATGATCTTCTAATTAACTACCAAAGGCATGTCTTTGTCTTTCTGTTCTGAGAAATTATAAACCTCTATTATTTTAATATCGTTTTTCTAGGCTTTTTCTTCTTTCATTTTTTATAAAAAGGTAGGTTACTAGGAAGATAAAAGTTCTGCATTCTTAATCGAATTCCCCATTAATCTCTTCCAGATATTAGTCTTATATTGTGAAATATTAGAAAGTAGTGGAAACAATTTTTAGAAGTAATCATTTTAACCCTTTTAATATTTGACATATAGGCTTTTTCATACCTATACTTTAAATGTAAATGTAAGGGACTTTGAATTCAGACTTTCGTTCAACCTTCAACTCTCCATGCTATCTCATACCACTGATACAGCTGACCCCACATATTTATTTTTTAGACATGTGTGGGGGCAGGTGTGTTCGTGGTAGGAGATAGCATGAAGAGTTGAAGTCTGAGTTCAAAGCCCCTTATATTTAACCCTTTTATTAAAAAAATTCTAATGTGTGATGAATCTAATGTATATCAATATCATATTCGTGCTCGGAATGTTTTTTTGCGCCATATTTACAAAACCATTTGTATAATATAGTTAATAAAATGATCTATATATATATTAAATTAAAAGTTTTCGCAGATTTAAAGATGTAAATTTTAAACATAAATTGGAATTTCCATGTAATAATCTAAATATTATTTAAGCAGTGATTTAATCAAAGTCACAAACAAAACTGGAAGGCAGACTGAAACAATGTGATCTAGGAGTAATAAATGTTGGATTATTTTCACCATCTAATATTAATTGTTAAATACTTTTAGAAAAATTCAAACGTTATAAATAGAAATAGGGCATAAATTAATATATAATACAAGGTTTTGAATGTAGTTATTCTCTCTTCCTTGGGGATTGCTTCTCTGACCAATCATAGGAATCAACCATAGACATTTACATTCATGAATGGGTAGTGGGTTCCTGCCAAGGTTAAAGCATCACCTTAAATTCATGAATATTGAATCTAAAGGTGCATATTCAAAACCCATGTTAGTACTGTCACTAGTCAGGCCTGCAACACCTGAAGAAGAGAGGATAATAATATTACCAAAAACGTTGTGTTAATACTATATATATATAACAGTTAATACATAACAAATAGCTCATGACAGAACAAAGCACTTCTAAAATCACCCACAGAAGAACAGTAAATAATAAGGCAGGGCTCATTAAGCTTATTAATTTCAAAGTGCTGAGAATTTGAGCAGTTTTTTTTTAATTTCTATTTTACAATCTAACTAAAGACATATATCCATTTGCTAAACAAATATTAAATTTTTAAAAGAGTTAACTCTGGGCTGGCTACCTGAAAAAATCTTGACCCTGTTAAAAAAATAGTTTGTTTGATCTGGTTTGAATCTAAATCATAAGTATAATAGATAGATGCATTACTATCATACTATATATATAAGGTTAAATAAAACAATTTAAAATAATATGAAATAAATATCCAAAAATGAATTCATTTTTTTTTATAATATGGGTTGCTTTGACTCTAGAAGGAATTGTATTAATGTATACAGCATTTGGAGAGAAATAGTTATTGCTTCCATTATATATATATATATGTTTTGGTACCCGGACATGATGGCTCGATAAACATTTTGTATAGTTATAATTATATTTTTTAATTATAAATTTATTTAAACGCACATTCATTACGTAAATAATATTCATTAAGGCTGTAGCCTCAATCACATGCGTATAAAATGCGATAGTAGAGACCTCTACAGGTCTTAAAACCACAAGGCTGTAGCCTCAATCACATGCGTATAAAATGCGATAGTAGGGACCTCTACAGGTCTTAAAACCACAAGCTTACTCTGCGTATAAAATGCAATAGTAGGGACCTCTAGAGGTCTTAAAACCACAAGCTTACTCTGGAAGCTTGTGGTTTTAAGACTTGTAGAGGTCCCTACTATCGCATTTTATATGCATGTGATTGAGGCTACAGCCTTAATGAATATTAATTAGATTTTTTGTTACTTTAGTGTGACCTGATAAGTGATTCAAACGACCTTATGCTAATAAAAATATTTTGCGATAATAATGCCCTTTGATTTGTGTGTAATAATTATGTCAACTTTAATATAGAAGAAAAATATATCACGTGTAATGAGGAAAAGTTTAATTGGAGAACATTTTATTCATCGGAAATGATAAACTACCAAAGATAGGTAGATTTATTTATTTTTTGCTTTTCATTTTAGGCAGCAATAAGGGAGGGTACTGTGTATTGATAAATATATTTTATATTGTAAAAATATTTAAAAATGTTTTTTTTTTTTTTTGTGCTTTGTTTTACTAATTATGACTGGTGTTAATGACAATGTATCAGATGGGTCTAGCCCTGGTAGCTTGAAGGTTGTAAAGATGTTTCAGATTATGATGAACAGGTTTGAGACTCTTGAAATTAAAATGGATGCAAATTTACAAGAGATGAAAATAAAAATGGATGCGAATTCAAATAATTTAAAGGCTGACTTGATAACTGAATTAAATGATAAAATTGATATCAAATTTGAAGAGTCCAAAATTAAAATCTGAGCATTAAAGGTAGAATTAACAGCTAACTTGGAAGGATCTATGTTTGAAATTAACACTAGGTTAGATAGGATAGAAAAGGGTAGTCAAGAATACTTGGAAAGATCTATGTTTGAAATTAACAATAGGTTAGATAGGATAGAAAAGTGTAGTCAAGAATTCCAGGATAAATCAGAACTTAGGTTAGACCACTTTCAATATGAGTTTTCTGAATTTTGAGATTAAATGGAAGGTTGAATTTGTAGAATATAGAAAAATGCAAACTAAAACTGAAACCAGATTTAAAAAAATCAGGTGTTCTCTCCAAGCTCTACATTTAGATATAATTGAGAAATGAGAACTACATGCTAATAAAAGTATTGATGACGAAATACAAATAGAGAGTGTGAAAAATAATAATTTTGAGAACAATAATAGCCCAGAAGTTGCTTTTAGTATAGAAAAGTTTGAATTTGAAAATAATAATTTGGAAATTGGAGGTTCTTTAGTTACTGACGGTTTAATAAAGCAAAAACTTAGCAGGGATGACAATTTTAAAGTCCAGAGTTTTATTAAGTAAGGAAAGAAAAACTATTGTAATAGATAGATTTTATTGTGATGAAAGTGTCATGTTGAGTTCAATGTATGCTAATAAATATGGCTATAGTCAAGAATATTTGTCTCATATTTGAAAAGGTGATAGGGATTTAGTTTGGTATAAAGAATCTGTGTTTTTTAATGAATTAAGAAATGAATGTGTTAGTAGGAACTTGCACCATTTATTTGTTCTTAGTGATTTGTTTCATAAATATCCAATAAAAGTGAAATTTGAAGTGACAATCTTTATAGTGATAGTCTTTATCCTTTTCAAAAATTACCTGCTTACATTTAAGATCATAGCTAATAGAAAGGTATCTTATAGTTCTAAAGGGGTGATGCCTATTGCATCACTTTGAATTAAATGGATATAATTTTTTTTATCAGTTGTTGGTGGCCTAATGGTTAGCATAGCTGCCTTCCAAGAAGCTGGTCCGGTTCACTTCTCAGTCAACGCATTTGAAATATAAAAAAAAAAATTGTTTAATTTGATTTATTGTTCCATACAAGCTGGTTAAAATAAAATTTGCCTGTACATAAGCTTAATTAAAATAGAGTGGCTATGTTTGTTAATAGGTCCAATATTATTATAGTCTAATTTATTGCTTTCTTGTTTTGAAAAATGTGTTTGTATATAGATAACCATTAGAAAACAGTCAACACCTAGACAATCCTAATATAGATAACAATCAAGAATTTCAAACTGTTGTCAAGTCAATCTTCTTTTAAACAATAGAGATGGAATCCTATCTCCATTAATGATCTCATATATTTATAAAGACACTAAAAATTGCAATTTGATTACAGAGATTGAAATTATTGATTGTAAGAAGTTTAAATAAACCTACTTAAACAGGTAAGTATAACCTGTTCTAAATGTGCAGACTAATAAATAATCAATTATAATATTACAAATTGCAATTATAATTTTCAAATTGCACCCAAAATATTATTTAAATAATAAATGTAATAATGCTCAAGGTTAAATGGGTTTATAAGTAACCATTAGAAACCAGTCAACACTTAGACAATCCCAATATGTGCCATAAAACTATGCAATTTATATATTTGTTCCTTATAAATCAGAAAGAAAATAGTGTAATTAAATTTAATATTTAAAATTAACTTACTTGTTGTAGTGAGATATTTTAATCCTGTAAATTAATATCCTTTGCTATAGACTATTCCCAGTTATCATTCATTTCACTGACTTAGTAATTTTTTTAAAAATTTTCATAAGGGGAGAGGAATGTAGTAGTTAGCCCTCACTGTGAATTAAAAAAAAAGATATTTGTGTCAAGCATTGGTGGTTGAGAGGTCAGCAGCAGCTGCTTTACAAGCAGTTGTCCCGGGTTAGCAGGTTCGCTTCCTGGCTGATGCTATGACACATGAGGAAGAAAAGATATTTGTGAACTTTAAAAGAATAATTTTTTTTCATTTTTATTGTATATAGTTGTAGTCAAAATTATCACTTTATAAATAGAGATCTGTTATGTCTATTTGTTTTGCATGTAAAGTTGTTTTTCATTTTAAACTGTTTATTTTTTTTAAAGTTGTTGAGATTAAAATCTTTTATTCATATTTAAGTAAAAAAGTTATTTTTTAAAAAAAATCTGAAATATTATAGGCAAGTGCTCTAATTTTAATATTTGTGAAAGATTAATTATGTGTTGATATGTATTTAAAAAAAATAAGGGAGATATACGATTTTAAGTGTAATAAAATTACATAAAAAGTTTAATTATTTAAATTATATTTTTATTATTTTTTGTTAATATTACATTTTTAGAAGTAGTTGAACACAAAGTATTTGAAAACAAATGTTTAAGAAATGGAAAAATTTAGAGTCATGTGGTTTTTAGGAGATAACTATAGTAATTTCAGACATTATTATTTTTTCAATAAGGAAGGTTGTTTACCCTTAATAAAAAAAAACCTTGGTACTTGATAAAAAAACTTTTGATTCAATCAGATTATTTTCTTTTAATATATTTTTAGGGAAATGGCAATATAGTCTGATAGGATGTGTGAATCTTCCTTTCCAGTTACCTAAATTACTGCTGAGTCACCAGGGAATAATGTTAAAATAAAACAAAAACCTAAAATAAAATAAAAGGCTATCTAACAAAAAGAAAATCTATCTTTTCCAAACTTAAGTATTGAAGAATTTATATTTTAAAGATATCTGAAATGAGAATGTTACTGCATGGATCAATTAGTAATTTTCCAGTATTTCCAAGAATTCTTAAAATTTTTATGTCCACCTGTAATCATCTAAGCAAGTATCAGGAACAATAAACTTTTTGTCTAGAACTTTTTAAAATTTAACAAGAATGGAATTTCTCTTGGTACTCTTTGCTTTTCTAGTCTGTCAACAATTATCACCCGGGAAACCTTCTGAAAATCAGACTGAAAATGAACTTCAAATTTAGGATTTTAGATTTTAAAAAAAGAAATAGACATTTTTTCTATTGATAATAATTTTATTATGAATTGTTGCTATGCATTTTTTTCTCTTAGATCTCCCAAAAAAATGTTCTTTTAACTTTTTCACTGGTGAAGTGGCCATATTGAATATTTAAAAAATTATGTTGAGCCACAAATTTAATCATAATATGTGTTTGTATTACTCAAAAATGACATAATATATATTATTTAAAATATGAAACATCAAAGAATGTAATGAAGCTGAAAAAAATATAGTCATTGATATTCAAAGTAATAAAAAAGGATAAAAGTTAATATTTCTAATAATTATTTTCATATTATTTCATAAATTCAAAATTATCATGCATACAATTTAAAATTATATTTTTGTTACTAGGTTAGATGGATTCATCATAAAATTTCTAAAAAATTGGTATATAATAACACTTACCTAAAATAATCCATCACTTGAAAACTTCATAGAATAAAGACATTAGTACCTTTTATTTTTCCTAGTAGCCCTTCATAATGTATTTCCATACAGATGTTTGCAATGAATATGTCACCCCTAATAACATACCTTACAACAAGTAGTTAATATTGATCAATAATTAATATAATTTGAATATTATAATAAAGAACTTCAATAATGTTTGTAATTTATTAAAAATTACTACTAAAATAATTACTATATGCAAAATAAAATAATAAAATAAAATAAAAAGTGAATGAAATACTAAATTCATTATAGAGTTAAGCTTGATGTACATAAGTTAGTATTTAGAGTCAGTGTGATGTAGGATTATTTATATTATCTTTATAGGTTTTGAGAGCTCATATTGCGTTATGCTACTATGACCATAAATTTAGTAATAGCTTCATCAACTGACACTTCTCTTTGCATTTGATATGTTGAAATTTGCATTGTAGTAGTGTATAATCAGCCTAAGTTTATCTACTGCCAAAATCTTCACGGTAGCATTTGCATATTATTATTAAAATGTAAACAAGACATTATGGAAAAATCTAAATCAGGTCATAATATTTGAAAAATATATTTATCTTTCTCTGATATCATCTAATTCCAATACTAGACCCAATCCCACATCATAGCAAAAAATGCAGATATAAATGTACACAATCACAAGATATTTTTTTATTATGTTAGTTTTAATAGTAATTTTTTCGTATATTTTTTATCAAATATAAATTCAAATAATAGTTAAAATATATATAAAAATAAAATGATAATTTAAAATTATACTTATCATCAGCCCCCAATAATGTTGTCTTCAAAGTATATCGGTAAAAAAGTTGTATTTTTTTCAATGTACTTTTGATAACACATTACTTCCTTGATATTAAAAAAAATTAAGAGAAAAACAAAAAAATTCAATTTAGTTGATCACAAAAATTATCATAAAATTTTTATTTTTCATCGTAGAAAAATAAAATTTACCTTTATGGAAAGTAGAAAGAAAGATGGAAATGAAGATGCAAAAAGCACATCCATAGACTGTATAGATTTCCATTAATCTTAAGTAAACTGTATGTTTATAATTTGAAATTTCTTGCACGCTTTAAGTACTCATAATAATGAAATGGTTTTAAAACAACAAAGGTAATATTTAAAAATATTTTTTTTACTTTATATGTAGTACATGTTTGCAAACATCTTGTATAATAATTTTAGTGTGAACAGTTATACTTATTAAGGGTTACATAATGATTATTAAAATTTATTATCATTGTAAATTTTAAATCTTATAAATATATCACTCCAGGTAAAAACAAGCATATTGATATTTAGTGAGTTCTTAAGAATACAAATACTAGAAGGCATTAGTAAACTTAGTTTATTATGCAAATGATTTGAATATTAGCTATTGTATAATTGTCATTGTCATACATAGTAGAATATATATATATATATATATATATTGTACCGGGTCGAACCGCAGAAGATCTTACTTACCCTACAAAGGTTTTGGCTGGTTTCCAACCTTCTTTTCATAATACATTTATAATCTTATTTGATTATAAATGTTACGTGAAAGAACCGGCACGTTCGAGCAAAATGGGAGATATTATTGATAGCTTTAACTATCAACAATGGCCCACCTTGGCTGCTAGATTCAAACCCTTACTATCCAAACACTTTATTTGTTTTGAAATAAACTCCGGGTGCCAGTTATCTATTCATAAGAATAAACAACGTATTTGCTCAGAAGGCTCATAATCCAGTGCTCGAAATAATTCCCTTAACTAGCTCAGTCTAATTTTAATCAATAATAAAATATTGGTAAGAAGCGATTGATAAAAAGAATTGACCAACAAATAGAGTTTAATTTTAAAGACAATTTATTAACTAACATTAATTTACTAAATTTAAACATCTTTATAATTTAATAATACACACACATTTTAAATTAACATTTCTAAACTAGTTTAAATATTCTTGTAGATTTTAGTAATAGAACACTGGTATTTATCTAATTTAACTAATAACACTGATATAATGATCACGCACATATTAATTCATATAGCATTCACAAATATAATAATAAAGCATTAATAGCATTTGAAACTTAAACACACATATCAATAGTTCATTTTATGTATGATATAGAGTTCATATAATTAGACTCTTGGAGGATTAGCATGAATTAATGCAATGCAATGGCTATTACAGTATAAACGAAATAAGCAAATGTTTTACCTAGGATTTTGAACGTAGATTTAGAATTTTGTTTTTTTTCTTGTTTGTTGCTTCTTCTAGCTGACTGGGACATTTCCTTGATGAGTTTCCTTATTATTCATGATCATTACTATTGGAGACAATTAGATACTGATGGAGATTTTCTAAGATGTTACGCTGACATTATTTCATGGGCAGATCTTGCTGTTTTCATCGGACATAAGGCTGGAGAGATGTGTATTCCCAAAAGCTGCTAAACACTGCATTTTTGTGTTTCTGGACACAATTAACTTAACTGATTGAAATTAACTGACTCAATTGACTTGTGAACTGAACTCTTGTCTCAACTGATTGTCTGATAAAATATTCAGTATTTATACCGACGACGTGTTGTCCCTTTAATATCCTCCGGCAAATATCTGTTGTTGAAATTCTTTAGCAATTAATTCTTTGACAACGTGCTTTGGAAGATTGCTTAATTAGTAATAGCCATGCAAAATGTATTGTTTTATATTTTAATTTATATCTAATCCATTGGAGACAAGCTTTTTAATCCTGTAGTTTTATATTTTAATTAATAGCCATTGCCGTGTTTTTAATGATAATCTTCTTTTATTTTGCATGCATTTTAATATTTATTTATAATAACATTTATTTACGCATACATTTATTCTACTATTTACCATCGCACATATATACGCACATATATTACTAGTTTTAAGATTATTTTCTTTAATTCGAATGAAAAGAGATTTGTATTTTTTAAATTTTAAATTATTTATATTTTAGGAATACTAATAAGAAAAACTTTACTTTCTTTTATAACCCTTTTAGTTTGACTGTAAGAAAACCCCTTCCCACTTTTAATCTTTTATTTCAAACTCTTTTACGAAAGATTTTTTTTTTTATTTTAATAATTTTTTTAGACAAAATTATTTTATATACATGTGCCAAATTGGCCTTGGCACAATATATATATATTGACATGGGGCTATCTGATAAATTGTTTATCTGAATTTAAATTTCTTTTATAATAATTTAAAAAACACATGGGAATGGACTGGCCCTTCAAGCAGAGAAGTAGAATATCATTGATAGATGAACCATCAACAGTATCTATAACTGATTAAGGCTATATAAAGCATAATCTATGATAACATTTCCAGGCTGTAGCACATCTTACATCAAAGCATTTTATTTGATTTGAGTATCCAAGAATTTTATTTGTTTTGAGTATAAACTCAGGTGCCATCTGATTGTATAAGCTATATAGCCAGCATGCTTGGATGATATGCTATGAATCTAGTGCTTGAAATATCCCATTGCTAGCTCATATTCTGTTTCAGGGCCTAGCACATTTACTTAACACATAAAAATAATTAAATTAATAGTGACACAGTGACAAGAGAGAGAGAGAGAGAAAATAGACAAAATAACAATTAAGCAAACATTATTATTTAATTATGCACATATATATTTAACATAATATAACAATAAATTTTACACACAAAAAATATAAATGATGACTTTAGGCTATAGTTATAATAGTCCTTCATTAAAGTTCATTTCATTTAAAATCAAGTGTGTACACAGTTATTTAAAAGTATAATTACCCAGGTTTTCATTTTGTGATATTTTCCAATTGGTTGGCCTTTTGGTTCCATCAATGCTTCCAGGGCTGATCTTTTAGTTTCTGTCAAACAATGAGGGAGAGAGAGAATATGTGACAGTATCTCCTTTAGGGCTTAGGCATTTGCTCCGGGCATTGGTTCCAGGTGAGTGTACACCTGGGTCTCGTTTTACACAATTGATAGGTTCCTCAGAAAACATGCGCAAAAATAGACGTAACTTACATTGAAAAAGGGGGGTGTGTGGTCTGTGAGTTTTCAAAATTCGCGTAAAAGCAAAGCACCAACGTAAAATTACTTTAAAATTCGCGCAAAAAAAAAAAATAAGGAAATAAAATATGACTAATAAAAAATTTCAAATTTCAAAAAAATTGATACAAGACAAACTTTTTTTAACTATAATATTTAATTTTATTCAAAATAATATATTTTTATGCATAATTTACAGTACAGTAATTGACATTTTTTAATTCACATTTTAATTATTATAGCTATTTGCCGAAAAACACGTTCGTTTGCAAACAACTAGCGCCAACTTCACACTCATGTTGTGACAGTGGTTTTCTGGTGACAACGTAATTAGTAATTAATCTTTGAGACGATGATTTTATTAATTGTTTATGAAACTAACAACTAAAAATTAAATTTTTATTTTTGTCTTTAATTTTCAATTCCGTTTAAAAATTAAATTTCAAGTCGCCACAAGTAATTTTTAAATTGTTAATTACAATTAAAAATCAGATTTTAATTTTTAATTGTCAAATTTAATTGTGCCCACTGCTATTACTGACCTTTTAAAAATAAACTTGCGGACACTAAATGATTAATAATTGATTAATAATTGATTAAACGTTCTTTTTTAAAAAGCAAAAACAGAATGTGATTTAAAATGCAAAATTAACACGCACAATGTTTGAACAAATTTACGTTATAATCTTGTAAGATTTAATGTGTGTATACATAAAATGTGGAAATCATGATTTTAATTTCATTATTGCATAAAATCTTACTATTATAAAGCACTGAAAATATTGAAATTACTAAGTTGAAAGTCAAATTCCAATAATGTGCTATTACTTTCAATATAACGTAAGTGTGCGAAATTTATTATTTAAAGTAATAGTGCAATATCGGAGTTCGACTTCTGGTGAAACACGAATTGCGTAACTTCAAAATCATGTTAAATAAGTCCACATAAAAAGAGACCCAGGTGTAGTTTATTTTACTGAGAACTAGGGCAGGAAGTTGTCAGTTTTGCATTGATGTTGACCACATCAGTAATTGACTGGCTTGCTACTGTGTTTACATTTTCTGAAACTCTAGATTTTTGGTTGTTTGGATTCTCAATGAAAAACTCCAAGTCTGCATCCTGTCCAAATGAATAATAATAATAATCTGAACTTGAACTAAACTGAATCAATAACAGAATGTAGACCAGATTAATTCAATTACAAACTGAAGGCCAAAATGATTCAATTACAAAATGCAGACCAGACTGAAGAACAATAGCCAAGTCACTCTTTTATATCTTAACTCTCTCATTGTTTATTTTTATCTTAACTTGAATCTGTCTTTTAATTAATTTTACATTTTTTTAATTAATTGATTTTTACATTTGATTTAATCTAATTTTTTGCTTAGATCAATCTACTATCTCATCGATATTTTACATAGTTTTTTAATTAATATAATTTCAATATCATTATCAATCAGAAATTTTATAAACTAACTACATTTTCAAAAGCTTTTCTTTTACAAATTTTTATTCTATTTTCACATTTGCTTACATTTTTAGATATTCTATTTTAAAAGCAAAATATATGCAATCTTTTTATTTTACAAAATTGCATTTTAAAATCTACTTAACTAATCATATTTTAAAAAAAATATGAAACATATAATACTACATATGAGTTTTATACATATATCTCTTGCTAGCATTACTATATATATATGAGATGGCAAATTCCTCTTATGACAATCTCATTTTATCTGAGAAATCCAAATTTTTCTCATTGTGTAGCTATTTCATTTTTTATGTAAGAAATGATAAAATTCCTTTTATTATATGTTAAATGAGAATGGACATGAATACATGCAGCAGTATATTTATTTTGCTTTTGCCACTTTATTAAATATGTCACTATTTGTGATCCTAAGTTAGCTTGTTCGGAAGCTCCCTGTAAATTATTTTGAATAAGCAGATAAGTTAGATGTGTTATTAGAAAGGGAAAACTTTTACCTGTGACATATTATAAAACTATATTTCAAATTAGTTATTTATTTTAATAGTAAATAATTATAATATTCGTTTATATAATCCTAGTTAAGATATTATTTCTTACAGCTTATAGAAAACAACAGTGAATATGAATAGCACCATTTCACTTTGGATTTTTTTAAATTTTTCTTCAATACTTTGAAAAGCTGTAGTAACTTCATAAATATATTTGTTATTAATGATAATAGGAAATCACTTGAATGTCAATAAAATGTATATATATATTATTAAATTTGTTTTTCATGTTTTTCTTTATAAGGTCAACACATATCATTGATTTTGAGTCACACATATTAGATTCGCTATGTCAATTTGATATTTGATATTTACCCTGAGATATTAAATATGCATACATTAACACTTTCTTTTTCCTAGCTATATTAAATTACTATTAGATAATATAACAGTGTAATATAAAAAGGAAAAGAATGATGTTTACATTAAAAGAAACTTTAGAATTATTTGTTTACTTATTTTAAATATATTTCAAAATCAATAAAATACCCCTTTGATTTTGATATATATTTATTTGAAATAGATACATATGTAATAGAAGAGTCTTAGATACAAACACATTTTATCTTTTATAACTTTACTTAATAATATTTACTAAGGCTATAAACCTCAAGAGTGTGCATGTGAAAATGTGAAGGTAGGGACCTCTAAGGTCTTAGCCACAAGCTTACGCATTTTCACGCACACACTCTTGAGGTTTATAGCCTTAGTAAATATTACTTATATAATCATTTATAATTACAACTTTAGTTAATCTGAAGTGAGAGATTTATTATTATTGATACATTATCTATAGTTGCAGTTTTCAGCTTGATCAGTTCATAGAGAATATTAAATAAGAAATGCCAACCTCACTTCCCCATTATCTTTATAACTACGGTATCGTTTTTGATACTCAGATACATGGAACCTTTGAGGAGCCAGCTTCCCACATTATTCATCATTACAATATATATATATATGTAATCTTGTGAAAGGAAATTACTCTTCATACATTCGCTATTAGACTGATATTAAATTTACATGCACTCACCCATCAATAATGGTAATAAATAACTAAGGTTTACTTATTATTTTTTGTACTACTAAATGTAAAATATAGTATATTTTGAAGATTCCTATTCCCTATCATAACATAAAATAAAGAATCCAAACGTTCACAGGATATGGATTTTACTAAAGCTAAACCACCAATTTTATTATCTATCCTGATGTTCAAAATACTTCCAACATTAACATAATATTCAGGAAACATCAAGTATATTTTTATTCTTTATACATATATACACACACACATACTAAATCATAATATTATCAACAAGTTATCCACCAAAGCTTAGCAAACCATACAATCTACAGTGTGTTGTAAGGGCATCTATTGTCTTTAGAGATTACCATGACAACAGATTGTAGATTTTATGTTTAGTTAAGCTTTGATTGTTATCATGTAATACGTATATATATATATATAAAACATTATTAATTTTATTTATTTAGAAAATCCAGAAATCTCAGTGAAAAGAAACGAAGAGATCAATTCAATGTTCTTATCAATGAACTTTGTTCTATGGTATCCACTACTAATCGTAAGATGGATAAATCAACCGTCCTGAAATCTACAATAGCATTTTTGAAAAACCATAATGGTAATTTAGTCAAATTGTTTAATAATTTTATAATATATATCTTTAATGTACTAACTTGCATATAAATATTAATGGTAAAACATGTCTACCAAAATGTACATATGATTAATGAATTATTATCATGACTATAAACAGTTTTCATCCTTATGTGATGATCATTTTCAATAAAACTAAATATTAAATAAAAGTAATCATTTTCAGTTCTGGTGCAATATTAATTTTAGTGCATGTATCCTGACAATTTCCAGAACTAGTAGTCACATGTCTATCTTTTTTATAATTTTATTTATCAGCCATCATTTTAAAATTGTCAAAATCAAAAAAAAAAAAAAACATTTATATGACTTAGCATGGTCAATTATGCCTGAAAATAATGTTGAAGTATGTGAAACTTTTCAAAGTGATTCTTTAATGTTTTTATATTATATTTCTTTTTTTGAAATTAACATTTTCTCTTCAGTTTGTGAATATTTGTAATATGCTGTGCAAAACATTTTCAAAATCAAGAATTACTTTTAAATTTTGTCTCTGCTAAATTTTTTGATCAATATTTTTTTTTAAATATAAAAAAAGATAAATAGTTTAGGATAAAACTTAATATTTACAAATAAGAAGAGAAAAGCACCTCTTAATGGAAAGCCGTTCTATTTATCTAAGTTAATAGGATATATACATATATAAGGACCTAATATAATTAAAATGTAATTTTAACTAGGTAACAATTAAAAATTAAATACTAATATTTAACCTTTTTTTTTTTTTTAGAAAATAAGTGAAATTATAGTGCTATCATAATAGAAAAATTATTAGTTCATCATTATAATCCGTAAGCCTCGTGTGGTTTAGTGCACTGGTAAAATTGAAGGTTTTAGAATTCAAGATCTATGGATTGCAACTCTGGTTGCCACTTCCAGTTCTTGAACTTTTTATGAACTCCTTAGTGGTAAACTATTTGATTATTCTTTTTATATTTATAGGACCATGTAAAAGAGATTTATTTTTTATAATTTATTCTTAAAAATCTGCATTGAAGTTAAGCAGCTTGATTATATCACTTCATCATAGTTCACGGAATGTTACTTTGTCTTGTGTATTTTGATGCAATTGTAGAGTGTCAGATTCGAGAGCCTAAAGTTCTCAGATCAATTCCAGTTCTGGTATTTCCAGTATTTGAACTTCTTATGATCCCCAAGCAATAAAGCCATTTGAAGTTTCAGTCATTATTTCTATAAGTTAAGGATTTTTTTATTATTTAAACTAGATGTTATTGTTTAATAATAGTCAAATAGTTATTGCTCTGTAGGTCATGTGATACCTTAGCATTGAGATTGATCCTGGAATATTCAAACTCTCAAGTCCATTATGATAAATCATACAGAGGATAGTCTTAATTATGTTGGACTTAATTTATTGTTAGATTATGACTTATTTGGATAGTAATTAAGGTTTAAAGGAAACACTCGATAGTGGTCATTAAATTAGGCAATTGCATTGGACACAGTTAATTTTACAAAAATTATAGCAGGTACATATTGATGATTGGCATATATAATGATTTATTTTAATATAAGATATTTACAGCAGTTATTATAATTTACCTCAAAGAAGAATATCTTTTCATAAAAAACGAATGCATTTGATACTATATGGATGCTAAGGCATCATGGGCCCCAAAGTTTTTACCACCTTTATTAGATAATTTTTAAGATTAATCTTCATTCTATTAAAACTTGGAATAGTTTAAAGCAATGATGCATTTTAAAAAAAGTGTTGGATGATTTTATCATTACATTTACACAATTGATATATTAAGCCAAAATTGAAATTAATTAGCAATAATATTTTGGTAAAAGTTATACACATGTTCACCATTTCTTGTTGCATCCATTGATTACTCTGACTTGCACTGAGTGGCACTACTGTATGGAGAGTTTTGCCTGTTTTAAAAGTTATATAGTAGGAGAGATTAAAAATAACTATAAACTTGAGCATATAGTTTGCGAATATAACATTTTAAAAAAAATAGAAGTAGCATTGAGATTGATAAGTACTATATTCAATTTTTTTAATGGTTAACATTGTTAATAAAATAGATAAAATCATTCAGTAGATCTCTGTATGAAATAATGTGTAGTAGGTGAGGTTAGTAACTTAAGTAAAAGAACAGTTGAAAATTGACTTTTATTCACCTAACCTTGTGTTTATTTTGCTAATAATACCAAGTTTTCTAAAGGTAAGCATCAAATTTTATTTTAGAATATTATATATTCAATGATGATTTTTTTTTAAATTTTATTTTAGAAATTACTATATGGTCTCAATCACATGAGATACAAGAAGAATGGAAACCATCTTTTCTTTCAAATGAAGAATTTACACATTTGATGTTAGAGGTCAGTAAGATGATTTGAATCATTTAATAATAATTCACTTAGGAAAATATTAAGTGATATGCTACAAAACAGGTCAGCAATTTTTTAGTGGTGTCGTGCCAAATCTATGTTACAATGTTATTCCGCATGCCAAAATTTCTACAAATCATATTACATATAGTATCAAAACTGATTCAGTTATAATGGGCTTCAAAATGATATATTATATATATATATTTGAAGCCCATTATAACCAGATCTTATATTATTGACTGTTCAATATTTTAAATACATAGCATCATGTGTGAGAAGTATGTTTTGTTAAATTATATTGCATTCGAAAGACATGCATAAAATTTCCTTTGGCAGAGAAGAAATTCATCTCATTGGTGCTTAAAAAAATGTGTGTTGTTTGCAAAATTGTCAATTAATTTATAGTGATTCAGAATGAACTCAAACAAAATAAAACACGTATTTTTTTTTTTTTAGCAAAGAAACTCATTTTTGTAATATAAAAAATCAACTCGCAATTGGAAGCTTTTCATAAATTCTTCTTTTCTTTAAAATTATGGACGTGGAATTTTTCTCTATGAGAAATTTGTTTTAATTACACAATAGATATCTAAAAGAAAAAGACAATTTTTAACTTCTTTGAGATCTGAACTGTGTATTATCAAGTCTCACATATCTTCGAACTTCGTTTACGTATTAACCAGACTATCACTAATTATAAACTTTTTTTTTTCAAATAAACGCACCAAAATTTCAAATGTATTATTATATAATTACAAATAGAAGTTTTTCAAATGAATTAATCGATATAATATTCTGTCTGAATATAAATTTACTCTAAACACGCTGTTGCATACACACCCAAATTCAATTGACCGTTAAAAAAAAAAAATCCAGGCAAAATTAATCCTCCCTGGGCAAAAAAATATTTCCATCTCACTTAGCTGTTATCTTTATTGAAAATAGCAAAGATCGAATGTATGTTTATTGTACAAAATAATTAGTAAATTAAATTGAATCATGGTTTCCATTTACATGTGAGTCGCATATGCAAAATGTAGGGAATGGCACAAATGTATGGACTGTAATTAAATTATAATTTTTTATTATTTTAATTCAATCAGAGTGCCATTGATAATCATTCTGCATGCCATCCTTGGCATGCATGCTCTAAGTTGCAGACTCCTGCTATAACTCATACTATTTCCAAGCAGCTGGCCCGGGTTCACATTCAGCTCAACGCATTTGACATATGAAAAAAAAAGGACTAATAAAATTGATTGTAAAAATAATGGCTGAAAATGGCTCTATAAATGACCAAAATATATTCATAAAATACAAATACACAAATAATGATTCAATTTTTATATTGTCATTATTACATAACTCATTAAAAAATCAATAATTAAAATACTAATAAATTGAATAGATATGCAAGGTGTTTTTCAAGTTTTGGCTGAGAGCAGTCCTTAAAATTTAGGACCCATAATGATAGTCTTTAATTAATATACTTTTATAAGGCACACAAATACTTACACACATATCTTTTTTTGCATTAAATCGATGTATAATGAAATTTTTTTTAATGTATCTTGTAATATTAATCTCCACAACTTCAAATTATTCTTGTTTTATTAGCATATTGCAATGACTTGGTTTGTTCTTTTATAGTAGTGTTCTAATTAACAATGCTGATAGGAGATCATGTGAATGAATAAAAAGTAATTACTGTTATTTATTTATATATAGATAAGGTCTTGTATAATTTGGTGAGTGGTAAAATGGCAGTCTCTGGAGTTCCAAATGCATGGCTCAGCCATGTCGCTTCTTGCACTCAAACATTTTTATGAATTCCTGAATAATAATATTTTATTATTGGTAGTATATAATTAGTAATATAATCAAGTGGCATGAATTAATATGCAATATTTAAATAATGATAATTATTAAATGCCATTTATATTAAATTTAAATCAACACTTTGCTTATGTCACCCTTCCTTCATAAAGAAGACCAAAATGAAACTAATTTTATTTATGGGCGAGTTATTTATCAAAAAAGCTATTACACATGATAGCATCAGTTTTATTGAGACATTCCTCAAGTTCTTCAACTGGAAATAAATTCAGAAATTTTTAGCTTCTGAATTATCTTTTATATTTATTATATTTTAAAGATAATTCTAGTGTATTTTTCAATTTCAAATTCCAACTCTTTTATATATAAAAAAAACTACATTTAAATATTAATTTTATTATAGAAATGTAAAAATCTTTATTTCTTTTCCACAAGCATATTA
The DNA here is from genome assembly GCA_028023455.1 of Epiperipatus broadwayi. Classification (NCBI taxonomy): domain Eukaryota; kingdom Metazoa; phylum Onychophora; class Udeonychophora; order Euonychophora; family Peripatidae; genus Epiperipatus; species Epiperipatus broadwayi. The sequence goes on from JAQFVV010000037.1 coordinate 3,317,991, forward strand.
TATTAAAGTCGTAATCAATAATTTATAAATCGCACACTCATTATGTAAGACTATGCGCCTAAAATGCGACAGTGGGGACTTCTACAAATCTAAGCACAAGATTAATGACTTTAAAAGACAAGAAAGGTCACACTCTTATCTTAGATCTAATTTCTAAATATATAGCTGAATCTAAAGCATTTTAATTTGAGAGTGTAAAGCTATTAACTACTTTACTGATTAAGTCCACAATTTCTATACAAACTAACATACAAGAAATCTTTCAATTTACAACAAGTCAATATGAAGATCTTATAATTAGAAATCTATAATAAAAAAAATTAAAAAATTTAGAAATTAAGTCTAAGATAAGAGTGTGGCCGCTCTTATATTTTAAAGTCGTTAATCTTGTGTTTAGATTTGTAGAGGTCTCTACATGCTTTAGGCACATAGTCTTAAGATTATAGTTTTAATATATATTACTTATGTAATGATTATGTACTTTATAAATTATTAATTACAACTTTAAAATTATTTTAAAAGATTTTTAATTATAAGATCTTCATATTGAGTCATTGTAAATCGAAAACTTATGTAATGATTATGCGCTTTATAAATTATTAATTACAACTTTAAAATTGTTTTAAAAGATTTCTAATTATAAGATCTTCATACTGAGTCATTGTAAATCGAAAGATTTCACATATGTTAGTTTGTATAGAAATTGTGGACTTAATCAATGAAGTAGTTAATAGCTTCACGTTCTCAAATCAAAATGCTTTAGATCCACCTATATATTTAGAAATTAGGTCTAAGATAGGAGTGTGGCTGCTCTTGTTTTTAAAGTCGTTAATCTTGTGTTTAGATTTATAAAGGTCCCTACTGTCGCATTTAAGTGCATAGTCTTAAGGTTATAGCCTTAATCATATTATATATAAAGAATTATAATAACACCACCAAAAAAAAAGCATTTTAATTATATGCCATTTACTATAGCATATGCTATTTATATTATTTGAAATATTTTAATTATTGTAGACAGCCATTTCAACTCATAATTATTTAAAACCAAGAGATATTTGAAATGAATTTAAGCTATTTAGAATAATAACAGCTTCTGTTGAATGCTTTGTAATAATTGAAATATTTCAAATTCCACATGAAAAAATAATGGCAAACATTCTTTAAATAATCTATTAAATAGCAGAATGCTGTGGTCTCAACAGAAAAAGACCCTTTGTTTACTCAGAGAATCTAAGATAAGAAAAATACATGGATACTATTTAAGTTATCTACATTTTGCACATGTTGTAGTTGTATTTTTTTTTTTTATACATAATGCTTCAGAGTTTCAGAAAATGTTATAAAAGTATTAAAAAGAGAACAAACAATATTATCACTGACATTATTGAAAGAATGAAGAAATTGAAATGAATCTTGACTTGATATATTGTTAGAAGGTGAATAGTTAAAATCTTAAACTGAATCCCTAAGGATTGCAAAAGACCTAAAAAGAGATTATGTGTGAGATTGATTGGTGAAATAGGTAAGTTTGTTGGTGTAATATGGAGAAAAAAAAATTGGAGCAAATGGATTGAAATTGGCAAGTCCTTCATCACAAAATGCACTGACAATTGGTTAAAATGACGATGATAACATAGCAAAGACCTTCCTTCAAACCCTCAGTGAGATATTGGAAAGAAAAAGACTTGCCACTTACCAGAATAATTCAATTTCCCATTCCTTGTTGTAGCTATTAGCCAAGAATAGCTAGATATTTGTTTATAAATTACAATTGTTATGATTTATTACTTTGTCCATATCTGAAAAATAAATTAAGCCTCTTGAAAAAATGTTCACGTTTACATGATGAGAATTCAAATTGAAATAGTAGATATTGGAAGTCAAATGCCATTTCCAAAAAATTCATAGAGAATATTTTTCTTATTTTAACTACTAATTAAGAATAGTTAAGGATATAACTAAAATATTTTTTTAGCATTATTCTTGTATTATATTCTGTATTTGTTGTTTACTTTTTCTTGTTGCTGTTCATATTTTTTGTTTATTTGTTATAGATAATAATAAAAAATTTTCATGATGAAGAATATAAATAAACAAAAAAATTTACAAATGAGGCAAAGTTAAATCATTATCCATTCAGAATAATATGTATTTATACAGATTTAGACCATGACCCTTAAAGTTTGGACTACTGACTTAAAATGTTACATTAAAAGGAATATTTCAATTTAAAATGCCTTGAATGTGTTTCATTAAAATGAGATGAAGGACAAAGAAATTTTAAAATAAATTATGTTTTGGTTACAAAGATAAAGATAAGATATGTGATCAGTCCTCATGGGAGGACCGTATCTTTTTAAATCATAATGAAGGCTCCCGACAAGCTCCTATTAGTTTGTGATCTTTATCCTGTAATTACTAGTAGGAAATATTCATTTATCAATCAATACTAGATCATTTAAAAATTGATTATTTGATAGAAAAATCCTATCTTGTAATATGAAAAAAATGACCAAGTTTCATTCAAATTGTACTTGAACTTCAGCTTATGGACCTGGCAGGAGAACACACTAACTACTGTGCCATGAAGCTTTTATTTTTTGATTGCATCACATATTTATACATTAAATCATAAGTTATAATTTTAAGTAAACCAATACAATATCAGTAATCTGTTATCAAAGAAGCACTACAATTGTATAGGTAAATGGGGTCTTCTTAATATTGAGATGAAAACAATAAGCAGCAGTAAGCTGATATTCTATTAGTTAAGAATAGGGACTTACTTATAACAGAATGCAATTACTTGTCAACACAGCTAGTTGTTGTTTTTTTTTAATCTTTCAACCAGAGAATTAGTTTTCATCACGAAACACAGCCTAATGACGTCCTTCAAAAAATTAAACATTAAATAAAAATCGTTTGCATATCTGACAAGGAGAAAAAAAAAACTTACAGGATTTTTTTTACTTTATTAGATATGCAAATGATTTTTATTGTTTAATTTTTAAAGGAAGTCATTTGACTGCATTTTCTTATGAAAGCCGGTGTTCTGGTTAAAGTATTAAAAAAACAGCTGCGTAAACAAATAATTGTTTTTTGTTTATATATTTCCTTTATCTAGTTTATATATTTTCATCAAAAATGGAAATGAAGCAAGTCCATTGTTCCGTTTTTTTCCCACATAAATTATGAATAATAATAAAAATACCATATGTACATATATTTTCTACATATATATATGTACATATATTTTCTACATATGTACATATATTTTATAGAGTTGACAAAAATTATGTTGTGGAAATGGGATAGAGCAGATTATGGGTAAATTTAGAGTGGGGAATGTAAAAGAAAGTGGCTAACAGGTTTATCTGGGCATAATTGCTGAGATATTCTTGACTTCGTTTAAGGAGAAGCCATAATACATCACATCACATCACATCATCACATCACAATAGCTGTCATGTTTGATATTCTATTATTTTTTATAATTGCTAATGACATATATATATATGCGCGTGTTTATATAAAACTATAGAAGCAAGCAATAAAAATTTTTGTTAAGTATAAAAATATAATGGGAAGAGGTAAAAAAAAGTATAGGCAATATTTAATTTTTTTAAATCAAGATTTATTCTAATAATTATACTGGTAGATAAAAGATGAATAAGTATTAAGCAATACAAAGTAAAATTTAAAAAAAAATACAGAATTCCTACACAGAAGCAGTAAATATAAAAATATCGCTCACCAGGTGAATCAATTATATATTTTTGAGAGTTTTTCATTCTTTATTTTAGCCTTTAATTACTAAAAAATGAATACCTTTACCATTCACCAATTACTCTGAGTGCTTTAGTGTATTAATTAAGAGAACCATAGAGTCAAAAGCTGAGGGTCCGTGGATCACATCTCAATTCTATCACTTTCAGCGGTTTTTGTTCATTGATTGGAAAGATTTGTTTGACTATTGGCTAGCTTGGAAAGCCTCAGCTACTTGAAATAGTTTCATCTTATTTGAACAGCAATTCAAAAATATGGTAGCAAATATACTAATCACTACACATTCAAGTTGCATATATATATATATTCCACCTCTATTGCTAAAAGGAGGTTGCCTTGACAACGGTTTGAAATTCTTGATTGTTATTTATATTGGGATTGTTTAAGTGTTGACTGGTTTCTAATGATTACATATACACATACACACACCTATTGATTGGATAGTGATCTAAGTTGACCATTAGACAGCTTCGAAATCTTCAGTTGCCTAAAAAACTTTCAAGTTTCAAAAGATTCGAACTGCAATTAGTAGACGTGAAAAACGAATGTGCTAACCATTATATCCATATATTAATTTATATTACACTCGTACTTCAATTAACACATTATAAAACTGACTATTTATTAATTTAAAATAAAAGTGTTTGTTGCACTTTTAGATAGTATTATTTAATAGAGAATAGACATCTTAGATTTCCCACTGATATTTCTTATCTTGTAAATGTTGTTATTGCTTGAGGTTTTAATTATATTACACTTGCTTGATCGCATTAATGAAAAATTAAAAACAATGTTTCCATTAGTTTAATGGATTTCAACTAATCAGAAAAGAATTTAACATTTTATATTTTTTAAAATATTTATTTTATTTAGGACATGAATATCAAATAAAAGCAAAAACTTTAACTAATAAATGATTCCATTTGAGTATAAATAACATATTTACAAATATGTATCTGGCTAAAATATTTATTTATTTAAACATTTATTTATTTAACTACGAATTATTTTTAATCATAGCTTGCTATTCAAAATTATTATAAAAGAATCCACAAAGAGTTTAGATTCATTTATGGTTTTATTAATCATTTCAATTTATTTTATATTTAATAATACAGATCAAAATAGGTTCATTTAGACCATAATTGGTAAGGCAGTGAGCAGATTTAAATGTGAATGGTAAACATTATTTCAATCAATTAAGTTGCTGGTAATTAATTATGGAATAATTGCTAGTGGTCCTAAAACATTGGCAATTGTGATTGGGAAAAAATAAATGAAATTGTTGTTCAATTTGATATAAACATGAATTTGGAGAACCATCAAAACACTAAGTTATCACCATTTCATATGCTTACACAGGCTATTAATATTAGTGTTTGATGTGATGTAATGCATTGTGGCTTCTCCTTTTTTGAAATCAGGAATCTCTCAACTATTATGCCCAGAGAAACAAACTCTCCATACAGTAGTGCCACTAATTACAAGCTTTATTAATCAATCGATGCAAGAATCTTTGTGTATGAAATCCCCTATCTAGTGCCTACTTTTCCACTATCCTCAGACTAGTTTCTAGCTTGTGACTTTCATCAGTGAGGGGCTTTGGATTTGAGAGCACTGTATTTAGATCTGCTGGAGTTGCATTAGATCCTAAGATCTAGATGCACTCTCAAATCCAAGGCTCTTTTACAAGGCTCTTAATTAATAAAAGTCACAAACTAGAAACTAGTCTGGGGATATTGAATGAATAGGAACTAGATAGGGATTGTATGCACAAACTTCTTGCATTTAATGGCACAACAGTATGGAGAGTTTGCTACTGATAATTTGGAAAAGATTAAAACAGTGATGATATCTCAAACTTATGACAGTTGCCTTTATTATGTTAAAAAAATGAGATGGTAGAAACAAGATCACTTTGAAAGTGGGAAGTTGTTCAAGAAGACTATGCATAGTGAATATGAGTTACATAGAAGTATTGGAGTAGAGAAACATGCCTTTGTGAAATACAACATCTATTAAGGGATTAAGTTTCTTTAAATCTGGAGTTGCAGAAGAGAATAATGAAGTCATATGTTTGGTCAGTGAATTTATATGATGCTGAGAAACGAATGCTTTTATCATTTAACATCAAAGATTGGAGACATTTCAGATGTGAGAATTGGAGAAAAGTGAATGTGATTAGTAGATTAAAAAGAAAGTTAAATCAGGGAAAAGACAAGATAGTTGTGACAAGATGATTGCATTGGTTGGTACATGTTCTGAGACACAATGACATAATTAAAAATATACTGGAAGGGAAAAGTTAATGGTAAATATTCAAGATACAGCCATGGTCATCTTTACTGATCAGTTATGTATGGATGCAGATGTTCAGAATTATGCTGGACCAAAAGAGTGGCTAAAGATAAATTCATACGGAGTCTTCATATATATAATTATATCACTCTTGTGGTCTAAACAACTGATTAATAAAACTATATAAAAAACAGATTTTTCATGATTACTAGAAGGTATCGATAAAATTTCTAACTGCTTTATTAATTACTTTAATTCTTCCATTGTATATATATTAAAAGTAATCATTAACTATTATACGAATCCAAAATTACATAAGTCAAAGGCTGTTAATTTTAATATCTGAAGCAGAATAAGTACAGTGTTTATGAGTATTCCTGAACTTGTTAATAAGACTTCATTAACATATAGGCAGATCAAATTCAGCTGCATTATTGTAGGATATAGAAAAATAATTTTTGGTGCCTCATAAGAATTACATATTTATGGCACTATGCTACAGTTGTGTTATATCTATATTCAAAGAGCTTACATTCAGCTTATCACAGACTATAAAAACGGCCAATAGAAAAAGGAAATAACTCTAAATCCAATTTCACAATGTGAAGATTGACTATAGATATAAGTTCTATATTCAGAAAATTGATATGGTAATATTGTAAATTATAGCGATCCACTAACCATAAAACAATTGTGGTAGACTGTTACCATAAACAAAATGGAGATCAATCCATAGCCAATTTCCAAATAGAATTGGTCATTGATTATTTCTGATACAGACTAGCTTTATTGAGACTTATACTATTAGGAAACAGCAGTTAAAGTATATTATTAAACTGTGTGTATGTGAAATATATCTTTATTGTAAATAAAGAATTATTATTTCACTTAAATTCATTTATTAAGAAAGATTTTGTCAGCTTTATTTTTCAACTGTTTCACAATTTAACAAAAAGGTGATAACCTTGTAAATATAGTTAACTCAAGCTATGAGGAAGATTGTCCCAATTATATGAATATATTCACATATTTGTAATTTAGAAGAGATTTGAATTCAGACTTCCAAGCTCCCTATAGTCACCTACTCCACCTTATACAACCGATGTACATGACCAGATACATGTGGAAAAGATAAATGATCTTTTATATACATCTGAAGCAGAACTCATCAGTTGGTCCAGATCATCATCTCCCTCACATATATATAATCAGTGCTCAGTTTATATTAAGATAACAAATCTCACTTTAATGGACATATTTCAATTTTCTCCACCTACCAATTCGTCAGCCACCCATATTATTGAAGATCTGATGATAGAATGCTCAAAGTCATTGTTGATGCCAATATTGTTGTCATGCCCATGTTGACTTTAAGTCATTTTGATCCCTCATATATAGGACCTTGACATGTCCATTTAAATACACAGAAGAAAATTTGTGATCTTAATCTAAACCGAATACTGATTATATATATATATATATGTGTGTGTGTGTGTGTGTGTGTAGGAGATGATGATCTGAACCAACTGACTGATAAGTGATGATTCAGCACAAAATATACTGGAGATTATTTACTTTTTTCACATGTATACAGTCATGTGTATTGGTTATATAAAATGGAGTGGATAGATGAAGGGATCTTGAAAATCTAAGTTCAAATCCCTCTAATTACATCTAAAATTCAGTGTATTCAAATATTACAGATTCAGCTTGAATTCTACCCATTCCTCTTCTGTATATTAAATGAATATATTAAGGTCCTATATATGGAGGTGTCAGAGTGGCTATTGGCATGAACAAGGGCTTTTCAGTCAGATTTTCAATAATATGGATGGCTGGAGAGTCGGAAAGTGGAGAAGATTAAAGCTTGTCTATTAAAGTTTGAAGAATTACAATCTTAATGTAAACTGAGCAGTGATCATATATATGTGTGGGAGAAGATGATCTGGACCAACTAATAAGTGCTGGTTCAGCATGAAATACATATATTGGACATTATTTATTTTTCTCACATATATGTGGTCATATATATTGGTTATATAAGATAGAATGGATAGCTGAAGGGTGTGTGAAAGACTGTGTTAAATCCCCTTTAATTACATCTGAAATTCAGTAGACACATTATAATTATATTCATATCTTCAACTTTTATAAAAACATAATCAAATGGTTTATTATGCAGGAATTTTACAAGAAGTATAAGCACCAAAATTGTATGGATAAGCTGCAATCCATGAACATTAAGTTTCAGGTTTTGACACACCACCACTGCATTAAACCACAACTTTGACAACTATTTCAAACATTGGATACTGTAAGATTTGCATATATTATAAATGCTTGAATTAATACATCTGTAGTACTTGTTTAAGATGCAGATCTGTCTTTTACAATGCCGTGTGGTATAAATAATGTCTTCTAAGCTGCAATCAGTTTTTATGTATATGCCATACACCCAAAGAGTCTGATAGGCAAGTTAAACATTCATCCCTTTGAAACATATAATGATGTGATGTGATGCACTGTGACTTCTCCTTAAACAGAGTCAGGAATCTCTCAGCAGATATGCCCAGAGAAACCTGTTAGCCACTTTACCTTCCCTTTCCATTCTCCACCCTAAGTTTCCCATAATCTGCTCCATCCCATTTCTACAACTTAATCTTTGTCAACGCCATGACCTTCATATCTAATTCCCCCTTATCTTTTCCCAAACCTAGCATAAAAACAAATAACTCACTTTCTGTATAATCCCTTTGTTCATATTTAATCTTCCATAACTTCATTATTTGTACCCTTTCTGCTTCCAAGCATTTACATTGAAGTAACAGTTGCCTAATATTTTCTATGCCTTCCTTACACAATTTGCAGACTAAATCACCCATATTTTTCCATTTACAAATATATTCCCTTGTTGCTAAAGATCCCGTTTGAGCCTTAAACAATAAACTACTTTCCTTACTATTATCATAAATTAACTCACCACCCAATGTTCCGTTTACTTCTATATATATTTAAACTCGGTTTACTCTCCATACTAGTTCTCCATCTCTCCAACTCCATATTCTTTATTAATGCATCTATTCTTCTATCCCACTCCTTACCACTAGAACACTCATCAATCTTCCTAATACAATCATCCCACCTTTTGTACAAGTATACTGACATAAATTCTTTATCCAAATCTTCTGCATACGCCCAGAATGCATTGCTGCCATCAGTGGACATTTTAAATAATAGTTAAACTAAATATGTAGAGTGAAAATCTATTTTAAATTGAAATAGACACAAACATTTCTTAGAGCTTAAGATATATATGACAGACTTTTATTTTATGTGAAATAATAAATATTACAACCTTTACTAAAAAAAAACTTGACTTGCCCTTTGAAATTACATTAATAAATTTAATTAAGTCAAACTTAAAAATAATTGCATAAAAGCAATTTAATAAAGTTATTGTTCATCCTTGAATAATAATACTAGAAAAAGTCTGTGCTCTTTTCTTAGAATTATCTAGTTGTTAATTACTTGTTGTTGAATTCTAAATAATTACAATTTCTCTTGAGGATTAGGGAATCGGATTACTTTAATTTAAAGAAAAAGAATCTTCGAAAATGTGATAAATCTTTGCTTGACATACAGATGATAAATAATATTCAGTAACTCAATTAAATTCATATGGGAAATTTCAAAACATAACATATAAATATTAAAACTTAAATATATATGTAATATCACTACATAGTATTTAGGTGTAAAACATTTATGAAATAATTCAAATAATGTTTGAATATCTTGGATGATACAATTAGCTTCCTAAATATTAGTGCAATCATCATTCTATAGAAATGGTACTAAATAGGATAAGTAATGTCAAAACATAATATTTACGTGTTAAAATTTATATTTACGGAATAATTTAAATAATATTTGACTATTAACGGATCACAGAATTAGCTTCATAAATGCTAGCGCAATCATTGTTATGCGGAAGTGGTACTGAATGAGTTGAGTTTATGTATTTGTATACGTATACAACTGTCTTATCGCTTAAAATAGTAATATGTGTATTCAAAATTTATATATTCTGCTGACAGATGGCAATATATAAATCACAGTAATAATGCTCGGTAGATTGCAGTTTATGAACAATAAAAGAATAGCCAGAATAGTATTTAAATTGGGTTATGAATAAAAGGCAGATAATAAGATGAGAAATGTAATGCAGTATGCAGAAGATTTGGATAAAGAATTTATGTCAGTATACTTGTACAAAAGGTGGGATGGTTGTGTTGGAAGAATTGTTGAGTGTTATAGTGGTAAGGGGTGCGATAGAAGAACAGAGGCATTAATAAAGAATAGGAATCACATGATCACTGTTTCTTATGTTTTCTCAATAGGCAAAACTCTCCATACAGTAGTGTTACTCAGTGCAAGCCAGGATAATCAATGGATGCCAGAAGGCTTATGCATAAAATCCCTATCTAGTGCTTACTCATCCAATATCCCCAGACTAGTTTCTGGATTATGGCCTTCGTCAGTGAGGAGCCTTGGATCTGAGAGCACTGCACCTAGATCTTAGAATCTAATGCAATCCTCCAGCAGCCACCTTTTATCTCTACTTAACTACAAAACTATGAGAATGAAATTGAAAAACACAATAATATTTTCAATCCAAGCTCATTAGCTTATATAGTCATAGGTCTGAACTCAGTTCAGCCCCCATACATTTTGGTGTCTTTGGCTCTTAACAACCATAGACACCAATATCCTATTAGGCAGGATTGGTGTTAAACCAGTAAACATCACATATAACTTTCTTATGCTTGCTCATAACTGTTGTTAAAACAGGCAAAGCTCTTCATACAGTAATGCCACTGAGTGCAAGCCAGAGTAATCAGAAGGCTTGTGCATAAAATCCCTATCTAGTGCCTAATAAGGCCACAAGCCAGAAACTAGTATGGGGATATTGGATGAGTAGGCACTGGATAGGGATTTTATGCACAAGCCTTCTGGCATCCTTTGATTACTCTGGCTCACACTGAATAGCACTGCTGTATGGAGAGTTGCCTGTTTTAATACTAGTTATAAGCTAGCATAAGAAACTGATCATGTTATGTTTAGTGTTTTAACACCAATTGTGCCTAATAGGATAGTGGTGTCAATGGTTGTTAAAGAGCCAAAGACACCAAAATGTATGGGTGCTGAATTGAGTTCAGACCTATATGACTATAAGCTAATAAGCTTGGATTGAAAATATTATTGTATTTTCAATTTCATTCTCATAGTTTTGTAGTTAAGTAGAAAAGGTGTCTGTTGTAGGGTTGTATTAGATCCTAAGATCTAGGTACAGTGCTCTCAGATCTACGGCACTCACTGATGAAGGCCCTAAGCTAGAAACTAGTCTGGCAATATTGAATGAGTGGGTACTAGATAGGGATTTTATGCACAAGCCTTCTGGAATCCATTGATTACTCCGGCTTGCACTGAGTGACACTACTGTATGGAGAGTTTGTGTGTTTTAATAACAGACATGAACAAGCATAAGAAACAGTAATCATGTGATGTTTAGTGGTTTAACACCAACAGGATAGTGGTGTCTATGGTTATTAAAGAGCCAAGGACACCAAAATATATGGGTGCTGAACTGAATTTAGACCTATATGACCACATAGGCTAATGAGCTTGGATTGAAAATATTGCATTTTCAAATTTCATTCTCATAGTTTTGCAGTTAAGTAGAGATAAACGGTGGCTGCTGGAAGCTTGCATTAGATTCTAAGATCTAGGTGCAATGCTCTCAGATCCAAGGCTCCTCACTGACATAGACCATAACCAGAAACTAGTCTGGAGATATTGGATGAATAGGCACTAGATAATTGATTTTATGCACAAGCCTTCTGGCACCCATTGATTACTCTGGCTTGCACTGAGTGGCACTACTGTATGGAGAGTTTTGCTTGTTTTAAAAGAATAGGGAGTTGGAGAGTAATATATATATATATAGAAGTAAATGGAATATTGGGTGCAAGTTAATTTATGATAATAGCAAGGAAAATAGTTTATTGTTTAAGGCTCAAACAGGATCTTTAGCAACAGGGGATTATATACGTAAATGGAAAAACATGGGTGACTTAGTCTGCAAGTTGTATAAGGAAGGCATAAAAAATATTAGGTATCTGTTAATTGAATGTAAATGCATGAAAGTAAAAATGATACAAACAATAAAGTTGTGGAAGAATAAATATAAGGAAAGTGATTATACAGAAAATGAGTTATTGATTTTTATGCTGGGTTTGGAAAAAGATAAGGGGGGTTTAGATATAAAAGCTATGGAGTTGACAAAGATGGGATGGAGCAGGATATGGGAAAACTTAGGGTGAGGAATGGAAAGGGAAGGTAAAGTGGCTAACAGGTTTCTCTGGGCATAGTTTCTGAGAGATTCCTGGCAGGAGAAGTGACACTGCGTCACATCACAATTTCAAATATTAAGATAAACGTACAATTAAATATATTGTAATGATCATATTTGTACACTCATGCAACAAAATCTAGAGTCTTGGCAAATTCTCTAAAGCTGATCTAGATGAGGGGTTGAGACCTCAAATCAGATTGCACCTCAGCTCCTCCAACACTCCATGACTTATTACCCTTTGAATGACATATATGATGCTGCACTCAGAGTCTTAATTCACATGCCAGCAGTAGCAAAGGGTAAAACACAACACTCTGGGATGAATTAACTCATATAACTATGACTCAACTAAACACATACATATATGGATTATGAGATATTTAATAATTTGATAATCAAACGCAGAATGACAATGCATAGTTATATAATTCACTTAAATATTAACTAAAATTAATATGATTCAATGGATTAAAATGCTATGAAAAAATACATTAAACAATATTATATTTTATATCTTAATAAAACCAATCAATTATTAAGACAGCTATCCCTCTGTGCATTGAAATTCACCACAGGTGTTATAATTAGATAAGTGAATTACAGGATCTCATCTTATGCATGGGACAATTAAATCAGAACTTATCCCATTGACAATGTTATCACATTATAATATACAGTTTAAGTTATGCCTAATTCATGCTATGAGATGCCTATAAAGTTTGAGGATAGTTAAATTTCAGGAGAGACAGTTCATAATTGTAATCACTCTAGGTACCTCAAAATTAGCTCTCTATACAGATTATAATTACATAACTAGATCGTGCATTCAAATCTAAGTTGAATTTATTAATATTAATGGCAGAATGAACTGGGATCTGTTATAGCAAAGTTTCTGATACTATTGCACTATATTAACCACAATAAAATGGTGTCTCGAATGCGTGTTTCCTCATGTGATCTATCGGCTCCTGTGGACCATATGACTTGCTATGAGTAGAGAACATCTCATTTTGGAGATCTGATTAGCTTGAAACATGAACAATCTGGACTCTCATGTTCCACTTCTAAGAACAGCCATCAGAAAATGATTATGGAATGGCCTTATACCAAATCCCCATAAACAAATACATATATGTATATAACAAGCTTGAAACCTGACAATTTGGACCCTCGTGTTCCAGTTTAAAGGAAAACTATCCACCATGAATATGGAATGGCTTATACCAAATCCCCATAAACAACTACATATATGATATAGCAAGATGCATATGCATGTGTGAGTGCTTTATAAGGAACACATTCACCATACCAATGATCATTCAATCATTATTAAATCTAAAATGTGCTAAACTATAGCTTCTTTCCACTAAACCATTGTATATCAGTTCATAAGTTAGAATATGTGAATATGCTAAAGAAAGGAGTTAATTAAGTGATCTAGCTTATAATTAATCTTTATAGTTCATACTATAAATTCTAGGGAGGAATAAAGCATAATAAGGACATGGATTTAATTTAAATATGCTTTAGAATAGCTCTCTTGCGTTCGTTAACTAAAAATTTATTAGTAGGAACAAACCTACTTTTACTCAGCTAATACATAATAGCTACTAGATATACATATAATAGGTTTCAGATTGGAGATTGCATGTGTGTGGATTTTAACGCCTATAAATTATCTATAGAGAGCATCTAATCATCTCTCTCAAACCTCCCTCTACAGGACCCGAGTATCAATCTCCCCTCTGAATAAGTCATAGCATAAATTCATAACAAATATAATAAATTATAATAAGGCATAACCACAGATAGAATGATATTTTAACAATAGTGTTACATTATTAAGTTCTTTTACTTTAAAGGAGTTAGGCAAGTTTTACAGACTAGTTATTCTTACATTATTTTAGGAAATTAGATACAATTTAGCTTAACAACAGAATTTATTCTATAGAGAAAGTTTAAATAATAAATTTGTGCTCATTTATACATAGCTAGCTTAGAATTATTTAAGAAATTGTAAATAACGAGAGTTTATTACAGAGTTTGCAGATTATTTTTACTGATCTTCTCTGCTAAAGGTCTTCTTTCTATAGTTTGAGGCATTTCTCTGCTGGGCTGGGCTGTTCATTTTTACTTTCCGAACAGGATGCTGGTTCAAACTTCTCCCATCACCGATGACTCATCTCCTGCAAGGCTGGACAGCAATGGATCACCATTATAGCCTTGGCTTTTTATTGCAAAAGCAGGCAAAGCTCCCATCAGCATCACAAGTTAAAATTATCTAGTGTCTGATCTTTTTGAATTACAATTAGGTTTTTTTTAAATAAAAACACTCTTCCCTTTTGTATTGTCATGATTTGTTTACAAGTTGAGACAAATTTTTAATCTTTATTTTACATGTGTGCTGCTATAAGCTTGACAAACAAAACCATTACCTCTGTAATTTAGAAAAATAAGTAATTGAGAAAAATAGTATCAGTTATCTAGCTTTCTCTTCGTTAAAAAAATAAATTTAATATCTTTTAAGTCTACTCTTGTTTTTACAGATTTTAAAACCCAGGTGTGGTCAGCCAATTTCCAAGAAATAAAATCATTTTACCAAAAACAGATTTTAACCTGGTAAACATTTTATTATATACATGAGTTGGTCAACTTAGAAACTATAAATTTTAGGCAAAGAGAGCTAATTAGTGTAAAGATTTACCATCTTTGAGAAATAAATTTAAAAGAAACAACAAAGTTTGAAATCTGTAACTTTGCAAACTTCTTTCATATATAAGTATGTGTGACAATTCACATACCAGGTAATGTTTAACTTTATTACCTTACTTTAGAATTATGTTTGCCTTATTTATAGAAATTATTTACATTATTTGCAAGACGCATTTATAAGATATACGCACATACATTACTATTTATCTTTTATTAGGTTAGTTGGTTCATCTTTGAAATACGCCTTTATAAAATATACGCACATATACGCATATAGTATTATTATACTTTATTATAAAGCTCTTTTAATTAATATACACCTACTTGGGGGGTTAAACTAGGAAAAATGTACTACTATGGAACATAGTAGGTGAAACAATATGATTGATAAAGAATATCGTTTCAATATATAAAATTTCCATTTTTAAAAAGACTATTGAACAAGTGAGTGATTCATGTTTTTTTTTTTTTTTTAAAATTAAGTAAAAAATATGATTATTTATAGAAACTTATCATGTTTACAATATGGTATAAAGTTTGTGTTTTCCCATAGTTTTTATCTCCATAATTTGTGACTGTAAAATAACTGAGATTTAAAAATCAATAAAAAATATTGGTGCAAGTATTTACGTTTTGTATTATCTTAAGTGGGATGACAACTCGAACAATGTAAAAAAATTAAAGATGATATTAATGCTATATATATATGGAGAAACACGAAAGCATTAAACAGTTTTAATATTGCATTGTGTTGAGAGCACCTGTCAAAGGCAATAATTATAATAAAATAGATGTAAAATTTTATATTTAAGTAGCTGCAAAAGGGAGTTTGTGGTTAAGTGAAATAACTTTTGATTCCTCTTTAAGAGTTTAAAATAACTGAGTAGAGAAAATTCTTAATGTCTGAAAATGTTCGTCATGACAGCTGTTATTCATATAGTAAACAAATGGGATACTCACCAATTAACATTATGGTGAGTTTATAAGCTTTTTATCTCTGAATTTAAGAACAAGAAACACCATTACCTTTCTTCTTAATTATCTAATAGTTGTTAATTGAAATGTCAATTGAGTTTGCTTCTAGGCAGGATGAATGTGTGTGTGAACGAACATGTTAAAAATAGATATTTACAATCACATCGGATAAAACTAAATTACGGTTTTATTACCAGGAGACTAAAGTCATCAGTTGAAGCTACACTTAGCAACCAAAGATGGAGAGTACTAAAAATCCTTTGATTGTGAACCCAGTCTTCCATTTGATGATGATTTTTTATTTAGGTACCTACAATTACAGATCACTTTAAAGTGAAGATTATATGAATTAGAAAAAATTGTCTAATATTAAATAGGGCATTGCCAAACTTTGTGAAATTAAAAGAAAAGTTGAAAAAACAATAGATTTAAACGTTATTACAAAAGCATAAATACTAGAGCGCAAAGGAAGCATGATTCATTAAAAATAAATGAAAAACCACTATTGTGGAGATTGATAATATATTAGAGAGTGTGGCAAGATTTCAAATTAATAGAAAATATCACATTCTGATAATTCAGGTTTATGCCTCAACAATTTTTCATTATGATAAAGAAGTGGAGGACTTTTTTTTATATAGATGTATAAAATACTTTTGATAAGACCAAACAATATTTTAAAATTGTCATGTGATACGAAAAAATTAAACAATTCAAAGATGAATGTACTGTAGGTAAATTTGGTCATAGAGATAAAAATAAGAGAGTGCACAGACTTGTGGAGTTTGTAGTAAAAAAAACAATAACTATATATTGTAAATTCTTTCCTTGAAAAAAAAAAAGTTAAACAGAACTTGTGGTGGACACATTCAAATGAAGGTACAGCACAATTGAATTATATTTTGACTAACAAAACATATATATTTTAAGATTGTATTTTTTCTTAATAGATTCAAATCGGAAATTGATTATCTTTTTTTTTTTTCATATGTCATAGCATCGCCGGGACGCGAACCCACAACCGTCTGCAACCAACTACTTGCTTGCAAGGCGGCTGCGATGACCTCTCGGTTAACAACGCTTAGTGAGATATAAGGATATATAATTATTGTTAACTAGAGAGATGAAAACTGTAAGAAAATCAATAACTGATATTCCAAATCTTCAAAAACATTCTAATGAATTTAAATTAAAATTTGCAAATCATTTTAAAATATTAACAGACTTTGAAGATATTTAAGACTTGTCAATAATCAACAAAAAGAAATCAATACCTTACCAATATAATTGGAAAAAACCCAGCAATTTACTAATAAATTTTCTACCAAGATAAGACAATTTATGAAGAAAAGAAATATATATATATATTTAAATGATCCATTAAGAAAATTTGAATATCTACAGTTTTGTAATATGATACAAAAAGTTAATAATGATATAAGAAAAAAATAATTGTGAATTGACAAGGAAAGCTGCAGAAGAGAATAAGTTTCAAATAGCATCTTAGAATTAGAAGGAAAAAATAAAACTATTGTTAAATAAAGAAATGATATCATGGGAATGTATGGAAGAGTTCTATAAAGGATTATATAATTATAAAAAAAATAAGAAAGCAACTTATTCACTATAGTTATTACATTTTCTGAATTATCCAACATTTTAAATAAAAAGAGAAATATATAATTAAATTAATAAAGAGGGGGGGGGGACTTCAGGGAATGATAATTTAAAAGAAGCAAGTGAAGAAATGGAAAAATTATTGGCAAAGTTGTATACCAAATATCTAAATGATAAAGATATATCAAATGATTAGAAGAATGCAGTAGTAATATTGATATTTAAAGAAAATGATAAAGGAAGATGTTAAAAAACCATAGATCTATCAGTCTTCTATCAAATCAACGTGATCATCATTTACTACAATATGGAGGATTTCCTCAGTCTTCTATGAGGTTTTTTTTTTTACAAAATCTTTATCAGATAATTACAACTTCACTACAGGGTTGAAGTTTAAACCAATCAAATTAATAAACTGTTTTTTTTTTTTTTGGTTTTGGAACTGTGGATCACATTCATATATTGAGAGAAATCATAGAAAGGCACAATGAATATGTGTTGGAAGACATTTGATATTATAATCATTTCTGCAGTGTTTAAAACATTGGATTGTCCAGATATAGACCTAGGCTATTATCATATTCAGAAGAATATGAAAATGCAACAGCAGTGATCAAACTATGCAGTGATAGTAAGAAGATAAAATTGTTAAAAGGGTGATTGATAGGCTAATTATATATCTCCAAAACTAAAATTTTTACAATGTTACAATAAATATTTTTTGGATTAAAATGAGAAGCTAAGGAATTAAAAAATAAGTGAAAATTATTTAAGATATAGATTTTGAAAATAATCTTTCAGAGTTTCAGGAAATATTGCAAGAGTTATCAGATGAAAGTAAGAAAATAGAACTTTAAAAGTGACCACATATAAATGGATAGATAAGTTTGTGCCTTTATGATGGGAGGTGAGATGTTAGTGATTGGATAAACTGAATTAAACTTGGAAAGACCTTCATCTTAGTGGACTGATAATAAACAAAACTGATGATAATGATGATGTTCTAAAAGGTACTCAATTGAACACTATTAGGTTTTTTTCATCACTGATTTCTAGTTACTAATGAACCAACAATTTCTCTTTAATTTTAAATTTCCTGTCATATTTAATACACACTATTTTTACTTCTTTAGGTTTAAAAGCACGATCAAATATTCTTTTGTAATCTAAAAATTCTGGTATTACTGTAAGATTTAATTTAGTTTTATTATAAATATATGTATAAAAATATGCTATTTAATTTTACCTTAAAGTTTCCTTTTGATTTATCATAATAAACATAAGAATAGTTTGGTTCCTGACATTTAATTAGACAAATAATGTATCTTTGGGATCTCAGTGATCAAAGACTTATATTAATATTAGAAGTATGTCAATCCTAAATTGTTTATGTATCCAGAATATAGATATACAGTATTCAAAGCCTTTTTTAATACTATAACCATAATTTGTGCAAGTTTGACTCTGATAAAAAAGATAATATAAAAAGATAATATTGATAAAATTATTACTGATTTAATAAAGAAGGGTAATTCTTCTATTCTTATTGGTATGCCATTTAGTGTACATTTTAGTAATCAATAAATGCTATGTGATAGTGTTTAACAAATCCTTATCCATAGATGGCATACAAGTTGTAAGAATAAAAAAATTGCTAATGAATTTGCCATGTATAAGCTAAAGCAGTGGTCTCCAACCCTTGGTCCACGGACTGGTGCCGGGCCACAGAAGTTTTTTATTGGTCCACGGTAGACTGGAAGGAAAGTTTGTAATAACAAAATAATAAGAGTTTAAACTTTTAATTAATATAAACAATTTTTATTTATTTTTTCATCTCATTTTTACTCAATAAAAAAAAAAAAGAAACAGAACGAAAACAAAATCTAATCAATCATACATAAATTAATTTGTTTTTCTAGTTATCATAGATGTTTATGGGGGGGGGGGGAGTATAGAATTAAATTTATTACTTTTCTAAAAAAATTCAAAATTTAAAAAAAAAAACATTTTTTATTATACAAACTCCATATATATATAACTTCATCTTGTATATTTAACATTGTTGTTTTGATCAGTTATAACAATTATGCTTATCTAAGGCTAAGCAGTTTACATCTTTAAGAAAATTTATCTATAGACTTCTACTGGTCCGCAAAATCTTATCCTTATTTTTACTGGTCTGCAGGTGTGAAAAGGTTGAATACCACTGAGCTACAGTAATGGGATGGTATTTTAGTCATCATTAAAATATATAAAGTATTTTTTGATAAGTTAAAATGGGTTAAAAATAAAGTTATTTTACTGATAATAATCTTTGGATAGCTTTTTCTTATACACATTTTGTTTCAACAAAAATAAAAAAAATTATGCAAAAATGATTATATTGATAGGAGGAATAAGGTTATCTATTTTAGGGAAGTCATTGCTCAAAACTAGTTATTTCATTCATTACTGTCTAAAGATAAAAGTTGGAAATGCCAAGTAATAAAAGGCCATTTAATTTTTCATGTTTTCAAAACATTAATTAAAACTCATAATTAAGAATAGAATTCTCTCTCACAATCTCTTCATTAACAAGATTAGGAATTGAGAAACATATGAGCAGAAAGCCAAAGTAAAATATGAATAACATCCAACTTTTCTATCATTCAACAAACACAGCATAAGGAAATTCAGATATTGGTATTTGGAACTGAAATACCTAGTCTTCTTAATTAAAGACAATGTCAAAGCTTTTACCACCAATATTTTTGTTTTTAAAAAATGCACTTTATGATAATTTACTAATGGGCCATATGTCATAGATATGAAAAGACCATAGAACAGTTCCTACTGGAATGCTCTTTTCTCCAAACATATTACATTTTATGATTGAGATTGTTCACACATGTATATGCAGTAGCTTTTTCCCAATATCAGGTTCTCTATTTTCATTTCTTGATTATAGCATGGTAAATCTAACACATATTTTTTTTAAAATAAATTAGATATCAAAATGATTTAGCAAATTTTTATTCTCATTACTTTTATGTATCAAATGTGAGCTTTAATAATCAATAGATACCAAATGGCAAAGCTTAATAAATCCTTATGCAATGCTGTCTTACCCACATACTACCAGACTAGTTTCTAACTTATGGCTTTTATCAGTGAAGAGCATTTTGTATCTTTCTGAATATTGTACTTGACAACTATTGATTTTTAGAGCTTACATTAGATAGCATAAAAGTAATAAGAATAGAGTAATTTTCTAATGATTAGCAATATGTAAGCTAAGGCCATGTAATGTCTTGTAGGTCAGGCCATGTAATGTCTTGTAGGTCGTGTAATATTAAAATGAGAGGGCAATATTTTTTTCATTATTTGGAGTTTGGTTTTATTCACGATATTACAGTGACTTAACTATTTTTTTATTTTTTAAAATTATTTTTACTCATCAATATATACATCAAAAATTGATTATATAAATGTATAGTTATTTGGAATACTATCTATACTATAAATTATTTCATCAATTTTTGGTCCAATATTTTACAATACCTGTAAACAGTTTTATATCCAAATTTTTTATTATATACCATAGCTTATTATAGACTTTTTAATATAAAATATAACTCTAAATCATTTGATCAAATAGAAGTTATTTTAAAATATAAAATAGCAAGAGCCTTTCTCTACTCTAATGCCATCTATTGTAAACTTGAGTAATAATTTTTTACTCAAATCTACACCAGGTAGCACAATAATAGAAAAAGGAGACATATTCTTCTCATTAATGCTTTCAAACAGTATTTATTAAAACAACAAATATTAAAATTCATAGCAAATTCAATGAACTCTGCTTATTTATATCCATTACGTATTATTTTATTCCATAAACCATTCTACTAGCATTAAAAATGCATAGTTTTAAATAATTATATAAAAAAACTATTCTGCATCCTAATAATAAAAGGATTCATTAAAATTGATGGTGCAACTTTTAAATATTAATAAATTGTTCGAAGGAGAGTCAAGCAAAGGCAAAAATACCACCAATAGTGATCGAGTGTTACACATTGATCATAATACTTTATTGCCTATAGTGTCCTGCATAATTTAGTGCAGAGTGTCAGACACTAGAGGATAAGGCCAGATCCTGTTTTGGCACTTATAGTACTTGAATACCTTATG
Organism: Epiperipatus broadwayi; assembly: GCA_028023455.1. Lineage (NCBI taxonomy): Eukaryota > Metazoa > Onychophora > Udeonychophora > Euonychophora > Peripatidae > Epiperipatus > Epiperipatus broadwayi. Next base: position 3,339,970 of record JAQFVV010000037.1, read on the forward strand.
AACTCATGTGCAATAATCATTTCACTATATATATATTTTTATTGCTTACAATCTGCTTTCACACATTTAGTTTATACTGTATAATCAGTTCCTATTCTTATGCAAGCTGTTAATACAGTAGTTCCACCCAGTGCAAGCCTTAGTAATCACTGGATCCAAGAAGGTTTGTACATAAAAAAATCCGTAACTAGTGCCTACTCATTCAATATCCTGACTAGATTTAGGTGCAGTGCTTTCAAATCCAAGGCTCCTCACTGATGAAAACCATAAGCTAGAAACTAGTTAGGATAGGGATTTTATGCACAAGCCTTCTTCCATCCATTGATTGCTAAGATTTGCAAAGGTGGCACTTCCACATGGAGGGTTTGCTACTGTTTTATTTAATTACATACCATCAAACAATTAATTTCATTTTTATATGTGTATATTATAAAACAAATTTCCAATTATTATATTTATTGCAATGTAATGACATAAATTTTATAATGTAGCTGTAAATACCAGAGCTTATTGTGTCAGGCAAAACTATACCTTTCTATTGCTTACTTTTATCAAACAAACCTTGGACATGTATTTTAGCTTTAAACTAATTTCATTAGGTATTCTAGAGACTTGTTTGCTATAACATAATAGGAGCCCAAATTTCATATGCCAATTATTTCATGTGTTATATTTTATTTTTCAAGTATATGTTAACACACCATGAACATTTAACATATTTTTCTAGGTTGTAGCTGCATCTTATAAAATGAGAGTGAACAGTCTGTTTATTTTATGTTAGGTAGTAATTAATAGTGGTAAAATTTAAATTAGACAGCTGTAAACATGCTTCACATACATACATGAGCACATACCCATAGGTTTAACATTTTGTTTTAATAAGCATCTAGTTATATAATGTTTTTTAAATTTTATTTTAGGCTTTAGATGGATTTATTATTGTTCTCTCAATATCAGGAAGAATTTTATACACGTCAGAAAGCATAACTTCATTATTAGGACATTTGCCAGTAAGTATAATTTATTTTTATAGGGCCAAGATAATATCTTCAATAGGAACTATATGCATAAGCACCTAGTAAGCAATAGGCATTAGATAAAAGGTTTTTTTTTTAAAAAAAAAATGAACAATTAGCTGGTTTATTATTTTTAGTTGTAACAGTAAAGAGGAATTTCATAGAAAATAAACTCTTCCTCAGTTCTTTTTACTAAAAAAAATAAAATGAATATACTAGTTACCAGATATTGCAAGGTATACATAATAAACTAATTATAAAGATGATATTACCATCATTATTTATTTTATGGTTTCCATGGTAGAATAATAAAATCTATAGCTATAATTTAAGAATTGTCTTCTCCATCGTTTTAAAAAACAAATATAAAAAGGTTTTGATTTTAGAGAATTTCATTGGCGCATATTTTTTTTAAAGTTAAGCTGACATATTGAGATGATACTGTTTATTTTATAATGTAAGGGGTAACTTTATGATTAACATACCATTATCACTAAGATTTAGAATATTTAATTAATAGAGATCAATTTCCAAATGTTTATAAATTTTATTGAAAAAAATCTTCACCTTCTGAGTCAACATGGCCAAGTCTACTTATGTAAGATAGTGTGATAACAATCTAGTGAAAAAGAGGTTGAAATCCTAAGTCAGATAATTTTATTAAAGATCAAAAAAAAAAGCATCATATGATTATGTCTTAAAAAATTAAAATGTTTGTAATGAGTTAATAATAATAATAATTGAATGATTAACCATTCATGATGTCATGTGATATTTAAGCATTCAATAGATGGACAGGAGTTTATGTGTTATTTAAGAATCGGAAATGATAATAAGAGTTTCAATACTGGAATCTTGTGCTCTTGTCTCTGTCAGTCTACCATGTTCTAAATTACACAGGCTCTAATGAAGTATTTGTGGAGATTTAAATTTATCAGTTTCATGTTTATTAACGAGAAGTACATAGACTTCATCACAGAAAATTTAAGAAATTTAAAATAAGAACCAATGAATAATGCAAAGAACTTACTAAGGGAGATAAGAGGGTCAGTTAGAAAATTCCATTATTAGAAGTATTATTCTTATATCTTCTCCTTTACTTTTTTATATTTTTTTATATATTCATATATGTTAATTTTTTATAAATCTCCTAATTCCTCCTTTATTTTTCTAACAGTTTAAATGTTGTAGCTCTGATGAAGACTGCAGGACAGTTGAAACTGTTAGAAAAATAAAGGAATTATATAAAAGTTGCATTGTATATGAGAAATTGCCTATTGCAATAATTTTAACATCATCATTATAATTAAAGGTAAGAATATTTATGCTCTAATTTTTGAGCAAGTACAGAAGCAATATTGAAAAACAAAGTACATAATAGGAATTTGATAAATAAGGAAACAAAAAATAGAGAATGAAATCCTCTGAAATGTTTTTCTTCTTGCACACACACTCACATACAAAAAAAGAATAATGGCAAAGCAGAAATTTTTGTTGGCAAAAGTTTATTTTTAATGTAGTTAAATAAAATAATAGGAGAGCCAAGATGATCAGGAAAATTTTTTGGTATATCTGAATTCAGATTAGCATAAACAAATGTGCCACAAAAGCTATTTTGAAATAATATCATTTAATTTAATCCTTTGAAACATCTTCATATGTTATGGTCATTGATTATAATGTATTAGTAGTAGTAAAGTTACTTCTTCATATCTTAGAACAGGAATTCTCAACCTGATATCCCCAGGGGATATGGGAAGCTTGTCCAGGGTGTATGGTGAACAGTGGGTAAATAAGTATAGAATACTATTAGTATATTCCAAAACTAATTATGTTATCAACATTTTGGTATTATCTTTCAGACACATCAGCAACATTTCATGTCTCTTTTTGGACATAGACAAAGTGAGGTTGTGTAGATTTTTTTGTACTATAGGATCTGATTATTCAACATAACTGAGTTAAGATTCAAAATAGCTAGTGACATTGCAAGATTATCACCCCTTGAGATTTGTCTCCATGGAATCTGCACCTCCTGTACATGCATGTGACATATTTCATGGTACACTCTCCAATTGCTTATTTCTTATTATGAGGTACTGGATAATTTATTAAAAGTCAAGGAGGTATGGAGACCAAAAAAATTGGGAACCCCTGTCCTAGAACCTTGGCATATTTTTTTTTACTAAAACAGGTCAAATTCATAGATAGTAGCTTCTGTGAAAATATTTGATGAATGTCAATTAATACTCTGGAAAACATTTTCATAGGAACATCTCTTAATGTTATTTGATCTTAAGTCAACTACCAATAAATGAGCAAACTTTTTGCTTCAGACCTAGCAGTAATATTTAAAAAGCAGTACGGTGACTATGCTTTACTTCATTTGTAAACTATCTTTATGTGATGTATTGTAATCAAAGTTATATGGATAAGAAAAATGAGAAGTTACACTTACTTATAAAAAATAAGAATTCAATCAAGCAGATAGAAAACAGTGTAGTGAAAATTACACTACAGAAATATTATTCATTAAGTGGATAATCTCTAGTCTAATGAATAATAAAAATTACTAATATATATTCATAATTAATTTGTCAACTTCAAATCAACAAGTTATGATGCCTTTAGTGTTGTTGAGAGAGTGTATTTTAAATATTAAATATTTTTAAATTTTAAAATTCTATTTATTTGATGAACAAATCTAAATATTTTTCTTAGATGCAGAGTTGAGTTTATGTTCTTCCCTGAAGAATGTTATATAATTAGCAAACTAGTTTTAAAGGTATTTATATTATGCAACTATGCCATTTACTGTAACTTTTAATTACTATAAATATTAGATGAAAGTGCTTAATAAATTCCTACCCTGTGCTAGGCTATCCAATTCCTCTCCTAGATTAATTTCATTAGGACAGTACAGGATAGGAACTTATTAAACACTGTCATTTATTAGTTACTAAAGCTTAAATAGATGACATAGTTGTAATGAAATAAAATGTATGCGACTGAAACAGCAATGGGTAAGCTAGAATCATGTGATACTCATGTGATGTTTTATTGGTTATTTATAATATTAACACAAAATCATTTGATTCTTTAAAAAAAGATTTCAACAACTAATATAGAATTGAGATTATTAAACTGATTTATTATTAGATCTGTTTCATTATATCATCAGGTTGGCTTTGGATAAAAACTTTAGGATTTTTGAATTTCAGACTATCAGCTCAATTGTAAAAAAAAAAAAGTTAAAAGTGCTTTGAGATGCACAACTACATTAATTCCAGCTTTGAACTCAAATCCTCAATGATAATGACAAAAGCTAGAAACTGATTGGGAAATGAGAATAAATTGCATCATTAATGTGATTCCTCAAGCTTGCAATAGAGTGTGCTCCTGCTTATAGTATCACTGATAAATATGAACAAAGTAATTATACAGAAAGTGGGTTATTGATTTTTATGCTGGGTTTGGGAAAAGATAAGGGGAATTTAGATATAAAGGCCATAGAGTTGACAAAGATTATGTTATGGAAATGGGATGGAGCAGATTATGGAAAAACTTAGGGTGGGGAATGGAAAGGGAAGGTAAAGTGGCTAATAGGTTTCTCTGTGCATAGTTACTGAGAGATTTCTGACTCCATTTAAGGAGAAGTCACAGTGCATCACATCACATGATAAGTTTACTGGTGAAGATTTATTTAGTAACAATTTTCAACATTGAAGAAGGGCTTTTTCTTGCACCTTTTGATTATATGAATAGAAATCGATTGCCAAATATTAATAGGTTTAATACTGCAAAATTTCTCAGGCATAAAATAGTATCAGCAATCTAAAACTGATAGCATAAGTACTGAGTTTAAATTTAACTGGGATCAACTTTCTAATCTTAATTTTTTGTATTTAGTTGTAACTGGGCAATGAAAGTTTGGGTTGATCTTTGATCTAGAAACTTTCAGCTTTCAAGTTCCTTCTTTTACTATTGCATGCTAAACTGAACACAAAAGAAAAATTAAATAATTAAAAAATCATGTGATATTATAGTAATAATGAATTGAGTTTCAAATAGGAACTTGTAACTCTCTAAAAAAAACTATCTCTCTACTGCTGTGCTAAACTGTACAATGTAGCATATTGTGGATAAGCGGAAAAAAATTAAACAACTTATAGCTCAGGAGTTCATTAGAAGTTTCAGTGCCAAAAATGACGGAGTAGTATTGCAATCCCTAAACCTTCAGCTCCATAATCTGCCACTTTACACCCACCGGTACCAAATCATATAGAGTGTACTTAGGCAAAAGGTTTGAAGATTAATGAAACAGTCTCATTTAGTTCATGATTAAATAGTTTATCTTTTTGTGAGGTATTTTAAAATAATTTTTATATTTAATTTTAAATGAGGTGGAAACATAATATTCCATTACTTTGTTGACTTAAATTTAACTTTTTGATAGTCCGATATAGATAAAATTTGAGCTGGAAGCACTGAAAATCTCCAGCGAGCTATATATAATATAATTATCAGTAAACGTAAATATGAAATAGATCTATCTATATTTAGTTTTTGATAAACATGATAATGGATACTTCTGTCAGACTGTAAAACAACAATTAATACAGGGAAATCAGAACCTTAAAATCCTAAGTTAATCATCACGACTGTAGTATATATATATATGAACAAAAGCTAAATATAGGTGGATCCGTTCTATATTTACGTTTACTGATAATTAGTTTAAATATAGTTCGCTGTGGAAATTTTCAGTACTTTGTTGACCGAATATTATTTCATTTCACAAACTGGATTAGCGCAAGGATAAAGCGGCAAACTCTAGAACTTAAGGTCCTGGATTACGACTCAGTTCTGTCGCTTCCGACTGGAAGTTCTTGTGAACTCCCGAGCAACAAAACCATTTAGTTATTTAATGACATTGACAGACAAAGTGTGTGCGTGTGTGTTTTTAACAGCAAACTGAAATGTGTTGTACTTAAATTAATTTTTATTTGTTTTTAGCTTTTATATTAATTTACATACATTAAATTTCCCTCTTTTCTTCTTGTTTGGAATAGAATTCCCCTCGAGCAAGGTATTGTTTAAAATTATAAAAAAAAAATTCAACTGTCAGGAATTTATTAAAGTAGCGCTAAGTATGTGTACAAATGAAAATTTAATTCATCTCTTGATTCAAGTGCAGCTTCCTGATCAGGGGATTGAAAATTGATTTAAACTGTGTAAAATGAAATAAAAGAAAAGATTGTTCATATTACAAGTGAAAGTTTACGCTCCCAAGATGATGTCAGATGTGAAATTGTCTCTACACTCAATTAATCATCATTGAAAAATACAACAACAAAAAAACATCATTAATTTTCAAAATATTAAAAAATAAATGAAATATAAAATGGTTAGAATATTAATTCGTTTTAGAGTTAGCGACATGTTGTGTGCTTATAACATTCTCTTTGATGCAGATTAGATATAACAAGGCATAAGATATTACAACCAGTCACCACCAGCATTGCATCAAGTTATTTAGGTATTTTAATATATTAGAATGCATCGCAAACCAACGATGCTTTATAACAAATACCTCAATTCTAATGCTAGTGTAGGCTTCAATTATTTATCATTGTAGGGTAGACTTTTCCATCTTTGATAAATTATTCACTACCAAAAGATAATTTTCAGACTACAATTCATTTAAATAATTGTTGGAGGCGATTCAGATTATAACAGTGGTGTGCCCAAGATACTTAAGAAATAACACATACCCCAATGACCACTTAAAAAAGAGCATAACTAACTTTAATGAAATCAGTCATGCTATCTTTAGATAGTCAAAAAAAATGTTCATCAGTTGTGTGGTTCACCTTTGACTATCTTGGATGAGAAGTATTACTATTGCCAGATTTTTAAACATTTATATTATCAATTTAATACACTGTACAGGCTTATACAGACCTGCACATATATAATGTAATATATAGGGATTCAAACTCAGACTTTCACACGACCCTTAACTCTCCAAGCCATCTCATATTGCTGACCCACCTGATCACACACATGTTGAAAAGATAAATAATCACCAATATATGTATTTCAGGCTAAAACAGCAATCATCAGTTGGTCCAGATTATTATCTCCATTCATATATATAATCAGTGCTCAGCTTTATATTAAGATAGCCAATTTTCATACTTTAATGGATAAGCTTCAAAGTACCCCAACCCACAACTCTTCAGCCATCCATTTCATTGAAAATCTGATGGTGGAATGTTCAAAGTCCATGTTAGTGGCAAGGTTGTCATCCTATCCAGGTTGACCGTAAGTCATTCTGATCCCTCATGTACTGGAGAATAATCCATTTACACACATGAGCAAAGGATGGGCAGACCTTAATGCACTGTTTCAATATGTAATTCAATACACTGGTAAAAATACAGTGCTGGGAACTATATGATATATCATGCAGTTTCATTACTCATTGCCAAAGACAGTCTAGAAATTTAAGAAAATATGTGAAATCTGTGAAATTTAATGTTAATATTAAAATTATCATTAGTTTGCTTAAGAGCATTATGTCAAAGGACTATATAACTATTTCTTCATGAAGAGGTAAAGTAGAGTTGAAGAATGGAAGAAATGAAAATTGGATGCAGAGGAAATGTAAAAAAGTCTTACAAGTTTTCATGCCCTTTTTTAAAAAGTCTGGAACAAGTAGTTCAATATCTTTTATGCAGTCATCTATATTTGCTTCAAGTTTGTTAGAATGCAAAGATGGATCAAGTATAAATGCATCATAAGCTAAGAAGTCAAGTCAGATAAATTCTAATGTGATGAGATTAATATAGGGGCTACCACAGAGAATGACAGAAGAAATTATTTTATTAGAAATAATTGAACAGTATGATAGTGTAGTTCTGAATTTGAATGAGGATATTAGAAAAGATATTTTCTCAGATTAGAAACAGAAGTATTTCCAGAACAATAAGAAGTTATAGCTGTCAACAATTAATCCATTATGAACAAAGCTTCATTCAAGTTGAAATTGGGGGTGGTCAAAGTGAGGAAGTGACTCACTCGTGGTTATGATAATGGTATTTTAAAAAGTCTGCATTTTGAATCTTTTGTCTTTTCCCAATCATATTATTGATGGATTTACTTTGTGGAAAATACTCTAAAAAGATTATTATCCACACACACGCACACTATATATATATAGAGAGAGAGCTAATAATATGTAATTAATGAATTAATAAAATATCAAGCTCTGTCTATTGTAAGAATGAGCTTTCTCAAGTATAGAATGAATCCATTTATATTCACATTTATAAATAATACACCTGAATCTAGTATCTTTTCAGAGCACATTATCATTCTGTTTTAGGTAGCACAAACTATAATATTTAAACTTTAAACAGCTTCACTTAAAAACTCCATTATTTATTTATTTGAATATTATTAATTCTTTAATTTATCACATGTTCATTTCCTGAAATAAAACAAGTTGTTTTATTGCACATCTTGAAGACATATTCGTAAACATATAGTGGAGTATGCATTGAAAGTATACTTAGATTTTTAATATAAAAATTTAATTATATATTTTGTTATAGTGGTTTTTATGTGACACATGTATATTCTAACCCTATCTAAAGATCAATTAATCTATTAGTTTATATCTAGAAATCTATTATTTCTTTTAAAGATATAATTACCAGTATCAATCAGTTATTATTATTATTTCCAACCCAATATCTAACCAGTGAGTTAGTTGGTTTATCCGCACTTGTGCCACTAATTTTTATCTGGTTGGTTGCTATGGCAACCAAAATAAAAGCAGCAACATATCTATTAATTTTCCAATATGATCTCAAATACTTTTCATATAATACAATTGTACATACAATTCTCTTAAGCTATGCCACGCTTGTAATATTGATCATAATTGATCACTCCTTAATTTAAGAGCACTTATAATAATGACATTAATCTCAGGGTTCTCTGTTATATTTAAGAAAATGCTCGGCAGTATTGTGTTGTCGCATATGACTGACATTCTGGTCGGCTATAGGAAACATTTACCTTATTTAAATTCCGGGTATCCTCATCCCCATATCAACTATTATAATATTTAAAGAGATGATAACCAGATTCAATAACAACGCATAATTTTGAATTATACAGCCCTTTTTATCCAGAATCTCAGTCGGAATGATGAAAAGACAAGGGTGCTTTTGTGTCCTTCCATCATCCATGACAACACAATAATTTAACTAAGATTTATTACTTAGACACTTCACTTAAATGTGTACGGAACAATGTGCAACCAAAGCTAGTAGTTTGGGAATAAAGTCATTTTTACACACATAAAATAAAATGTCTTGGTCTGAAGTTTTCAATCCCATAAATAATTCTTATTAAACTAAAATATAATGAAATATTCCAATCTGCTTAAATTTATCTGTCTGGTGTATTGAGTTTTAGGAGTTTAATGATTTCGGACTCAAGGAAAGTATTGCAAGTATTATGCAAATACACTTTTATTTAGCACACAAGAAAAATGACTCTAAACAACGTGTAACAAGACTATAATTTATTATTAAAGTTTAACAAGATTATAATTTATTATTACAGTTTAACAGGACTATACTTTATTCTTAAAACACTAAACAAACATATATAATTTATTCGATCCCATATGGATAAAACAACATGTAACTAACATTAATTTGTCTATATTTTTAGACCTGGATTAGAACTACTACTTCATCTTTTTACAATTATGCAAATTGAATAAAAAATAATAATACATTTTATTATCGATACATCAACTCATCCATTTAATGTATCTTATGTGAACGGCTGCTTAACTTTATTAACTAACTATTTGTTTTAAAATAAAAACAATCTGATTCTAGGCAATACAAACGATTTCTGTTATCATATCTTTAATTAAATGATAGTTTTTATTTAGATAACTTACTATAATTTATGGGTTATTTATCAGAAGTTACACTTATATTTTAATGTTTACCTTAATAACAACTGAAGTTGTTATATACACTGTATTCCTCAGTATAAGTTATATTGTGAGTGCTACTTAATCATTAATCTGAATTAAACCTGGTATTTGAATCCTCCACTGGCAAATAAGAATTTCTAAATCACGCAATTTTAAACTTACTCTCTCCACTGACCCACATGTGAATTACTAGCAATATTCCGCTGCACAATCCAGATATTGATCATAGTACTAGCACACTATTTATACTAAAATGGATCTTGAGGAATTAACACCTCCAATATACCCGTTATCTTGCCCTAACTTTCTAAACAAAACACAATAATCAACACCTTCCGTGGTGGAATTATCTCTATTTTCTCATGAGGAATATGGAATAACACCGAAGGTCAGTAGAGTTAACTACTACATTAAAATATTTTGGTGGTTTCTTGCCTTTTACTTGGGCATAATACGAACACACACCAAATATAATCCTCTCCTGGGATTTAAACGAATGAAGTAGACTACATGTGAGATAAATTCTTGATCGTCCTAACTATGAGAAGCGATCACTTGGGCTATAAAACATGCCCAATACTAGATTTAACTATTCCCTCATGGAAAACAAAGCTTTTGGGAAATCATTTCATCCCACAAAATAAACATATTATAAAGATTACCTATGCTGATATTAAGCATATACTGATGCTTTATCTGGGCAAGACAAGCAAATACACTAATTATACTAAAATTATGTTACGGGGTATACTTAGATCAACATCTGCAATCAATGGATATCACAGAATAAAAGTATAATAATTTTCATTTTACCAAAGGAACATTCAATAAGTAATTGGCAGCATATTATCTTGAACTAAATAAAGTGAATGTGTTAATAAAGAATAATTTGGAATAAGTTCCTCAATTAATACAGTATAAATTCGTTTCAAGCTTTAGACAAGAAATATCTTGTATAGCAATTCTTTTTAATTACTTCTGATAATTTTTTTTTTTTATACCCATTAAATATCTAAATATTTTCTTTCTTTTACGTATCTAACATAAAAAAAATTTTCTACCTACAATTGTATGTAATAATTAAAACATATTTTATAGATTTTTTTTTTTCCATGTCAAATATAAATTTAACCTAGAATAATTACATGAAAACATACCTTTATGATTACAAGGTCATTTAAATATTACTTGACTATACAGCCTTTAACCTGTTGATATAAAAAAAAAATACACATAATTTTACAAATTAGTAAAAAAAATCATTACTTAACAAGTGCTTATTATCTCACTAGAAAAATGTTTTCCGTTGGGCAATTTATCCAGATGAAAACTTGATCCAGTCATAGTTCACGAAGCAAATTTAAAATAAAACACATTTTATTATTTCTTTATATAAAAGTTGCCTCCATTCTGGTGCACTTAATAAATTAGGCAAAGAAAAAAAAAACATAGCAGCTTGGATGTTAACTCTTCCTTGAATTAAACTGCTATAATTTTGGGATCCAAGAAAACAATACATATTCTAACGTAGACGAATATTTTATTCTAAACGATAACACACACAATTCTTTTCCTTTTCTATTATTGATGATACGTACCATTTTTAGCTAGCTGGCTTATGAATAAAAAATAATGCGCGAATTTTCCAAGATACTATTATTATAATGACTGCAACTGACTTACGTGGATATGAAGTTTTAATGACTCCAATTGATGTATAATATAACATATTATATTATGGTTATAATTAAGTCACTAATGTTTTTAGTTTTTGTTCCTACTCTGGGAATTGTAATTTTTCTTTAATAGGGAATTCTCCGTAAAATGCACACATACAAATTTTCCGATATTTGCCTTGAGAAAATTTATATATATATATTTTTTAAAATATACAGGTGCATAAGTAAATATCATTTATCATTAATATTATTTCTAGATAATTTTCAGTGAATAAAACATATTTTAACGTGGGGAACTTACATTATTTTCAAAGGCAGACAATTTCTTTTAGAAAGAGCGCGAAATTTTTCTAGTTAACTTTCCTTGGCTTTTATAATATGTCTTTTAATTATAATTTTTCTTTTATACTATGAAAAGATCATTAAATAAGGTAAAGTTAACAAATAATTGATTATTTCCTAGAAATTACTTATATTACTTAATTTAAATATAATGACATTTTCCGTGATTGCTGTAGTTAATATGGTCATTTTGAACTTTAGCACAAGATAGTATATTTTTGCGTATAAAAAGCTTTAAATAGGTCGATAGCAAAAGAGATCAGGATGTCCCACCAAAAAGGATTAGCTACACATTATATTATTAAAATTTTACTTGACTTATATTTATTTCTGCAATTAAAAAAAAAAAATTTGTTACCGAATTTCAGCACTGCTCCTTCTTTGAAAACTAATGTCAGACAATCTTTCTTCAAAAAAAAAAATTGGCGGTCTTGTTTTAGCGACCTCTTACAGAAAAATAATCATTTAATTATACCATAAATAAAAGAAAGGAAAAAAAAACCCATTACAATCATATAGTTTTCGTATTATTTACCTGGATTACAAAGTAATTTGACAATATAAAAAAAAAAAAATAAATACATTAAACTAACAATCAGTGATGTATAATTCTTTAAACATTATATATAAAAAAACTACCAGAAGTTATTGTGCTTTATGATAAGACACTCATCCACTCTCCCCTCTACCCATCCAAAATCAATTACTGTTTATGATATGTGCTTTTATACTATATTAAATTGCTCTTATTGTTAATATTTTAATTAAATTATTCATGCTCTTCTTCAAAATGACATTGACTAAATTTATTAGTTATTTGCTTAAAACACGTTAAAGTGAGTAAATAGCATATTTTATTAATCACTTAATATTATTATCATTTTATTTGTTTATTTTCTAAAAAAGGATAGCATTGTTTTCCTGTGGAAATAATGCCAAATAAACCAAGTGTCAATAACACTAGGTTACAATATATACACAAAGACAATTTAAAAAATAAAACATCTTTAAATAATCATTAATAGAGAAATAGTTAAATAGACATTACCGATGTTCATTATTGAACTGTTACAATATGTTAAAATTGCATTACATGCAGTGTTAATCAGCACAGTCCTATTATTTAGTTATAGTAATCTATTTTTTAGTTATTCAATTTGGTTTTGACATAGGACTTGAATTTACACAATTTTTCTTATTTGTTTTTTTCGTTAAGAGTAGAGACCCATTTCCTGTTAGAATTCTAAAGGCTTTATTACCCAAGAGTTTACAGAGATCTCAAGCACTAGAAGTGCTAGCATCAGATTTAATCCTAGGACTCCACATTCCACAGATTGATCAACAATTAGAGAGATACCTGAATATAATCACAACTTTATCAATCATTAATAGTCAATTGCTAGTTTTTCAACTTTTATTGATCTCATTCTTTTAAGTCAGATCTATTCAAGAATTATTCTATTCCATTGCTTATTCTCTTCTCTGCCACATGCTTAACTAGCTCCATTTCTAATCTTGACAATGTTATCGCTAATACTAATTTGAATTCAACTTTATCTATTTATTCATTCCCAATGTTAGTTGTATTAGGCAAATTTTTTCCATATATTTTTTATAAACTAATTTAGTAACATTAATTTGTAAAAGTTACGTATTTAATATATAAGTGCACATATGCATATAAACAAAAAATGTCAATAGTTAAAATGGTCAAGACATCCAGCCACACTTGTCTAGAGATCATCAACAAATGTTTCATTAACTATAATCATAGCTACGTTATGAAAATATAGAAAATGGATCATCTATTTTTCATCCTTGCTTTTGATCTTTTAAGGCTTTATATGGAGTCTATGACAATTAACAGAATAAGAATTTCAATTGCTGAGAAGTTTTAATAAGCTTCCTACAAATCAGCTAAAATTTAAACATTTGAAGATGTTTTAATAATTAATCATTTTTAACATCTATCAAAGTCATTAATTCTTGGCTGAATTGTAATAAGTTTATTAAAGTTCTCATAGTTTAAACTTTATACGGTCAATGGGACCAATGGAAAGAGAGTAATCCATTTTTTACCTTTTCTGTAATATGTGTATAATTATGGTTAATGAAATATTTACTGCTGAATTGTAAATTGTAAGCATTCAAAGCTGGATATAATCTATGTAAATTTATAACTAGTTACATTTTAAATTTATATATATATATATATTGTAACCGAAATCTGGAGCACATGTGATGAATGTAAGTAATCAAACCTACCACATTGCATGCTAAAGACTGTAACTGAAAAGTCTGATCACATCACAACAAACAAAATTAATGATATAACATGAAATTGTTATAATCTAATCTGGGCATGGCCAGGGTAGACCATGAAGACCATTGTAGCAGTATGTGAAAGTACATTAGACAAATTATAAGTATGTAATTTTATTATTCTTCAAAACTTTAATCTGCAATTTTTCATTTGTATGAGACCTTATGGCCGACCATAGACAAGATGGAATAATTTGTGAAAATATTAAAGATTATGAATTTTAAAATGACATATATAATTTTGGTACAAATGCTAGTCTAGGTATGAGCTTTGCAATAATAAGCATGGAAAACTTGGATTCTTTCCATATAAACTTAAATTTATAATTTAATAAATAGAAGTGAGACTTTTGTTATATTGATGAATGACAATTATAACATTAAGCAAATAAATTCAATCATATCATTACCTGGTAAATCTGTTTATAAGTTTATAAAATCAATCAATTTTGTATCATGTACTAGAATTAACAATGCAAAGCTAAAGTGATGGAAAAGGCAAATAGGATTTTATTGTACCTTACACATCATAAACTACCAAGGACAAAAGCATTCAAATGTTTTATCAGAATATTACTAAAACTCTTATGTCTTACTGACAACAGTATGTACTGCAGTGTATGCTCTCTTCAAGATATAGGATTTCTGGTTTTATGAATGACAAATAGCAATGGCACAGTAAGTTTAATTATAAATTAATATTTATTTACAATTTTATGATTAACAAATAATTGATGTAGGATGTTTAATATAATAAACAAATACATAAATAAACAAACAAATAAATAAAATATAATTCTATTTGTTCACTTCACTAAATATATCATAGGCACAGTTTTATAAAAGCCTAATCGTACATTTTATTATAATTTGATCTAATTTCTGCCTTGAGGAAACTATACTGTGTCAGTTCCAGAACCAATAAACCTATACTATAAACCTATAATAATATAATAAATAATATTATATTTGCAGGAATTAGCTATAATATAATGCTAAAACAAAGTGAAAATTCAGATTTTAGTTCAGATAAAATATTAATTAATAAACAGTTAATCATTATGAGGATAACTTAGATAAGATGCCTGCTACACTTTATGATTCAACTTATAAGTTATACTTATATATGAAAGAAGATGGTTTTAGTATAATAATACAAAATACTTTGCCCAAACTTACATTTATGAAGTAAAATGATATTCCTGTGGATGCATTCATCTACACATAGGAATGATACAACACTGAGTGCCCTGTCAGTTTATACACCACCACAAAGCAACAAATATAATTACACAATTCCATGGATTAACCATCAGCACAGGAATGAGTGTAAAAATACAAAAAGTGGCAACTAATTAATCTGCGGATTAACCACCAGCACAGACTAATGCCATTTAACATTTTAAAGCAATATTAATATTTACTTCATATTTAAAGTGCAAAAATCCTCCTCCTCAATTATTCTGACAATTCAGAAAAACACCAGCATTTTAGCAGATTTGGGTTCATACATAATGACAAGTGTTTCAATAATAAGGACAACTAATATACTGAATTATCTTGCTTAAAATATAAACATAGTAACAATGTAATACAAGTGACATGAGTATAGGAACAGAACTCTGGAAAGACTCATAAGACACTTCATAAGAGGTTGATATACACCATAAATTTATTAGTAATTCTCAAGCTTTTCACAAGTGCTATTTCCTCAAATAATAATTTTATTCAATCCCATGAATTTAATTTAAACATAGTAAAAGTATAAATCATGAACCTCACATATAAGTTTATATAACAATAAAAATTAATTCACCTTACTTAAATACATAAATAAAAGTGTACAACATTTTTAGAATATTAAATATTATCCGTGAAATCAATATAAAATGTCTTGAACAATAAACACATTACACAAAGTAATAATTATAAATTATAGCCGAATTCCATAGATGTGATTATATCCGTTTGTTCTAGTTATTATGAGTACTTTTAAATTAATGAATTTTACATGGCTCCATGAATATGAGATAATTCCAAAAACATGACATTTAGAATTTAAATGAAAATGTTCTTCATAAGTTATTAAATTCTACATTTTTATATAGCATTGTTCCAAGTTTATGATATGCAGGCTATATTAATTTATCTATTCACATTTAAATCTAGGAATAATAATTAGAGCAAAATAATTTAACAAATCAACGTTGGCAATAGGAATCAGAAAGTAGTTTTAGTTAATTGTTTAAAGGCTGTTATCATTATTCAAGTAGTAAACAAATTAAATAGCAAGTACATTACTGGCAGTATATGTTCAGATAAGATAGTCAATTCTTTATTATTTAAATGATACGCAGAAATATTAAACCAGCGTTTCAATAAAATTTAACATTTAAATTTGATTTTAAACTTCTTTTTTTTTTAAAAATAAAGTTGTCATATCCGAAAAACTTCTGTAATTAAAATATTTATTTAATGTTGCCAATTTGTATGTAATAAAATATTCCAAAACATACTGATCTTCTGCTATTAATTCTACTTTTAAAGTTAAGCATTCCGACATATTTTCAACTGTAGATATTGAGAAAATTATTAGCGATTTGATCCACTTGGCCAGCAGACTAGGACAGACCCTTTAAATCTAGCAACTCATACTATTATTAAAAATCACCATTTTATGTTTAAATTCGTATAAGAATTCTTGGTTAATCCGTTTGCTTATTAATTATTTTTAAAAAATATGCTTAGCATATTTTGCTTACATTTTATTCTTACACCAATTTTTTTTCTTAATAATAATATGAATGCTGTCTTTCACTGAAACGCTCACTGAAATGCACACATGTATTTATTATATTTTTATCTAATAATTAAAAATTAGTTAAACAAATGGCTTTTGAATTAAATGAAAATAATTTCTAACATTATTTTAAATAAATAAGAATTATTATTATTTTTAATCACATTTCACTAAACTTGATGTGTGCTGTTGATTTCTTACAGGTTAAACATATTTAATCCAAATCAGTGGATGGAAAAGAGCAATTTTAAATACATTAAAATAATACAGGCAATAAGCAAGGTAAAATATTACTTATTCTCACCAATAAATTATTTTGAATGCAAGTAAATAGTCTGTTCAAGATGCAAACCAAGGCAATCAAATCACCAAGAAGAAGACAGAGAAATTTTTAAATCAGTTCTATCAATCTCTATATTTTACACTAAAATATAAGGTTACAATATATATATATATTATAATTGAAATAATAAATTTAACGGTTTACAAACTATTATAAACAATCCTTAAATCCGCAGAGTACTTTTGGTTAATTTCTTAAACCTGCCTCAACTGCCATTAAATTAACCGAAAGTACTTCTGCGGATTTAAGGATTGTTTATAATAGTTTGTAAACCGTTAAATTTATTATTTCAATTATAATTACAATTTTGTTTTAATTAATGAACATTTTATTTATTTTACATGTGTATATATATATCAATTGATGTACTTCCAGCTGATAAAGGTAATGCCACTGTTGTTATGGATTGGGACATTTACCATAATAAAATTTTAGATTTGCTTGATGATAAAACTTATAAACCATCAAAAAGAGATCATACTAAGTATTTGGAAAAAACAACAAAAGCCATTATTAATAAATCGCCTATTGAAACAGAGATAAAAAATAAAATAATCCCTCGTGAAAAATCATATGTCTGTCCAAAATTTTATGGACTTCCAAAAATTCACAAACCAGATACCCTGTTCAATAGTAAGTGCAATAGGATCTCCGATTCATATTTTAGCTAGATATTTATCGGATTTCATTAAACCTACAATTCCATCTATTAAATCATATATTAAAAACTCTTTTCATTTTATTTCTGTTTTAAAAAATTTTAAAATTAGTGCTAATGACATTCTGGTCAGTTTTGATGTCGTGTCTTTGTTTACAAACATTCCAATTGATGAAGCTTTAAATGTAATTTCACAGTGTTGCAATTTGCCAAACCATATTATTGCTTTGATTAAACATTGTCTCTTGAACACATATTTTGTATATAATGGACAGCATTACAGACAAGTTTTTGGTACTCCTATGGGCTCACCTATCTCAGGAGTAATAGCTGATTTATTCATGGAAAAT
Source organism: Epiperipatus broadwayi (assembly GCA_028023455.1). Taxonomy (NCBI): domain Eukaryota; kingdom Metazoa; phylum Onychophora; class Udeonychophora; order Euonychophora; family Peripatidae; genus Epiperipatus; species Epiperipatus broadwayi. Next base: position 3,358,508 of record JAQFVV010000037.1, read on the forward strand.
ATAGAAACTCGTGCTTTAGAATCATCCTCTTTAAAACCCCTCATTTGGCTCAGATACATAGATGACATTTTTGTCATATGGCAACATGGAAAAAATAAATTAGATGATTTTTTCTTACATTTAAATAATATGCATCCTCATATTAGATTTACAATGGAGACAGAGTCTGATGGAAAACTCCCTTTTCTTGATGTTTTAGTCACCAGAACACCAAATAGTTTATCTTTTTCAATTTATAGAAAGAATACACATGGACAGATATTTACATTTCCATTCTCATAATCACCCAACTCAGATCGTTTCTGTAGCCAAAACTCTTTTAAATAGAGCATTTAACCTTTCAGATAAGTCACATCTGAAAGATGAAATAAATCATATTAATAGTGATTTATTAGCAAATAGTTATAATTATAAATTTATTAAAAAAGCCTTATTTCAAGCCCAAAATGGACAAAATAGGAAACAAAAAGATGATAAATCAGCTATTAGGATTTGTGTTCCATATATAAAAGAAACTACAGACAGTATTGGATGTATATTAAAATGCTATAATATAAATACAGCGTTTTCTACTCATCAAAAGATCAGCAATATAATAACCAAGCCTAAGGATTCAATCCCTCTTGAATCTCATGGTGTTTATCAAATCTCATGTGAAAATTGTAAAGCTTCTTACATAGGTATGAGTAATCATCGCATCAGTGTTAGGAGAGATGAGCATGCTAATGCAGTTAAACAACACTCATCATCATCAGCACTCTCACTCCATACTATGGATTCAGGTCATAAAATTATTTTTTCTAGTACCAGGATCATATCCAGATGTGATAATCTATACCAGTGCAAAATTAGAGAAGCCATTGAGATACTTAAAAGGCCAGATTGTATCAATAAGTGAGATGATACAAGCAAACTTCCTCCTATTTGGAAAGATTTTTTTAAAAAACATTCTTAATTTAACATTTTTGCTATTGGTGGAACTTTAACGTTTTTTTCAAATCAGTGATTGTAGCGCCTCTACAACCGTCTTTCTACCTTTTATCACTCTGTGGTTGACTTGTGTTACCAAGTTGAAATGTCACTATATCAATATTTAAAATATTTTAACATGGATGAACCTGCAAAATATGTCTTATATCTGCAACTCGTGAAAACCTTCGTATCAATATATATATATATATTGATGAAGCAAATACATTTCACTTACTCCAATTCTGTCACTTAGTATATGATTGACTCATCAATAGATTACAAATGCTATTGCTTATTAAATCTCTATCCAGTGCTGTCCTATTCATATCTCCAGTCTAGGATATGGCTTTATCAGTGATAAATTTTGGATTTAGGTCCCTTGATTTTTTCTATCAAATGCATCTTTTACTCCTTTTTTCACTTATAAGCCACCAGCTAAAATTATAAAAACATAATATTTTGAATCTAAACAAACTTGATAGAGATTTATTAAGCAGTACCATTTGCATCTATTGATTTCTTAAGTTTAGGTGATAGAGCTGGACTAAGATAAATAGATTTATTGCATACAAATATTGTATAAACTGAAATCATGTGGTGTTTTATAGGTTTTATTTATATCAGTGTATTGATAGTTTGTTTGATAGATATTGATAGACATTAATTATTAGTCTACCTTCAAAAATTTAATTCTTAAACTGATTTGTGTAAATTTATTGAAATTTCTCAACAGTATTTGTAATAGGTTTTTATATATGACCTTTAAAAAATCAAGAATGAATTGACTCACTTTCTAACTTAATGTAATGTGACTATGATTATGGATGAAATATTTATCAGTTACCTGTGTAGCTGTTGGTATTGTAATTTATATTAATATGACTTGTTAGCTATTGAAATATTTAAATATATATACATATTAATATATTATTAACATCTGTCAATACTTAGACAATATCAATAACAATCAACAATCTCATTCTGTTGTCAAGGCAACCTCCTTTTAGCAATAAAGTGGCAGTAGAAGTTTTTTTTGATAGATTCTACATTCAAACATTTATTTTTTTAATATAGGGTATATGAGCACAGACTTTCACATGACCCACCACTCTCCTCTCTATCTAATAACACTGATACACTCAAGCACATATATGCTGAAAAGATAAATAATCACCAATATACGTATTTCAAGCTAAAACAGCAATCATCAGTTGGTCCAGATTATCATCTCCCACACATATATACTATAAGTGCTCAGATATATATTAAGATAGACAATCTTCATACTTTAATGGACAGGCTCCAATCTACTACACACTCCAACTCTTCAACCGTCCATCCAATTGAAAATCTGATGATGGAATGCTCGAAGGCCACCCTGAGGCCGAGATTCTTGTCACACCCATGTTGACCTAAAGTCAATCTGAACCCCACATGTACAGGACATAATCCATTAAATACATATGCAAGGATGGGCAGACATCTCTATTTTGTTGATTTGTAGTTAGTTTTTAAAACTTCCCAGCAGTTGAACAGTTTATCCTATTTGTCATTGTTTGCATATTTAATCTTTATAAGATCAAATGCAAGCATAACAAGTGGGTGATCCATGCATAGTTATGACTACAGTTAATATTTATTGATGACTTGTAGGATGTGTGTCTAGGTAGACTGTAATTTATATATATTGAAATGAATAATGTTTTATTTATTTTTATGTGGTCCTCTACATGATAATAAGTTGTTTTTCTGTTATGTGGATAGTTACTAAATATAGCATTCAAAAGTTGTAAAGAAAATTATGTAAAATATAACAAATAGTTTAAAAGAAAGTATTAAATGTAATAATAGACAATATTCAAATGTTAGAATGAATTTATTAGAAGATATATTTTAAAATAATATAATAGTTTTGTTAAAAGTGTTTAAATTTAAAAGAAAAACGAATGAATTATATAAACTATGTTAGAATTGTTTTTCTTATCAAAAATTAAAAGAATATATTACAAAACAACACGATTAAGTATACTAATGTCAAAAGAAATAGATTTTAAGTAATTAGATTAAAAATAAGTTAATAAAAAGATTATGTCTGTTTTGATATACAGATTCAAAAACAAAGGAAAAATTCAAGCAATTTAATAATTACACCCATTACGGTGTTTTGAAAATTCAGTCAGTTAAATAACATTGTTTTAAAAATTCATGTAATTGAAATAAAACCAGGTCATAAAGATGTTGAAGATAAGAGATTATCAAAGGTGTTAAAAACAAGAGATCAAAAGTATATATATATACTCCATTTTTCTTGGCTTTTAATCATATATAAGGTCAAAATATCATTAAAATGACCAAGTAAAAAAGAGGCAAAACTGTCGACTGGCTGAAATCTAACTTGGACCTTTTGTGAATCTGACCAAGCTATTTAGAAGAATCTTTATTTAAAATGAAGAACAAAATGCCTAAATCTCAAGTTTCAAAGAAAGTAAATTTATATAGAATATTACAACTTGTAAAAAAAAAACAAAAAAAACATTATAAATAGAATCAATTAATGCATATCATCAGGGGAGAAATATTAATCTAAAAAAAATTGCTCACAACAAACTAGGCAATTTGGACTTCAAAACTTTTGCTGTGTAAGTTTAAAAAAAATTGTTTATCGATTACACTTTTATCCTAAAATATTAATCCTTTCAAGTTTTTGTTTTAAACAAGGCAAAACTCTCCATACAGTAGTGCCATCCTGTGCCGACCAGAGTAATCAGAGTAAGAGATGGTGATCATGTGATGCTTAATGGTTTAAGTTTTTGTTTTACGACTTCTTAACATATACATATTTAACTTTAATAAATTATATTTTGTTAGATATAAAGCATTTATGTAACATATTTTTTAATTGATTGATTAAAGGAAGAAGCAAATGGTTTGTTTTAAAAAAAGTAATCAGCATTTGCTGTTAAGTAGTTATGAATAATGAACTGCTTTTAAAAACATCTAAGTACAAAATTCAGTTTTCTTTTAATTGATATATGGTTAGCTAAAATTTTATCTTCTTTTAAAACAAAATTGTTTTTTCATGTAGAAATTGTTAGTCTATATCGTAAAATTAGATAAAATAATCAGGATGTAATTACGTGTGTAAAATATCTTAAATGAAGTATCCAAGTGTTAGAACAATAAGTCATAGTATAATTATTAATATTTTAAGTAAAACATATATTCTGAAATTCAATCAAATTTATTTGTATGCAAATTAGCCATCCTTTTGATTATTATTAGATTTTATGTATGTAGAACTTATAAATGCAATTGTTAGATCACTGTTGAATGGTTAAAATATTCTATACTTATATGGTAAATTTATTCATGTTTTTGTTTTGTAAAGTTGCATTTAGGTTCAAAAGAACCATCTCACATAATTAGGTTGACTTATTAGAGATCAGATTCAAAAAAACCATCTCTGTATTGAGTTATTATTAAATTAGAATTCTGATCTAATGTACCCACCCCCTGGAAGAATCCTTGTAAGGAATGTGTATTGATTAAAATAATCTCATATTAGATATGTATGTGCCTATGTTATGAAGCTAATTATATGAGTAAATATATTTGTGATGGATGGCCAAACATAGGATTATATCAAGGGTATATTAAGGACCAAAGATTTATTCTATGCTTGACCATGTAATCATGTTAGCATTATAATATGGAAATGAAAGGTTAATGTTTTAGAATTAAACAAAATAAATCTTAGACAAAATAACTATTATTGTTTTTCATTGTGTGGGTGAACTAAAAGTTAAAAAAAAGGGGTGAAATGGCTTATTACATCAATTATTATTAAATTATAATCAAATTATAAAGAAAATTGTCATAAATTCTTATGATATAGTCTGTAATGCAAGCATGATTAGGGTAAAAACATGTTATATCTTGTCTGACAATTGTAATACTGTCCAGTTTGTATATTTATTCCATGCCCCTTTCATTGAGAGTAGCTTATGTTCTACAAGATCTATTCAAGTATTGCAAATATTGGTTGAATAGTGGTCATCATCATTGCATATTAAAATATATAAATAAAACACTATGTATGTGTATATGTCATGTGATACCTGAATCAATTATATTAATTAATATAAATTTAAACATATACAAGCTGACCATTATAATATATATATTTTATTTATATTATAGACTTAGCAGATTACTGAAATATAGAAATAACCAGGGTTTTTTTGTCATGTAACATGGTGGAACAATATTCCGGAACCGTTTTACTGTATTTTTAATGTCTCAAACCTAATTAGATGAAAGGGTATCATATGTATATAATTACAATCCATATTTATAATTCAAACAAATAAAAAAAAATGGTGTTTTATGAATTGACTCATCCATATCCCCATTGGTTACTCGTGTCAATGACTGATTAGTGATGCACATGCAGCCATCTGATGTTTGTGATTGAATGCATCTGCATAGTGATTGACAATGTATGGAATATTTAATTTGTTTATTTTTATGTAAATTTGACATCATTATTTTTATATTATTTATTTTTTAGTGTAAAAGTTTACCCCAAGTCTAAAAATGAAAAGCATTTCCAGTTATTTCTTGATTGTCAGTCCCACTAATAAAATGTCCAAAATGACAACAGAAAATATGGAAATATTGGTGCAAGTTGATGTTCCTGAGTCATCTCAAGTGGATCTTGAGGTGTAAAAGTTTACCCCAAGTTTAAAAATGAAAAACATTTCCAGTTATTATTTTTTCTCAAAAAATACATACACCAAATGGAATGCACACCTTGCAGAAATGTTAGAATTCTTGGAATTGAAACGATGATGGGAATGAAAATTTCCAAAGAATGGGACAACAATGAAATCACATATTCTGGGAAAGATAGGAATTTCTAATTGAACTCACTTCAGAAAAAAAATTTTGATCACAGAAAATATGCTGCACACAAAGCAGCATTAAAAATTATTTTTGAAGTTGTGAAAAAGATTGAAAACATTTTTTTAAAATCATTATCTCGTGAAAAAGTAATATCAACAAAAAATTTTCGAACTGCATATAAAATAGCAAAGGAAAATCAATCATTCTCCTCTTTTAAAAGTAAAATTGATCTGCAAAAACTGAATGGAATTGAAATGGGTGGTATTCTTCATTCAACAAATGCATGCATTAATATTGTGAATCATATAAGTGATGAAATGAGAAAAAATGTATTTAAAGAAATTCTTCAAATTGAAAAATGTAATTTCATTAATAAGTGATGAATCAACTACCACAAGCAAAAAAATCACCCTTATTGTGTTTGTTTGATTCACTGATTAATTTATTTTTAGATTTGATCAAACTTGAAAACATAATGGCAAAAGGAATATTTGAATCCTTAATATCTTGAATTTTACGACATTAGTTTAAAAAATATTTAATTTAGGTAGCATGCAACAGTGTTGCTGTGATGTGAGGATGTAAAAGTGGAATGAAAGAATTGCTGACACAAAAATTTCCTTCCATTATAGTTTAGCATTGTGCTAATCATAGATTATAATTATCAGTAATTGATGTAAAGACAACTTCAGGAATTAATAGATTCAAATGATTTATTGATAAGGTTTGTTTTTTACCATGTGTCACCAAAAAATAATAGAAAGTTACATAAATGTGCAGAATCACTAGGCGTGGAGCTGCTAAAAATTGGAAGAGTTTTAAGTACCAGATGGATAGTTTTTAGTTTTCATTCAGTTTCAGCTATGTGAAATAATTTTGAATCTCTTGTGCATCATTTTGAAGAAGCAGTGAATGATCTTACAAGATTTAAAAATGATAAATGTACTTATGATGGTTTAAAGAAAAAATAACCTACAACCTTTTTATTGGATCTAGCACTGATGCGTGATGCTCTCTAAGAATTGTCAGAACTAAGCCTGGGCCTCAAGATTGCAATGTGAACCTCTACATTGCAAATCGAAAAATAAATGCACTAGTTCAAGTTTTTGAAGAAAGAAGACAGAATTTTGCACCCTTTTATAAATGTGCTGTACATGATTTGCATTTTTTTTGGGGAGGGGGGAGTTTCACTTCATGCAAAAGTTTCAAAAAATGATCCTTCTATTGGCTTGAAAACATTTTATACCATGTTGAAAGAGTCAATTGAAAAAAGGATGCTAGATAGCAAAGATATTGAGTTTGCACTTTGGGATCACATACTTGGCCAAAAATATTGGCCTGAAGATATTGATATTCAGTTGACATTTAGAGAGATGGAAATTAGAAACATGTCAATCAGATTACAACTAAACAAAAGAGAAATGATTGGTGGATTTCTTGATTACATTCTTGAAAAGTCATATTCTGAAAAACTATTGCATTTGATATATGCTCTCAATTCTATTCCCATTTCTTCAAGTGAATGTGAATTTTCACAAATAAGTCTAATTATTATCTCAATAAGATCTTCATTGAAGATCAAAACAATTTGACACTTTTGATCATCAAACTCATCAGACCACCTTTGACACTTTTAGATCCTTCAAAATACATTGATCTGTGATTATTTGGCCATAAGAATTGGACAAAATTTTGAAAAATACTATGAACGTTTATTCAATTTCATAAAGTTTTACAATTTCATTTTACATTTAGTTATAAGTTGTATATTTTTATGTTTATTTAACTTTAGATTTGACACGTCTAAAATAAAAAAATTATGATAAATTTTGTTTAATTTTTTTATTTGCTTCATAACATTGGAAAAGCTGCTTTAAATTTCATTTAAATGATATTTGAATATAATTTTCTTGAGTAAAAAGCTTAGTAAGAAATGCATGTGTTATCTTTTTTTTTTTTTTAAATGTCATAGCATCGGCCGGGACGCGAACCCGCAACCCGGGCAACTGTCTGCAAGTGCAAGGCAGTCGCGCTGACCTCTCGACCACCAATGGAAATAACTGTTTATAAATAAAGAACTTTGTAACACACCTTTACTAAAAAGAATTGTTTATATTATTGTTTAATTAAGAGCTCTTTCTACATTTTCATGTCATCAAAATTTACTTGATAAAGAGTAATCTAAAAAAAGAATCAACAATGCTTTTAGTAAAGTAATAATTTTTTTTTATTCATCATCAATTAGTAAATAATAGAAGTTGCAATTTATTACATATATTTTATTTATTTATTTTAGAATGATTTAATAAATAGAACAATATATGATATAGTCCATGATAAAGATCGTTCCGAACTATGTAATCTACTTTCTAACAATTCTGTAAATAGTGCTGATCCATCTGCAACTGAAGTTAATAAAGGTATAGTATAGAATACACACACACCAATTTATTTGTTTAGTTACATAATCTTGAGTTATAAAATTTAAATACTTTTTGTAGAATTTCTTTATATAGTATATATTTACGTATTGGAAAGCAAAGTAATTAAATATGTGATGTGCTTCTCCTTAAACGAAGTCAAGAATATCTCAGCAATTATGCAAAACTCTTCATACAGTAGTGTCATCCTGTGCCAACCAAAGTAATCAATGGATACCAGAAGGCTTGTGCATCTGGGGATATTGGATGAATGGGCACTAAATGGAGATTTTATCCACAAGCCTTCTGGAATCCACTGAATACTCTGGTTGGGACAGGGTGGCACTACTGTATGGAGAGTTTTGCCTGTTTAATAACAGTTATGTGCTAGTATAAGAGATGGTGATCATGTGATGTTTAGTGGTTTAAAAGCAAAGTAATGAAGCTACTTCTGGTACAAAATTGCCTCTGATATAGTTAGTTTTTATATAAAGATAAAATATCATTTAAAATAAAATTTCTACTGCAGGGCAAAGGTCTCTTCAACAGTTTCTCATTAGAATGAGAAAGCAATATGCACCTGGCTTTCCAATTATCAAATAGTAAGGGTTAAGCAATTTTTCTTCTTTATTTTATCCTTCACCAGTGAATAGTTAGATACCCATTTACTGACTGATTTTTGATATTTATTTGGGTTGGCTTTGCATCAGCTACTTGATAAAAAAAATCCCTCTTGTAAGTACTTTCACTGGCCCAGAGTCAAACTCCATGCTATTCACGTTATAGGTATGGCACTGGGGCACTATTTCTGTGCCTTGATACACTTCTAATTTATATATGTTGTATATGTGTAGATTTATTTTCTTTTTAAAATATTTTTCCTTTCTTCATTATTTTGTTCCTATTTTTTCGTTCTTTGTGAAATAGGATTTTAAAATATTTTACTAACATTAAAAATAATAGTAATAAAGATTGGTAATAATTCAACTTATACAGATTTAGCCAATATGTACATGGGGTAGAAGATTAAGTAAAGCCTAGCATGCAAAATAAATTATTATTTATATTACTGTGTTTTGCCAATAGTGATTTCCAAATGTCATTCAAGCACAACTGCCAAAAGGCAACCTCTACAGGAATCCGTCTTTTATCATAGTAAAGAAGTTACCTTGACAACAAATTATGGATATTTTATTGGTTTATTAAGTGTTAGCTGACATGCTGTGAATGTTAAACATATATATATATATGAAAAACAAAAAACACAAGTTAAAAACTTGCATACGCTTGTATTTATGACAATAGATGGCGTTATACCAAAAACACCTTCAAGCATTTGTTTACATAAACGTCAGAGCGAGTATTTCACTATCTCTAACTTAATTTCCACCTTCATATCATGATTTCAAGCTATTTGCTATCGTCAGTGAAGGACAGGATTAAGAAACTAGATGTAAAACACAAACTCTGAGTGTTTAAGAAACAGTTTCTATTCAGCTTGCAAGTGTGAATCTTTTAGACACGTAATGTCTTCAAACTCAGCATCGCATGCCAGATAGCTACATGGGTCTGATATCAGTTCAGCATCACCACATAGTAGAAGTCTCTGCAATATATATCATTGCAAGAAAGACCTCAAAGGTACATTTATGAAAAACAAAAAACACAAGTTAAAAACTTGCATACGCTTGTATTTATGACAATAGATGGCGTTATACCAAAAACACTTTCAAGCGTTTGTTTACATAAACGTCAGAGCAAGTATTTCACTATCTGTAACTTAATTTCCACCTTCATATCATGATTTCAAGCTATTTGCTATCATCAGTGAAGGACAGGATTAAGAAACTAGATCTAAAACACAAACTCTGAGCGTTTAAGAAACAGTTTCTATTCAGCTTGCAAGCGTGAATCTTTTAGACACGTAATGTCTTCAAACTCAGCATCGCACGCCAGATAGCTACATGTGTCTGATATCAGTTCAGCATCACCACATAGTAGAAGTCTCTGCAATATATATCAATATAGGTCTTTCTTGCAATGATATATATTGCAGAGACTTCTACTATGTGGTGATGCTGAACTGATATCAGACCCATGTAGCTATCTGGCATGCGATGCTGAGTTTGAAGACATTATGTGTCTAAAAGATTCACGTTTGCAAGCTGAATAGAAACTGTTTCTTAAACGCTCAGAGTTTGTGTTTTAGATCTAGTTTCTTAATCCTGTCCTTCACTGACGATAGCAAATAGCTTGAAATCATGATATGAAGGTGGAAATTAAGTTAGAGATAGTGAAATACTCGCTCTGACGTTTATGTAAACAAATGCTTGAAGGTGTTTTTGGTATAACGCCATCTATTGTCATAAATACAAACGTATGCAAGTTTTTAACTTGTGTTTTTTGTTTTTCATAAATGTACCTTTGAGGTCTTTCTTGCAATGATATATATTGCAGAGACTTCTACTATGTGGTGATGCTGAACTGATATCAGACCCATGTAGCTATCTGGCATGTGATGCTGAGTTTGAAGACATTACGTGTCTAAAAGATTCACGCTTGCAAGCTGAATAGAAACTGTTTCTTAAACGCTCAGAGTTTGTGTTTTAGATCTAGTTTCTTAATCCTGTCCTTCACTGACAATAGCAAATAGCTTGAAATCATGATATGAAGGTGGAAATTAAGTTAGAGATAGTGAAATACTCGCTCTGACATTTACGTAAACAAACGCTTGAACGTGTTTTTGGTATAATGCCATCTATTGTCATATATATATATATACACAATACATCTCACTTATAAATATATACACTTTGAGAAGTTAATAAAAATAATTAATAAACAATATAATGCAATTATGAAAATGATAGTACAGAATGTGGAGTGGGGGCAACCACATGATTAATTGAATGCTGAATATTCAAGATGAGTAATCTGACAAGAAATGATTATAGGCAGGAGTATACATAAAATTTGCAAAATCTACTGAAGCCATGGAAAATGGATCTTTGAATATGGGAGAATACTGTAGTTCAGAAATTTTAATATTTATAAAATATTAAAAAAATTATTCACTTCTATTACATATTTTTAAATATCCACTCAAAATGATAATTTTTTTTTACATTTCATTGTAAAGTAGATATTACTAATAGAGGAAAATAAGGATAGAAAGATCAAATAATACCATTCTAGAAATGAGTTTTGTGCTGATTATATAAATCAATTTGTTAATCTCAAATGACAGACATAAAAACGGTGCATTTCTGTTTTATTTTCTATTTTGTGATACTGTTTTTTAAATTCTTTGCAGATTTTCTTTTTGAACTTCATAAACTTCTTGCCTTCTTACATCTCTCCATTATATTATATCCTGTTGTATCTTCCCAATGAAAACAATGTTGCACTTATTCTTTAGAAATGTTTTTGAGACAATTGTTATAGCATAAACCGTATCTGTCTCTTCCAAGTAACCCACTTCAAATTACCTATAAAACAATTTTTTAGAAATTTTGTATCCTTCATTTGTTTTAAATGTTTAATCTAACAGAGATATGATTTAACAGTAGTGGACTTTCCAGAAGGCTGAAGAATGTATTGACTGGTCTTATAATCTTATGTTTATATTTTTGGAATTTTACAGAGCATCCTTAAATAAATTTTTTATAAAGCCTTTATATCAAGAGGGGATCCAAGTCTTAATTATATACAATAAATTATGTAGAATAACAGCTCTCTATGATGCCTTTTATACTAGTTTATTAAAATAAAAATATTGTCATTAATATGTAACATATTTTCTTCTTTGCTGATGCTTTTTACATAAAGGCATCTTATCTCCAAATTATATATGTATTAGTCAAAGATAATTATGTATGTTTTATCAATATTCGAAAAATCTATGCTTTACATTCAACTAGCAAACACAAGTAATAACTGTAAGAAAACAATTATTATTTTTATAAAAATACAAATGTAGGCCTGTAAGAATGGTTATCTTACCTACACACATGATAAACGATTATTTATATACAAAAAAGCTTTTTTTTATTAGATTACACTTTAGCTAACTAAGGGAAAATTGAATAACAAGTAGATAATGTGAAAATGCAAGCATTATTACTAAAGGATTTTTTTAACTGCCATTCACTTACATAAAACGATGGTATTTTGCTTGACCATTATCATTACTTTTATGATTACATAATATTTTAAGATAATGAGAATATCAAAATCTACTTAACCATCTAGATTTGTTATATTAACTCTAATGTATTATATGCATATTAGATGATGGAAATAGTCCAATATAAAAATACAACTAGAACACCATCATCACAAACCTTCAGGAAAACACTATTACATTTAGTGTATTCTAAAGTGTCTATACATTTATTCAATCATTTAATCTTCCATTACATTTCATATGATCAAATTTATAGATGAAATAAATATCATCAATCTCTTCCTGTTACGCACACATGTATATATATATTAGAAGGGACTTGAACTCAGACTTTCAAGTTTTCTACAGCAAATCTTCAAACTTTAATGGTCGAGCTTCAATCTTCTCCACCCTCCAACTCTTCAGCCATCCATATCATTGAAAATGGAATGCTCAAAGCCCATTTTGATGCCAATAGTATTGTCATACCCATGTTAACCTTAAGTCAATCTGACCCCTCATATATAGGACCTTAATATGTTCGTTTAAATATACAGAAGAGGGATGGGCAAAATTTAAGTTGATTATGTAATATTTAAATACATGTATATTATCATATACTAATTGTAATTAGAAGGGACTTGAACTCAGACTTTCAAGCTCTACAGCTACCCACTTCATCTTGTAAAATCAATACATATGAGCACATACATGTGGAAAAGATAAATGATCAATATACATCTTATGTGTGAGGTGTCAGATTGATTTAAGGTTACATGAGTATGATAATAATATTGGCATCAACAAGGGCTTTGAGCATTTCATCCTCAGTTTCCAATGATATGAATGGATGGAAAGTTGGGGGATGGAAAAGAATGAAGCTTGTCCATTAAAGTTTGAAAATTTGCTATCTTAATATAAACTGAGCACTGATTGTATATATATACACACATGTGGGAGATGGTAATTTAGACTAATTAATGAGTACTGGTTCAGCATGAAATACATATATTGGAGATCATTCATTTTTTTCACATGTATGCAGTCATGTATATCAGTTATATAAAATGGAGTGGTAGCTATAGAGAGCTTGAAAGTCTGAGCTCAACTCTCTTCTAATTACATTAAGTTTAGTATATGTAATATACATGTATTTAAATATTATATATTCAGCCTATATTCTGCCTATCCATCTTCTGTATATTTAAATAGACATATTAAGGTTGTATGTGTGATGGATCTGATTGAATTAAGAACAGCATGGGAATGACAATAATATTTTCATCAACAAGAGTTTTCCATCCTTAGATTTTCAATGTTATGAATGGATAAAGAGTTGGAGAGTGGAGAAGATTGAAGCATGTCCATTAAAGTTTGAAGATTTTCTATCTCAGTATAAACTGAGCACTGATTATATATGTGTGTAGAAAACTATGATCTGGACCAAGTAATGAGTGCTGGTTCAGCACAAAATATGTATAATATTGGAGATCATTTATCTTTTTTACATGTTATGTATGTGGCCATGTGTATTGGTTGTATAAGATGGAGTGAACAACTATAGAGAGCTTTAAAGTCTGAATTCAAGTCCCTTCAAATTACATTAAGTTGAACAACTATAAAGAGCTTTAAAGTCTGAATTCAAGTCCCTTCAAATTACATTAAGTTTAATATATACAATACACATATATTTAAATATTATATATTGGTTATATAAGATGGAGTGGATAGCTGTAGAGAGCTTTAATGTCTGAATTCAAGTCCCTTCAAATTACATTAAGTTTAATATATACAATACACGTATTTAAATATTATATATTGGTTGTATAAGATGGAGTGGATAGCTGTAGAGAGCTTTAACATCTGAATTCAAATCCCTTCAAATTACATTAAGTTGCCTCAGTATTCAAGATACATCTCTAAGAATTAAATGATAAAGATACACACAAAAAATGATTTTTTTTATTATTTGAAAAGTAATTATTACAGATATATGGCTAGTTTATTCTCTTGTCATGCCTAGGACTTGGGTTTCACTTCTAGGCTAAATAAAATGAACTTTTTTCAGGTTTTATTTCCACTTAGAATTTTTCTTTCAGATAACTATTACATATCCAACCCAGCTAATAACTAATTATTGATAGTAAATGAATATCTAAATATTCTTTGATCTGTTAAATAAGCTGCATAACAGATTATCACTTAAAAGACTATTTTACCCTTGTGTCTATACAATTATATTTTAGATAATGGGCTGCACTAAGAACCTTTCTTGCATTATGGTTTCTTAATAACAAATGGATTAGAATTTTTTTAGATAATGGATTGCACTAAGAATCTTTCTTGCATTATGGTTTCTTAACAACAAATGGATTAGAATTTTTTTTAGTATGTTTTTTATGAAACATTTTTCAATACACTACTGGCCTTGAATTATGTTCATAATCACACTTTTGCTAAAATATGTATTAAAAAAACAGTGCTAAGAAAGAAACTCATTTTTAAAAATGCACTTTTGACTTTATGTTTATAAACCCTTTCAAACGTAAAGAATGCATTTTCTTTGTATTTTAGACATAAAAATAATATCTTTTTAAAGACTTGCTTATATTCTCAGGAGTAAAAACATATAAAAAATAATTACTTTATTATATATTTGTTAAACAAGGATTGTAAACATAGCAATTTACAATACAAAACATATGAAGCAAAATGGTATGTCAGAAACAGGCTCTTTCCATAAGTTTGAGCCGCTTGGGTGCAAAATTATATTGCCACCCTTATATATCCATTTAAAAATAATGTATAAAAAATAGGAATAGGGTATATTCTCTACATTAAAGTAAGTTGTTTATGCTGTCCCTACAGCATGCTGCCCATGTGTATGGCATCCCCTGTGCTCCAGCATGGAATGGGCCTGATCAGGAATCTTGGCATATATGGAAGGTTGAAACATTTCTAAATTATATATTAATGCATAAACCAATACTGAAAATTATTCTCTTTATCTTCATTGCAGTTTTTTTTAAAAGTTGGGTATTAAAATGTAACACCAGATGGTTTAGATTCCATTCTTAAATTAAGATTTTTTGAATAGTTTATTAAGTCAATAAGAAATTCAAACACCAGAAATGGCAAAATTGGCATGGGATCCATAGACTTTTACCCTGCCACTCTCCCATTAAAACAAAATTTGCAGGGCATTACAGGTTGTTGATTTTTTCGTTTATTAAATTTCTTATTGAAGAAAGAGGCATCACCAAGATAAAAATTATATGTTACTTTATTCTCTGAAAACTACCAAAGCTAGAAATATGAAGCTGAGAGAAAAAAAAATGAACTGATGTTTCCCCAACAAATTAAAGATCTGTCCACAATTGAATGAACACTAGACAATGTAGATTTCAGAAATGAAGTATGGTAGAAGGTCATAAATTCTTTGAGCTTTTACAGTTTTATCTCTATAAAGTCATGGAGATAAAACAATTTACATCTGAAAGACAATATTAGAGATAATATTGTGTGCACAGCTTTGATTGATCTTGTGAAAAGCCTATTTTCACTTAAATAATTCAAAAGGCTGAGCTATGATCACTGTTGTACAATAATTATAATCCTATTTAATCTAGAACCATCAATTGTAAGCTTAAACAACTAATCAATACTAGGTGGAAGTGTCATATTCGATTCCATTGGCTAGTTAACTTCTAGAAGAGAAGAAATAGACTGACTTGCTACATTAATGATGAAAAAAAGGTGAGAAAATCATGTGACAATTTTTTGATTCCATAACATTTTTCTTAGGAAATTTATAAAATTGTGGACATCATTTTGCTCAAAGTTCAAAGCTAAATGCAACTAAAAATTTGAACCCCCTTTAACTATTATAGAATTTACAATGCTAATTATACAAATAAGTACATATTTTATTTTGGGTTTCCATCATCTTGAATTCAGATAAAGATGATTTACACAAATGAACACATTACTTTAGCTCCAATACTTGCACTATAGTAGAGTGACAGTCTTAAAATCTAAAGATTCATAAATTGCATTAAGCTGTCACTTCCCAATGCTAAAACACCATGTATTTTTTCAATCAATAACTGACTGGCCCTAATATTGTTTATCAAGGAATGGTCTTTGTAGGGTTGTAATCTACAATCTGAAATAGTTAATATATTGGCCTATCATGCTGATGATATGGAATGCAAATCTGAATGAAATTTGGAGAAATTTTTAGGCAAATGAAGATTTCCCCAGCAGATTTAAAATTTGTCAGGCAGTTAGCTCATAATTAAACTTGTTAGTCATCCAATAATGAAAATACAATCTGGTTATTCTTGATCGAAAGGTAAATCTTCTAAAATAAATTTAAGTGATATGCTGACCATAAAATAAGGCATGATGGCAACATAATGCAGTCTTGATACTGGGAAAGCAGATGTCAGACCCATTATTCACCTATTATAGTTAATAAATTTAAAGTTATTATAATCAACGTTTGCTTTTAATTTATTTTATCAATTTCTAACATCTTTTTAAAATTAGGTTTCTTTAATTTATTAAAATATTTCATGTATATATTTATTGTATGTTTCATTTTTTAGATGAAGGACAATTATCATTTGGTATTCATATTAAGAGAGGTCCAATAGAAAAATGGGAAGTTGTCACATACGAATTAGTTAAATTTGTAGGAAATTTTCGGCGCTGTCATGGAGAGGGTAAAAAAAAATAATTTATTAAAATAAATTTATTTTTAAAATTACATTTGCAAAAATTATGGATATTATTATTATATGGTATAAATGATTCAGAACTGCATCTTAATAGATGCAAGGACTCATGTATATATAATGTATGATAAAAACATATACAAGTAATTATAGTATGTATTTTGTGAAATTGAACTAAAACGACAACAAAAAATTTTAAAATTTTTTTTATCTATAAAAATGTTAATTCCCCAATTTACAGTTGATTAATATAAAAAGAATATAACCTACTCTCATATTTGTTAACTTTCACTCTGTACTGAAAAGATTCAAAATTTAGCATGCATGCGTGCACGCACTCACGCACGAAGGTAATTAAAACAACTTTTAAATAGCCCACTACAGAGCAAAAGTCTCTTCAATTATAGGCAATGGATCAAATATCAGAGAAAAAAATTTCGATTCTGGTTGAATTTCCAAGTTTAGCAGGCCGATTATACATCACAAATTAAGATACATTTTTTAAAATTAATTAATAAAAATTAAATGTCATAGGAATATATATATATATGGTTTGAAAGGCCTCGTTTTCTTATCTACTAGGATAAGTCCATATCACGTTAAATTTATAACTCAAATGCAACAAGATTAAAATATATTGTTCAATGGTATTACTTCCACCTGCCATGCCTTCAGCTATTGTTTGAACTAAACTCTAAAAATTTCAAATTTTTTTCCAAATAACTAAATCATAACCCAGCTAATTAATATTAGTTGATAAATGTATATTTAGCTAGGGTGCCTTTTTTTTTTTTACTGTTTAGGAGATGTTGGGAACATTTTTGCCTTATGGTGAAATCTTTAAAGGCTGCTTTATCCTTTTTGTTATTTGTTAGATGCTAAACTCAGATTATCAATTGAGAAATAATATAGATTTATAGAAAAATAGTTTGGAAAGCCTTACCTTTCAACAATTAGCATCCACATTAAATGGTTAATGAATGACTTTCAGATATAATAGTTACCTGCAATCAATAGACAACATTCAACCTACTTCCTGCAAAATATAAAGTTGACTCATCAGAAACTTAATATTATTTCTGATACAAGCAGTCTTCTCTTTTCTTCTTATTTTTTTAGTTTATTAGCTTTAGCCACGTAAGTCAATATAGAGTCTAGTTATCATCATCTTCTCAAGCCACTAATCATGGCACTGCTCTAACTATCTTAATGAGATTGTGTATATGTGCAACCACATTTTTGATTAAAAAAATCAAATGCTTTATTTCCCAGGTAATTTATAAAATGTTTAAACATTGGAAATGGCAGAACAGAACTATGAACTATGACCTTTGACCTCCAGGGACTGCCACTCTACCACTACAAACTATACAGGGCAGTATAATTATTATTTAATTATACTCACAGTAATTTTGATTTTAATATTCTCTTTGGGTACAATTATGTGCATCAGCCAATAATGTGTCATTTGGAACTGGATTTGCAGCAAGAGTTTCATTTAGCAAATGATTGTACTCTTTGGAAAACTTTAGAAATACTTTGTTTTCTACAGATATGCAAAAAATTGAGAAAAGTTGGTATTTGATAATGGCTTCACATCAATAAAAGACTTTTTTTTTGGAGACTGAAATAAAACCTAGAGCAAAGGGTCAGCAAACTTTTTAACATGCGGAGCCATTTCGTTTAAATCTCCGCCACCCACCCTAAAGAGCTACAAGGAATAAGATACTCCCCTCACCCTTCATTAAAGATCTACAAAGCAAGAGATACCACCTCCCCATCTCCAATAAAGAGCTTGGAAAGAGCTGAAAAATATGTTCTTGAAAAATACGAATTTCTGAATGGCTATGGTTATATTTGAATGTTTATTTTAGTAATAGAACATAATAGAATCTATATACATCATCCTAATGAAAATAAAAAAAATTTCAAAAATAAATGATAGTTTGATTTATTCACAAATTTCTATTTATTTATTATACACAATAATTACTATTCTATAATAATGCTGAATTCAAAAAACGATGATGTTGTAATGTGCATTTTTCCTCTCCTAGAATTATAAAAATATTTATTTACAAATTACAAGAAGAAATAAAAAATGTTTATGTTTATCATAATAAAAAAAAGCCATGAGATTGGGATCAAAGAACTACATTTGGTTCTAAAAAAGCCATGAAATTGGGATCAAAGAACTACATTTGGTTCTCAACCATCTGATCTAGAGGAAATAATAGTTATGATTCTGTGATCTCTAATTGGCTTTTGTTATTGAATTTTTACATGACTATATATGCTTTGATTCTCAAGAACTCTGTTTAAAAACACTTTAAAGAAACTCGAATTTACCCAAAAAAGTAACATGTTTTAGTTATGAATCAGAATATAGGAGTAACACTATGTGAGTATGTACGTAATGGTGCAGATTGTAGACAAATCATAGATTAATGTTAATAATACAAGTTGATTGAAGAAAATTATCCAACCATTTTCAAGATACTTTTCTACTAAATAAGAATGTATTTTTAAATATAATTTTGATCTTACATGTTCTATTTATTCCATAGATATGCTTACTTTGTATAATTAGGCTTGCACTCTTTCATAAATATTCAGTTACAAAGTGCTATCATGTAAAATTGTTACTAATTTTATTTTCTGTAGTAACTCTGTTGTTCTTCATATTTCAGATTAATAGTGGCAGCATGTTTGGAGGTTTTTTCTGGATGATGACCAAAAAAATTATCAATATTGAGTTGACACATAATTTCTCACACACACATCCATCCATATACTTTTAAATTCCTACTTTTTAAAAAAAAAACATAGTTAAAATATCATGTTTAGACACCTTTATTACTTATTCATTTATCTAATGTAATGGTCATATTTGTACATTCACGCAACAAAATCCAGAGTTTTGGCAAATTACACTAATGCTGATCTAGATGAGGGGTTGAGACCTCGAATCAGATTGCACCTCAGCTTCTTCACCAACACTTCGTGACTTACTACCCTACGAATGACATATATGAGGCTATACTCGGAATTTCTTAGTTCACGTGCAGCAATAGCAAAGGGTGGCACAAGAGACTCAGGGAACATTAACTAAATTACTAATATTTAAATACAAACACATTTATGGCTAGCTAGATAATGCATATATCAATAATTAATACTATATTAGAGTAGATTTGGATAAGATTTGGTAATGAATTGCAAATAACACATGAGACATTTACGAGTTTTAAAATATTTAATTATAATTATATAAGATAATAAAAATATAAAAGTGCATTGGGATTTACACGCACAGGTGTCTTATAGTGATGAGAGAATTTCAAAACAAGTTCTCATCTATTATGCACTTTAATGCCTTAATTACGCTATGTCATCCCTACAAGGTTTGCCAATAGTTAAACCATATGAGAATGATAGTCAATATAAATAACATTTTAATATTTTACGTAATGAGCTGTCAATGTACTCTATATGCAGATTGCATAATATAAGCTTGGTCTACGGTTCAGATCAATGCTGAACAAATAATATTAAGGATGGCAAACTGGTGATTTGTAGAATAACTTCTGAGACTATGGTGCTACATAAAATAAGTAAGAGATGTGACCCAAATGTGCAGTTACTCATGGGATTCAGTACAATGTACTCGCTTCCCATGAACCGTATGACTTGCTACTTTAAAATAAGTGAACATCTAGTTTGGATGATCAGAGCAGCTTATAAATCAATCTGGACCCTCATGTTCCAGCTCTAAAAGAGCAAGCTGTCCAAACTAAGAGTAATGGGGTGGCCCTTAAAACCAAAGCCCATTTTAATAAAATACAATAGCGTATACTGCAACTATGTGCTTTATAAAAACACATTCGTATAATGCTTTCTAAAATATAAACATTAAAAGTGCTAAATCAACAGTTTCATTCTGTGAAACTACTATCTGCCTGTTCATAATTTAGCATACTTAAATCATGCTAAAAGGGATTAATTATGAGTGACCTAGTTTACTCAGTAATCCATATAGTTTTCAAAAATAACTAAGAGAGAGTAAAGCATATTTGGGACTTAAAAATTAATTAATTAATTATAATATGCTTTAAAATATCATTCTCTCATACTTAACTAAACAGAGATTTTAATAAGCAAACCTAAATTAAAAAATAAGCTAAGACGTAGTAGTAGCCTTAATTAATATATATATATATGAGTAGGTTTTCAGACCGGAGATTTATAAAATGTACTAGCCAGCAATACAAATTAGCTATGCGAGAATGTCTAATCAACTCTCAAAATTATGAGTATTATCAATCTCTGTTCTGAATGGCATAACATAAATTAATAAATTTACAAATATAAAAAATAGAAAATAGGCATGTCCGCAGATTAGAAGAAACGGATAAATGATAATAATTGACTATAGTTATTATGCTAAGAAAATTATGAATTATAAGATTTATTAAGCAGGCAATACTCTTACAAAGATTACTATTAAAATAGTTACGTTATTTACTTTAAAAATGAGTTTACAGATTATTATTATTAAAATAAAGTTACATAGCTTACTTTTAAAAGTTATTACAATTATTAATAATTTGAACGTTCATTTTTTAGCTAGCTTTAGGAATTAATTTAAAAGTTTAGTTTAATAATTTTATAGAGCTCTGCAGAAGAAATTTACCGATCTTCTAGCTGAGTTGCTTGATGCTCATGTTCTCCATTAGTCTGACTTGTGATGTCTTCTGGGCAGGCTGTGGGTCTTGAACTCCATCTCCATTCTGGACCAATCCCAGAAGGGAGGGCAGCAGTTGCTCTAGCCAAAGGTTCTCATGGTAGCAAATTTTAATGAGTGAAACATGTTTAATGAATTTGGGTTTTTTTTATCAACTCTTTCTCATCCCCCCCCTCACAAACTATTATGATATTTATGAATTTAGTTTCCAATTCTTAAATTTTAATAGCACATATTAATTTTAGCAAAGACAAAAGATCCAGCTGTAATTATTGATAAGCAGGATCAAGTTAATGACTTTGTCTTTGTTTTTTTAACATTATTTTTAAAACAACTTTTAAAATTTGTTTCTCAGATTACTATTTAATGAAAAATAGTTCTGAGATATCTATAACCTTTGATTCTTTTTATTTAAAAGAGATTTAAGCTGTCAACATTCTAGCATATACATAAGACAGACACCTTTGAATTTAAGAATTATATGCGGATACTAACGATTCTGTAAATTAAATAACTTAAAAATAATTTAGAATTTAGAAAATCTGTAATGTTTATTAAATCTATTACATTACAGTTCCCTTTGCATATATACATAGGTGTGCTCCTACACATACAACGATGTCCACAACTTAAACTAATTTTATTAATTTTAAAATTATAAATAAAAATATTTGTATAAAATTATAAATGTGTATACATTATACGCATACAAGCATTAACATAACTGATGTGTGCGCAGATATAATTACACACACATACATGTAAATATACATTCTTACAGATTAAAACAACTATTGTAAGCTTATATACATGAACTGGGATAGGTTTGAACTGGGGAAAAAGATACTACTATGTCATATAGTAGGTGAAACAGAATGATAGACAAAGAATACTGTTTCACTAAATATTATAATTCTTTTGACCTGCCTCTGTTTTTCGTATGCTTTTTATTTTTGTATAAACGATGAGAATTGGTTGTGCTATTAGTGGGTTAATGTCATCAATATTTATTAATGAATTGAAAATGAAACTAGTTTAAGAAAGAATAATAAATCAAGAAATAACACATTATTTTAGATATGTTGATGATACTTTAATAATTCGTAACCAAAGAGTTATAAATAATATTTATAAAGAATTTAATAATAATATATACAATATAAAATTTACAAAAATGGAACTTTATGTTAAAATAAAGTATTTAGATATAGAGATGAATTTAGATAATGATAACAAAATTATATTAAAATATTACATTAAAGAAGATAAATTAAGGTAATTTCTATAGATTCACAACAGGCATGGACACAAAATATGGTAGTTAATAAAAAAATTTAAATAAAAAATAGATATTTTATAAAAGGAACAATTTATTGAATTATATACTAATTATGGGAACAACCCTAAGAGTATTGAATATATATATTTTAATTATAAACCATCTAATTCAAATATTAATAATTGTATTATAAATAATAATAGCAAAATTAAGAATAATAATAAAAAATGAATAAAACTTTCATACTTCCCTAAAATTTATATACATTACTAAAAAAAAACAAAAAATTATATAAATAAAAGCATTAACATAGGATGGTCAAATAGTAAAAATCTTGGCAAATTAATAAGTAATTATAAAATAAGAGATAATATGAAATATAAAAATGGAATTGTATATAAAATTAATTCTAGAAACTGCGGCATGGCCTACTATGGGCACACAGGGAAACAATTAGATGAAAGAGCAAAAGAATAAAATAATGCTATTAATAGAAAAGATGATAGATCTGCATTATATATTTATTATTTAAAATAGGGACATAAAATAGATTGTGTCAAAAATATAAAACCTTTAAATTATATTAAAGAACCTAATAGAAGGAAGATATATGAAACCAGTTACATTAATTATAATAAAAATAATTGTATGAACATATATAAAACATCAATTAATTTGACTAATAATTGGTTAATGATAAATGAATAGAAGGTTATGTAATATACATTTATATAGGGTTTTTTTTATGCTTTAAAAATATTGTATGGTTTTAATAGGTTATAGGTAATTTTATAAATAAAAAAAAAGATGGATGTCGCTATGTATGTAATGTAGATCGTAATTGTAAATTAGTTGAAACAAATTGAAAAAGGCAAAAATTAATATTTGCCGAAAAGAGCTTTTTTATATATATTATTGTTGTTATATAAGGATATTTTATATTATATTATATCATTGATTTATTTAAGCTTTATATTTTGTAAATTGTTTCTATCTATTAACTCAAATATTATTAATCATACTCTACTGTAATTTAGCTATGTTAAATATAACTATTCTGACTAGCTGTTAATTCTTCACTGTAAATTTCTTTAAATATTTTACAATGCTTTTAAATACATAATAAAAATGAGAAAATATATTCATAATTTTTATTAGCCATTCATTAGACTAGAAATTATCTACTTAATGACTTCTGTAGTGTAATTTTCACTACACTACTCCCACACAAGATAGGGACTGTTTTCTATCTTCTTTTAATACCTTGCGAAGGAGTGTAGTCATAAACATATGAAAAAGATGTATGATCCCCACGATGCACATTTCATACTGAACCAGCCCTTGTCAATTAGCCCAGATCAACATCTTTTTCACATCTTTGAAAACAGGCAAAAACTCTCCATATAATAGTGCCACCTTATGCTAAACAGAGTAATCAATGGATGCTAGAAGGCATGTGCAAAAAAATCCCTATCTAGTGCCTACTCATCCAATATCCCTAGACTAGTTTCTGGCTTGTGGCCTTCATCATTGAGGAACCTTAGATCTGAGAGAACTGCACCTAGATCTTAGGATCTAATGCAAACCTCCAGCAGCCACCTTTTATCTCTACTTCACTACAAAACTATGAGAATAAGATTGAAAATGAAATTGAAAACACAATAATATTTTCAATTTAAGCTTAATAGCTTATATAGTCATATGGGTCTGAACTCAATTCAGCACCCATACATTTTGGTTACTTTGGCTCTTTAACAACCACAGCCACCATTATCCTGTTAGGCAGGCTTGGTGTTAAACCACTAAACATCACATGATCACCATCTCATGCTAGCACATAACTGTTAGTAAACAGGCAAAAACTCTCCATGTAGTAGTAAAGTAGAGATAAAAGGTGGCTGCTGGAAGGTTGCATTAGATCCTAAGATCTAGGTGCAGTGCTCTCAGATCCAAGGCTCCTCACTGATGAAGGCCACAAGCCAGAAACTAGTCTGGGGATATTGGATGAGTAAGCACTAGATAGGGATTTTATGCACAAGCCTTCTGGTATCCATTGATTACTCTGGTTAGCACAAGGTGGCACTACTATATGGAGAGTTTTTGCCTGTTTACTAACAGTTATGTGCTAGCATGAGATGGTGATCATGTGACATTTAGTGGTTTAACACCAAGCCTGCCTAATAGGATAATGGTGGCTGTGGTTGTTAAAGAGCCAAAGTCACCAAAATGTATGGGTGCTGGATTGAGTTTAGACCCATATGACTATATAAGCTATTGAGCTTAGATTGAAAATATTATGTGTTTTTAATTTCATTCTCATAGATTTGTAGTGAAGTAGAGATAAAAGGTGGCTGCTGGAGGATTGCATTAGATCCTAAGATCTAGGTACAGTGCTCTCAGATCCAAGGCTCCTCACTGACGAAGGCCAAAAGCCAGAAACTAGTCTGGGAATATTGGATTAGCAGGCACTAGATAGGGATTTTATGCACAAGCCTTCTGGCATCCATTGATTACTCTGGTTAGCACAAGGTGGCACTACTATATGGAGAGTTTTTGCCTGTTTACTAACAGTTATGTGCTAGCATAAGATGGTGATCATGTGATGTTTAGTGGTTTCACGTGTCTTTGGTCATATGTTTATTATTACATACCTCCACAAAGATATTAAAAGTGAATAGAAACCAGTTCCTACCTTGGGTTATGATGTAGTGACAATTACACTGCAATAATATTATTCATAAAAGTGAGGAAACATTTTTAAATGAATGTTTCATAATGACTACTGGGAAACTTTCAAATAGATGCAGTCACTTGCTGATTGTGATCATTTTAGATTTATAGAGATTAACCAATATCGAATGGATGCCATTTTTTTGAAAGATGATGATATTTTGACTAGATATGGAGAAAATTATAATCATTTTCTGAATAATAATAATATTAATACAAGAATTCATAAGACTACATTTAATTATACATATATTTCAACAACTCAATTAGTTTTTTATAGTATTCTGCTTACTAAAACTAAAAATAGTATCCTTGGGAAATTTAAAATGGAGCAATATACAATTTTTTAAGAATATATGAAATTATGAATATTTATGATTTATTAAATGCTCCTATGGTTATAGTGTATAAAATAAAGAGGATAAAACAACTGTTGCAGTAATTATCAATATCCTTGACATGTACATCTCATGTAGTTCAGTACAGTAATAGAATTGTGAGCCCGGAGATCAAAATTCATTGATCACAATTACAGTTCTATGATTTTCAGTGTCCAAGCAATAAACCATTTGATTATTTTTTTATTAATTGAGATTTAATGTGGTTTTAGAAATTCAAAAAGCATTATTACATATGACTTTTTGTCGGACAAATGCAAAATTGAGAAAAGGTTTAATTTACATATTGTTTTTAATTTTATGATGATATGTAATGTGCATTAAATAAATGATTGATAAGAAATTTGAGAACCGTGTTTTATTTATATTATTGTTAAATTTTTTAGTACCTATTTTACAATCCTATGACATGGACGATGACAGTGAAAGTATGCCATTAGAACCTGAACTTTGTTTTGTTGCCACTGCCCGCCTTCAAACACCACAGCTAATTCGTGAAATGTGTGTTGTTGACCAAAATAAGAGTGAATTCACATCTAGACATAGCCTGGAATGGAAATTTCTTTTTTTAGATCACAGGTTATTATTATTATTTATTTATGTTGAAAATAAAATAACATTATACAGGATTAGTCATAAAAATATTAATATATTTAAAGATATGCAATTTTAAAATATATATTTAATTGGCACAAACAGCTGGCTAAACAAATATTTTTCATTAATTAAATCACGAGAGTTTTGAGAGAAATAACAGTGGAGATAATTGTGAGAAAAATGGATTGATTAAATGTATCATATAATGCAACACATATTAAAGGTTAAACAATAGTTATATATTTTTCTTGTAACAGATCTTAATGCATATTAAATATTTATTTTTTTATAAAAATAATTAACTTCTTTCTTGCATTGGTTACATCTTATATTCAATATAAATAATAAATTTATTTTCTTATATACCTACTTCTATTCAATTTCTTTATTATATATATTTATGTTAATAGTTACAATTGTACAAGTCTTCCCAATATATATTTATATGAACTGTATTTAAATGTTAAAAGAAAGTTTCCTTGACAACTGTTTGAGATTGTAATTGATCTAGGATTGTCTAATTGTTGACTGGTTTTAATGATTAATTAATATAAAGTTTGGTGATATATATTTCTGGACAATTTTGTTGTATATATATATAGTATGATATGGCAGTGTTTATATATGTATATATTTATTTATTTATAGATTGTGAAAAAGATAGTTCTCTCAAAATAATAACATAAATAAAATAGATGCATAAATGATATGATTTATTATCTATTTCTTTATGAATAATTTTATATATTATCATGGCAGCTTTATATATGTTATATTATTTTAAAAAAAATACAATTACACAATATAGCTAAGTGAAAAATGGATAAGAAAATTGGAATAACAAAATTACTAAAATAACTCCACCATTTTTAACCATTATCAATCCACTGGAGGATGAAGATCTTTCAAGATTTAATCCAGTTTCTCCAATCCCATAATTTATCTTTTACCCCATCATCCCAACAAATTTCCTTACTTCATCCATCCATCTCACATGTGGTCTCTTTCTATGTCTTTTAAAA
Organism: Epiperipatus broadwayi; assembly: GCA_028023455.1. NCBI lineage: Eukaryota > Metazoa > Onychophora > Udeonychophora > Euonychophora > Peripatidae > Epiperipatus > Epiperipatus broadwayi. Next base: position 3,386,479 of record JAQFVV010000037.1, read on the forward strand.
TTTCTTGGAATTAGCTATGGAGTTGATCATTTTAGCATTATATTATAGCTCATAGCTCCACTTATTGAAATGAATTGGATGTTTCCAACATTTGCCAAGAAGTCTCTAGTCTCAGCAACAAACTTGCTACCTATATTTACTTTTTATTTTTACTCAACACTATGATTCTGGCAGTGTTTTGCCAAAATCTGGCTCAGTGCATTTAATTAGTTTATGTTTATTATACCTCTTCATCAGAACTCTTTTGTAGCAATATCTCCTGATTAGCTCCAATTCAGTTTCTTAATTTTTACAATGATGTTAGTAACACGTGTTTTTCTCTAAGCCATGTATTTTGTTTTCAGTCTCTTCTTGTTTCTCCTAACAAACATTCTTTCATACTTCATTGAGTAATCTGAATTGCTTTTTTATTAAGTGCTCAAGAAAAAAATTCCTTTTCAAACATATAAGTGTATTGCTTGTAATATTTTTACCAAAATACTACACCCAAGTTTAATTCAATAATTAATTTCATCTATTATATGTCCATCTGTATCTAATCAAAGTATTTGTGGTTGTTAACTTCTCCTAATTCATGTTTATCAACCTCTATTTCCTTTTTCTGATAAAATCCATTCAACATTATTTTAGACTTTTTAGCATTTATCTTTAGTTCTACTTTTTTACTTTTACTTGATAGCTTTTGCAATGTTTTCTGAAGCACTGAAGCATTATTTGCAAAAACAACTGCATCATTTGCAAAATCTAGATGACTTAAATAATTTCCATTTATGTTTACTCCCTTCACTGCCCATTTTAATTCACAAACTACTCATGAAAAAGCTAAAAAAAATTTTGGAGATATAAAATTATCTTGTCATGCACCCTTTTCAATGTTAATTTTCTTAGTATCAACATATAGTCTAATCATTACCTGTTGCATTTTGATAAATATTTTTTAGAATATGGCATTATCTTGAGTCTATAACTTGATGATCTAATGCTTTAACCACCATAAAAATGCTTAGTGAATCAAATGCCTTCTCATAATTTATAAATCCAAAGCATAATTGCAAATCCTTTTTATAACTTCTCTCAATATTTGTATGTGATTTGCTGTTCTAAAACTACTTTTGAATCCAACTTGTTCTTTTGATAAGTTAAAATCCAAAATTTGCTATAGATGAGTTTGATTATCTTAGTAAATATTTTGTATAGAACTGATAGGTGATTAACAGGTCTGTAATTTTTAATTTCTTTTTTACTATCTTTATCTTTTAGATATTTAATGTATAACTTTGCCAACAATTTATCTATTTCTTCACTTACTTCTTTTAAGATATTAATAATAATTCCATAATTTCCTAGAGCTTTTCACTTTTTCATAGGTTTAATTGCATGTCTCACACCTTCATTTAAAATACTGTGCTAGTCAAAAGTAATAATTATAGGTGATACCTTGTTTCCTTGTTCTTTATTATTACAAATCTTGGTAGAACTTTTTCACTTATGTCATCTCTTTCTTTACAAGTACCAAGATGTTATTTAATCTCTTCTATAGTTTTTGTTGCCAATTCACAATTATATTTTATTACATTTTACTTCATTCTTTTTCATAAAACTTTACAAAACTCTTGATATTCATTTCTTCTTAATAGATCATTTCATATTCCTTGTTTTCTTCATACACTGCCTTGTCTCTGTAGAAAACTTATCAGTAAATTGTTCCTTTTTTGTACCAGCTATTTTTCTTGCAGTTAGTTATCTTGTTACTGATTTAATTCAAGTCTAAAACTATCTTTACAATCTGTTGATGTTTTTATTTGATTTCTTCTAATTTAAATTCAACAGGGTTCTGAAGATTAATAATATTAACTTAATATTATTTCTTAATAGTTTTCACCTCTCTAGTTTTGCATTAACACATATCTTACATTTCACTATTCAATGATAATTTTCTGTGTTGAAATTTATTAAGAACATTACAATCTTGAAATATGTATTTTCTATTAATCAAAATATAATCCAGTTTTCATGTCTATTTCTGTTTAATATTTTTCTCAAAAAAAGAATTTACAAGGCAGAGTTTTTTTCTTTTTCTAAAAACTCCACAAATCTGTGTCCTCTTTCATTTCTGTTGCCATAAATATAGGGGATTTGAACACAGACTTTTAAGCACGCTTCAATTATTCACACTATCTCATACCATTGATACACATTGATACACATGACCACACACATGTAGAAAAGATAAATAATCACCAATATACATTTTTGTGCTAAATCAGCACTCATCAGTTGGCCCAGATGACAACTTTAAAATATTTGATCTGATTAAAAGCATTTTGAACATCCATATAAAAATCCCTCATTTCTTCATTTTAATGATAACTTGTTGGAGCATAATTCTGAATTATTTGCAGTTGGTATCTTGCATTACTTTGAATAATTAATTTTACTATTCTGACAAATTACTAATCTCCACAATATTGTTTTTCCATTTTTTAATTGTAATGAATCCTATTCCATTTGTGCTTTCAATATTTGTGCTACATTTCCACTTTTTAAATCAATTTTCTCTTCATGTTCTTTTCTAACTTAATAAAGTCAAACAATTTTTCCAATTGTTGTGATCTTCCCACAGAAATTAGTTTGCTGTCAATTGAAAGGAGACTTATTGATTTTTTTTTAGGCTTTAGTGAAACTAAACAGAGTAAATTTCTTAATGTCCAATTCATATGTTTTTGTTATATGGTAAACGAATATGGATGGGCTTCTCACTAACACAAATCAGTCAGTGTGATGAGTTTATTGGATTTTTATCTCTGAGCATTATATATGCCGGGGGTGGGAAAATAGCAGCCCACTAAGAGTTTTTATGTGGCCCACCAAGACAATCAGAAAAATCCACCATGAACTGAGATTTTCTTTCCATGCGTGACTGAAGATTTGTCTCGTATTTTCCATTAGAATGGCCATGTCAATGTGCAGTGCTTTTCCAGTTGTTCTGGTTAATTTCAATTTTGTCTTTGCATTAGCAAATATATACATTTTCAACTTTAGTGAAACCATGAACCCTCCGAAAAAATGTAAAATCGATGATGAATGTCATGTGTCTAATGAAGAATGGATGAACAAATATTTCTTTGGTAATACAGGGAATAAAGCAGTGTGTTGTGTCATGAAAAAAGGTGTGGCCCTCCGCTAACCTTCGCTTCCACAAAGTGGCCCCCGATGTAGCCCTCCACCAACCTCTGTGGCCCCCAAGCCAAAACAATTGCCCACCCCTGACATATGCTATATTATTTTTTTAAAAACTAAAGCTAGATAGTTCATGCAAATGAGGAAAAGGTGTAAAAATTGGATTAACAAAATCACCAAAATTCTACATATATATATAATAATAAATAATATTTTAATAATGAATAAAGGCGAAAACCTTCGACAACAAGCTCCTTAAAAATGCTTATGTGACAGCCAATCAGATGTAATAATGATTGGCTGTCACATAAGCATTTTTAAGGTACTTGTTGTCGAAGGTTTTAGCCTTTACGTTATTATTAGATTATCTGGTTGTGCTTAATAAGTTTATATATTTAAATCTATTTTTAAATAATAATTGAACGGCCCTCTAGCCACCAAGTTTGACAACTTTTTACAATAAGGGAATGGGCCATCTCTTACTGTATTTTAGATTTTTTCTTTTTTATCAACAATAAGAGCCAGAGAGTCATCTTAAATCAGTCCACATATTTTAATGTAAATTGATTTTTAAATAACTGATATTAAGTCTATAGAGAGATATTTCACTCACTTCTAAAACTAAGGCAAAACTCTGTGCCAAACAGAGTAATCAATGGATACCAGAAGGCTTGTGCATAAAATCCCTATCTAGTGCCTACTCATCCAATATCCCCAGACTAGTTTCTGGCTTGTGGCCATCATCAGTGAGGAGCCTTGGATTTGAGAGCACTGCACCTAGATCTTAGGATCTAATGCAAGCCTCCAGCAGCCACCTTTTAACTCTACTTTACTACAAAACTATGAGAATGAAATTGAAAACATTGTTAATATCTTCAATCTAAGCTCAATAGCTTATATAGTCATATGGGTCTGAACTCAATTCAGCTCCCATACATTTTGGTGTCTTTGGCTCTTAAACAACCATAGCCACCACTATCTTATTAGGCAGGATTAGTGTTAAACCACTAAACATCACATGATCACCTTCTCTATACTAGCACATAATTGTTGTAAACAAAGGCAAAACTCTCCATACAGTAGTGCAACCCTGTGCCAAACAGAGTAATCAATGGATGCCATACAGCTTATGCATAAAATCCCTATCTAGTGCCTACTCATCCAATATCCCGACTAGTTTCTGGCTTGTGGCCATCATCAGTGAGGAGCCTTGGATCTGAGAGCACTGCACCTAGATATCCTTTTAACTCTACTTTACTACAAAACTATGAGAATGAAATTGAAAACATTGTTAATATCTTTAATCTAAGCTCAATAGCTTATATAGTCATATGAATCTGAACTCAATTCAGCTCCCATACATTTTGGTGTCTTTGGCTCTTAAACAACCATAGCCACCACTATCCTATTAGGTAGGATTAGTGTTAAACCATTAAACATCACACATGATCACCTTCTCTATACTAGCACATAATTGTTGTAAACAAAGGCAAAACTCTCCATACAGTAGTGCCACCCTGTGCCAAACAGAGTATTCAATGGATGCCAGAAAGCCTGTGCATAAAATCCCTATCTAGTGCCTGAATTGAGTTCAGACCCATATGACTATATGAGCTATTGAGCTTAGATTGAAGATATTAACAATGTTTTCAATTTCATTCTCATAGTTTTGTAGTAAAGTAGAGTTAAAAGGTGGCTGCTGGAGGGTTGCATTAGATCCTAAGATCTAGGTGCAGTGCTCTCAGATCCAAGGCTCCTCACTGATGATGGCCACAAGCCAGAAACTAGTCTGGGGATATTGGATGAGTAGGCACTAGATAGGGATTTTATGCACAAGCCTTCTGGCATCCATTGATTACTCTGTTTGGCACAGGGTGGCACTACTGTATGGAGAGTTTTGCCTTTGTTTACAACAATTATGTGCTAATATAGAGAAGGTGATCATGTGATGTTTAGTGGTTTTACTTCTAAAAGTCTATAATAAATTAACACATTATATATATGATAAGTAATATTTTAATAATGAATAAATATAATGTCATGTGAAATTTATAAAATCTATTTTTAAATAATCGAACTGCCATCTAGCTGCCAAATTCAATAACTTATTTACAATAAGGAAGTTTTAAAAGTGAGTAAAATATCTCTGCTCTATAGACTTAATATCAGTTATTTAAAAATCAATTTACATTAAAATATATAGGCTGTTAAGTTGGCTCTCTGGCAGTTATTGTTCTACATAACTATAAATAAATAAAAAAGATCTAAAATACAATAATAGGTAGTCAACTCTCTTATTGTAAAAAGCTATCGAACTTGGCAGATAGAGAGCAGTTCAATTATTATTCAAAAATAGATTTGGTAAATTTCACATGACATTATATATATATATAACAAAAGATTGAGTGTGTGTATACACACTATCAAAATGGTAATAACACGTTTTAACTAACATCTAACTTTTCAATTTGGGGATAAAATAAAACTATTGACTATTGTAACAATTAGGATGAGCTGATATTAGCAAAATCATCACTATGGAGATTTAAACCATTACAATTCATTCCCATGCCACATCATTTTATTTGGCTCAATGATCAAGGAGAGAGAAACTCTTAAAACTAGTTTATAATTATATGATTTCTCTTATGGCAAACAAGATACCCAATGCAATATATATGTGAAAATACCAACACTTTATTAGTAATAAAATTATAAACAAAAGAAATAAATACTGCTTAAATGTTGCTAAACTCATCGGAGATAGTGAAAATTACATTAATTAGTGATTATATGTGTCAAGAATTTCAATGTATAACATAAATATATTAGGGACTACATGACATTTCATTTGTGATTGTATATATATACCCCAAATTTCAATACACATATATTTTGGGATGATAGATTTGAGAATCTCTAGACAGATATTACTAAATTAAACATACACAAGAAAAACATTTGAATTAATTCTAAGAAATCTGGTTAAAATAGATGATCACATAGCTCTCATGATCATTACCCATTAATGCTGATATATCAGCCTTTAACATACATAAGGGAGGCAGTACTGGGTTGCTACAGTAATAAACAGTCCCATGACAAAGTAGACTGGAATATGCTCACCCTTTGTGAGACCATATCCAAGTCTCTTAAATAAATGGCTCATGGTAGCAAGAAATGGCCATCTTCCCCATAATCATCAATAAATCTCACCAATAGGCAGGAATGATCCACTGCCCAATTGGTGATACAAAATGAAAGTCCTCTGGGTCTGAAATAGAAAGAATATTCCTGCATTTGTATGGATCATATTCAAAAGGGACCCAGCTATTCTATTTTCTCTGAAGAAGGAATGTGCTATTGGAGGAACAAAATCAAATAAACATGGTTAGACAACCCAGCAATACTAATTTATATAATGGATAATTGGCTTTAAATTTAAATATATGTATATAAAATAAAAATGTGAATGGTCATGTCATAAGTTTATTATATGCAGACATCTACTATATAGGCTAATTCAGGGCCTATCTAGTTATTATATATACATAAAATTCTACTGCTAAAATTATTCCCTGCTTAATTAGAGATCGCTCCATAGGTCTTACTGATATAAGGAAATATTGATACGATAGCCTACAATAATATATTAAATTGTGTAAAAGTTTTATAAAATTAAACTATTGTATCTACAGTATAAAAACAGTTTTAACTTTAAACATTGAATTTTATTTTAAAACTGAAAGTTGTTTATAAATCACCTGTATGCAGTATACATATATACTTGTCCTTTCCCAAAACAGAAAATAAAGATTGTTTTTAACTTCTTAACAATCAATCTTAATTTTAAATTTGAGTTATTTATAATTGCATGGATGGCTAAATGACATTATAGAATAACAAATTTTAAATATACAAGTTTATAATAAAAAAAAACAAATTAGAATCAATGAGAGGAGAGATTTAAATGTCTTGATTTGGCAGAATTACTGGACTATTAAATATTTTAGTCACCGAATATGTATTTACTAATCTAATTCTTAAATAATAAATCTAGCAGATTTAAGAAAGATCGAGTACATTACAATAGTCGATCTTCCTTAATATTGAATTAATTAAGCATGGGTCAAAATATAATACGGAAGCACATTTTAATAATACAATAAGATTATTTTAAATAATACTAAGAAAACGGATTTTAAAAATGATTAATAAATAAATTATTTAAAGCAAAGCAAGCAAAATATTAGAGAGGCTATAATTGTTTACCACTAAATTGAGATTTACAAAGTTAAAATAAATCATTCTTTTAACAGACCTTTGCAAAGGATTTTGACAAACAGTAGAATTGGCTGGCTGGTCACTTGGTGGCATTATATACTGGGGACTTCCTTTTGATGGTGATAGCATAATATATCAGCAATTTAGATCATCAATTGTAGGCAGAAACTTTAGCAGCATCACATTTTATAGTACCAGGGAACTCCATACTCAGATCCTCAGAGATGGTCAGAGAAATTGTGTTCTACTCACTGGTCACAGCATGATAATTTAACAGCTTAAAAAAACTCTCTTTTTTTCCTGCCCCTATATATATATCTCAAAAACAAAGGCATCCGGATCTTTCAAATTGATTAATTAATTTTAAAGAGAAAATTATTTTTTTTACTATCTAAAAAAAATATTGTTGATCACAATCTTGATCTAATTTAATTTTAAAAATTTTACTAATTGCATTTCTTAATTAAATTCCAAATGTGTTTGATTTTATCTAATCTCCATGGTAAATATACATTTCTTGTCACCCGTTTTGCCTAAATAATTACAAAATTAGAATTTAATTTATACATTCTTTTAACATCAATTGATTTTAATTAATTAGTTAAATTTTCTTTGCTGACTTGGAATCCCTCTTAGTATAACATTAAATTTCATAGCAAAATTAAATTTCATAATAAAACTAAATTTCTTTTATACATTTTTTTAAATGCCTTAGTATTATAATTTTATGGCAGTAATATATATACATGAAGCAGATATATATATATGACCACTTCACTTTATTGATTAAATAAACCATCAATGTAGTAGTGATGGTTGGGAGTAGAGAGTTATGAATCTGATGTTTGTTGTTACTAACTTTGAATACTTATCCAAATTTTGAAATAAGCTGTTATAAATTGAAAGCCATAACATTTACAGGTATGATATTTAAACATATATGCGCAGCCAAGAAAATTATTCAGATATGTAAAGAGATATAAAAAATTGTGTAGACCACAAATCCATGAATTATATGGACAGGCTTGTGGATCTAAATCAAATTTTTCTTTAGCAAATAAATTAAGCAAGAGTGATTAAAATGTAATAGATAAACAGTATTAAAATTTTAATATAGAATAATGCAAAATAAGAAAGTTGCACTAGATTTAAATTGGGGGACAATTCTTTAACAAATAATAAAAAAAAACTTTATCATATATTCATTTCTAATAAATATTTAAATATATTTATCGATAAACAAAGGCAAAACTCTCCATACAGTAGTGCCACCCTGTGCCAACCAGAGTAATCAATGGATGCCAGAAGGCTTGTGCATAAAATCCCTATCTAGTGCCTACTCATCCAATATCCCCAGACTAGTTTCTACCTTGTGGCCATCATCACTGAGGAGCCTTGGATATGAGAGCACTGCACCTAGATCTTAGGATCTAATGCAACCCTCCAGCAGTCACCTTTTAACTCTACTTTACTACAAAACTATGAGAATGAAATTGAAAACACAATATTTTCAATCTAAGCTCAATAGCTTATATAGTCATATGGATCTGAACTCAATTCAGCACCCATACATTTTGGTGTCTTTCATTCTTAAACAACCATAGCCACCACTATCCTATTTGGAAGGATTGGTGTTAAACCACTAAACATCACATAATCACCATCTCTTATACTAGCACAATTGTTGTAAACAAAGGCAAAACTCTCCATACAGTAGTGCCACCCTGTGCCAACCAGAGTAATCAATGGATTCCAGAAGGCTTGTGCATAAAATCCTATCTAGTGCCTACTCATCCAATATCCCCAGACTAGTTTCTGGCTTGTGTCCATCATCAGTGAGGAGCCTTGGATATGAGAGCACTTCATTTTAGATCTTAGGATCTAATGCAATCCTCCAGCAGTCACCTTTTAACTCTACTTTACTACAAAACTATGAGAATGAAATTGAAAACACAATAATATTTTCAATCTAAGCTCAATAGCTTATATAGTCATATGAGTCTAAACTCAATTCAGCACCCATACATTTTGGTGTCTTTGGCTCTTAAACAACCATAGCCACCACTCTTATACTAGCACATAATTGTTGTAAACAAAGACAAAACTCTCCATACAGTAGTGCCACCCTGTGCCAACCAGAGTAGTCAATGGATGCCAGAAGGCTTGTGCATAAAATCACTATCTAGTGCCTACTCATCCAATATTTCCAGACTATTTGCCTAATAGGATAGTAGTGGATATGGTTGTTTAAGAGCCAAAGACACCAAAATGTATGGGTGCTGAATTGAGTTCAGACCCATATGACTATATAAGCTATTGAGCTTAGATTGAAAATATTATTGTGTTTTCAATTTCATTCTCATAGTTTTGTAGTAAAGTAGAGTTAAAAGGTGACTGCTGGAGGGTTGCATTAGATCTAGGTGCATTGCTCTCATATCCAAGGCTCCTCATTGATGAGTAAGCATAAGAAATGGTGATCATGTGATGATCAGAAGATATCTTCCTAACATCTTTACATATTGATGCACTAACTAGTGATACTTTCTGTGAGTTTTTCAAACCATTACTTTGCCATCATTTATATAATACCCACACATAATCTCATAACAAAAAATTAATTTAATAGAAAGATAATATAATCAGATCAAAATAAAATAATTATAAAAGTAAATAAAACAGTTGTGCAAACTTTGAAACAATAATCCATTCATTCCATGTGGATCCAAACTCAAATGTCTAATTATAAATTATGACTTACATATAAAGATGAATGGGTATGGAAATTGCTGCGAGTGAAATTTTCAATTGTTAATGACATCAATACTGATATAGTTCAGATTTATGGAGATAAAATTAACTCGGGAAAATTTCTTTTATTTAATTTTGTGTAAAAACCTTAGCCTTTCTCATTATGATCTCTACTACAATATTGAGTATGGTGACATCACATAGCACTATCTCATTCCTATATTCCCTTGAAACCAATCCAAGTTTGTTTGCACTACTCTCATTCTGGCTTTTCATATCCTATATAAGGAAAACAACAGCTGTACCCAAAATCAATATTGCTATCCAAAACTTGTCATGACATAGGAACTCAAAAGCTTTGAGATAATCTATGCACTATATAGCTCACCTTATCTTTAAGTAATAAATTTGTCTGTTTTGCATCTTATCATGATCAAATTCAACATTCATTGCTATAAAATACCAATGAATATGTGTGTAGTTAAGATATAACCAATGGCAGCAGCCGATCAATAAATGAAAATGGTAAATGAATTCAAGTACTCCCATTAGCAAAGGAGACCTGTCTGTAAATTGGCAGTCCATTTGGAAGTAGATTCTTAAAACAATAGATAACACACTAGTTGCCCCATATTTGATATACAAAAGTGAGACATTTTCATGGTTGAACTGGAAGCTTCTATATACTAAATTGACATAAGGCAAGCTGTCATGGTACAGCTGAAAGTTTTAGTCATACTTAGAAGAGCATCTAAAGACTCTTGCTTCAAAGACTCTTGCTTCAATGGCAAATAGACTTTATACCTACCCAATGATATATCAAATCCTTATATAAATGTATAGTGCATATATTTGTATATAAGTTCTTAATAAAATATTTAACCATATTATACCAGTTTGTGTTTATCACAATTGCATATAAACACAAAAGATTTAATGCAAACATACCCCCCTCCCCATGGTTGAAAAAAAAAATTAAAATGGCTAAAATTTACTCATTAGATGAATATTGAGGATAGTATTGGATAAAATTTAGACTGAAATGATACCAGTATTGGGACACTAATGAGCAGATTTTAGAACACAATAAGGAATACAAGAGATTAAATAACTAACTTACTCCTCATTGTATTCTAAAATCTTCTCATTAGTGTCCAATACCAGTATCATTTCAGTCTAAATTTTGTCCAATTCTATCCTCAATATTATCTTACTGGCATGTGAAACTAAAGCTATTGACTTATAATTATCACACTTTTGTATTGGCATAAATGTTGCTGCAATTCACTTCTCTGGACAATTTCCATTCTCCCACACTATCTACAAATGAGTCTACCCTTTCTTAAATAACTCTGTCAGTAAAATCTTTTTTAAAAATTATAAATCCCATACTTATTTAGCAACTCTTTAAATTTGTTTAAAAATACTACATAATGATCAATCTAGAATATTTCAAATAAATTAGTAGAGGGCGCTTAAATGCTCTCATTCATAAGATGGGTGAGAAAGGTAATGTGGTATACAGAAGATTTGGATAAAGAATTTATGTCAGTATACTTGGACAAAAGGTGGGATGATTGTGTTAGGAGGATTGTTGAGTGTTATAATGGTTAGATGTATTAATAAAGAATAGGGAGTTGGAGAATTAATATGGAGAGTAAAACGAGTTTAAATATATATAGAAGTAAATGGAACATTGGGTGTGAGTTAATTTATGATGATAGTAAGGAAAGTAGCTTATTATTTAATGCACGAACGGGATCTTTAGCAACAAGGGAATATACACGTAAATGGAAAAATATAGGTGATTTAGTCTGCAAGTTGTGTAAAGAAAGCATAGAAAATATTAGGCATCTGTTACTTCAATGTAAATGCTTGGAAGCAGAAAGGGTACAAATAATGAAGTTATGGAAGAATAAATATGAACAAAGTGATTATACAGAAAGTGAGTTATTGGTTTTTATGCTGGGTTTGGGAAAAGATAAGGGGGATTTAGATATGAAGGCCATGGAGTTGACAAAGATTATTTTGTGGAAATGGGATGGAGCAGATTATGGGAAAACTTAGGGGGGAGGATGGAAAGGGAAGGTAAAGTGGCTAACAGGTTTTTCTGGGCATAGTTGCTGAGAGATTCCTGACTCCATATAAGGAGAAGTCTCAATGCATCACATCACATCAATAACTTTAAATATCCAATACAATGTGGAGCTTTTTCAAATTATCAATACCGTAGTGGTATTAATTATTTTAAAAAGTTCCACTCTATATTTAATACGTTAATAAAATTCATCAATATAAATAGTATTTAATAAAACATTTTAAAGATGCACAGTTACATATAAATAACTTTAAATATACCAAAATAGCTGATTATGATTATTAAAAAAAAATCGAATAATTAATCACTCGTTTTTTTTTTTTAGTAATTATTGTTATCAAGCTATTTCTGTATATTTTAAGTTATTCACACGTAATTATATATAAAAATACTTTCTTTGAAAATTAATTAAATAATAGATACATATATTAGTAAGTTTTATTGAAGTGTTAGTGCAATAGTCTGTCTGCCTATGACCTGGGTGACCTGGGTTTAAATTCATATGTAATTGAAAGATCTTACTAGACAAAGGATTTTCCAAAAAAAGCTTAAGTTTTTCTTTTTGCATTATGTTAAGAGGTTGTGAGCAATAGCAAACTGTCGTGAATAACTAATGATTTGAGTTTTTATACTCAATCCCACAACTGTAATAGCTAATTATTCTACCTTCCCTGCCTTAGTGCAAAGAACATAACATCCTAACTTTGTTTTTAATATGTAGGTTTTCACAATAGTTAATAATTTTTATAAATATGTTTGTAATAGAAATTCTTTGTTTCTCTTTGTAGAGCTCCTCCTATTATCGGCTATCTTCCATTTGAAGTTCTTGGAACATCAGGATATGATTATTACCATGTGGATGACTTAGAAAAGTTGGCAAGCTGTCATGAAGCATGTAAAAATTTAATACTGTTTTCAATTTTCAGTTCATACAAATTTAAGTGTTATAATTTTTCTGGACTTAAATGGATATGTCAACATGCTCTCATTGATTGAGAGATAGTTTAATAAATAGCTTATTCATATTATAATTATATGTTAGACTTACAATTGAATGTATTTGAAAAATTTAAATAAAGTTTAAATTTTTCTAAAAACATTTAATAATTAATAAGGAAATAGTCCAATGTATATAATTAAACCACTGAACATTACATGATTACTATTTTTTATGCTTGCTCATAACTGCTGTTAAAACAGGCAGAACTCTCCATACAGTAGTGCCACTCAGTGCAAGCCAGAGTAATCAATGGATGCCAGAAAGCTTGTGCATAAAATCCCTATCTAGTGCCTACTCATCCAATATCCCCAGACTAGTTTCTAGCTTGTGGTTTTCGTCAGTGAGGAGTCTTGGATCTAAGATCTAGTTGCAGGGTTCTCAGATTCAATGCTCCTCACTGATGAAAGCCACAAGCTAGAAACTAATCTGGAAATATTGGATGAGTAGGCACTAGATAGGGATTTTATGCACAAGCCTTCTGGTATCCATTGATTATCCTGGCTTGCACTGAGTGGCACTATTGTATGGAGAGTTGTATATAATTACAACTAAAATATCATCATCATAAACTTTCATATATTTTACAGAGTATTTTATTGTAGATATACACCAAACTAATGTAAGTTCAATTAAATATATTCTGAAGCTAAATTAATAACAGTAACAATAAAATATTAACAGTGAAAATACATCTTACAAATAACTGTTATAAAACACAAAAGCACTTTGTTATTTTCATAACCACTTTCTATTGAAAACCTTTGAAAATGATTACCAAAATATTTTAAAGTACTTCTACATTTTATAATAGTCATTTGTGAGATTTATTATCATCATTAATAATTTATTGTATTATTGTTATATATATATATATCAGCTATAAATTGAGGAGGGAAGGAAATCAATATGCAGTTGTTTTAAAAATTCATATGGTGATAAATTCCACCCCCCACTCCCCAATACAAATACCAGTAATAACTTTATTAATATGCATGTCAATATGTATATAAAAGCGGTTTGTATTCAATAAGTAAGAAATTTTGTAACATTTAAATAATATTGAGTAAGCTAAATGTCTCAATATTCTCTAAAAAATATCAATGGAAGATGTCAACCTCTCAATTACTGTTCAAGAAAAAGTCATAGAAGCTCTTAAACTAATTGACCAAGAAAGCTATAAAGCTGTAACATCTTTGCCACATTTCTTGCACCAACATTTATCTGCCTGAGTTGTGTGAATTGCAACATTATCACCTTGGAAGAGGTCTAAGAAACAAGGTTTGCACCATGTGCTTGATCTGTTTTCTAAAACTAACTGTTCAAATAGTCTGAAGCTTAATGTGTTCATGCATAATCAATCATAAGATTTCTATTAATGTACTTCCCATTTAGGAGAAAGATTGCTAATAGCTAGACTTACTTTTATGACTTACAGGCATCAATTCTAGAAAAATGCAAAGAATTACTATTCTGACTATATGACATGCTTCCAATAGGTCTTGCAGTTTTAATATTATTGTTTGTGAAGTTCACAACATTTTATTCTACTGTATTTTCAAGTTTTATGGTTATTATCATTTACTCTCAGTAAGCATTGACTTCAGACAACTGCTGCATTCTAGCAAGTTTCACTTTCATATCTTTAGTGAATGAAGAAATTAAAGTCAACACTATTGATCTTGAAACATTAAACAGTACATTAACCTACCATGTCCATAACCTGTAATTCAAGTCTGAGCTATTACCTTGAAGAAATTTCCAATATTCATCCAAGATTAGTTACAAGGTTCAGAATTTTTTTTTCCAATAACTAGTTGGTCTACAATCATCCCAGCTACGATATCTAATAATTATTATTAGTTAAAGAGTTTCCAGATTCAAATATGGATTGGTAAATCAAGAGAGTGCAATTGTAACATTATGAGTCTTCAATCTTATGTACAATAAACCCATAAATAAGTAAATAATTAAATGGTTTATTTATCTGAAATTCAAGAATCAGAAGTGACAGAATTGAGCTACAATACAGATATCTTAATCTCTATAGTTTGCCACTTTTCCATTGCAACAAATTACACAGAGAATCCCAAGATTTACCACTATTTTGCAACTATTCAGTTATCAACAATTTGGTTCTTCCTAAACTCATATATTTTTTACTTTTGAAATTGGCATCAATATCCTATCACATACACTTTATTACTTTATGTTATATAATGCTAATTAATAGTAAATGTTTTTTCACTTGTCCTATACACATA
The DNA here is from genome assembly GCA_028023455.1 of Epiperipatus broadwayi. Lineage (NCBI taxonomy): Eukaryota > Metazoa > Onychophora > Udeonychophora > Euonychophora > Peripatidae > Epiperipatus > Epiperipatus broadwayi. The sequence continues at coordinate 3,402,050 of JAQFVV010000037.1, forward strand.
TAAAAGAATTATTTTATACCTAACACGTTATTTTATTAGAAATCTGAATAACTGTTTAAAAGTTACATAATAGTAGTACAGTTTTTTTAACAAAAAAGCTATACAAATTATTCTAAAATGATTTTGAAAAACTTACCTTGGAAAGTATATTTTAAATTAAAACATGATTATTATAGTTTGAAGCTATTTATTATTTAAAATTGTGATTTGTTTCAGATTTATAAAAATTGTAAAGTAAAAAAGATATCAGAAATCACAAAGTTTTATCTACAAATTAATATACATACCCTTGACTAATATCTATCTATTTTATCTTAATTGTGAACATCTATTACAGTGATGCAAACTGGAGAAGGAACTTCTTGTTATCATCGTTTTTTGACCAAAGGTCAGCAATGGATTTGGCTGCAAACAAGATATTACATCACATATCATCAGTGGAATTCAAAACCAGAATTTATTGTATGTACACACACAGTTGTAAGGTAATTATGGATGTCTGTGCACACATTTGAGTGAGAGTTTGCATTACATAAATCTTTTAATTTGTGTTAGTTTTTAATTAAGGAGATAGTAAAAGTGTTCTTGAATATATTTGGATATCTGCTTATAAATTCTGTAAAAAAAAACAACATAGTAATTATTATGAATTTCATAAAATCATAAAATAAGTTTTTCTTTACAAGTACATATTAAGCATAAGGTTTACAAAAAAAAAATCATTATAATGCTGACTAACCAGAATATAATTATGTGTTTTTTTTGCTGTAAAAAACATCATATTAAATATTTGTTCATATTACTTTATCAATTGAAACACTTGAATAAAGAAATGAAGTTGAACCATTCCCATGTGTGTTTAATTAAACAACACATATATCAATCTTTAACTGAGATTTAAAGTTTATATCTAGGCTAGGGATAATCTCTAGTTTAATAAATGATTAGTGGTAATTGGTAATGTATTCACTTAGAATGGATTGTATCAACATTGTGGATGAGATTCAAGCCTCAAAACATCACATAATCACTATTTCATATGCTTAAACATCCCATAGGATAATGGTGTCTGTGAATTTTGAAAAACCAGACACCAAAAGGTATAGATGCTGAATTGAGTTCAGATCTGTATGACTATCAAGTGAGCTTGGGTTGAAAACATTATGGCGTTTTCATCTTGGGGAGGATTGTATTAGATCTTAAGATCTAGGTGCAGTGCTCTCAAATTCAAGGCTCCTCACTGAACGAAAGCCACAAGCAGATACTAGATAGGGATTTTATATACAAATATTCCTGCATCCATTGATTACAAAGGCTTGTATTTGGTAGCATTACTGTATAAAGAGTAACTGGAATAATACAAGAATAATGCTACTATTTAAAGGAAAGGGTAAAGATCATAGAAAGTTAAGCAATTATTGACCAATAGTGATAACATCAGCATTATATAAAGTTTTTGCATATCATGGTGGCTGGAAGAGTTGCAAAATGGATGGAAGAAAATAATAAAGTAGGAAAGATGCAAGGAGGTGGATAGGTGTATAGGAGATAGTTTATTTGTAGTTACACAACTTATAGATATGAGTAGGAATACAGGTAAACAGTTATATATGGTTTTTATAGATATAGAGAAGGCATGTGATAGAGTAAATTGAAATAGATTATGGGTAAGTTTAGTAAATTTGGAAATGGATGGAGCCTTAGTGGTAATTATTATACATATCAATTAGGAAATATAGAATCAGTTAAAGTTAAAATGGGGGGGGGGACTAAAGTAAGGATGCCTTATGTCACCTATTTTTTGTTGTATTTGAGAGAAATGGAGAGAGCATATATATATTATTGGGTCTTTTATTTGCAAATGATGTCTTCTGTGGACAGAAATTAGAGAAGATATGGAAGTTCTGCTGAAGACATGCACAAGGGTGGGTAAAGAGATGGAGATTAAATTTAGTGAAAAAAAAATCAAAATTAATGATGATTAATACTGGGGAAAGAGAAAAGAAATAATTTTTATTGGGGAATATAAAGTTAAATATGATAAATAAGTATAAGAATTTGGGAATTGTCTGAAATAATCAGAGAAATTTCTTGGATGAATGGGAGAAAAAATTGATAAATGAAGCAAAGAAAAGAAAGGAACTGATAAAAAAAATAAGTCTTTTCATATAATAAATATGATGAAGCTAGAATTGTATGGAAGGGAATGGCATTAGCAGGGTTAATATATGGAAACGATACATTATGTGTTAGTAAAGGGATGTTAGATTACTTAGAAAAAATACAAAGAGAGATAGGAAGAGATGCATTAGATGCAGATATGTGTGGATAGGAAAAGAAGCAATTCAAGGAAAAATGGGATGATCAAGTTTTTATATGAGAGATGCAAAAAGCAAAATGAAAATGTTCAGTAGATTGCTATTTATGGATAACAAGAGAATAGCCAAAATAATATTTGATTGAATTATGAGTAAAGGACAGGCAACAAGATGGTTGAAAAAGATAGTATGGTATGCAGATGATTTGGCTAAGGAATTTGTCAGTATACTTACACAAAAGGTATGATGATTGTGTTAGAATGGCAAGGAATGGGATAGAAGAATAGATGCATTAATAAAAAATAGGGAATTGGAGAGATGGAGAACTAGTATAGAGAGTGAAGAGTTTAAATATATATAGAAGTAAACAGAATACTGGGTGTGAATTAATTTATAATAGCAAGGAAAGTAGTTTACCATTTAAGGCTTGAACAGGATCTTTAGCAACAAAGGAATATACACATAAATGGAAACATATGGGTGATTTAGGTTGTAAGTTATGTAAGGAAGGCATAGAAAATATTAGGCATCTGTTAATTGAATGTAAATGCCTGCAAGTAGAAAGGGTACAAATAATGGAATTGTGGAAGAATAAATATAAACGAAGTGATTATACAGAAAGAAGGTTCCTGGTTTTTATTCTGGGTTTGGGAAAAGATAAGGGGGATTTAGATATAAAGGCCATGGAGTTAACAAAAATTATGTTGTAGAAACAGGATGGAGCAGAATAGAGAAGAATATGGTGAAAACTTAGTGTGGGGAATGGAAAGAGAAGGTAAGGTGGCTAACAAGTTTCTCTGGGCATAGTGGCCGAGATTCCTGACTCCGAAAAAGAAGCCACAGTGTATCGCATATTCTTATTAAGAGTCAAGCCTATTGTGATTTATGGTTACTGAGGTTTAAGATTTGACACAGTTGATGAAGACTTTCCCAGGAGTTGATCCTGTGTACTTTGCATTATCATAATTTACAAATCAAAAGTTGAATATTACATAAAACATCTTATATCTCATTTTCACAATAAGAGCACTTAATGCAATTATTCATAATATTATATGGCATAATTCTATCTCTAATGTAGTAATTGCATAACTTATTAAATTTATGCAAAAATAGAATCTCACTACTTCCAAATTACACCCTGTTACCAAATTATGTACATTAGAAATGAAATAGGTAATGATGAAATTTGAAAGAAAAGGATTTATAATGTAACAGAATAAGTATATGCTGATACATCACTTTCAAATAAAAGTGGAAAAAATATAAAATCACTCTCAGGTAGAAATATATGTAAAAAAAAGAGAATTTAATATAAAATGTACAGATGGCAAACTAATTATATAATTATTTAAAGTTTAAAATCTAAAAACAAGATAGTTTTAATATAAAAGAATAAATTGTTAATTAGTTATTTTTAATCTTAGAATGAAAATGATTTTCTATATTGAGATTGTGCATGCGCTTTTTATGAGTGTTAATAATAAATGAATACTTTGACTCCCAACACAAGATATAGTATTTAGGAAAGAATAAAATGAATCCACTTATTCTATCCAACCCAAATGCTTATATATGGGCAAATCTTAAGTACTGGAAGTGAAAGTGTGAGGATAGACCACTCACTTTAAATTACTGTTTACGATGTCTGAATGAATGACGCCGACAAAATTATCTAGAATTTACTAAACGTCATTCTCAACTGAAACTTAAACATATGTAAATAAGCATTTATTTTATATAGCGCATGTTTGGGTTGGATAGAATAAGTGGATTCATTTTATTTTTTCCTAAATACTATATTGTGTTGGGAGTCAAAGTATTCATTTATTATTAACACTCGTAAAAAGCGCATGCACAATAGCTTGACAGGCTGATCTTTAATGTATTACAATTTATAAACATGCACTATATAAAATAAATGCTTATTTACATATGTTTAAGTTTCATTTGAGAATGACATTTAGTAAATTCTAGATAATTTCGTCGGCGTCATTCATTCAGACATCGTAAACAGTAATTTAAAGTGAGTGGTCTATCCTCACGCTTTCACTTCCAGTACTTAAGATTTGCCCATATATAAGCATTTGGGTTGGATAGAATAAGTGGATTCATTTTATTCTTTCCTAAATACTATCTCTTGTGTTGGGAGTCAAAGTATTCATTTATTATTAACACTCATAAATAGTGCATGCACAATAGCTTGACAGGCTGATCTTTAATATATTACAATTTATAAACATGCTCTATATAAAATAAATGCTTATTTACATATGTTTAAGTTTCAATTGAGAATGACGTTTAGTAAATTCTAGATAAATTTCGTCGGTGTCATTCATTCAGACATCGTAAACAGTAATTTAAAGTGAATGGTCTATCCTCACGCTTTCACTTCCAGTACTTAAGATTTGCCCATATATAAGCATTTGGGTTGGATAGAATAAGTGGATTCATTGTATTCTTTCCTAAATACTATATCTTGTGTTGGGAGTCAAAGTATTCATTTATTATTAACACTCATAAAAAGCACATGCACAATAGCTTGACAGGCTCATCTTTAATGTATTACAATTTATAAACATGCACTATATAAAATAAATGCTTATTTCTATGTTGATGTAATAGCAAACAGTCCCTTGGGCATAAAGTCAGATAAGAGATAAATTAAAAAAAAATAAGTGATAAAATTTTGAGTTCCCACTCTGAAGAAAGCTGACCAATAACAATCGAAATAAATACACAGTCCACAGAGAAAAAGTCGTTATCGCTAACAAGAATAGCGCACCAAGCCAGGCAAGATCGATCCTAGAATTTGATAAGAATTCAAAAAGATATAAAAAGAAAAGTTTGAAGTTGAGAGAGATTTGGATTGCTCTTGCTGATTGCATGTTATTTAAATATATTTATATGTGTATTGCGAATCACCAAAATGTAGGGGTCAGCAATAATTTCTTTCCAATGTCTGCACCAGCTGAAGCAGTCTCCAGAGTATGATGGTTCCCGGAAACTGGCCAGCAATGGACTTGTTTCCACCTGGAACAATATGAAATGGAAAGAACTTTGAATTGTGTCAAGGACTGCAAAGACGTCTTTACCTACAGCATTGGAAAGTATAAAGTTTTGTTTTAAAGGAAATATGAACATTAATAGTATAATACAAACTTTTTCAAGTAGTAATTTTAAAAGTCATTTAATTTTAAAAGAAATATTTTATCTAATATTTTAAATTATTTATATTTTTTCATATATGTGTTTAATATAATTTCCATTCTCATAATTTCTTTTAAATTAATAATTTAATAACTGCATAGATTCATAAAATTATATTAGTTTAAAGTGTGTTAATTTTGGGCTGTTTCATAGTTAAATTGGTGCTGGTGGATAGATGTATGGATGTTTTATGTCAATGTAATCTGAGTAAGTGCATTGAATACTCATTCCCTTGTATCGCATTAGCATACACGGCATCATACCCATCTGAACATATGGCCCAAAAGTATAGCCATCACATTGTCAATGGTTATAGATACATTTCCTATGCCATTGACTTTCTTACACCCTAGCTGGGACAGAAAGACCGCTAACCCCTTTTTCCAAGCATCTCATATATATATTTCAATAATTTCATTTTGTATCACCAATTGGGCAGTGGATCGTTTCTGCCTGTTGGTGAAATTTATTACTGATCATGAGAAAGATGCTCATTCTTTCCCATCATGATTCGTTATTTTCTAATGATATTCTGAGATAGATGTAAATTCCTGTCTGCATGATTGTGTTATGCTAATAATCTTATTTTGCATTAGTCACATCAGTATATCAGTAAGCTAGCATTGGTTTAAATGCAAGATTTTAGCCTAAGACTAAAAAAATTGGGTTGGTTATATGCGTAATCTATGTAGCATATTCATGCTTAGCAAAATATTAAAATTGTATTAAATCTATCAAATGCTTCCATCTGTGCATATAATTCAAATCAAATATGTTCACTAGTTAATTTAATTTTCAGAAATTTTCCTTTTAATGTGTGTGTGCATTACAATGGGGTGTTTTGTTTGGTTAAATTTTGGCAGTAACTCGTTTTATATATTTTATTGATCTTTGAAATTAGGAGTTGGAAATTTGGGTATACAGTGTGATACTTTGGGTTCAGTTTCTCCCTGAGCTAGTGACTGGGGCTTTCGGTTCGGCGGAAGAGTAATCTCTCCTGTGCGTATCTTCCTACTATATAAATTTTCCAGATTCAAATGGCCTGGCGGTGCCTTGGTGTGGCAGATTAGATTAGGGAGGTTCCATCGACAGTTATAATAATGAGGTTAAATAATGAATTAATATATATATATATATAAGTAGCTACTTGTAGAAGTTCACATTTATATAACTAATATCTGGGAATATGAGTAATCTTCCTCTTATGATGATCAAATGATGAGTAACTAAATTTATGGCTGCCAATTGGTGCATCAAATTTTTATATAATTTATTATGATAAAGTCTTCCTGGATATGCACAAGTTTGAAATGTAGCTCTCTTTTGAATAATCAATCTGAAATATCTGATAGTTAAATTGGGAAACTTGATTGAATAATAAATACAGTGGAGTTTATTAAAATGAATGAATTAATTCCAGAATACAATTCGTTATATTATTGGTTCATTGTAAATGACATAAAAATACATCTATTCAATACCCATGTCCTAGACTAAGTTACCATTCAAACTACCATTTAAGAAGGAAAAATCAAATGTATAAATATAAAATATATATCTAAAATTAATTATTGTGTATATTGTATTGAAAATTTGAATGAAAACTAATTACAATGTAAACAAAGTTACATATCCTAATAAAAATTCGCAATTGATGATTTCAGAACCTCCACTTTCTTGTAAGATAATGTTTAGTATAATTCTACTTTCTCTAGCGGTCTTACCATGCCTTATAATGCTATGCAATCCAGTACTTTTTTTGGAATCCAGTGAATTATACTTGCAGCAATAAATTCATTCACAGGAATAGATACTTACTTGTACTAGAAGACAGCCAAAAATTCTTTAAATAATTGCTTGGCGATTTCACAAATGAACATCTCATTGATGTTTGTCACCTGTTATTTGATTTTGATTAACCTACTTTAGCAGAAGGCTTTTTATTTAGCTTTTTGTTATTACAATATGAACTGTTTCTAAAAATTCCTTTGGCTATCTGTGCCATTTCTCTTTTTAATTTGTCCTTTTTAAAAAAAAATGATGCAGATAGTTGACTTAGCCATACCATTATCACAACTTAATGATTGTTTAATATTTTCTCTTTTAGAAACAATTTATTTTTCCACTTTAATTCTGACTTTATATCATAATTAAAATTAATATTTGTTCAAAAAGAATTTACAATGAAAAAAAAAACAAGATTTGAGAAAAAAACATGCTACCATAATTAGCATAAGTAAGTTCTGAAAATAGTTACAAAAATGTCCGATACTTTACTAAAAGACAACATTTTTAAAAACTTGAGCACATATGATCGGCTGCTAATCAGGCAGGCAATGATGCTTGATTTTAATATTTCAGTCGGTTGTGTTTGTCAATATCACCATTTCTGGATTAGTATTTAGATATCTGCTATTTTCTCTGTACAGTACTGTATTTTCATTTAAAATTTTTTTAATGTCAACAATAATCAGGTTTCAAATTCAGTTTGTACACAAAGAAGACTATTTTTAAATATTAATATGTACAATATTTTCACCATTAGAGATAGAAAAAAAGTAAGCAAATTATTGTAAATTAATTATTAAATTTTTAAGTCCCTTGTGGTTCCCCATTATTATCTAACTTTTGTTTCCAAATTGATGTCAACATTAATTAGATTTCAAATTTGGCTTTTATGGTGTAATTATTATTGCACTGTACATCCATTTACACCAATATTTTTTAAAAAAGAATATGCACAATATTTTTATCATTAAAGGTAGAAGGAATTAAATGAACTAAATTAATTACTAAATTTTCATCATACAACTAACCACCTGATCCCAACTTACACATTTCTATTCGTTAGCAAACTTTTTTATTCTCTCTACTCTTATGTCATCTAGTGTAAGTTTTAGTAGTCAATAGAAGCCAGATAATAGCATTGAATATGAATATATTAATCATTATCATCTGGTATCTATTGATTACTAAAGCTTACACTAGATGGCAAAAGAGTAGGGAAATTACGAATTGGCTAATTATCAAATTTTATATCATTTAGAATTCTGTTATTTTTGCTGAAATTTCGTTTTGAATCTTTTTTTTTTTTTTGTCAAGTTAATCAAATTTGGCTTTTATAGCTGATATTATTTATAGTATAAACAATACTTTCAAAAAATGTGATCAACATTTTCATCACTAAAGATAGGAACAATTATATAAATTAAATTGAGTATTAAATTTTACATGATAAAAATGTCTGCCATTCCAATATTCATTATATATTTTTCATTAGTTGTATAGATTTTAATTTGTTGAAAAAAATGTTCTTTCTAGAAGTTTTTTTATTCTAGAAGCCTTCATTGTTGCAAACCTCACTGTATTATGAATTTGACTTCACAGATGAAAATCTTAAAATACTTTTTACAATATTTAATAAAATTAGTTTTAATTTATTTGTAGAATATCAGATATCTGTTTCAGAAGGTTATTTCCATAAAAAATATATCTTTAACTTCACTCTTTAAACACTAGTATTAGTCTTCAAACATACATTCTAGATTTAAAAGGAAGAAAATACAATAAATAAAAATAATAATATATTTTAAGAATACAAAACAATTTAAGAAAAAAATCACAAAGGCCTTATTAAAATAAAATTCTTGTTTATACTTCACCTTCAAGTAGTAAGTTACAAATTGTGTCTTATGCAAACAAGTGAAGTTCAATTTAAAGAGAATTATATGGCTGAGCGCTTTTGGGAACCTTTAGCTTCCATATTCATAGCCTATCTTAGTAGTGCTGGTTTGAGTTGTAATTTTTAAGAGATTGGCTAGTAATTTATGCAAATCTATTCAAATTTATTCCATGTATTCATATAGTCCATTTTCTAGAGATGGAATAACACGATTCTTTCCAGTTTATTATATTGTCATCATTTGCGATGAAGCACACTTCTTTTATTTTGCACTTAGTATTGTTGCGCTCTGTGAATAGTGTCTTTGCTACTGTGGATTCAAATATATGGCCCATGTTTTTTTGGTGTTTGAGGAATATAGTCTTAATGCAAACAGGATTGTAGTAGTTAGTTCATCCATCTTCTGTGCTCATAATATAGGGTTTGAATCTAGTCTGTTTTTTATTATGTTTCAAACAGATTTAAAATTTATTTTCAGACAGATGGCTTTTAGTCAATCCAGCTGATCCATCTAGAATTGATCATTACTGGCTACTGAGTTAAAGGTTTAAAATAAAACTGGAAATTTTTTTGATAGCCAGCAATTGTTAAGTCTAGTGAACACTATTTTTTCTCTCACTACTTCTCTGCAATGACTATTGGCTAATTAAAAGCAGTTTTACTTTACTTTTATATGCATTTATTATTTTTACTTTTTAATTGTATATGGATTAATATGATTATTAAATGTTTTTACTTTTATCTATCTATCTATATATAAAATCTATTACATCTTTTATAGAATTTTTTTAGAAACTTAGTCTTATAAATGATGTTTGCTGAAAAATCAATTAACTACTTGCAGAACACGTTTCTGCCAATCAAACCTGAAGTCATCAGCAGTTCAAAGACCAGTTGAGATCATATCAAACATAGTAACTTAATTTCTATTGAAATAGTCTCACAATATAATCAGTTGATATTAAAGTTTGAATATAAATTTTAGCTTTAATTTAGTTATGTCTGATATTATATCACGTGGTCACCCAGCAGCTGATGATGTGTTCTGTTAGAGGCTAAATAATTTATTACAAATATTGTTATATATAAGACTAAGTTTCTATAACCTTCTATGGAAGATGTAAATAAATAATGTTAATAGATTTCATAATTATGTTATTTAATATATATATTACTATAATTAGAACTATAAATCACTAAACATCACATGATCACTATTGTTTAATAGAACTATAAATGTTAAACTTCCTGTACTCACATCTTTGACACCATCTATTTTAGATAAATACATTAATGAATATTATATATATACTACATAAATATGTAACAATATAAAATAACTTTAATTTTAAATTATATCATCTATAATTTTTTTTTTTTTCACAATCATTCAATTGGTAATATTTGATGGGGAAAAAATCAACCAATCTCTATTGGATATATGATGAAAATACATGTCCAGCAGAGTGATTGATTTTACATGAAACATTGTCAATAAAAAGATTGCAACAAATTTTTATAGATGGCATAAGTTAAAATTAATATTATTCAATATTATTATTTATCTACCTATCCATTTATTTGTCTTATCTATTTATCTCCCTATTTGTCTTTATATCTATTTTATCCATACATCCATTTATCTCTATCTGTAATTGCATTTGTCTACCTATTTATCTATCCACCTGTGTGTATATACAGTATATATAAACTAATTATTTAAGCCTATTATATTTTGTTTATAGTTTTATAGAAATTCGGGAACAACTTCAAAAAAATTTAAACCAACAAGAGAAAGATGATGATTTAGCTTCATTAACTTCTGAAACAAATTCATCAAACTCTCAAAGAACTAGGAGTCATGATTTCTCTCTTACTGTCAATTCATTAAATGCTCATAGAGTCTCACCATCATGGTCCATCAAATCTAGTCAGCATGATCACACTTCACGTACTTCAGACAGTTCAAGTAAGTAAGAAATAATTGTAAAATAATTTCATTTTTTATCAATTAAAAAAAGAATATAAGTTTATAGTTTAAAAACTAAACCAAATCATGGCAATTATACTTATAGCAATATCAGCTACTGTTAAATGTATGCCAGCATAAGATAATTAAGGCAAGAAATAATGCAAACAATGAATGATATTTGATCATTATCGATGATAGTTTCCATTGCTTTCTAACACAATTTTTTCAAACATTACAATATTTAGAGACACAACATATACATTAATTAAAGTCTTGTAGTGAAATCATAGTGCATCTGCATGCCTATGATCTGGAATTCAAATCCAGACTAAATAAAAAAATTCAGAAAACTTAGGACTTTTTTCTCAGGTAGCTGGCCCATAGCCATCTTTAATAATCATCAGGATATTGGTCAGTAAATCAGTGCCTAGATATCCTTAAGTAGAAAGTAAAATCAGGATGAAAAACTATTTGAAAGTTTCACCGTCAGGCAATTGGCAAGTCTTTTTAAAACGATATAATTTACTACGTTCTTTAAGTTATTAAGGCATATCATTAAGTATTAGAGATCAAATTGTGAAAAATGATTATTAAGGCTTAGTAAATTGAGGCTTTGGAAAACATAATCGTATATTCCAATGTTTCATTTTAATTTTTCAACACTTATCTAGAGTATAAATTTATTGAATTCAATTTGTGATATTAATTCACAATTCACTCAAAGTGTTCCTTGTTTATCTTATTTTATACCTAGATTATTATCAAAGTATTCAGTAGTCTTACTTGATCAGAATTAAGTTTACTATTGCATAAAGAAAGTTTTTGCCTATCTGTTGTCCACATACATATATATTGTAATCTCGATGACAGTTTATGCGCATGGCTTTTCTAAATGTATATGCATTTTTTATTATGTCTTTTAAAATGTTATAAAGGTCATGTGTGTAAAATTAAATTATTACTAAGTTGAAAAAAAAAATTATTATTAAATAACAATGTTATTTCTGTATTTTTATATTGGACTATTTCCATCATCTAATATGTGTGTTGAATGTCTTTAGAAAAGTTTAATTTTTTAGTTAAATATTCCAAATGCATTCAACTGTTAGTAATATCACAGCAAACAGGTTAGTATATGCACCAACTGTTAGTAATATCACAGCAAACAAATGTTAATAATATCACAGCAAACAGGTTAGTATATGCACTAACTGTTAGTAATATCACAGCAAACAGGTTAGTATATGCACAACGTTTCGAGAGGTATTTTTCTCCCCTCTTCTTCAGGTGTTGCTGGCCTGACCAGTGACAGTACTAGCATGGGATTCGAACCTGGGTCCTTAGATTCTTGATTATTGAAATTTAAGGTAACGCTCTAACCAACTGAGCCATCCTGCCAAAGGCAACAGTATGTAGTAATTTCATATACTTATCTATGAGGTTCCTCCTGATTTCTCCACTTTTTCCTCAGAGCAAAGTTGATTAGTGATTTCCATACATTATGTATAGTCACACTAGGTTGGCTTATGGGATTTTTTGCCATTGTCATGTGAGCAGCTTCTTTAAATTTTCTTCTTTGTACCTTTTCTTCTTTATCCAATATTTTTGTATTTTCCCAATTGAACGTATGTTCATTGGTCCATACATGGTCTGCTACCTTAGACACATCTGTTTTCTCTCTTCTAATCATCAGTTTATGTTCTTGCAAGCGCTTTTGAATGGGACGGCTGGTCTCACCAATATATGTTCTTCCACATTCACATGGTATTTCATAGATGCAGTTTTTTCTTTGCAGCATTTCAAGTTTAGGCTTTGTAGATGTTAGAATTCCTCGTAGTGTGGTATGGCTCTGAAAAGCTGTTCTGATGTTATACTGATTGCAGATTTTCCTTAATTTGTCTGCTATTTTTGGAATGTATGGATACACTACAGTACCAATAATTGTCTTTTCTCTTGATGGTTCTTTTTGTTGTCTGTTTAATGTTTTCTTAATAACAGCTGATGGATAACCATTTTTCTTAAGAGTTTGTTCTATATAGATCTTTTCTTTTTCCAAATCACCAGTTTCTGAACAAACTTCTTTTGCTCTGTTCCACAGTGATAGTATAACTCCATGTTTTGTGTTTCTGGTGTGATTAGATGTATAGGCTAGGTATTTTCCTGTATGTGTAGGTTTTCGGTAAACTGTAGTTTTGATTTTGCCATGAGGGAGTCTTGTTACAAGAACATCTAAGAATGCCAATTTTTGTTCTTGTTCTGGTTCTATTGTAAATTTAATTGAAGGGGATATGTTGTTGATGTATGTCCAGAAAGTTTGTAGCAATGCTTCACCATGTGGCCATACAACAAATGTATCATCCACATAGCGAAGCCAAACTTTAGGTGGATAAGGAGTAGTTTTTATGGCTGTGGTTTCAAGTTCTTCCATATAAATATTGCTAATCAGGGGAGACAATGGTGAGCCCATAGCCATTCCTTGATTTTGTTGGAAGAACTCTGTGTTATATTGAAAGTAGGTTGTTTTTATACAGAAAGTTAATAGTTCCATTATGCTATCAATAGGAAGAGCTGTTCTGGTTTGTAAACTATTATCATCATTTAACCTTTTTCTTACAATAGACAATGCTTCTTCACATGGTACATTTGTGAATAAACTTTCCACAGCCATAAAAACTACTCCTTATCCACCTAAAGTTTGGCTTCGCTATGTGGATGATACATTTGTTGTATGGCCACATGGTGAAGCATTGCTACAAACTTTCTGGACATACATCAACAACATATCCCCTTCAATTAAATTTACAATAGAACCAGAACAAGAACAAAAATTGGCATTCTTAGATGTTCTTGTAACAAGACTCCCTCATGGCAAAATCAAAACTACAGTTTACCGAAAACCTACACATACAGGAAAATACCTAGCCTATACATCTAATCACACCAGAAACACAAAACATGGAGTTATACTATCACTGTGGAACAGAGCAAAAGAAGTTTGTTCAGAAACTGGTGATTTGGAAAAAGAAAAGATCTATATAGAACAAACTCTTAAGAAAAATGGTTATCCATCAGCTGTTATTAAGAAAACATTAAACAGACAACAAAAAGAACCATCAAGAGAAAAGACAATTATTGGTACTGTAGTGTATCCATACATTCCAAAAATAGCAGACAAATTAAGGAAAATCTGCAATCAGTATAACATCAGAACAGCTTTTCAGAGCCATACCACACTACGAGGAATTCTAACATCTACAAAGCCTAAACTTGAAATGCTGCAAAGAAAATCTGCATCTATGAAATACCATGTGAATGTGGAAGAACATATATTGGTGAGACCAGCCGTCCCATTCAAAAGCGCTTGCAAGAACATAAACTGATGATTAGAAGAGAGAAAACAGATGTGTCTAAGGTAGCAGACCATGTATGGACCAATGAACATACGTTCAATTGGGAAAATACAAAAATATTGGATAAAGAAGAAAAGGTACAAAGAAGAAAATTTAAAGAAGCTGCTCACATGACAATGGCAAAAATCCCATAAGCCAACCTAGTGTGACTATACATAATGTATGGAAATCACTAATCAACTTTGCTCTGAGGAAAAAGTGGAGAAATCAGGAGGAACCTCATAGATAAGTATATGAAATTACTACATACTGTTGCCTTTGGCAGGATGGCTCAGTTGGTTAGAGCGTTACCTTAAATTTCAATAATCAAGAATCTAAGGACCCAGGTTCGAATCCCATGCTAGTACTGTCACTGGTCAGGCCAGCAACACCTGAAGAAGAGGGGAGAAAAATACCTCTCGAAACGTTGTGCATATACTAACCTGTTTGCTGTGATATTACTAACAGTTAGTGCATATACTAACCTGTTTGCTGTGATATTATTAACATTTGTTTGCTGTGATATTACTAACAGTTGGTGCATATACTAACCTGTTTGCTGTGATATTACTAACAGTTGAATGCATTTGGAATATTTAACTAAAAAATTAAACTTTTCTAAAGACATTCAACACACATATTAGATGATGGAAATAGTCCAATATAAAAATACAGCTAGAACACCATCATCACAAACCTTCAGAAAAACAACAATGTTATTTCTTTGATTATTGAAATTAATATAATTTTCTACTTCTTCTTTTCCTATGTATTGATTTCTATTATAACATATCATACCATTTCCACCTTCTTTGACACTTTATCAATACTTTTATTTTTATTACACTAACAGTTTCGACTGTCCTGCAGTCATCATTAAAATATTGATAAAATTATTTAGAAGATAAAGATAATAAAATGGGAAATGATTATTGATAAAGATCATATTAAAATGTATAATTCTTTTTGTTTATATTGTGTATTAATTGTGTATATATATGTGGATAAGTGTAATAATTGTATAATTATATATTTGAATATTGTAGCTCTGATGATGACTGGACAGTCGAAACTGTTAGTGTAATAAAAATAATAAAAATAAAAGTATTGATAAAGTGTCAAAGAAGGTGGAAATGGTATGATATATTATTGAAATTATAAGTGAAGATAAAATTGACTATTTTAAAATACCAAGTTGCTAAGGAAACTAGATGCAAACAAATGAAAAAAAAAAAACTCTTAGATCATCTGCTTTTCAAACTAAAGTGAAAAAACATCATTTCTTCTTGGTGATGCTTATAGAATGGAAATCAAGAAAATTTTTATTCTTACCTATGTTGATATAATCAAGTTATTAGAGATAAAGCTTCAAAGTTATCCATCCTGACTTTTCTATTGATGTAGCTTATTATGGAGCTGTAAAAAAAATGCCTTAGTAGTCAACAATGATTTGCCACCAAACTAGGCACTGACTGCGGATGCTAAGATATACAACACTTAATCACACAGGAAAATCTGCCATTCAACTAATTATTTGTCAGAAGAAATAACCTATAATAAATGGATTAATATGTTCTGTAGATTTAATTCCTCAGTCACAAAGAGCCATTTTATAAAATGAACTTAATGGAAATAAGCCACTGATAAATTGGAAATATTAAATGAAGATCCTTATGGTCATATATCTCAATTTAAAATTATTCCTTGGGAAAAAAAATTGAGTTCAACACAAAATAAAATAGGTAACTGAATAAGACTTGTATAATAAGTTTTATGAATTCTTATAAATAAAAGATTTTCTGTCATGCATGTTCTCTATATTAGTACAGTGACGTAAATATATAAATATAAACCATTACATTATTTTTATTCTATTTGTTAATTAAAATTATTGTTATAATTAATAATCTTGTTCATATGTTTGTCATCAGAATTTCAATTAGACTATTTTACTTTGTCTTAGAATAATATCTTAAATGTGGACAGGATAATGATCAGGAAATGTGACTGGATTTATATAAAGGCTTATCCTTGATGTGAATCAAGTCTGGTCATTATGTGTGATTATTATTAAATTAGCTAATCAAAAGAAAATTACAGTCATTCCATGCACATGGTCACCCATTTGGTAGTCATATTTCCTTTGCTTAAAGTAATTCATGCATATTTTATATTATTATCATTTATAATTTTATTAAAAGGATGATTTACTGTTACAATATATATACACATTACGGCTGATTTTTCAGAAAGCTAAATGTTTTTATAAATGTAATGACATGATAACAGCATCAATTTTATATAAACCATAAATCTGCAATCTATTAAGGAGGGGAATCCATTTTTTACTTAGAGGTTGCCTAGACAACAGATTGAAGATTCATAATTTAGATAAACTTGTGACTGTTATCATGTGATATTCTAGCACTTCACTGATGAAGCCAGTAGCAGAAATCAGTCTGGGGTTAGGGATATTCTGCAAACCTTGTTAAGAGTTTATTTGCGAGCTCTTTATATAACACACATATAAGTATATATGAATGTGGTTATTGTTTGACTATCAAAAATGAGAATTAGCCTAATACAGCTGATATGAAGTTGATGTTTTTAATGTCCAAGTTGTAGTGTATTGAATTTAGTACGTAGTTTTTTAATAATTAAAAAAAATAAAAGTTTAATGATTTTAATTTGTCCTGTACATGTGTATAAAGAATTATAATTAATCACATATTGACACAACAATGCAAGGCAACTGCAAGCTGTTTGTTTATAATTACTTAGTAATGACTAGCAGCTATTCATAAACATATATGATCATCATAATATCAAAGAGAGAGACATGAAAATATTTCACTATATATTAATTTTTTTTTAGACAGATTATCTACTAACAAAAATATCAAAGGAACCTGTACACAAATTTCAAACAAAAATAGAACAACTAGTTTTATTAAGCCCTTTAATTCTTATGATGTAGTCATAGATTTAACAGCCATTAACAAAATCATAGTTTGTATTTGTCCATATTTACATAGGTCTTTGTGTTGTTAAATTTTAATTTCTAAAGCAGATAAACACAATGACTATGGATTGTTCTGAATCTTTTGATGAGATTCCATTAACAAGCAACAAGATTTAATCCAACTGGTTTTAATGTTGTATCTGGAAAAAGAAATTTGTTTGGAATCTTTAAAGAAATCTATGATTTATGCCATAATTCTCTAGTTGTTGAATATTCAGAAAGGAACTCTTGATATGAATTAGAAGTTCAATCTACCTACAGCTATACTTTCTATGCGACAACTTTTTTTCTGATATCTGGGTAAATATGTGAAAATCAGAAAACCATTGCAAAAGAATAGATTTGAGTTCCTTATAACATTTTTCAAGGTAATATTTAACCGAATATTCAAAAGTTAGTGTAGACACTTTTTTCACCAATCTTGCGCAAAGTATTCGCTAGTTAAATGTTAGTGCTAAGTAAGTTGCCTGTAAATATCAACCAGCTATCTAAAGAGGTTTTTCCTAGAAACTATTTAGACATAATGAATATATATTGACTTTATCCTTGATGAAAGCAAAACTAAAACAAAACTGTTAATATTTTTTTCGATGAGTTTTAATTAAACAAAGATAGCTCTTAAGAATATTGAATTCATTATTGGTAAATTATTTAGAAACATTCTGTGTATAAATACAACAGTAAATATATTTTATATCATTTTGGCATTTATAATAATTCAATATTATATTTTTTAGGACATATCACAACACCGTTGCAAGTTACACTTAGTCAAGGACTCCCACCTCATTCTCTCTACCATGATTTGCAGCACTCTCAAATAAATATAGACTCGATGCAAGCAAATCAAACTTTTCATCAGCAACTTCTCAATCAACAAACCCAACAACAAAATTTTACTTTACAACAAACATCTCAAGAAAATACAGATGTAATACCTGTACGCAATATGGTCAATTATTCTAGTGGTCAACTAATACAATCTCATGGTGAGGTGAGTATATGCAGATATAAATGACAAAACAAACTATTTTACTTATAAACAATGTAGGTCAATGAAAAGGTGACTGTTTTTTTCTTCAAGTTGCCTTCTGCCATTTCTGAATCAATGTACATATTATATGCAACATACTTTAGACATTCCTTACAAAAATATTAAGGCACTAAAATATCTGGATCATAAGTTACAATATGAAATGTGTGTTTTGAATCTTTACTCACAATAAAATAACATGCTAACATTAAATTTTGTTTTAAATTGGGGAAAACTGCTACTGCAAAGTATGAAATGATTTAAACTGTACTGCCATGAGTGCAAGAACATTTCAAGTAGTTTGTAAGATTTTATGATGGTAAGGAGAGTATTGAAGATGATTTACAAAGATGCAAAACACATTGTTACATTTACATTATAACTCACAATCCAGACATGATTGTTTTAAAAATTTTGTGGCAAATAGCTAATTTCTGTTGATATATAACGTATACATTGGTTCAGAGATGGTTCTGCAGGAGCTTGGAGAATGAACACATTGAAATACCTTTGTGGTTTTATCTTCTAGTATGTCCATCAACTTAATAGTATATACAAAAAATGTTTGCTACCATTTTGCTAATTTAAAAAGTATTGATTAATATTAAACTTAATGAAGAACTAATAGAAAAATGGATTCTCCTTAAATAAAATGAAAAGTTTCTGTCTGTAGGTCACATGCCCAGAAACTCTATTAGTTAAGTTAAACATTTTTTCTCTTAAAAATTCATTACATTAGTACAGTAAAATTAATCTATGTCTTACTTATTAGTACTCAATTAATTCCTTAGCCCTAATTCATTTCTTTTTTTCTCATCCCATTTTAATAAAAGCTATTTTGTTAATTCCACTATCTTATCCTCATATTCCCTTATTTCTTTCCAATAACCTAATAACAGAAATCATCTCTACCTTTATTATCCCTTTAACTTTTATAATTCCCTCACTTTCCATATAATTATTCTGATCCTCTTTCAACATCTTAGACTCTACAAATAAATGTTAAAAACCTTCTCTCTCATCTCCATCTATCATTCAAATCCTTACTCAAAATTTTTGTCTTCTTTCCTAATATCTGAAATCACAGCTCTTGAACAAATAACAATAAGATCTCTTTAATATTATTTACATTTTTTTCATATTTTATATAATTTTATTCTTATACAAACTCTAAAGTCTATTCCTTTTTCTCTATTCATTTATCCCTTTTCCCCATCCTCATAATTAACCATTTCTATTACAATCTCTATGCATTTATTCCAATTCTTACATAAATACAGTATATGGAAATAAATTGCCTATCACACAATGTGATGTAACAGGGTTTCTTCTTTTTCAAAACCAGGAATCTCTTAGGTAATATGCCACAAGAAACCAGTTAATCCATCCTATTTTTCCTTTAGCATTTCTTATACTGCACAACATACAAAAATTCATATTTATTATCCGCTATCTTATTTCCATAACAGCACTTTGTCCATTCAATAGTTTTAATCACAAGTCACTCTTATCAATCTCCAATCCCTACATAAAAATCAAAAATCCATCTTCTCCTATAATCATTTAGTCAATTCTTTCTTTGCATCATTTCTCCTTGTGTTTACATTCTATTAACAAATTTTTAATATTTTCCATACCATCATCATACAATTTATAAATCAAATCATCCAAATTATTCCATTTATATATATATTCTTTTGTCACTAAAAATTATGTTCAAACCTTGAAAAATAAACTACATTCTTTATTGTTATTATAAAAGGATATTCTGCTTATTTCTATATATATTTGAACACTATTTACTTTTAATTTCTCTGCCTTTTATTAGTAAAACTATTTTACTATTCTAATTTTTATTATCATAATATTCTATAATTTTCATAACACATTCATCTCACTTTTTATACACATAATTGTTATAAAATCTTAGCATATCTTGTTATCTTTTTCATCATGTTGTTTGACCTTTAATCAAAACTCAGTTAAAACAATTTTGACTCTTCTATTATTAATCATGAATCACAATCTGTTAAATATTTTCTACTAACTTTATGCATCCCTCATGTAAAACTTTGATCATCTCTTCTTCATTTACCTCATTTGTTGTCTATCCGCAATCAAAGTGGATCTAATCCTTTCAAGAATATCCAACATTCCTTTTTTATACCATCTAGTATAAGTTTTATTAATCAATAGATACCAAATGGTAGTATTTAATAAATCCTTATCCAGACGCAATAACCCCAGACTACTTTCTATTATCTGGCATCTATTGATTTCTAAAGCTTACATTAGATAGCGTAATTGTAGAAGAATTTGTTAATGAATAGCAATGTGAAAGCTAAGGTCATATGATGTAGTTGGTCATGTGATCTATTTATTAACACAATACATCACTCTCATAAATAAATCTCAGTACCACAATTCCCTTCCATACAATTCTTGCCATATTTATCAATTTTACTTTCCAAACAGACAAATATTTCTTTTGGTTACTCAAAATGATTCACAAGTAATTACATCTATTTACCAGTCATGTTTATATCCCTTCCAAAAAAACTATTTTTCTAATATTTATAATCATTGTTTTTGATTTCTATTTACTAAATCCCCCCTTTTTTACCCACCTTGAACAAATCTCCAAAGTAAATACAATTTATCCAAACCACTTGGAACACTTTTTATTTGGATAAATTGTTATTTGTAGGATATTACAGCAAAATAAAAAAGTGTGATTTTGGTAAATCTCCAAAGTATTTTCTTATTTTCCTACTTTTTGCATATAACAAATCTCCAAAATAGATTATACAATGATAACTCCCTATATCAAATTTAAGAATTAATTATTATACTGGTTGTAATTAAATTCAATATTATTATAGATATTTCATAGTTACTTTTTGTGATTATTACACAAAACATGTTAATGATTTGAAATTTTTAAACCTTTATTTGCTTGATAATATATTTTATACATTTTCCAATCATAAATGATCTAATAATACTTTTTCTATAATTTTATTTCTCATTTTAGTGATATAAAATAGTTTTTTCTTAGATTACATTTCTGTGATAGAAGTGTCTACCAAAAAACTAATAACCAGATTAAGCATTTTCTTACTCTAAAATCTTTTTTATACTTCTGCAAACCATCTATATCTTCTCAGCTATTACTCTTTTCTAATTTATTAATAACAAAACATTCCTATTATTACTGACCCATAATTTATTTTTTCCTTTCAAAAGTTGATTCTCTAATATGAATTTTCTTTCATTACATTTCTTAATAAAAAAAAATAAACAAAAAACATCTCTTTCACTCCTCTCATCTTTTTAATTTTCCAATCACACATAATTTATTCAGTATTTCATTCAACATTCTTCATTTCAAAAACAAATGTTCTACATTCACTTTCCTATCTCCATACAAATCACATCTATGGTCCAAATTTTTATTCTACTTTTAGCTCCTTTGTTATTTATTATTCAACTGCTTCAAAAAACAATGTTTCTTTTAATGTTACCACCTATCCTATTATACTTTATATATTTTTTTAATTATATAATGTAGTATTTTTAATTCACATTCACATTTTACAGTTCCACTTATTTTTTCCTATGATACTATGCACCTTGGATAGATGAATTTTTTTAACAGATATGTTCTTATTTAAAGAGAAGTTTAAATTAGAAAAGATAGTGGACTAAAAAATGCAATTGGAGTGACCCAATCATTATTGAGAGATATAGAAGCAAAAAAAGTTATTATTTGTTTATATAAATAGGATACATTGAATTATTTTGTTATAGGTGGTTTGCTGCCCTCTTTAGAGTGGCAGACTCTGGAGTTTAAAGTCCATGGATCACACCAGCTATCATTTCAAACATTTGAACTTTTTATAAAATCCTGAATAACAAAAACATTCCATTATTAATAGTAGTATCAACAACATCCTTTGACTTTCTCAGATGATTCAACAAATTATTTTCATTCTACTTTAGAGTCATCAATTCTAAACTTGATAATCAATGAAAAGCAGGTAGTATAGATCTAAAATATCTTCTTCAAATTGGTTTTGGGCTTTGCCTTCATCAGTAAATATTAAGATTTAAAGCTGGAATTAATGAATTTCATGCATCTAGTAAATTACCCTGATTTAAAACCTTAGGGTTTTGGTTTGTTTGTTTTTTAATTTCAGAGTATTAGTTTAAATAATGTAAAGAAGTAATAGGTGGATGATAAATGCATTAGATACAGCTTTGAATTTTAATACTTCACCGATGAAAACAAAAGCCTAGAAAGTGATTTGAAAAATGGGGATTTTATAACATCATACCATCTGATAACCATTTTTATTCAAGTTTACAGCAGATGGCGTTGCAGGATGAAAATAATTTGTTATTGATTGAAAAAATAGAGGAAAATATGTTACTGAGAAATCTATATATGAATCAGATATTTGTAAGATTAAATGGTTTTCTTATAAAATAGACATAAAAAGAGATGTAGGGCAGAGATTTTAATAAATATTTAAATGATTTTATTAAATGATCATTGTTTTGATTAAGAATAGATTGTAAACTAAAGGATTTGTTACATCAAATTTCTGGTTATAGTTGAATTTGCATGCAATGAGGATTTCTCACAGTGAGGATAAATTTAATAAAAGAAATTTAGAATAGATAGAGCCTGCAGAAAGTATAGCATAAAAACAATATAAATAAAACAATGAAAAAAAAGATTATGAGTAAGAAGAGTAGGGCCCTATTTTAAAATTTTTGGAAAGTTAGTGAATTGATGATGAAAATACCTGTAAAGAAATTCAAGTGACAATTAAAATGACTAAACAGGCTTTTGGTAAGAGTAGGAACTCATCAGATCACTAAATGTATTATCTGGAATATAGCTTTGTTAGAAGGAAAAAAATGAATAATTTACAAAAATGATAAGAAAAATACAGATGTGTATTTGAAGAATAGAAAAGATAAAATTAATAATGTATAAGTAAAGAAAAAAAAGTGAATTAAGATTATTTTTTGAGAAAAATATGAAGAAAAGCAAAATTAGATTGAGATAAAAGAATTATGAAATATATATTGGTTCTAAAGAAAACATAAAGAAAAGAGATTGGAGAAAAGAAATCAACAATTTTAAGGAGGGAAATAAAACATAAAGAAAAGAGATTGGAGAAAAGAAGTCAACAATTTTAAGGAGGGCTATATTTGTAAGTCTTTAAGAAGTACAGCAAAGGACAAACAAGTTTGAAGGTGATCTAAAATATAGGATCTGATTTTTAGTACGTAATTAAAAATGATGATACGGTGTTTACTTTTGCTTTTAAATAATAACCTCAATCTCATATTTTTCAGTGACTATTCTGTTCCCTATATTAAAATGTATACATCATAATATGTACAATAATTTTTAAGTTTTAATTCTATTTTCAATTTTTAAAATTCACTAATTCTGCATATTTGGTTTTATTGCAGTCAAATCAATTTATTTTAACATCTTCCCAGAATCAACTTAGAGAACAGCTTGCTATTAAACATCGACAGCTTCAAGAACAGATTCTTCGTCAACAGGAAGAACTACGTCAGGTATCGGAACAACTTCTTCTAACACAGTTTCCTTCCCATCCATCTATGGTAGGCATGCCAGCTCAAGCCTATTCTACTTCTGGCATGTTCTATTCTAGTTCTTCATCATGTTCTAACATGATTACTTCAACTGATGATATCTCTTCTGTGCCAATGCTTAATCAGCAATCTGCAGTAGAAGAATCTCTTAATCAAGGACAAATTATACCATTCCAGATGTCCCAATCACAGATAATAATGTCAGAAAACTTTCATCAATCATCACACTAAGTAATGAATCATCAATAGATGTAATATATCTCTTTGTAAATAAGTGACTTTATAAATGGAAAAAAAAAATCATTTCAACATTGTAATATTTATGCATGTCAACATATAAACATTAAGCAGACAATATTATAAAAATTAGTTGTTCCAAATGAAGTAGTTGCACTAATGGTGCCTGGAAAAAACCTTGACTGATTATTAACAATATATAAATTGGCTATTATAATATATATCAAACAAATTTGGCAGTAACTAAGAGTCACTGCAGACCATTGTAGAGGTGACCAGAATATCAGGCCTACCTCTGTTAATTTGAAATTTTTCAAATAAGCTAAAACATTGATTATCTTCTTTGCCACTGATAAATAATTGAATTATTTACTTCATTAAATTGTAAAATACTATATATGTGTGCTGTACGCACAGATAATGAAGCTAGTATATATAATTGAAAGCAAATATAAAATACTATTTTAGCTGAGCACTTTCTAGAGACTTCTTGCTCTCATATTCACAGCTACTATCTTGTTAAAAATTGCATTGTTAGAAGGAAAATTTATGCAAAATAATGCAAATTAGTTATAACTGCCATGAAAAAACAACAGGGCGTAGATTCAAACCCACGTCTGCTAACATCGTTTGCTCAGAAAGACACGATGCTAAACACAAGATCAGAGAAGCATTCCACATAGCAAGTGATCCTAAGTCCATTAATTGAAGAGAAGCCTGCTTCGCCCTGTCCCGAAAATAATAGTTATAACTAATTTGCATTATTTTGCATAAATTTTCCTTCTAACAATGCAGTTTTTAACAAGATAGTGGTTATGGATATGACAGCAAGAAGTCTCTCGAAAGCGCTCAGCTAAAATAGTATTTTATATTTGCTTAAGATGAATAAGTAATTCTGTCTGACTGCATCAGTCTTTTTGTGAATACTGTTAGTGACTTATTGCAACAACTGTGTACATATGTTCTTAAATTGAGATGGGTCGTGAAGTCACATGATTCACTCAATTGTAAGCAATTACAATAAAGTTGGCAACAACATCTAAGCATCACATGATTACTCTGGCTTGCACCAAATGGCACTACTGTAATGGAGAGTTTTGCCTGTTTTAATAACATCTAAGCATATTTGACATGCTGCAATAACATATTATGTTAAGCAGTATTTAGAGTAAAACATGGCTTACTTCCTCAACTCTGCTTCCCCTTAAATATTTTGCATATCATCCATATTAACTTAAAAAAAATAATCAAATGGTTTGTTATTTGGAAATTCATTACCAGCAGTGACAGATAGGCCACAAATCATGAACCTTGAGTTCCACAGTCTGTCACAATCCCACAGCACCAAACCATACAGAGAAAACTAATTATGGACTTCTATCTAGAGACAGACTGATTCAAAAATTCTAGATATGGCTGAATTAGTTTATTATCAAAGACCAACTTTATAAATTACAAATACGTATTTTGTAATAATTTATTATCAATATTTCCAAACATTTTAAATACTTTTTTCCAGACATGGTCCCTTTATTACTCCTTACACAATGCTTTTCCTTGCTGTGCATATCTCATCCTTGTGATACTCATTTTTAACTTTT
Source organism: Epiperipatus broadwayi (assembly GCA_028023455.1). NCBI lineage: Eukaryota > Metazoa > Onychophora > Udeonychophora > Euonychophora > Peripatidae > Epiperipatus > Epiperipatus broadwayi. The sequence goes on from JAQFVV010000037.1 coordinate 3,428,154, forward strand.
GCACACATTTCATTAAAGAACTATAGCTGAACTACTATCAATCCAAAATCCCTGGTTCCAGGGTTTTTGTTTTTTTGGATCTGTAAATTTTTCAGATTTCAACAATAAACCTCCCTCCTCATTATAAATCCAAAGTTTGTTGAATATTTAAATAAACATTATTTTTACTATACATAATTTGTATACATTAAAATACCTTTTGTGTACTATAAAAATTTACCTTTTTTTAAAATAATATAATACTTTAAGATAAAGAATACACTTATATTTTTATCAGCATAAATTTTTTATATAACAATAATTAAAACAATAAATCAGAAAAATACTATGTAATTTTATCTGAATAATAGAAGTTTTTGAATTAGGTGTTCGGACTAATGGTAATCAACCAGTAAACTATGTTTCATTGAAAAGGTGACTGGTTCCCTCTCCAAACTGCTTGCATTACCATTTCAGAATCATTACATGTCTTACATAGCGACATAGTTTAGCTCTATTTACTATAAAAATTTTAAGGTGTTAAGCACAAATTAGACATGAAATGTGATAGAATATTTTGTAACTTCACCCATGATAGATCAATGCACTAAGAAATTGGACAGAACTGCTATTAAAACCTTTGAAATGATTTAATCTGGTTATGGAATGAAGCCGTAATGAAAACGTTTTCAAGTAGTATGCAAGATTTTGTAATGCCAAGAATAGTTCTCAAAACAATCAAATATATATTGTACCGGTCGGATTTGTATGTTCATGTATGTTCACGTAACAAGATCTAGCATCTAGGCAAAAGTACCTCGAATCCAATCGTGCGCAAGATACATAAGTCAGGAACACTCATGAATTCTGCCCTATTTGCCTATTTCCCAGATCTATAACATTATGAGCAACAATCCCGACGATATTGATCTAATTTTACTTCTCACCGCTGGCATCGCTCGCTCATCGGAGACACAAAAAGACTCTAAGCTAACTTTAATGACAGACTAACTTAAAAACGAACTATACTTTAGGAGCAATGAAGGCTCGTGACCTTGCATATTAATTATGTATTTTGTGGAGATCATCTAGTCATTATGAGCATAACATAAATTAATAATAACTTAAACTAAAAGAAAGCAATGATTTGAAAGTAGACATATATATTTTAAGATTTATTATATTAATAACAGAAATAAATGTGTCTGATTATTTATCAGACACTAGCCTCATAAATTTTATATAACATTCAGATTTGCGGCTATGCCAATAATAAATACCTTACAGATTTAGCGCTATGAGAAACGTATTACTAAGATACTATTCCACTCCCAGAGAAACGAAAATAGCATTTAACCGATTTGGAAAAGAATAGTTTTAACAAGCAAATATTACATTTTTATAGAATGTAATTATTATTGAATTGGTTTATAAAGTGGCAGATGTGTGGGACAGCTAATGAATATTTATATTAATAATAAGTTCGTCGCAATGACGCGAATATTAAATAATGGGCATAGATATCTGTTTTAGCAAAGTCACACTATTACGGCTTATGGATGTTCATGGGTTTACTAGAAATATAATGAAAGGCGGTAATGCATGGCGGTAGGCTTGGGTGGTCCAATTATGGATCCTGGAGTGTGCTTCACAAAGTTTATTGAACGAGGATTACCGATTTACTCTGCAAACGTCAGCAGGATCGGTGTAGAAACGAAGAGTGGTCAGCGATGCATTTATCGGGCTGGTTTTTCCAGAGCGATTCCCGTATAAAGCACGCACATACAATCAAATATGTCCCCAGGGTGGTTTTACAGCCTGGTTCAAGGACATAAAGAACGACGATGGGGCTCGACTTAGCGAATACCTCCATATAAGAGAGAAGCACGAATATATATAAATGAAATGGCCTATATGCACGCAACGCTTGAGAATAATGAAGCATAAATAGCTTTATAGACTATCCTACTTATTTAATACCCAGAAATTATAGAATACCCTGCGTAATAGTATGAATAAATTGCTAAACAGGCATGGATGATAGATTTAACTAAATATATATAATTTTAAGATATAAAGATTCCCCTCCCTTATTACTTTAAGTTATTCATATCTCCCCACACACTTTATAAATATCAATCTCGGTTAATAAATGCTTTTTTGAAGGTAAATAAAATTGATACATAAATAACTGGGATGGTGGTAATAGCTGGGACAAAATATAGATTTTATATATATATGAGACACATTAAAGTTAAAATAGCGCATTATTATTTAGAAAGAAAAATAATAAACATTTTAGGAAAACAGATGTTTCTCTGTTTTCTATAGCAAATTTTTATAATTTAATGACTTTATTTTCCAAAATCGCAAACATATGCACAAATGAATAAGACTTGTTTTTAATTAATTTACGTTCTTAATTACCCTGTAAGTAAAGGGTAGGAAAAATAGAAATAAAATGTGTTAGCGATTTTGGAAATTATTATTGGCATTTTAAAGAAAACATAAATACATAAACATATTATACTAGAATTGTTTGCCGCAAGGAAATAAAGAAAGAAAATATATTAAAAGAGGCTTAATGAGGATCAGTTATATAGAGTTATAGAAAGTTACATAATATGAAAACATTTAAATTTAGTATCAGAACAGAGCGTCAGGATTATAAAGAAGGTGGAATTGGATAATCAAGAGCGGCTAAAGTTCTTTTACCTAGATATCTGGAATAGCAGTCTTTGATAAGCATAATGTTCATCATCATTAGTTCACTAGATCTAGAGTTTAAATATACGACATGATAGGCAGCATTTACTTTATCGGCAGGCATTTAGAGTTCATCAGTACGGGATCCAGAGCTTCGCTATGGGAAAAGCATATTGGAACGGAGGGGAAGGTGAAATTTCCCCTACTCGCGGCACATTGAATGAAAATTAAAATTGATGTGGATTTTGTTTGGCATCATCATAATTTGGTGGTCTCTCCCCCTTTTGGATTCAAATCCAGCAGTATTTATACTTCTATTTTGGTGTTGTCGCATAGCAACTAATGCTGGACCTGAGGCGGTTTAAGCACTTAACGTGCATCTAGAATCGGCTGACCGGATACTTTCTTATCTGGTAAGACTTTTGAAACAATGCAATTCTGTTATCAGTTTCTCGAACGATTGTTTTAAAATAAGTCTTATGATTTTAAAACAAGCTGGCTGGACAAAATTTCCACTAATGGGTTTATTTTATTATTACAAAATTGTAATCTTTTTACTTTTAACTAAGGGGCATTTCCGGGTAATTGTTTTCGAGAGACTTTTTAAAAGAATTGCATAATTTCTGACTGCTAAATTAAATATGAAAAATAATAAGTTTCATATATGATTTTAGGTACAATTTATATATAACATAGTTTTTAATGATTAGTTAGTAATCTCCTACATTGAAATATATATATTTATTATTCACACCCATATACACATGAAAATAAGATTAAATATTTATTTATTAAAATGGTCTTTGATTAAGATATATAAACATCCACGTTATTTATGTAAAATACTAAAGCAAAAGAAATATACGTATTAATAAATATATACGCGCGTAAAGACGGGTTTGAACATAGTTAGATGGTAGGAGATTGGATGTGGGCTGTGAAGCAGGATCTGAGCATCAAATCATCTGCTTCAATATATAACGCAATCATATTTCAAGTCTTGTAATCCAGATATGATAACCATTAAAATTTTTTGTGATGAAGAGAAAACTGGCCATCTTTTCATCGAGACACACTGCATATTATCAAATTGAAATTTTCTTCCAAAACACTTTCATAATTCAATAATTTGAAGTAACAATTTCAAAAATATTAATTTCTTTAAATCCATTCATAAACCTATTTTATAAATGATAATTAATTTAATTTTTTTTAATTTCAAAATTTCAATTTCTCAGTAAAAATATATATATTTATGAAAATATTTATATGGTTGGCATAAAGTCTGAAAGTTATTTGCAATCTACTAATTTAATCCATACATAATTAACAAGGTACAAATCAGTAAAATAATTACTTCTAATTTCCATTTAAACATTTATGAAGGCAGGATGTTTACTTAGCTAACTTTTAATATTTAACTGATTACTTTTATGGCTTTATTAATGAAAAAAACAGTTTTTTTAAAAATCTATTTCTAATTTCATCTTTAATAAAATCTAATTTCATTCAGTTTAAAAATGAGATAAAGTTTAATACATTTTCATCAAATTCTTAATTACTTTTAATTAATAAAAAAACAACAACTTATAGCCACCATCTTTTCAGAGATGGATTTCTATTTGTTTTATATAAGCTATTGAATCCCTGAATGAATATTAGAATATTTTTTATAAGAATAGGTACACTTTTGACTCCTTTGGTACCCTAATAATCCTTTAAAATTTATCATAGTGATAATGTGTTGAACTCATAAATGCGATGTGATGCAGTGACTTCTCCTTATAGAACAGGCAAAACTCACTATACGTATTGCCACACACAGCAAGCTAGAGTAATCACTGGATGCTAGAAGGCTTGTGCATAAAATCCCCATGTAGTGCCTACTCATCCAATATCCCCAGACTAGTTTCTGGCTTGTGGCCTTCGTCAGTGGTGATCATGTGATGCTTATTGACTTCTTATACTGAGTCAGGAATCTCTCAGCCACTATGCCCAGAGAAATCTGTTAGTCACTTTACCTTCCCCACCTTAAGTTTTTCCCATATTCTTCTCTATCTTGCTCCATCCCATTTCTACAACATAATTCCAGATCAAAGCTCCACCGCCACTTGATCTTTTGAGCAACAATCATTTCAATTATTTTTTTTAATATTCTAACTCGGGTGGAAGATTCAAATCAATGATTCAGAGAATCAAACAGTAGTGCTTACTTTACACTTACATATGGCCAAATAAAAATCATTATCTACCAACCACTTCAGCTATTTAATTTCTGAAATGTCAAAAATTTCTCATATGTCCATTTTATAGCTCTTAATTTTCGTTGATGTTCGTTCAGAAAAATCCCATGACAGAAAGTCTATCATAAAACTTATATGAAAATAAACGATTTATCAATCTTTTATTTTATCAGTGAATGCTTCACCCTGTATGGTTTAATGCAGTGGCAGATTTAAGACCTAAAGATTCATGATACTTTGACTCTATCGTGTGATCTGAAAGGCAAACTATTTGATTACTTTTTTTTAAAATAAAATATTTCAAATACATTTTTCTCATTTAAAATTTGCATCAGTAGGATAGCACAAGAGCAAAAAGAAACATAGAGTCATATCCTAAAATAGAGATGTTATTTGGGAGGGTGTGTGTGTGAAGATAAACAAATCTGAAATAATTTAGGAAAAGGCCTTTAATCAACTGTAGATAAAGTTATACATCTACAAACTGAAATTTATAGATATATTGAGACTTGTTAGATACTTGCTAAACTGATTCCAGATTTAAAAGGGGGACAAGGCCTTCTCTGTCTAGCCAATTAAATGGTATTGTGGAATGCTCGTCATTTTGATATTTGAACATTAATGACCTCTTAAGCAGCTAACATTACAATAAATAAAATCTGTGAATTAATATGTACATTCAAGTAAAGAATAGAATAAACATGTAAACAGTTAACACTTAGTTCTATAATGAACTCTTACACAATCAAAATACATTCAATATTCTTTTTTCATTACTTTTACAATAAATATATTCAATGAATTCTATTTTTCCTTAAACATTTCACAATGCTTTTTATTAAAATGTTCTGAGTTTCTATTGTCTAGCAACCTTCTTCAGAGATATAAAATGCATTCGTATCACATTATTTCTTGTCTAATTATTATTCAAAAATATGACAACTTCTACAAACTGTTCCAATTTTAATCTCAAATATATAAAATGTAATGTCAAAAATCACAATGCAGCTTCCAGCTGTATACTATTAAGTTCATCAGCATATTCAATGCAGTTAAAAAATTAGCCAGTATAGCATTGGCACACATTGCAAAGAGAAGCAGAAAATACTATGAGTATTTTTGTGAGGTCTAAAAATCAAGCTAGTTGTAATCTGGAAATCTGCAGTGACATCTGTTAAATAAATTTACATTTTTGTTTAATATTTATATTGCCAAAATTCTAGTGAAAAACTTAAAAAAAGTTTAATTCTAAATATTTAATCCTCTTTTCGTTAATTAATGTAATTCTTATAAATGTGATATAATCGAATATTACAAAAAAATAAAAGTTGAAATTCAAGACTTTTATCATGCACTAAGCGTACTTATTTCGGCAGACCACTGCCAGAATCATAATGCTGTATTAATTTAACAGTTGAAAATTAAGCCTATATATGACATAATTTATTGTGTAAATGAGGCTTAATACGTAAATGCAGCATTTAAATGTTCCATTTTTTCAACAATGGAATTAGTGAATCCTTTCTGTTGATTGCATTTGGATCCTGTTGAATTTCAATTTTTACCTTTTTGTATTACTGGATTATAATGAGTTTATAAGAATTGAGAAAGTTTAATGTTTTTGCTTGATATTTTTATATGATTTTCATTAATTAATCCATGAAACATATTGTTGGTTAAATAAAAAGCAATACATAATAAAAATGTAAAAACAGAAATAATCTAATTATCTGATGATGACTATATATTGTAACAATCAGAATCGTCTATCTCGCTAACACACTGCAGAATTCAAACCCCAGACACGAAACTGAACATTCTAGGAGGGGTTGCCTTCTAGATATACTAAGTTCGAATCTAAAGTCCAAATTTCACAGCGCCATCTACGTGATAACGCTTCTGATGCCACTACTAGTATAACCTTTGACCGGTGCCTGGTGGTCAGGGAGAAACAAAAGACTCTATACTAAAAGAAGTTTGGGTGGCTAATTAACGTCTATGGATTTACAAAAGAAATGCAGAAAATATATATATAGACCGAAACAGTGATAGGAATCAAAAATAAGAGATCAAATTTAGTTTTAAATAATTTCACACAATTTATTTATATAAATATATATATAACGCCACTGTCTGCTTATATAAGACAGGGACGCGTATTAAATAATTGTTGGCATTATATTTCAATAAATGACAAAAGGGTTTAAAGCAAAGTGATATATTCTAATCCTTGGGCTAATAGCATTACGATAATGTGCTTGATGAGATAGGAACATGTGCGAGGTGCTTTGAGTAATTATACAAGTTTAAGATAATATTTGAAATTAAGTGTTCTAAAATATTTATTGATTTCGAGAATAGCACGGACAAAAGCTTACTAAGCAACAAAATGGGAATGTGACAAAAGCATTTATTTGAGAATAATCATAATAGAGTTGCATTGGGAGGTCAGTATTGCTGATAATGAATTTATTAAAGTTGGAGGGTGTGACACGTTTAAGTCACGGATGCTTTGTAAAATAAATATAAAATAAAACAATATTGAAGATCCGGAATAATTACGGAAGGCATCTCGCCGCTAACCCGTAGGAAAGTATTTTATGAACAGCCGAAACTTAGCGACTGTGTGACGATTGCGTTTAATTCCCAGGGGTGTCATTTGGGACACCCTCTGCCTGGAAACTTGCAATAAGCGAAAAGAACGGACTTTGCCGTGTAAAGAATCTTTGGAAAAATAAAACAAAGCGGTTTCAACAACCAATTCATTTACCAGCAATACGAGACGAGTGTACATAAAACATACTGAATGGGTTTTACTTGGATTAAGAGAAATGCCCAATCAAATTCCCCGAAATTCATTTAAAAGGGTCCGCACATTCTCGACGTCAATGATGAACTTTGTAATTAAAGTAGAACATGGTAATTAAAATAGGAAAATGCATGCTTGCGGGTTTGAAAAGTAAGTATAGATTGATATACGCAATCATGCATTAAGGGACACATTTAATCATTGACCTCGCACATACTCTTATATTAGATTAAAATCAATAACATGTAGATTTTAAACTATGTGATTATATTATATTAAAGAAAAGAATCGCCCTCGAACGAGTGATTTGCAAGATAGTAAAATTGGAAAATTATAAATTTAAAATATGCCTTAATAGCGGCGTCTTACTTTCAATAAAGGGAATAGTTCACTCGGTCAAAGAATTATCATAATAAAATAAAGCTTTATAAATAAAAAATATTAGCCCAAGGATAGAGAGCAAAATGTTGAGTATATTTAAACACATTAAAGAAATACATAATAAAGTTATGTGAAATATAAGAAAAACAATTTTAAATAGCTATAGCATGTTAGTTATCACAAGAGCTCTTGGGTTAATTTAGGGTTACCTCTGGAGAAGCATTTTCAGTTAGATGTTCGGCAGGTTTTATAACTCAGCAGCAAAATCTGGAAATGTTCATATTTTTGGCAGCGGCAGCAGTTCCGGGGTTAATCATGTGATAGCTTTCGATGGTATGGAGCAGCGGCTGGCTATTCCGAGGGGGACATAGCCATCTTAACGCCTCTACTCTGTCATGTCAAGGTTAGCAAATTATTAGCATAGAACTTAGAATGATTTCACTTAGAAACATTAGAAGAAAAACAACTAACTGGAGAACAAAAGAAAAACCTCCTTTTTATAGTAGAATTTAACAATAGAACTGCCCTGGAGCATTACAAAAATATCAGACTTATCAGCTGTAATTAAATCATCGGAATGTCTAAAGGAATTCAACATTAATTAATTTCTTTTGTTAATTTCCCTGTCGACATTCGAATTACAAACTAGATTTAGTTAAAAATTACTTTTATTAATTAAAAAAAACCTTAAGTGGACATCTGCTGTTTTTAGATAAACTTATACAACATTTACTAATTAAACTATTGTCCCTCATTTATTTTAACAGAAATATTTGGAATAACTTTTATTAAATTAAAGAAAATGATTTTACTTTTTAAATTGCAATATTTGAATCTATTTACTAAACGAATATTTACTAAATGAATTTCATTTTAAATCAAAATATATTACGACGGTAATATATTTGTAAACAGATTCAAACAAAATAACTTTAACAATTTATAATTTTGATATGTTTTAAAATGGATATCATAGTGTGTGCGCAATTACAACTTATATAACTTACTTTTTAATAAATATAAATTATGTGAACAAATACATAATTCATAATATTTTATTTTATTTGGGAATAAGTTATATATATAATACGAGCATTGTGCTCGTGGTTTAAAATTAGGCAGGATTTTCGGTATATAAGTGTATTGCAGACACACTACGATAGATTGGGGTTCAAACTAAGGTATGAGGGTAGGAAGTAGGTGAGAAAAGGTGAAACGAAGATCTGCAAAGCAGACCCTACTGTTTCAATATCTTCTCCAATTTCAAAAACAATAAGACACCAACACAGAAAACATTTATGTTTTATACAATTCTTAACATTTGAACTTATAAGTATTTTGTGTTGATAAGATTAAGAAGCCTCTGATATATAATTAAATAAAATCAATAAATCATTTAGCATAATCAATAATTAGTAAACTGATTGATTTATTTTTTCAAATAGAAAGAATTACAAAAAAATCAGATCTTATGTAAAAAAACATTACTGGTAGTACTAATCAACAGGCTAATATTGTAATTGTGTAAAGTTTTATTAATTTTTAATAAATAAAAAAACTATAATTGCAAAGTATTTAATTTTGCCCTTTGCAAAGGTGATGATTATCCAAATGGTAGAAGATAAGCCCAAAAGATTTAAAATTTCATTTCATTATCAAGTAAGACCGTTAATGACTAAACTGCAGAGTTGTCTAACAATATCAAAACAGTCAGTTGAGTACATATGAAAGAATCAATAATATTCATTACAATTCTAATAATGCCTAATATAGTGATCTGCCAAAGTATTTATTTTATAAAAAGGTCCTTCAACTTTCAAATATTTAAAATTATTGAAATAGTACTTTCTATTAACAACAAAACTTTAAATCTTCTTCAAGTGTAATTTAAAAATATTGAAAAAACGTGTGTATCCTATGTAACCAAATGAAAAAATAGAAAATTGAATTCATCATCAATTTATTTTTATTTACTATATTAACATATAAAAAAAATATGTACACATTTAAACATATACTAACAAATCAATTGTATATCAAGAATATAAATCAAGTTGTGTCGCTGCAGAACAATTCAGTTTCAGGACTATTTGACATTTCATAAGATAGCTTTGTTTCAAATGTTTTGCCAAACATCAATCTATATTATGATTTGTCATATACAGAAATGTCTGCATCCTAGAATTACGCTTAGATTCATTAAGGAAATGGTTCATTAAAATATATAATTAAAATCATTAAAAATATTTACAGTAAAAAACTAGGAAGCTTGGACCATTTGATTTTCAGGTACTGTTGCCTTATTAGCTTCTGATTGTGAGAATTTTGGTTGTTCTATCATGTAAGTGGACATTAGCCGATGATTTACACTGACATGCTTTAAGTAACATCGGTCAACACACATTTCCTAAAAGAGAGATAATAATGATATTAATATTTTAATTTTATTACATTATATTAAAAGTACTTTTGCATATAAAAAAAATGCAATATTTAATCATTCAATATGTTTTCTAATTATTTCCTACTATTTTACATTGACAAATTTAACAAATATGTTATAGAGCAGTAGTTCGTAATATTTCCCTTATCTAATGTTAGATACTTATGAACTGCTGAATTTGAAAGACATCTAAATTAAAAATCAATATAAAAAATTGTTTATTAATTTCTCTTAGTCAACAAGAAAACATAACAAATTTTTTTATCAGAAATCAATAGCTTTTAGCAGTTTAAACTATTTATTAACATATGCCAAACCTATTTCTTCTATTTCAGAATCATTTATTGTAAGCTTGAATTGAACACTAGATGGTAGAATTACATTCATATCCCTAGATAGTCTTAGTTTTTCATTATTGTTCTCAGTCACAAAGTACATAAATCAGAAAGATTTGGACTTAATATTTCTACATATCTAGGAACCACGTTTGATTCTTTAATGTTACCAAAACTAATAACATGAAATTCAAAAGCACTCTTGTCTTTAAACTCAAGACTTGCTTATATGATGATGTAGATCTGACATGTCAAAAATTATATATATATTAGTGATCATAATTTTATTAATTATAGGCATACTTTATTTCTTTAGGATGGCATATATTAAGCCCAGATCATATGATTTGCTCTGCTTACATTTAACATTCTTTTAGAACAAGAGTTCTCACTAATTACTCTTCTCAGAGTGTAACCTCGAATAATCAAGATACTAGAAGATAGTGCTATATATCATTCTATTCCAAAGTGTATACAATTAATAATAATTAAAAAAATCACTAAATATATATAAATATTAGCTAACTTAGTGTCAGATCTATATAATTGCAAAAGCTGGTCTGTGATCAGACCTTTAGGTTGTTTTTGTATTTTGTGAAATTAGCTTGATAGCATATCAGTTAAAGTTGGCTGCAGGATGTGTAGATATTATAACGGTCAGGGAAGATGCTTTTACTCTGCCATACAGGGTGCCATAGACTATTTGAACCTAGAAAATTTATAAAGTACACAGATACTTCTTATTAAGATTCTACTTTTATTTTATTGACCATTATGCCCTAGTCGCTAAGCTCAAGGAGTAGCTGAGATTTATAATACAACTTTTAAAGATATATTTTTAATAAAGAATGAAAAACAATTAAATGAACCACTATCAGTAATAATCATAAAAAACATTTATTTACGCACATATATAAATCTGAGGAATAAATTAATATTGCTTTGTTACTATTATTATTTTAAACTTTAGTAAGTCAGCACAGATGGACAGTTTATATAATTTTATTTTAGAATGTTGAGCATAGATAGGTTACACAGACTATGCAATTAAAAACTTTTCAAAATATTTAACCCCAGGCTTTAAAAGTTCGTAGCCAAACCAACGCTCGCTTCCTGATATACAGATGCAACCACTGCAATATCAAGATGTTACCATTAAACCGCGCTGACAGGAATGTGCGTCTGCAACATATTATTTGAAAGACATGATCCTCGTCCAGTACAGGAATGTGCGTCTGTCTGGCGAAGGAATCATATATATATAATATATTTTTAAAAATGCTTCGTATGGAGGGAGAGCAGTCATTGCCATCTTATAGTCCTTATCCATAGAGCGAAAGGAGATTAATGGTACATCCATCTCCATTGCAACGTGATGACTACACCTCTGGGCCATGCATTGATTTGGGCATGGTTCCCTGTATGCTAACACACTTCACATTACACTGATATAAACATCTATACATCCCTCCACCAGCATAGACTCAAGTATGAAACAAATAGTCTGAAATGTAAACCCCCTTAAACTAACATAAACTTTAACGAATGTATGCAGCCATCTACACCCATCATAAATTTAATAAAATTTAGTTAAACAAAAAATAAAAAGAAAAATGGAAATAATAAAGCAAACGTTAAACATAAAAAAAATATTAATAATGGATTTAGAATTCTTTTTATAGTCAGATAAGAGTTCATTAAAAGCTCACTAGTTGAAAGTTTGTTTAAAATATTGAATATCAGTTCATACTTCCCATATTAAATGTTTATGAATCCCGCGGATTTCTGCAGATTTATGGAAGTTCATCCTAGTGATCACATTTTGTAGATTGTCCTTGGAAACGAAGCCGCTACTTGCCATTCATTGTCTGGAACCATCATCAGGAGGCCGCCTCAACTGGTGCACACAAAGGAAACAATCCATTGCAAGACTCCTACACCATGGAGTGCAATACAGGTGGCTGTCATATGTAGATTAATAGTCAGATTAATTACTAAATTCCATTACTTCGTCTTTTATAATTTCTGACCTCCCTTATCACAAATTCTAAGGATCGATCGAACATGACGTCACTGATCTTATTACTCCTGATGTTTTCCTTTCTGGCCTGTGTGCTTATTGCTGCTTGTATTGGTCAATCTGCCTCGGAGCAGAAAACACAATTTTTAATTTTTATCTCTTATCTGACCTTACAATCATTTAAATGCCCCAAGGGCTCGTTTGCTTTAGATTAATTAATATAACAATCATTTCCATTCACTAAGATTTTTACATGATTTTTAAATAGAAATTAATCAACACTTTTCTATTTCATTTCTTTACTTTTCAACAAAAAATACTAATCTTTAGATTTTTAATTTTCTTTTAAAAAATTTTTTTAAGTTTTCCTTCTGTGCGATAATATTTATGTTAAATAAGTATTTTAATTTTCCATGTTAAATAAATCAATTTTGTTTTAATTTTAAAATAATGTAACGGCATGTGTATACCATTACAATATATTAAGTTCAATGTGCCTCATTGACAAAAGCCACAGGACAGAAACTAGTTTAGTGATATGAATATAGCATCACAATCCCACTTCCAATAATTTCCCAAACTAACAAGATGGTGCTGAAAAAATTGAAATGTTGTTCATAAAAGCATATGTTAAATGCTAGGGTTTGTCAGTAAAAAATAAGATTTACAGAACAGGTCAATCATCATAAAGTCATCAGATTTCAAGAGTAATTGCACCTCATCTTTAACTCTAGAAATACAAGCTTAGATTTAAAAGAATTAAACATGCAATAACAAACTATTAACAAGTCCTCCTAAGAATCACCAAATATACATTCTAATCCAGCTAACAAAAAATTAAACGGACAATAAAAACAGCTGGATGCAACAAAGTTCAAAATTAATTTTTCCAATTTTTTGATCATACAAATCTACCCAACATAAACTATTTGCTACATTTAAGACTTATTTTGAAAGGTTCTATCGAATCCTGAACACCTTTAATAGTTGAAAGTTACTGTATATAGAAAATAAAATAATGGAAATTGCTACTGATCTCAGCTCTTCTAAACTGAGAGAAAAAAACTAGTTCAGAAGACCAGGCTTCTCCTTATCGAACAATGACAATTTTCTAAAATATATGACATAAGAATCAATAGATCATTACTAAAAATATATATCAAATGTAAGCAAAAAAATTGTCATGTTATTTTAACCTTGTTCCTACATTAAACATATTCCATCAATTTTCTTATATACAAATTGATAGGAATGAAGTGCTGCATATCCATTATATCATATTAAAACAAAATACTTTAACCTAATTTTTCATATTTATGTTGCTTGCTTGACTAATGGCAGATGACATTTCATGATAAGAAAGACCACGTTCTTTTTTGGTAATATTACAAGGCATTAAATAGACAAATATGTTTTATTGGACCAATTACAGAATATAATATTACAATACAAAGGCAAGGGCTTATTTTAAAAGTTAGGGGGAAAAGTGTTTCTCAGGAATATTTCTTTTGTTTTTTATTTCACTCAGTGAATAGTTTAGTATATATATAAAAAAGAAACAGAATATAAAGTATAATTTCAACCAGATGACAAAGAGAGAAAATAATAAGAGGGGACTTTCATAGATTTATTGCTTTACAACAAATAAAAAATTATTACTGCAATTATAATAATAATAATTAAGAACAAAGCATTTATGTTATTAAAAAATCAGGGCCCTCAAATCTGGAAGTGGATGCACAGATCCAGATTTTTTGACAGGCTCCTTTTACTACCACTAAGATTAAGGTCAATGTGATGTTCTGCAAGATATTGGCTTTCTTTTTAAAGACACCAAAATAAAAAAGTAATATCTGTCAGCATAAATAAAAGCATGAATAGTGATAAATCACAGAGACAAGACAAAATCGTACAATTAGAGAACAATGTAATGTCCCATATAAAATAATTTTAGTTGGCTGGATAAAATAAAAGTTAATATATTATTAAATCATATTTTGTCTTCTGTTCATTCAACTTGGCTGGCAATACAGAACTCTTCCTAATCTTGAGACTCCAGGCTAGTGCTGACAGCCTCCTACCTTTATAATGGTCATGATCATAATTAAGCACAATGAACAGTCTAAATTCAAATGGAAAATTATATACTATTCCAGCATGAATTATGGGAACTTTAAATAACAATATTTCATATTAAAGATATTATAAATTATATGCTCAGCCCTTTTATGTGTATAGAATCATTCTCCTTATCTGTAATGAAGGCTAGAGTTATTACAATCACAGTTGCCCTTAAAGTTAGTTCATCAATACTCATCTACCCAACTCAAATTATCCTGAGATCTTATTACTATTAAGCTGGATACCCATTTATCAAACCAATGTTGAATGATTGGCTTCATTAGCAATGGGCTGGCTATATAAAAATTGCTTGAAAAATTCTCAATTGAAAAAAAAAATTTTTTTTCATCTGGACTTGAAAATTAGATTTAAAGGCATAAGGTATTAACTTCATTAAAAACATTAATTATTCCTTTATTATGTAGCACAGTATTAAAATTAATGCTGAAATTAGATATCACACACATATAAAGAAAACTGATTGTATATTAAACATATATAAATATTAAATTAGTATAGCTCAATGTATGTGTAATTAATGAAGTAAACCACTCTTCCCTAAGGTTATGAACAAATAATACTGTAGGCAAAAAGTCAAGAATAAATGTCTACATCTATTCTTCAAACTTTTGATATTTATAAGCTTATCCTTGTCCAATACTGATAGTATTACAGAGTGAACTTAATATATCCACCAGATGAAAACATGGCATTAGTAATTATTAAATTAAATTATATAAGAGTGGACAATGAATCTCACTTTTAATGATTTTGTTTTAATAATCATACAGAAGTTAATCATAAATATTAAATTATAATAGCTCAATGCACATATAATTAATGAAGTAAACCATTCTCTCCTAAAATCAAGAATAAATAACACTGTTGACAAAGGGTAAAAAATAAAGTTTTCAGCATGAATTATGGGAACTTCAAATAACAATATTTCATATTAAAGATATTGTAAATTATAAGCTCAGTTCTTTTATGTGTGTACAATAATTCTCTTGATCTGTAATGAAGGCTAGGGTTATTACAATCACATTTGCATTTAAAGTCAGTTCATCAGTACTCATCTACCCAACCCAAATTATACTGAGATTTTATTACTATTCAGCTGGATACCTGTTTATCAAGCCAATGTTGAATTATTAACTTCATTGGCAACGGGCTGACTATATAAAAATTGCTTGAAAAGTTCTCAATTGAAAAAAAAAATCATTAAACTTTATCTGGACTTAAAAGTTAGATTTAAAGGCATATGGTACTGACTTCATTAAAAAGATTTATAATTATTCCTCTATCCTACAGTACAATATTAAAATTAGGTAGTTTATGATTAGGTGTGCTGTGGCTGCTAGGCGACACTGCAGTACCATCAAGAGCCACCAAGAAGCCTGCAAGAGATAAATTTCTATCCAAAAATTGCTGAAATTGAAAAATTAAAACGCCTAAAGCAAAGTAAATTGAACAAATCATTCTAAAATAAAAAAAAAAAAAAACCCAAGACAATGATTTACTTTGACTTAAGCATTTTAATTTTTCGATTTCAGCAATTTTTGGATAGGAATTCTTCATTGGGGAGGATGCGTTTGACATATTTTCACCGATTTCTGTTTTTGTAATTCGAATTTTATAGCATTTTCTTCATTTTTTTGTTTTTTTTTGTATTTTAGAAGGACTTGTTCGATTTATTTTGCCTTAGATGTTTAATTTTTCGATTTCAGTAATTTTTGGATAGAAATTTATCACTTGCAGGTTTCTTGGAGGTTCTTGATGGTACGCAGCATTGCCTAGCAGCCACAGTACACTTAATCATAAACTACCTAAAAGGAATGGAAAACTGTATATTAATATTATATAAATATTAAATTAGTATAGCTCAATGTATGTATAATTAATGAAGTAAATAAATAATGCTATAGGCAAAAAGTCAAGAATAGAATGTATACATCTATTCTATAAACTTTTGATACTTATAAACATATCCTTGCCTAATATTGATAATATTACAGAGTGAACTTAATATATCCGCCAGATGAAAACATGGCATTAGTAATTATTAAATTAATTGTAAATTATATAAGAATGGACAATGAATCTCACTTTTAATAACTTTGTTTTAATAATCAAATGGAAGTTAATCATAAATGTTAAATTAAAATAGCTCAATGCACATGTAATTAATGAAGTAAACTATTCTCTCCTCAGGCCAAGAATAAATAACACTGTTGACAAAAGGTAAAAAATAAGAGGATTCATTTTATTATTGATCCTTTGACAAAAGAGCTATTTGTAGCCTGCAAAAATAGTTTACTACATATTAATAGGCATTTTTGATTCTTGAGATTCATATGAAAATATTTTTCCAGAATAAATGATCATGTATTTGACCTTTTCAGAATGTACCAATTATTGTGAATATATTTATCTCAATGCTAACATTATCTTCTTTAGAATAATATATACTTTTCCAATATTATTTTAAAATATACCCCCAAAAAATAATTTCAATGTAATTATTAGTACTTTACAATTAATTCAAATCTAATCTGATTGAGTATCTCATTTTCTTTGTTATTCATGATATTCTTAAAAATCTTCATCAGCATTTCATTTTAAAAGTATCAATCCTTTTCCTATCCTTATTCATAGTTCAATCTTTCATATCTATAAAATAACAGGAAAGTATTTAAATCTTCATTATGAAAATTATGTCCTTCCACAAAAAGATACTTTCCAGAATTATTCTGTGATAAGTATCTTGCCTTCTGCATCTTTTGTTGTAGAAGAATGACTTTTGCATCGATTTTAATATTATTCACAAGTATAATATCTTGAATTATACTGCACTGTTATTGCTTGTAAATAGTTATATACCTGGTAAATGCAAACTATGCCAAAAAAAATCTATAAAAAATATAACTTTCTTATGCCCTATTTGGTAAAAAAATCTGATTTTTTTTACACAGTATGTTTTGAAATTTAAAAGCCCAAGGATTTAAAGTTTTTATATCATTAGCTTAGAACATGTAGTAATCAGAAATGAGGTAGTCATTATTTGGCAGTTTTTTCCCTGAATAGCGGACAAAAGTCAGAAAGCAATTGGATGAATTTGCAGACACTGTCATTTAATGCTCTGTACGATTTTCTACTTTAATGAATTATGAGAAAATGTTACCACTCAATAATCATATAAATACCTATGTATAATTATATCTGAGGCAGATCAAGTTAACTGATAATTCAAAAGCATTTGCTTTCATCAGATAGTTTATAGAATTGTTAAGAAGTATAGAATTCAATATGAATTGTCAAATTCTACAAGATATTAAAATAAGATTATTTAGTCTTTAATGCATTTTATGAGTTTAGAGTTCTTTTGGTTACTATAAACTGAATTAGATGCACTGATTATATAAATATTTTACTATTGTATGAATTATTAAGCTTTTATTATATTTAAGTATATGCATTTTAATATAAAGGCTTATTAAAATTTATGAAGTGGTTCTAAAATTGAACTAGTTCTAGTTATCTTAAGAAGGTGGCAATGCAAAACTTTCTCTAGTGGTGATGAAATGATTATTTGGCAGTGCTGGTTTATTATCTAATTGCTTTAACAGTCTTCAGAGAATGTGCATGCATACATTGAAGAGAACAGACATATAGAAATATAATTTCAAATACCTAATTAAAATAAATTGTTGTGCTGATAAAGGAATTTTATCGTTCACAATTCAAACATTATTTAAATGTATAAAAATTAACGACTGTGAAATAGAACGTAATTTAACCACAAGCTGATTTTTTGCTAACACTCATTTCTATTTTTACACTTATATACTTTGCTTTCTTCAACATCATAATTAGCCATCCTTAATATGATATGATATCATTCCCCCCAAACTGGAATTTTATCCATTTCATAATACTGTACAAAACAGTATATACCATAAGACAAGGAAAATATATATAACCCAATCGAGTGACCAATCGGGAGCTAGGTGCTGCTACTTGTCCACTTTTCAAAACCGACTAATTATATTTTATTCAAAAATGTATTCTTTCTCTCTCAGATTTGAATCATATCATTACCATAAAACCATGTACCATAAGACATTATTTATTTTTATGCAATTATTTTAAACACAAATCATAACTAATAGAGGTGGGTATAACATAATAATGAGACTTTCATTTCAATTGCTCTTACCCAACAACATGTGATAACACTAGTGATGCAATGAGTAAGAAAGAGATTTGCTTCATGTTTAATACTACACAACATGAACCTTAATGAAATGATTTTTATGTATTATGTACTCTTTTAACTCAAATGTTATTATACTTATTGATTTGAATTTTCTGATTATGCAGATGATGATAATGAAGACAGTCAGAAATTAAGAATAAAATTAAAATTTTTATTAATAATATCAAATATAATAATTATAAACAGCTTATGAGTTCATGCATTCAAAATAAAAATAATTATAATAATGTTTTAATAAACAATTTAAATTCTTAAAGAAAATATCTACCATCTATGAAAATCTGACTATCATTCTAAATATGTTAGTATATGAAACTTTCATGCATATATTTAACAAAATATGCTGCCAACAAAAGGACAACATAAAATTGGAAGGATGTATAATTTTCTATGCTTATACAAAATAACTACTATGTTTAAACAAAAAATATTTTATCAAAGTCTTTGCATATATTCAAGTTATTCTGATAATATCAAGAGCAAATAAAGGTGGAGGTCATAACACACATGCCTTCAACATCATTTCACTAACACCAATAAATAGGATTGACAAAATGATAGGATAATCAAACATACACACTTATATACAAAATTAGCATTAATATCATATTACTAATCTAAATAAACTTGATGAGAATAAACCATCATAAATATTGTCCAATATAATATAAGTCACCTACAATGGATTGTACTTTAAGGCATATTCCAAATAACATATGAAAATAATTGCAAACACATACTATTTACCATATAATACCACTACAAACATGATATGAAAGACTGGTAAAACACATTATATTAATAATAAAATAATTAGGCATAAGCACTACAAATCAATAAATTTATCAAAAATAACACATTTCCAAATGCACATTCATTCATCCATACTGTTTTCCTAAAGGTTTATGATGATGGTACTTTGGTTGTATTTATATATTGGGACTATTTTCATTATCTAATGTTAAGTATTGAATGTCTTTAACTTTAAGCCTTCTAATTACATTCAACTGTTAGTAATAGCACACAGCTTATTATATATGCACAATGCTTTGAGAGATATTATTCTCTCTTCTTCAGGTGTTGCTGGCCTGACCAGTGTTAGTACTAGCATGGGAAATGAACCTGAAATCTTAAGATTCTTCAATACTGAGTTTTAAGTTAACACTATAACCAACTGAGCCATCCTGCCAAAGGCAACAGTCAGTAGAAATTTTATAAATTTATCTGTGAGAAATTTCCACCTTTTGTTCTTTGCCAGTAGTGATATTTTGTGATTATTGAAACAACCCAATTATGTGATCCAAAAATCCCAGGACATATCGTAAAATGAATTAGTGGAACTTCTCAATGTATATTTTCAGCCAGCGATGATGAAAAGAATGGATCATTTACATTTCAGGATGAGGAAGCAATTATCTCAAGAATGTTATGAAGATTATAACCTAGCACCGAGGTCATTGACTAAACAATGCAAATTCAAGTTGGACGTAGATGATACTGTATGGGATGTCAGATAACAGTCTTCGAAAGACTTTGTTAAGTGATGTAAAAAATGTGTTAGAATTTCAGAATAAAGAATAAATTGAAAAATTCGACAAACTTAAATACAGATAAAATGGTCAAAACATCTCAAAACACTCTAACATTATTGTTGTGGTGCTAAAGGAAACTCAAAAAATTGTGAAAATTTAAAATGAAGGCATCTAGCTTTAGTTTGCAAAAACGAAGATAAGAATGTAAAAGCCAAACTATGTCTGGATTTTAAATCAGAAGGTGGAGCTTGTAAAAGCATAGAAATAAAGATGTTGAAGGATTTAATAATGGCCAAATTACAGAACAATATTATTTGCGATAATAAAGTGAATATGGATGTTGATAGCAGTGCTGGATTATCTATTATATCCCTTAGAGAAATAGACTCAAATTGGAAAAGATAGACATAGTAGTCACAAATGTGAATGAAAACAAACTTAACACATTTGTGGGGAAGTATCAGTTGTGGTGCTAAAGGAAACTCAAAAAAGTTGTGAAAATTTAAAATGAAGGCATCTAGCTTTAGTTTGCAAGAACGAAAATAAGAATGTAAAAGCCAAACTACGTCTGGATTTTAAATCAGAAGGTGGAGCTTGTAAAAGCATAGAAATAAAGATGTTGAAGGATTTAATAATGGCCAAATTACACTGAACGATATTATTTGAGATAATAAAGTGAATATGGATGTTGATAGCAGTGCTGGATTATCTATTATATCCCTTAGAGAAATAGACTCAAATTGGAAAAGATAGACATAGTAGTCACAAATGTGAATGAAAACAAACTTAACACATTTGTGGGAAAGTATCAGTTGTGGTGAAAATCGACAATAAATTGAGAGTATTACAGCTATTTATAGTGAATAGAAACATTAGTCCATTATTTGGTCAAATTGGTTCAGATCTCTTGAAATTCATATTAAGAAACTTTGTAGGGGAAAAGAAATTAAAAATTTGGATGGTAAAAACCTGTAATCGTTGTTAATCCAGTGGATTTATCAAAGAAAATGTGCAAATCGTGAACAGAGGTTAAAAATCCATGGCAATGCATTCATATAGATTTTGCTGGGCTTATGAATGGTTATTTTAATACTGGATTCATATTCCTGATGAGCCGAATATAAGCTTGTAAAATACATGAATACTGAATATACTATTAGAGCCTTCCAGGAAGTTTTCACTAATCATGACTCTTTAGAAATTCTGGTATCTGATAATGGATCAGGATTTATTTTTGCTGATTTTGAAAAATATTTACTAGATAGAGGGGTATGTCATATTGTCACTCCGCTCTATGATCTGCAGTCCAATGGAATTGCTGAAAAGGCAGTAGTACAATGTCTAAAATCTGCCTTGCAGAAAATGACAGTTAAAGATATGATGGTTGCATTAAGAGAAGTTATGTTTATCAACATTTTACTCCGAGTGTATCTAGCAATAAAATGCCTGCAGAGTTATTATTATGGCAAAAATATTGTGCACATTTGTCTAAATTGTTACTGATTCAGCAAGGAACAGAAAAAAGTATTTTAGACATAGAAAACACTAATGTAAACTTCGGGAGATTTCAGGTTCAAGGTTCATGAAGCTGTGTGGATTAAAGATATTAAAAAAAAAATGTTCAAGTACTATTGTTAAAATACTATCAAATGTAATTAAGATCATTAAACTGGAAATGGATTATCACCTACGTGAGAGTTTTTGTAATCAATTAAATATGATGAACAGTAAACCTGCAGTTGGTAATTTCAAATCAGAAATTACAAAAGGTGAAGAGTATGGAGATATAACGAGTAAAATGAGGAACTGCCCATTGAGAAGAATACTGAAAGTGACATCAGAATGGATGAAGATATTTCAGATCCAAGTGATGATAATCGATCATCAATATTTAAAGAACAAACATTGAAATATAGATCAAGACACAAGAAAAAATATATCTATAATCCCAGGCATCAGAGGAATTGTAGAAAATCTGAAAAATTTAAAGATTATTTTCTAAACTGAAGAGGAGGTGTGGATTGTCTAGATACATATTTATAATTATGTAAATAAAGTTTATGTGACCTGTATATTATGTATAGACAATACTTTGTAGTGTTTTCTCCCCAAAAAGTAGAATACTTTAGAAATCTTTGTTGTTAAAAAAAAATTTGAATAGTAATTATGCTAATTAGCATAGCTAATAAAAAGAAAAACTAAGACAGTGTCAATAGCAAGTAGTATGTAAACTGAAAGTGATTGAATAACTAGCAAGCAGTCTAGAGCAGTGGTCTTCAACCACCGGGTCGCGGAAGTTTTTTGCCGGGTTGTGCTAGACTGGCAAGAAAGTTAGTAATAACAAAATAATAAGATTTTAAACTTTTAATTAATATAAACAGTTTTTATTTATTTTTTCATCACATTTTTACCCTGTTAAAAAATAAGAAACAGAACAAAAATGAAATGTAATCAATCATACATAAATTAATTTGTTTTTCTATTTATCACAGATGTTTATGGAGAGATAGAATTAAATTTATTATTTTTCTAAAAAAATTCAAAATTAAAAAAAAAAGGTTTTTTATTAAACAAACTCCAGTTGTCTTTTGATAGCCAATTATGGTCGCTTGTCGGCATTGTTTATGTGTTAAAACAAGATCAAAACTTTTGACTTTTTCAAGTTTCGTTTTCTTTTTTTTTTTTTGTTTAAAAATACGCCCACTTTTTTTTTGGCCTATAAGGCGATATATTTTTTGGTTTTATTTGTATACTGCTAATATACTAAAACTTTTATTTTTAAAACCAATTTCTGTTAACCTTTTTTTAAAAATAAAAACAAACAAAAAAAATAACTTTGCGATTTTTTTTTTTGTTTTGGCTTTATTTCTATTACGCGATATCTATTTTACCATTTAAAAAAAAAAACTTTTCCTATTAATTACATTTTTTGATCCTTTCAACACACCAGCACACACAAAAAAAATTACAATAACATCAAAACTTCAGACTTTTATACGTTTCGTTTTATTTTTTCAGACTTAAAATGCAGCAAATTTTTTTTTGACTGTACAGTGATTAATTACGCGATTTCTATTTTGCCCTTACTACTATCAAAAGACAACCTCCATATATATATATATATAATCATCTTGTATATTTAACATTAAATATAGATATTACATTTATCATAATCATTGCCATGTAATTACATTAGCTATGATATTTCCCAACATTCAGGTGAACAACATTTTATTCTTGAATGTTTTAACAATGAAATAATAAACATAGAAATGCAAGCACATTAATGAGAACGATTGGTATTGTACTGTTTTCAGTGTTCAGCATGTGAAGGTGAGCAACACCATTACAATACAACTAGTGTGCTGTTTTGGTCAGTTATAACAATTATGTTTATCTAAGGCTAAACAGGTTACATCTTTACGAAAATTTATCTGTAAACTCCTGCCGGTCCGCGAAATCTTATTCTTATTTTTGCCGGGCCGCAGGTGTGAAAAGGTTGAAGACCACTGGTCTAGAGAACTGTCAAGTGGATAATGATAATGCTTTCTCGAAAGGAGAAATGCCAGTGCTAAAATTAAAGCAGTATATGTAATAGTATTAACGGTGAAAACTAAGAGTTAAGGTTATTCATGTATAGACTTTAAAATATACGTTAAAGTAACACTAAATTAATGAACTATATACATATATATATTCACAGTATGTTAAAATAAAGTATTTTCTGCACACAAGCTTATTGAAATATTTGTCCCAAAATTAATGAATAATTCTTGTTGTTATATTGTTGTAATAGTATTCAGCATAGAAAAATAAACTTGCTGAACTAAATAAAGTTTTTGTATGACTTAATTTATTATTTTCATTGACATGGTTGGGATTTCATGTCCACAGCAATCTGTTAAAGTTATTTTTAATTATGGCGTTCAATAACAAAAATATGAGATGAAAATTGTATGCAATATAGAATTCTTAGTTATTCTTAGAATATTAGCATCATAACCCTAAATACTGACAAGCTCCTTGGAAATTATTTTACATCTAAACATTGATTGATGAGACAAAATAATGCAGGCTGTGTTCCAAACACTACTAAGTAGCAGGTTATAGGATCATGACTCAGTGTCGATTTGCAAAAAATTATATTCAGTTTATGAGATGTTTTCCTGGTGTTTAGATGAAAGATTAAATATAAAAACTTTGTGAGATTAGAAATAAAAACTCCACTTTTTTTAAAAAAAGATATCTAATCAACTTATTAAGATGTTTTATATTTCTAAAAAAAAAATATCTTTTAACAAGTTCAGGCAACGTCACGAACATGGATATATTTTCTGAATCTCTTACTGGAAGATCACTACTGAATATATTAAATAAAATAGATTAAAGTATTAAATCCAAATAAAGCAGGGGTGCCCAATAAGTCGATCATGATCAACCGGTCGATTGCGAAGCCAATTTTGGTGGATCACGAGATCAATCGGGCAAGAGCAGTCGGGTTATGAGTGAAACAAATTAAGTCAAGATTTTCAAGTTTTTTTTGTTCTAAATTTTTTTTCATTTCTAGATAGGTGAAGTCCACTAAGTCATATCATTATTGAAAATATTTTTAATCTTGACTTAATGTGTTTCACTTGCAATCGAATGCAATGCGTGAACTTAACACACAAACACAACAGTATGCATGCAGTTACGACTCATAGAAAATCACAGCCATTTAGCTTGAATATTTGGTAATGTCACACGGTAGCTTCTTTTCTTTAGTATTAACAATATTATTATTAATCAATATTATCTATCCACGGTGACCACGTTGAGTTTCAATTTTTCTTCTGTTTAAAATGTAATTACCTTTTTTTTATGCTTTAATTTAAATTGTGGCTTTTCTTATCTATCTACTTACTTGATTAGTGAGTGTTCTCAGCAACAGACGTCTAAGCTGAAGTCGTTAACGGAGTTTGTGACCGCAGTTCATGAGTTTTTAATTTTCTTGGAAAATATTTAATTCAATATTTATTATTTATTTTGAATATTTAATTCTTATCAGTTAAGTTTGGGGAAATAAAATTGTCATAAGTATTTCTTTTTTCATTTTAATATACCCATGAACACGAGTAGTAAACTAAAAAAATCAAAAACTTATCATTTCAATGAAGAATGGGACCTTGATTACTTTTTTACAATAGTGAATGATGAATGTTGCTGCTTAATGTGCTTTTTTTTGATAGCCATGCTAAAAGATAATCTGGAGAGACATTTTTTAGCTTTACATAACAAGTATCAAACAGATTATCCACAAAATACGTAAAGTTAGGGGATCTTAAAACTCAATTAAAAAATCAACAAGATGTTTTTAAAAAACCAATGTTGAAGTCATAAGCAGTAACTACCGAATCATTCAAAGTAAGCTATCTCTTAGCAAAAAAATGTAAACCATTTTTCGAGGGTGAATTTGTAAAAGAAACTTTTTTGGAAATGTCAGATTCACTTTTTAACAATTTTTATAACAAGAGTGAAATTATTGCTGCAATTCAAGATCTACAACTGTCTCGAAACACTGTGGCTCGACGAATTGAGAAGATGAGTGAAAATGTAAAAGAGCAGTTATATAATGATATTAATAGATTGTTTTTCTCATCAATGTGATGAATTGACAAATACAAGTGATACAGCACAATTACTTGTTTTCATTCGTATGGTTTTTAAAGATTTACATCTAAAGAAAAATTGTTGGGTATGATTTCTTTGAAAAAAAGGACTAGGGGTGTAGATATATTCAAAGCCTTTAAAAACTTGCTCAATGATTTGAAAGTACCATTTTTTAAATTAGTATCAACAACAACTGATGGCGCAGCTGCAATGATAGGTCGCATAAATGGATTTATAGCCCTATGCCAAAATGAAGATGAATTCCCATCTCTTTTGAGCTATCACTGCATAATTCACCAGCAAATGTTGGCCAGCAAGAGACTAAACACAAAAGAAATAATGGACACAGCGTTTAAAATTATTAATTCAATTCGAGAAAGTTCCCTCAAATGACATCTCTTCCAACTGCAGCTCAATGAAGGCCAACCTGAATTATTACTACCGATGTAAGATAGCTAAGCAGAGGTAAATTTCTGCAATGATTTCATGATTTATTGCCTGAAATAATAGATTTTCTCTGCAAGCAAGATGGAAAATGTAAAAATTTAAATGATGAAACTTGGCTTAGTGACTTAGCTTTTCTTACCAATTTTACTTCAATAAGTCATTTAAATTTAGAATTACAAGGTAAAAATAAAACAGTAATTGATATGATCAGCTGCATAGATACATATAAAACAAAATTTATTTTGCTAATAGAAGATCTACAATAAAATAATCTGAATCATTTTCCAAATATGGTGGATCATCTACAAAAATATTAATTATAATATCGACAAATATGTTGCAGAAATCCAAAAAAATAATTGAAGATTTTAAGAAAATTGTGGAACGTATATCTTTTCCTTTTAAAAAAGATTTAAATGTGAAATGCATTAGCCAAAAAATTTCAGACATATTTCATGTGGAGCAAAAGGAATTAGAAAATGAAATTATAATTTTACAAACTGATTTAATCTTACAAGCTAGAAAATTTGAAGATTTTTGGAAATACATCAACTGAGAAAAATATCCCAATATCACCAAATGTAGCGAATATATTTATTCTTGTTTTGGATCTATGTGAATTGGCATTTTCATACTTAAAGTTAATGAAGACTAAACAATGTCCTGTCCTGACGGATTCCCATAATGAGGATTCTTTATTATTATCTTTGTCAGGATATACACCTAATTATGATTCCTTGGTTAACATGCAAATACAGACTTCCAATTAATGTTAAGGTAATAAAATAAATTCTAAATCTGTCTTTATCTGTAGCTAATTTGAATTAATAAATATTGTTAATAATTACTCGTTGCTTTAATTCCCCCGGACATGAGTTTTTTGGATTGTTAAATAATTGTTATTTTTTACATAGGTAGATATATAAAAATAGTATGTATTTCACACATCCCTCCACTTAGACTACGCCTATGACAACAAGTCGATCGCAACATGTTTTTAAAATAAAAAGTAGATCTTATGAGCACAAAAGTTAGCCACCCCTGCAGTAGAGGATCACTCTGAAAAATTTTGTATTTGCTACAAATCATCACTTTAGGAGACAACTTTTCTAGTCATAAAATGAGTTTACATCAATAAAGATTTGATATATCTTTAGATTATTTTAAAAGCATTTTTCAAAATGTTTGTTGAAGATAAAATCTGTTTATATCAGCTTTGTCCTGCCTGAAGTCAACTTGTTCAAAAAAAGTAGTGGCATAATACTTAAAATTATTCTTTCAAAAAGTTTAATGGAAATACATGATATTAAATGAATATTGTATTAGGTAAACGCAAGGTTTCTTAGCTTTAAAAAGTATTATTGATTTGCTTTCATGCCCTACATTTTGCTAATTGCTTCTGGAAGTTTTTTAGATTTAAGATAAACTATGACTAATTCGCCAATACCTATTGGTTTAAGAATCTTGTGTAAAAGCATTAACTCTGCTTTAATTATATTTTTTCCTAATCCTGTCAAACTTATAAATGAAACCTGATATAGAGAATCAAGAATCTAATTAATATATATGATTAATAACCTCAGTGACAGTAAAAGATGTCTTTTAAAATCTTTTTATACTCATAAAACCTATGTAAAAAGCCACAGATCTTTAAAACTTTTCTCATAAAATCTTGTTTTTTCATGGCATTTCCTTTTTTAGTATCTTCAAAATATTTTATATTGACTACAAAAAGTACTACTGTTTGTTCCAAACTTGCTTCAGTTAATCTTATGAAGTTTTTATAAATATGTAAAATCTATCATATCTTTCTTTAAATTCTATTATGGAAACAGAATGTTTTTCAATTATGATACTGAATACAAGTATAATGTATATACTTAAGCTTTATATCTAATTAGATATAATTAGTTGGAGAGTGGAAGGGATTGAAACCTGTTCATTAAAGTGTGAAGATTTGCTATCTTAAACCTGTCCATTAAAGTGTGAAGATTTGCTATCTTAATATAAACGGAGCACTGATTATATGTGTGTGGGAGATGATGATTCTGACCAATTGATGAGTACTGGTTCAGCACGAAATGTTTATTGGAAATCATTTATCTTTTTCACATGTGGTCATGTGTATCAGTTATATAAGATGGGGAGGATGACTGAAGGGAGTTTGAAAGTCTGTGTTCAAATTAGATATTGGTTATTCCAAAAGTGATATCGCTTAAATTTTTATTGCTACAGATGAAAAGATCCCAATGTTAAATCAACAATGATCTTTTTTAATGAAACAAAATATTTACTTTACTCCTCCCTGCATAGTATCGTGAATTGTATACACCTATTCTAAAAGTAAACTTTTACATCTTACTGTATCTTCTCAAAGCTTCTGGGAGAGAACTAAAATATATAAAATAAATGAATATTCTGAAAGAAGAGACCAAAACAGATATTAACCTTATTTTGCAGAATATTTGTTTTTGAAATATTCTTTAAAGAGTACTAAGACGGCCAACTCCAAGCAGTTGTCATTAAGAGTCTAGGACCCTCATCTCGTTAGTTCTGCTACGATTACTTTCCGTAATGTTGCCGAAACTAGTTCAAAATTATTCAGGAATTAATAAAACAAAAAGAGGGAAAAACTTTTAATAAACATTTGAGAGAAAAAAGTAGTGGGAAAATGATAAATTTATGATTGGATGAATTTGATAAAAAAAATTAGATTAAATTTACCTCTTCAGATGTAACAGTTCTATAATTGAAATTATTGGTACACTTTTTAAAGCATGCTTCAGCTAATTTGTTGTAAACAATACAAAATTCCCGCATCTGCAAATAATTGAAAACTCCATTTTTAAATTTAAAACTACATATAAATACAAAATAAAATATATATTCAAATCAAAAGCTTACATTTCTTAAAACATGGTCATTCATTTTATTGAACTGATAAATTATAAAAACAATTCTAGAAAGCTATTAAGTGTTCCTATAGGAATTTGGCAATGACTTTTATAGCTCAAGGATTAATAATTTATTAGCGCCATCTTCCTTAAAAACTAGAAAATTGTTAACGTAATTCTCGTGAGTACGAGATTATTTTATATACACAGTAACTTATGAGTAGAAAGTAATAATTGATTATTAATATTAATATATTTTATTAAAAGTGAATGTTTTTAATTTGAACAAAAAATTATTAAATATGCACCACATTTGCAATGCATTTGAAGTAATCACGATTAAATTCTAATTCGCAAAAAATAAAATTTTCAATTTTTTCTTATTTGTTTAACATTTCAAAATATTAAGATAATTAATTAAATTTAATCTTTATTATTACTTTATACAACTTTTGAAATTGAATTTTTTTTTTAAAAAAAAAAATAACATGGTATATTACGGCCAATCATAAAATGTCTTTTACTTAAGATTTTTAAAACTTTAAGCTCATTTTATTATTTTTATTCTATTTAATATCTATTTATCTACTTATTACAATGCTTGTGCAATTGTTGAGTGATAGAATAGAGATTATATGTTCCGGATCAAGTTTAAATTGTCTGATCAGGGATCGAACATCATATGACCGCCCAAGCAACTAACCTTTCAATTACTGTATTAAAAACAGTGACAAATTATCCATACAGTAGTGTCACCAGTGTAAGTAATAGTAATCGATGGATGCAAGAAGGTTTGTGTATAAAATCTCCATCTAGTCCCTACTCATTGTCCCCAGACTAGTTTCTAGCTTGTGGTTTTCGTTAGTGAGGAGCCTTGAATTTGAGAGCACTGCACCTTAAGATCTAATGCAACCCTCTAGAGCCATCTTTTACTTTTTTAGTTAATTATAAGGCTATAAGTCCAAAATGAAAACAATGGTTTCAATCCATCTGATTTGCTTATATAGTCATACAGATCATGCACCCAGTTCAGTATCTATATAATTTGGTATCTATGGTTCTTTTAATAATCATAGTCATCATAATTTCCTGGCCAAGAATGATATTAAACTACTAAATATCTCATGATTACCATTTCCTATGTTTACACAAGCTGTTAAAACAGCGACAAACTCTATACAGTAATACCACCCAGTGCAACCCATAGTAATCAATAGATGCAAGAAGATTTGTACATAAAATCCCCATCTAGTATTCTCAAATCCAAGACTTTTCCGTGGTGAAAATTGCTAGCTAGAAACTAGTCTGGAGATATTTGATAACTATGCACTAGTGTTGTGTTTAACAGTGAAATAAATATAACTTTTGTAAATATTTCTCCAGAAGTGTGTGTGTATATATATATGTTAAACTTAAATTTGTGTGAATAGAAATATTTAGAAATTCAAACTTTAATAATATGTAGAATGGAAATAATTATAACATTTTGAAGGACAATAATAGGGTAATTTTTTTTTTTCATATGTCATAGCATCGGCCGGAACGCGAACCCTTAAACATCTGCAACCACTTACTTGCTTGCAACTCATCTGCGATGATCTCTCGGCTACCAACGCTTGACGACAATAATATGGTAATTGGAAAAGATAAATACAGAGATAAAGAGGCATGTTTAATTAAACGAGAAGCAGAGATTAAAAGGAACTGATAAGAAAACATGCAGGACTATATAAACTGTGTAGGAGAGGAGCATGCGTCTTTTGCTGTTGTTTCCTGATTGAGATCAGAGCTAAGACTTTTTTTAGCTGATCAGGACCTACGAGGGAGAAGAATCCAGATTATCGGATCTGAAGGTTCAAAAGTCCGACTAGGGTAAATATAATGTATCCTCCTGATCTTTTATTATTTACTACATCTTCAGGGCTCTATGTAGAGTTAAGTTAAACTGATGTAAACATTTAATTCAATTGATTTGCAAAACTAAGCTAATTCACTTTAGCAATTTATTATATGTTGTTTCTCCCACATGGTGGATACATTACAAATTTGGCGCAGTTGACAGCCGCATACGAACTATGTATGGAATGAGAAGTAATATATATATATAGAGGCTTTTCACAAATACAGCTTAGAATACTAAAGTTGTAAAATGTCATTAGGACAAAGCAGTATTACAGAGTTTGGGATAGAAAACCCACAGGAATGGCCTTTATACGTCACAGAGTTAGAGAATTTTTTTAAGCTAATCAGCATAATGGAAAATGACAAAAAAAGGGGCCACTCTGTTGTGTTTAGCATGATGAAAAGTTATTGAAATTGTGAATAAATTGGGTAACGGGCCGATAACGGATGGAGTATATTTTGGAAGAATTAATAAAAAAATTAACAGATTATTTTAGTCTGAGGCCCTTTAAACATATTGCCAGATTAGTTCTCAGAAATCTTAAACAGGCCAAAGAAAAAATAAAGGATTATAATATAGCTTTAAGGTAGTTAGCTAAAAATTGCAACTATGGAGATTTCATGGAACAGGTTTTACTAAACCAGTTATTATGGGGAATGGCGGATGAAAGGCTACACCAAACATTGTTAACTGGAGCTGATTTGTCATATGAACAGGCTATTAAAAAGGGAATGACTTATGAGGCAATAATAGAGCAAGCTTGCACTTTTAGAAACAAGGCTGAAGAGACCAGTAAAATGGCACCATATAAAATTGGAAAAAAATTACCAGAAAAGGACTGAAGAAAAGATATCAATAAAATGTGGCAAGCGTAAGTGGAAGAAAGAAAACTGCTACAATTGCGAGATGAAAGGACATTTAGAAGCAGTATGTAAAATGCCTTGTAAAAAAAGATATATACAAGAAAAAGGGACATAGATATGAAGAAACTAATTTTAAGAAAAATATAATAATGCTTACCCAAGACCAATTTATGGTAAAAGTAAAAATATATAATAGTGAGCTTGATAGTAGGTCGGGTATATCGCTGCTATGTATAAACGATTGGAAAGAAATATTGAAAGCCAACACAAAAGTAAAAATACAGAATGAGTACATCAAAGTAAAAGATGTTATTGGGAATGCTATTAAAATAATGAGAAAAGTAGATGCTCCAGTAGTGTTTAGAGAGAAAGAATTTATACTGCCAGTCTATATAGTTGGAAAAAATAAGCCCATTAATAGGGAGAGAATGGTTTAGTCACCTGGGAATATAATTTTCCATTATAAATTTATTTAAACGCACATTGATTACGTAAGTAATATTCAATAAGGCTGTAGCCTCAAGCACATGCGTATAAAATGTGATAGTAGGGACCTCCACAGGTCTTAAACCACAAGTTTACTCTTTGGAAGAAAAGAAAAATGATTTTTAACAGAAAAAGAAATGGTAAAATTATATCCAGACTTATTTACAGAAGATTTGGGCTTAATTAAAACAAACCCAGTGGAAATACCTTTAGCGGATAATGTAAGAACAGTAATGTGTAAATGTAAAATCCCTTTTGCGCAAAGGCAAAAGGTTGAAGACAAGTTAAAACATTTAGTAGCAAGCGGTGCATTAACCCCAGAAGAGGACGCAGAATGAGCTACACCGATTGTGGTAATAACAAAATAGGATGGGGAAGTTAGATTGTGTGGCAATTACTGTGTTACAGTTAACAAATATTTGAATAAAGGTGCATACCTGGTACCCAATGTACGTGAAATACTAGCAATTTTGTCAAAGGCAAAATATTTTGCTAAATTAGACCTAAACTCTGTGAACCATCGAATTAAAGATACAGAGAACATGGCAAAAATGTTAACAGTAACCACGCTTTTGCGTTATATAAATGCAATCGTTTTCTGTTTGCAATTACTACAGCACCAAATATTTTTCAGGCAAAGTTAAACAGATACTGCAAGGAATTGAAGGGGTGACCCATATTATGATGAGATATTAATAAAGGTGACATCTAGTGGAAATTTTAAAGTAGAGTTTTGAAAGTATGTGATAGGTTGAATAGTGCAGGTGTAAAACTAAAACTAGAAAAATGTGTGTGAGAAGCAAAAGAAATTAAATTTTCTAGGTCATATGATTTCAGATAAAGGGAAGTTTAAATGAAGTTTGGGCAAGCAAAAGAAATTAAATTTTCTAGGTCATATGTTTTCAGATAAAGGGAAGTTTAAATGAAGTTTGGGCAGTAAAAAATGCAGTAAGACCTAAAAATGTAAAACAGTTGCATCTGGGTCTCGTAAATTTGTTTGAACCTTTCCTGAAAAATAAGGCAACTTCCTTATATGAATTACTATGCAAAGGGAAAACATGAAGCTGGATGGAAACACACAAAAAAGTTTTTGGAAAAAACAAAAGATTTATTAGTATCGGATAAACTGTTAGTGCATTTTGATAACAATCAAGATGTTAGAATCACTACAGATGCATCAGAATGGGGAGTAGGTGCAGTCCTAGCTCATCCAGTAGAGGGATGTGAGTGCCCTGTGGCATATGCATCCAGAACTTTGTCGAAGGCAGAAAGAAATTACAGCCAGATAGATAAGGAGGCACTGGTAATTATATTTGCGGTGAAGAAATTCCACCAATTTATTTTTGGCCGAAAATTCGAGAATAACATCATAAGCCATTGCTGAGTATTTTTGGAAATGACCAGGCAACTCCAGAACATTTAAGTCCGCAATATTGAGTTGATATGATTTTATATTGAAATACAAAAAGAGAAAGGAAATTATCCACATGGATGCTTTATTGAGATTACCAGATAACAATGAGCCGATAGGAAGTGAAATTGAGATGAATTATATTGATAACGTAAAATTCTGAGGTTGTAAATAGCAAATCTGTTAAGTGCTAGACTAACGAAGATAAAGGGTATTGTGTGTTGACAACTTAAATTTGTGTAAACAAAAGTATTTAGAAATTCAAACTTTAATAATATGTAGAGTGGAAATAATTATAAGATTTTGAAAGACAATAATAGGGTAATTGGAAAAGATATGTACAGAGATAAAGAGTCATGTTTAATTAAACAAGAAGCAGACATTAAAAGGAACTGATAAGAAAATAGGCAGGACTATATAAACTATGTAGGAGAGGAGCATGCATCTTTTGCTGCTGTTTCCTGATTGAGATCAGAGCTAAGACTTTTTTTAGCTGATCAGGACCTACGAGGGAGAAGAACCCAGATAATCGGATCTGAAGGTTCAAAAGTCTGACTGTGTAGGAGAGGAGCATGAATCTTTTGCTGTTGTTTCCTGATTGAGATCAGAGCTAAGACTTTTTTTAGCTGATCAGGACCTACGAGGGAGAAGAACCCAGATAATTGGATCTGAAGGTTCAAAAGTCCGACTAGCATAAATGTAACTCCTCCCAGTCTTTTATTATTTAATATGCCTTCCGGGCTCTATGTAGGGTTAAGTTAAACTGATGTAAACATTTAGTTCAATTGACTAAATAAATCTTAGTAGTTAGTAATTTTTGTATTGGTTGTTTATTTGTGAAACTAAGATAATTCACTTTAGCAGTTTATTGTATGTTGTTTCTCATGGGGCTTATACATTGCAACTAGATGAAGATTTTATGCACAAACCTTCTTGCATTCATTGATTACTATGGCTTGCACTGGGTGGCACTATTCCATGGAGAGTTTGTCACTGTTTTTAATAGTTTGTTTAAGCATAGGAAATTGTAATCATGAGATGTTTAGTAGATCAATTACTTTATTATTATTAAACCACTAAACATCACATGATCACTATCTTATACTAGCACATAATTGTTATTAAACAAGGCAAAACTCTCTCCATACAGTAGTGCCTCCCTGTGCCAATCAGAGTAATCAATGGATGCCAGAAGGCTTGTGCATAAAATCACTATCTAATGCCTACTCATCCAGTATCCCCAGACTAGTTTCCGGTTTGTTTAATAACAATTATGTGCTAGTATGAGATAGTGATCATGTGATGTTTAGTGGTTTAACATCAATCCTGCATAATAGGATAGTGGTGGCTATGCTTGTGAAAGAGCCAAAGCCACCAAAATGTATGGGTACTGAATTGAGTTCAGACCCATATGACTATATAAGCTATTGAGCTTAGATTTAAAATATTTCATTCTCATAGTTTTGTAGTTAAGTGGAGATAAAAGGTGTTTGCTGGAGGGTTGCATTAGATGCTAAGATCTAGGTGCAGTGCTCTCAGATCCAAGGCTCCTCGCTGATGATGGCCACAAGCCATAAACTAGTCTGGAGATATTGGATGAATAGGCATTAGATAGGGATTTTATGCACAAGCCTTCTGGCATCCATTGATTACTCTGATTGGCACAGGGTGGCGCTACTGTATGCAGAGAGTTTTACCTTGTTTACTTTATTATTGTTATCAAATTGGTAGAATAGCTAGCAAAGGCATGTAGTCTTAGTAGGTGGTCAGTAATCAGTGGTCCATGATGTAATTTTAATGGTCCACATAGAAATTCAGATTGCTAAGCTCATTTTAATAAATTTAAATAAAAAATAAATTTTGTTTGAGCTGTATTATTATATGCAAAATAGAACAAGAACATTATACTGCTAATTGATTTCTTTCAAAATACTACTGCGATTTGCAAAATATCTATTTCAAAGGCGTTTAATTAACCCCTATTGGATCAACAGCATAGAAAAAGTAACAAAGTAAGAATATCGAATTTTGTCCAATTGAGTAGGCATGAAATTTGACTACGGCACATTCTTTGTAATTGGGTGAATTAAAACTAAAAAAAAATATTTTTTTTAAGAATTTGGAAGGAAAACAATCTTAAATAATTTTTGTAGATACAAATTAGAAAATTACACATATAAAACACAACAAATACATATTTATACATTCATTTATTTTTAGGAAAAAAAAAAAAGTAAAATGAACATTAGAGCATAAAATAAAATAAAACATAATTCTTTAACAAATTATAAAACATATAAATATAAACTTAGTTTTACTTTCATATAACTCAAAATGAAAACAAATAATTACAAAAAAACTTACACAAATTATATTAATATAATATAATTTATTTTGTAGTTAAAGTTCAATATTACAATCTGTTGTGTTAGGTCTCGATTACAAACCCAACATTCATAAAATAATATTAACACTAGTATTACAATTAATAAAATATTTATTATATTCACAAATATATACAATAAATAATACAGTTATAATGTGAACTCTTGGATCTGGGTCTTGTGGTTCTACTGTTTCCAGCTACACCTGACTGCTTGCCTCATGGGTAGGGAGCTTGCCTCAAGTCAACAGTAGTCTTAGCAGCATTCGGTCCCTCTGTAGACTTGCCTAGCTGTGTGGACAAAGAGCGTAGTGCTATTAGTGGGAATGACAGATGTTCTTTCCTAGTTCTCACAACAGGCTGACTATTTATAGCCAGATCCCTAACCTTACTGAAAACATTCAAATTTAGTGAGCATCCTTGCTTATTGGCCTGCAATAATCATTGGCTATGTGTTTAGCTGTACATCAGCATATTGGATAACAGCAAACAATGCTTAATCTGATAGATAAGAAGGAATCTGGAATAGTCCACTTCTGAGAAAAGCGAGGACTATAATATCACCCCCCCCCCAGCTAAAAATTAGCTCTAGAAAACATAGTCATGCAAGTATGCTGGAGGATGACTAATCTGCTTTGGTACTTCTAGTTTGCTGCTATCTTCAGTTTATTGGTCCTTGTTGCTTGCATTGTCTGTTCCTGGAGATTCATTCATTGTGGCTGCATCTGTACTTCGATGGTGATGATGTTGACATCCATCTGCTGTTTCAGTTACAATGGTGTGGAGTTCTTTCTGTTGAATTACAACTGCTGGGATCCATTTAATGTATCCTCAATACATCTTGCATAGCACATTAGTTCCTATTTGTAATTTGATGTTGTCTTTTTTTTTTTTTCCATCATTTGGATTATGTTTCAGACCTTATAAGTTAGTTCACAAAGTTCTATTAAAAAGTAGTTCAGCTGGAGTTTTTCCAGTTGCTGTAATTGGTGTAGTTATAACAACATTCTTGCATTACGATTCCAGCTTAATAGTAGTTTGACTTTCCATGGGCCACATGGAGTCTAGTTCAGGGGCCTTCAGGTTTAACCCAGTGAACTGTTATCTTTTGATGGCTTGTTCTGATTCACTTTGCAATGCCAGCAATGGTGAACTTTGGACCTAATATCTGGGTCCAAAATTGGCCACCATACATGTGCCCCTGTTATAATCTTCATCCAGACTATCCGTGGATAACCAATATGTAACAGGTTGAGACTTGGGATTGTTCAGCTGAGGAATCACTACTCTGGATGCCCAGATAATACAGCCCTTTTCAATGGACAGCTCCAGCCTTTGTGTCCAGTAGGCTGGATGCAACTCTTCTGGTTACTTATTTGGCCACCCTTGCTGGATCCATTTTTGAAGTCTTTGGAACCCAGGGTCATTTGTGATCCACTCAGCCACTGATTTACTGTTCAATGGTGTATTTGTGCCCAAATCAATCATGTTAACTGCCTGACTTGCAGTAGTCAGCCTATCTGCAGACTGTACAGGCAAATGACTTAACACATCTACATTGGGGAATCTGTTTTTTC
Organism: Epiperipatus broadwayi; assembly: GCA_028023455.1. Classification (NCBI taxonomy): domain Eukaryota; kingdom Metazoa; phylum Onychophora; class Udeonychophora; order Euonychophora; family Peripatidae; genus Epiperipatus; species Epiperipatus broadwayi. The sequence goes on from JAQFVV010000037.1 coordinate 3,466,612, forward strand.
CTCAATGTAGTGTAGCTTAAAATCACATCTGACAAAAAGTTGAACCACCTGCTGAGGGATTCCTTTGTCAGCTGCTAAGATGCCCAATTATGGGTCTATGATTTGTTTGCAATATGAATAATCTCCCATAAAGATAGTCATTAAATTTTTTAATGCCATTGATTAAGGCCAGAACCTCTCTATCAATCTAGGCATAATATTTCTCCACCTTCAAGAGATACATTGATGTAAGGGTAATAGGGGAGTGTGACCAATCATCATTTCTACGGGACAACACTGCACATGTTCCTACTGGTGAAGCATCACATGTCAGTAACAGCACCTTTTTGGTGTCAAAGTGTGCCAGAACCACTATCAGATATAAGGTTTTCATTTTTCAAAGACCTTATCGTGATTCTGTCCTACTTCCAGACTGTTTTTTTTATCTAATAGCCTGTATAATGGTTCAGCTGCCTCACTTTTAGTATAAAAACCCTTCACAGTAATTTACAAGTCACAAGAAGGACTATAATTTTGTAATTCTTTCTTATTACTTGGTGTTTTGCCTTTTTTAATTGCCATAACTTTCTTTTGGGTAGGATGAATGACACTTGCATTTATTCTAAATCCTAGAAAGTCAAGTTCTTTGGCTTCGAATATGCACTTATCCAAATTTATTCTTAGGCCTGCTGCTTTGAACTTATCAAGGAGTTTTTGGTGAAATTCCAGAATAACACTTGAGTGTAAACTACCAGTAAGAAATCATCAAATTACAGTAAAGTCCCCAGTATTCCTGCAGCCAGTTGATCCATGACTCTGTGGAATATTGCTTGGGTGACCGATATACCAAAAGGCAACTGGTTCATCTTAAATAAACCTTTATGAGTTATTATTGACAATGCTCCTACTGCCTGATCATTGACTGGTAGTTGCAAGTTTGCATGTTTCAAATCAATTTTAGTAAAAACCCTTCCACCTGACAGTGTGGATAGGATTTGTTTAACTGATGGTGGTGAATAATTATCCAATGCGAGCACTTTGTTAATCGTGCATCAATAATCCCCACATATCTGCACATCACCATTTTCTTTGATGATTGGGACTATGAGCCATGTGGAAATTCTTTTGCCTGACTGTACCAAAAATCTGTTGTGTTTGGTCTGGATTATAGACCCAACCTACAGCAAATAATACTAACACCAGTATTACAATTAATATGATATTTACGATATTCATAAATATATACAATAAATAATACAGTTATAATGTGAACTCCTGGATCCTTGCCTTGCAAGTCTGGAGAATGACACTTCTAGCTGTACAAGACAGAGTCAACAGTAGTCTTAGCAGCATCCAGTTCCTCTGTGGACTTGCCTAGCTGTGTGGACAAACAGTGTATTGCTATTAGTAGAAACAATTACTGCTGCTCGGGTTAGCAGGCTTTCCTGGAAGAATGCATACAGTCTTTGTAGGTTAGATAGACATCCTCTTCTGATTCTTACTAAAGGCTGACTATTTATAGCCAGATCCCTGATCTTACTGAATTCAGTGAGCATCTTTGCTTATTGGCCTGTACTAATTATTGGCTATGTGTTTAGCTGTACATCAGCCTATTGGCCAACAGCAAACAATACTTAATCCGATCAGATAAGAAGGAATCTGGAATAGTCCACTTCTGAGAGAAGGGAGGATTATAACACAATCATTTAAGTATTTCTTTATATTTATATAATAAATCAATCCTTTCGCAAACAACTATTTGCATGATAAAATATTCTCAACTGTAACAGCTATTAAAAACAAGTATTACTGTCGGTTTGAAATAGAAGCTTCTTTACGAGATGCAGTGATATCATTGGAACAAGGATTAGTGAAATAATTTTAAACCAAGAGCAGCAAATGTCACACTAATTTTTAATATATATTGCTATTATTTACTATTATTTTTGTAAATTATTAATAAATATATAGGTATATCATACTCTATGCTCGTATTAATTCCTATCTTTAAAAATTTTGTTAGTGGTCTGCAATATGTAAAAGGTTGCCTACAGCTGGTCTAAGTTATAATGAAACAAAAATTAGAAAATTAATTACAGTGCTGCATAAAAGCAACTTTGTTGTATATTTGAACTATAAAAACTGAAACACTCAATTGGTATAATGTTCTACTTTTTGTATGATATAAAGTACAAAATCTATTGATTGCAGGCAAAAGGGCAAAACTCCAATTGGGGTAGAGGGGGATGCTATTTTATGCTGATGCAAATTTATTACAAACATTTTGATTATTTGAAATTTATCTGTGAACATTCAAGATTCACTTATTCATTGTTTTCGAAAGCCAATCAGTTAATACTTTATGATGATAAAGGATAGAGGAATACCAAAAATGTATTATTATAGTTCTGCTAATACATTTATTACAAAATAAATTGCTTTATTATATTATAAAAAAAAAAAAGATTGTAATCATCATTTTCAACTATTATCAATTCATTTTTGGATGAAGATTTATTCAAGTTTAATCCAATTTCTCAATTCCTATCATCTTCAATACAACACCCAGGAAATTTCTCCATTCTCATACACCTAGGAAAATTCTCCATTCATTACGCATGATCTCTCTTTAGCTCTTTTACAATCTTTCTTGAAATCCTATTTAAGACTTCCATTGTCAATTTAGCAATATGTTAAACATTGCTCCATTTCACCTTCTTAATTCTTTCAGTCATGTCAGTAATGTCAGTTTTTTCATCCATATGGTTTATTTTCAATTTTTTATTTTTACTAATATATAACTCTCTTTATTGAATGATTTAAAGTCTGAATAGATCTTTGGTTAAGCATTCCAAGTCTTAGATCCTTAAGTAATAACTAATACATATATCTGTTAAAAAACTTCCTTTTAAAAGACATAGGCACATTTCCTTTTAGCATCAAGTTATTTCCATCAAATGCATTTCATCCAAGCTTAATTCTATGATTAATTTCATTCATCATATTTTTGTATTAATAATCTAACTAGGGTATTTTTCATTATTGATTTTTTTTGTACCTCAGTGCTATTCTGTCATGTTATAAGAAAATTGTGTGAGATTGATTTTAAAAAAAATCGTAAGTTAGTGGTACTTTGGAATATGTTTCACTTCAAATTCTAGAATCTGCCACTCTACTACTGCCCCAAACTATTCTTTCTGATAAATGGATATTTTTGGTTTTGTCATGAATGAATAATTTGTCATCTTAGAAAATTGGTTGTCCTGCATAGTTTAAGGCAATGGAGCAGATAATAAATCACCAATATATATATATATATATGAAGGAAACAGAAAACAAATTAAAACAAGATTAAAATAACATCAGATAATAAATCACCAATATATATATATATATAACATATGAAGGAAACAGGACACAAATTAAAACAGGACACAAATTAAAACAAGATTAAAATAACATGTCAGATAATAAATCACCGATATATATATATATATAACGTGAAGGAAATAGGACACAAATTTACACCTAGTTCAATAAAAATGATGTTACATACAGACAATATTAAAGAAAGGAAAATGAAAGAAGCAATACTAGTAAAAAATATAAAACCAAAATTTAATAGAGATTCTGGGATTAGGATGAATTTGGTATAGATATAGTTCTTAAATGAGATATATAGAGGTAAATATATAAAGAGAAAATTATTTATAAATGAATTATGGACTGTAAAAAATGATTAAGTTACATAGGAGTATATTTATAGATATTAAATATTAGGAAAAATTTAGCGTAAAAGAATTATATAATAATAAGAGTTAAAATGTATAAATGAAATATATATATTTAAAGAATTATAGTGAATATAGATATTTAGTTTAAATAACGTAATAGAGGAGGCTAGGGTATAAGATAATTTTTTTAAAATATGGGTGATTTAGTCTGTAAGTTATGCAAGGAAGGAATAAAAAATATTAGGCATATGTTAAATGAATGTAAATGCTTGAAAACAGAAAGGGCACATATTATGAAGTTATGGAAGAATAAATATGAAAAAAGTGACTATACAGAAAGTGGATTATTGGTTTTTATGCTGGGTTTGGGAAAAGATAAGGGGGATTTAGATATAAAGGCTATAGAGTTGACAAAGATTATGTTGTGGAAATGGGATGGAGCAGAATATGAGAAAACTTAGACTGGGGAATGGAAAATAAAGTGGCTAACAGGTTTCTCTGGGCATAATTGTTGAGAGATTCTTGACTCCATTTATGGAGAAGCTACAGTACTTCACATCACATTTAAAAAAGAAAAATGTTTTCTTAAAAGATTAAAGTAAACTTGGTTAAGTTAAAAGTTACAGTATTTATAGGTTTTAGATATTAAAAATAATAATAATAAATATAAAATATTAATTTTAATAAAAGAAAGAGTAAGGAAATAATAGATATATGATTTAAAATTTAAAAATAATATTTGTAATGTCTTCGCCCCTAAGTTTTTTAGAGGGATAGAAAAGAAAATACAATCCGATAGATAACATAAACAAGAACAAGAATTATAACTAAATATTTGGAACTTGGCTGAAACAATTCTTAAAACAATTGTGCCACAAATAGCTCTAACAGCTTGATACGTATCCAACTTCTTCTGTTTATAAACTCACTATTTATTCCTCAACAATGAATACAACTTTCTCCCCTCACTCCAGAAGTTAGATTTTATTTGTTACATATAATTATCTAATCTGAATGGTTTTCTTTTATCCATATGGGTCTGGGTGATTTCTCTTTTTCAGTTTTATGACACAATTCTGTCACTTCCCTTTTCTCTTCTATTCTCTCATCTTCGTTTATTTCTTGTTCTGGGTTTATCTTCATTTCCTGGGTTCTTATTTCTTGAAAAACATCTAGTTGTATTTCTTCCAGCTCTCTTTGTCTATATGCTGTCTGTATTGTAATCCATTCAGAACGCTAATTGAATATATTTGTTTTGATATTAACTTTTCAATTATTCCTTCAACCCATTTTTTGTGAATAATGTCTCTTATCCATACAGGTTCTCCTATTGAAAATGTTTTCCTGGATGTCTTATTAAACACAATATTTTAAGCACTGGGGCATAATATCGCTAATTTAGTTCTTAGTTTCCACCCCCACATTAATTCTGCTGGTGATTTTTCGGTCACTGTCGATGGTGTTGTGTGCTGATATAGCATAAATTCTTGCATAGCTTTTTGCATATCTAGCTTTTCCCATTTTTTCAAACTTTTTTTTAACTTGATGAATGGCGTTTTCCACAAGTCCATTTGACTCCGGATGATATGGTGGTGTATACACGTTTTATTCCATAAGTGCTAAAAAATTTATTTACTTCATCACTCACAAATCCAGTGCCATTATCCGATACAACTACTTCAGGAAAACCATGTATGTAACAAATTGTTTAAAACATTTGATCATTTCTTGAGTACTCATATTTTTCACCAGGTGGCTCTCAATCCATTTTAAATACATGACTGTTGCAACAAAAGTTATTTTCCCATCTATTGGTCCAGCATGGCCAATATGAACTCTTTCCCAAGCTTTAGTTCCTTTCGGCCAGGGTGCATAGTACTTAACTGGTAATGCGATTTCTACTTGACATGGTAAACATCTTTTTATGAACTTCTCTATGTCTATATTTATTTGAGGTCACCAGACATAACTATATGCCAAAGCTTTTCCCCGCACTATGCTGGATGTTCTTGATGTAACAATATTAACACTCTATCCCTCCTTGCAGGAGGTATAACTACTCTGTCTCCCATGACAATACATCCTCAACATATAGACAGTTGATCATGGTTAACCCAAAATCCCATTGCTAAACAAGTTTAGTTTTAGGCCAATTTTTTTTTGATCCAGTTAATCAATAAACGATATCCCTCATTTTCCATAATCCACTTTTGTACAGTATCACTGTTTACAATTTCTGAATTCATATTATCTATATAGTTTACTTCTACTTAACTATTTACCAGCTCTTGGTTATCTGGTAACCTTGAAAACACATCTGTATGTGCAATCTCTTTTCCCCACTTATATTTTAAACAGTAATCATATGAAGCCAAAACATTTTGCCACCTTAACATACACAAACTTAAATGTTCAGGAGCTGCCTGGTCATTTCCCAAAATCCCCAATAATGGCTTATGATCTGTTATTATTTCAAAACTACGCCCAAATACAAGTTGATGGTATTTCTTTACTGTGAAAATAATCACTTGTGCTTCTTTGTCTATCTGTCTATAATTTTTTTCCACTTTCGATAATGTTCGGGATGCATATGTAACTGGATGCTCATTTCCATCCATAGAGTGCACTAAAACTGCTTCTATCCCCCACTCTGATGCATCCGTGGTGATTCTGACATTGCATTCACTGTCAAAATGCACTAACTGCTTGTCAGAAGATAATAGTTATTTTGTTTTTTCGAAAACTTTCTCTTGTGTCTCCATCCAGATTCATTTTTGATCTTTGCATAATAATTCATACAAAGGTTTGTGACCGTTGCCTTATTTTAAGAAAAGGCTCGAAAAAATTTATTAGACCCAAAAATGCCTGTAGTTGTTTAACATTTTTAGGCTTTTCTGCATTTTTAACTGCTCTCACTTTATCGCTTAAAGGATGCTTTTCTTTGTCAGAAATACAATGCCCCAGAAATTTAGTTCTTGCACCTCCCATACACATTTTTCTAATTTCAATTTCACTCTTTCTCTAGTTAACCTATCACAGACTTTTAGTGTTCTCGATCTTAAAATCTCACTAGATGTCATCGTAATTAAAATATAATATGGTGTTACACCTTTAAGACCTTGAAAAATTACATTTAATTTCACCTGAAAAATATTCAGCACCATGGCAATTCCAAATGGTAAATGATTACACTTATATAAACCAAATGGTGTAGTTAAAGTTAAAATTTTTGTCGCATTCTCAGTTACTTTAATTTGATGGTAAGTGGAGTTAAGGTCAAGATTTGCAAAATATTTTGCACTTCATTTGCCAGTAATTCACATACATTAGGCACCAGGTATGCTCCTTTGTTGAGGTAGTTATTTACTGTTGCATGGTAATCACCACACAGTCTAATTTTCCCATCTTAACTTATTACTATGATCGAGGTGTCCCATTCTGCATCTTCTACAGGGATTAACATGCCCCTCATTACTAAAGTTTTTAACTTCAACTTTTTCTCTTTGTGTGAAAGGAATTTTCCATGGCTTACATATCACTGGTCTTGCATTGTTCATTAATTCAACATTCACCAGGTTTGTGTTAATTAATCTCAGATCATCCGTAAACAGCTCCAGATATAATTTTAAAATTTCTTGTTCTATCAAAATGTTTTTAACTATGGTAAACTCTATTCTCAGATGAGTTAACCAATCTCTCCCAATTAAAGGGCTTATGTTGTATTCTACTATATAAATTGGAAAAATATAAGATTTGCCTCTGAAACTAATTGCTCTTGTTGACTGAATAAATCTTTTTTTCAAGATTTTTTTGTATACGCTGCTAAATGACTTTTAAATCCACAATTATAACAGTTTTCTTTTCTCCATTTACAATTTTTTGATAAATGGCCAGTTTTCCCACAGCAGAAACATTTCATTGTTAACATTTTCTCTCTATTAATATTTTCATTCTTTGGCTGCTGACTTCGATCTGTTTTATAAACTGCCATTTTGCTGGTCTCTTCTAAGTTGTTTCTAAAAGCTAGGGCTTGCTCAATTACTGCTTCATATGCTATTTCTTTTTTAATAGCCACTTCATATGATAAATCACTTTCCGTTAACAATGTCTGTCACAATCTTTCATCATACATCCCCCATAATAATTGATCCAGCAAAACTTGTTCTAAAAATTTGCCATAATCACATTTTTTTGCCAACTGTTTTAATAACATATCATAATCTTTAATTTTTTTCTTCCTGGCTTGTTTTCTATTTCTAAAAGTTAATCTAACTATGTGTCTAGATGGCTTTGGGCTAAAATAGTCTGTTAATTTTTGAACTATATTTTCAAACTGTACTTCATTGGTTATCGGTCCATCCCATAATTTATTAACAATTTCTATGACTTTATGTCCTGCTAAACATAAAAGTGTAGCCACTTTTTTTTTCATTATCTTTTATCTCATTCAACTTGAAAAAATTTTCCAATTGCATAATATAGAGAGGCCATTCCTCAGCAGTTTCAATACTAAATTCAGGAATACTGCTTTGTCCTAACAACATTTTACTTGTTTCCAATAGTATCGATTGACTTTCTCATCTGGCTTATTCTTTCAAGTTTTACTAGGTTCGATAATTTTGACTGCACCAATATTGTAATGTCTTCACCTTTAAGTTTTTCAGACATACAATCTGATAGATAACATAAACGAGGACAAGAATTATAACTAAATATCTGAAACTCGACTGAAACAATTCTTAAAACAGTTGTACTGCAAATAGCTCTAACAGCTTGATATGTATCCAACTTCTTCTGTTAAACAAAACTGTAACAAGTGTGCGATGTTTTCCTCTCACAGTTTTATATCCCCCTTGAGTTCTTTTGTTTAAGTCTTATCTGCTATATCTCTCTGAAATCTTAATTGCATGTTTTTTAACTCCGTTTTGATTGTTCTTAATGTTAATTAGCTTGTTTTTAATTATAATTATTTCCATTATAATTATTGAACTTTAATTAGTTATTTTTATTTCAATTAAAAATAAATCCCCACAGCTTGTTTTTAATTATAATTATTTCCATTATAATTATTTAACTTTCATTAGTTATTGTTATTAAAATAAATCCCCATAGCTGTTTTCAATTATAATTATTTTCATTATAATTATTTAACTTTAATTAGTTATTTTTACTTTCAACTAAAATAAATGAAAACTTCTGGAGTAAATTGTCTCTTGTAAACTCACTATTTATTTCTGAACAATGAATACAACAATATTAATAAATGAATTACTGTTGAACTGACATTTATATGAATATAAAATTTTTAAGTATTTTATTGATATGAAGCTAATAAAAATAAAGTTTAAGTTTATAAGGAATAAAATTAATTAGGAGATTATTAAAAATAATAAAAATGAGTAAAATATTTAGATTAATAATTGTTCTGGAATATGTATGTATATAGTTAGGAATACACATATATAATTTATATTTATTTTTTATTTAAATTGTATATTTTATTTTATATTAACTGGATTATTTTATTTGGGTTTAATTATATTTATTTTAGTTTTATTAAGTTTTGTTATATATTTTGTTGTTTTTCGATTTTTATTGTTTACATTATTATGGCATTATTTATATAGTTATGTATTTTATTTGTTCATTATATAATAGCACTGAAGAAGACTACAGGACAGTCGAAATGAAGATGTATGTGTATATATGTACAATAAATGGTTTTTGCTAAAAAGTGTTCAAAGTGGTTTGAATAAATTGGATTTATATAAGATATTATAGCAAAAATAAAGGAAAGGATGATTTTGGTAATATTTCTAAAAATTAAAACTTCAAAGCTTTAAAAAAATAAGAAAGAAATATAAAAAATATTTGGAATATTTTGAAAGTAAAGATATAATGAAATTTAAAAAATGTATTACTAAATTGTAAACAATTTTTTTTACAGATGTTTAAGGAATCATCATGTATGCAAAATTAGTATTGCAATATAAATATAGATTATAAATAATCACATATTTTTTTGCTCAGGATGTCATGTGATGTTCAAATTCAATTGGCAGACTAATCACAATTTCGCTCAATTAACCAAATTAAGATGGTTTTTCCTCCCTCAACTAGGAATTAACTTGTGAATTTTTAAACCTCAAATTATTTTTGTGTTAAAATAGACAGGGCAAAAATGATATCTCTTTAAATGAGAAAAGCAGACTCCACATTTGGAAAACTATCAAATAAGGAAAACCAACTTTTCAAATTAAGTTTGTTGATGATAAAAGTGCCTGGAATAATTAGAGGGATATTTCTTTCCATATCCTAGATAAGATTTTTGTTTGTGCTGTTAAAAGCAATTATCTTCATGTTATATCATATTAGTTACTATATGATACTATAATTATATTTATGTCTCCCAATGTTTTTCATTGATGAAGGCTATAAGCCAATAACTAGTATAAATATATGGATAGGCTGCTACTAGATATATAATAGAACTATTATTAGTATTCGGTAGATTACCCAAGTTGAGAAATAATTCTGGAGTAAAAAGCATTGTTTCTAATTATATACACAGTATATGCTGTGTGTAAGCAGAGATGTTTATTTTTTTATCTCAATTATGCAGCAATTCTAACAAAAAATTAGTATAGTTAATAAACCACTTATTAATGACCTCCTAAAAATCATTTCATATTGTAAGCAGACACTCATTTTTCTAACTGTTACAAATCACAACATTCATTTTATCTTCTGAGACATGATATATTTTCATGAAAGTATGAAAATTAATGCTCATTTTGATAGCAATACATCTAGCATTTTTTAAGATCAGGGCTGAAATAAAACTGTTTTTATCCCTTGGCTCTTAGAGTCCTTTTTGTTCTCCTTTTGTGATAAGAAGTTAAAAACATCAATGGTAATATCTTCATTTACTTTTAAACTGTTCATCGTGGTGTAACTTAAAGCTAAAATGAAAACATTTCAAATCTTTTCCAGTTTTGATGATGTAATAATTATCTTGGAATACAGCTTCAACATAATAATTATTTTTTCATTGAAGCTGAATTTTAGAAAATGTAATTCAAAGCCAAAAGACAACTATATTTTTCACCCCTCCTTAAATGGATGCCATCTTTATTTGCAATTTATTTTAACCCCATAGTCACTAATACTATCTTTTATGAATAAATAAATGTATAAATGATAAAATCTAATACTATATTTAATAAATTGTTATAAAGGATATTAAGAAGTAAAAATCAAGATGATCATATATCAAGCTTATATTATCAGAAATTCAGAAATATAAAATCTGGTCCTCTCTGTTATATTCACTCTCCAATATTACTGCTGAAAGTGATATTTTCACACATTGTGAATTGGCTATTCAGTAAATTAAAAATATACACTGATATTTGACTTGCTAATGAATAACTATTATTAATAAATTTTTCCAGTTAGATAAATTGATAAAGATTTTATAAATTCTACAACAATCTTGCTTAAATATTTACTGTATTTTCCCTTGAAAATACATAAAATATGATTGAGGTAACTTATTTAATTCCTAGGACCATATTCAAACTTTCCGATGTGAATGTCTTTGTATTAAATCCATTTGTTCTTCTAGGCTGGATCTCAGTTCATATCTTTGCTTCTCTCTTTAATCTTCTGTATAACAATTTCAACAAATGATCTAGCAAGCTCTCATTGTATTGATATTTTACTGTTGCTTTATATATACTGCTATTTCTATTGTTCTCTGGAATATGATTTTCATCTTTTAATTAAATTCTTAATTTGCTTACCAAATATTATAATTATCTTAGGAATGTCTTTTCCATTCTTTTTAAAATTTTCAAACTTTTGTAGATCCAGTTTTATTGTCAGATAAGAACATTTTGGATAATTCATGATTAAAAATATTGCAGTTTATTATTGTCTCCTACAAATTAGTGTTTTTGACTAATGTCTATTCTCTCTAATGTGAATAGGCATCAAACAGTACATATAGCCAACATATAATTGTGCTTAGATTATCTATCTTCAATCTAAGATACATAATTTTTTATTGTTTAATTGTTAATTATACCAGAATTATCATTGTGGATCTATTTGAATATATTACTTCATCCTTGACTGGGTATTAAAGCTTCATCTCAACAAGAATACAGATTTTGTTGATCAACATTTGTTCTTGTACATTCCAGAAAGTCATAAGTAGGAATCTTGGCCATTTTCTAGCCACCCACCTTTATTATTAAGTTCATCAATAATTTATAATCAGGAACAGTTTTTGGAATCTATAACCCCCATTGTAATTTATTACTTTATAATTCTCTTATTGCCTCTGCAAATATTTTTGGCAATGCAAAGGCATGTTAAATCTGACTCTGTGGGGTTATGGACAAGTTAGTTTAGGATTGTTTGAAATTTATAATCTAAATAGTATTTTAAAATTAGGGGAATTCATAAATAAGTATAGAATTGTATGACTAAATAATATTAGAAGTGTATAACTAGGTAATATTGGAATTAGGTAACTAAATAATTATAGATCTAATGTAACAATGTCATGTAAAAAATAACCATATATGGTGTGGTTTAAGCAAAATTTACCACCAAAATATCTCACCTTATAAGGCGAATTTGGGGATTAATCAAAACCTATAGGGCAAGGTATTTATGGAATGAGAGATATTTTGTTTGAACTCCAGAAGTCGGGTATATAATTGAGATATAGAGGAAGAGTCAGGTATGTAAGTTAGATATAGAGGGAGAATCAGTAGAAAATAAAAGACTAGTCAATTGTTGTTAGCCGAGAGGTCAGTGCAGCTGCCTTGCAAGCAAGCAGTTGGTTGCAGACAGTTGTTGTGGGTTCACCTCCCGGCCAATGCTATGACATATGGAAAAAAAGAGACTACAGAGGCCTAAATGGGCAGACCTATGATACCCAACTTTAAAGAAGTGCTTTACTGATGTATGTAATAGTTATGTATGTAATTGAAATTTGCTGAAAATTAAATCAATATTTTAACTTACACAATCTGTCTAAATTTATCATTTGTTTGATGCATACATATCAAAGCTGGTGCATTCGACAGGATCACCATTAGACATTTTGGGAACAACAAATAAAAAATTTCAGTATTAAACCAAAAAAAGGAACTGTGGTCGGAAATAATTCGTGCATCAAAAATGGCTGCCAACATTAAATTGCGAATAGCCAACTTCGATGCTGAAAATCTGGTCAACTGGCCATTACATGTAAAATTAATAGAAAAACATTTCCTGGTATATAGCATCAAATAAAATCATATAAAAATAGCTACTCTTTTGGGTTTTGCAGAGATCAAAGTATTGGAAATAGCCAACCATTTCTGTGAGCCTGAAATGTTACCATATAAGAGAGACATGAAGTTAACTGCAGAGTTCTGCCCTCTACCATCAAAACATATCGCAAGATTACATTTTAGACTACGATAACAGGAAAAAGATGAAACCTTTAAGGAATATGATGCATCTCTAAATGAGTTAGCAAAAAAATTGTACTTATGGCCTGTTCTTAGAAGAAGTGCTCCTCGAACACTAGGATTACATGAAACCAAAATTCCACAAACAGTTGGTGGACTCAACCATAATGTATAAGGAAGCAATAAAAAAGGGAAAGGCACTTGAATTAGTAATCAACCAAGCCAAGGAATATATAAATAACACATCACAGCATACACGGTATCAGTCAATTCAGAGAACAGTGGAATGAGATAGGAAAGGCAGGAGCCAGAAAGATTGTAGGTGCAATTGTGTATGTTACCACTGTGGAAACCAGGACACCTTGAGCAAAATTGTATTCCCAGCAAAAGCCATCAAGCTACGATTATGAGGACCTCTGGTGAGGGATTTTGACCAATTGGGTTTAAAAAAGCAACCCCCAGAAATGTACGATATAAAAACGATAAAGAGCACATAGTCTGAAATTAAGCAAACATTATACATATAAGGGAAGCATTTCAAAATGGAAATAAATAGTGGCTCGGGAGTATCTCTTATGTCTTAACAAATTGGAAGAACATTACTAAAGAAAACATATTTTCTTAAAAAAATGAGAGGACTGAAGTCTGCGCTAGAGATGTAAATGGAAACATGATTCTAAGATTATTGGAAGAGTTATGGTAAGAGTAAAATTGAATGCTAACAGCAGAGAGCTAGCATTATTTATAGTGCATAAACAAATAAACCCACTAATCGGTAGGAACTGGTTCTAACCACTGGGAATCACAATCACTGTAATAAAAAAAATTAATTATCTGAAAAAAAATACAAAGTAAATTCTCACTTCTATTTAGTACAAGATTGGGTCAAATACAAACAACACCAGTGTAACTATATGCCTGTAATATGCAAAAGCCAGAAAGTACCATAAGCACAGTGAAGCAAGGTGGATGAAGCACTGAATGACCTTATGAAAAAGGGTATTATAAGCTCAACTAAAGATGCAGATTGGGATAACCCAATTGTAGTGATGAACAAACCTGATGGCAAAGTGCATCTCTGTGGAAACTATAGAGGAACAATAAATTAAAATTTGTGTAAAAGCACAAAACAGTTCCTAACACAATGGAGAGTCTAACCCTCTTGGAGAAGATGTCACATTTTGCCAAGCTCAATATTCATGCTGCATTCCATCAAATACCCATGAGCAAAGAAATGTTGAAGTTGCTGACCATAGTGACACATCTAGGGTTATTTAAATATAATCATCTGCCTTTTGGGATTAGTGTGACTCCTAACATTTTCCAAGCAACAATGGACTACTTTGTAAAAGGACTAATAGGAGTCATCTCATATTATTATGATATCCTTATTACAGCTGACTCTGATAAAAACCTCAGAGATAGAGTCCTCCAAGTGTGAAGGAGATTGGAGAAATTTGGGGCAATGCTTAACACCGATAAATGTGTATGGAGCACTCAGAAACAAATTTTTGGGACATATAATGTCCAGACAAGGTAAATCCCCAGGACCCAAGAAAACAAAGGCAGTGAATAATGCACCTAGCCAAAGAATGGGAAAGAACTTCAGGTATTCCTGGGATTTATTAACTACTTTGAAACTTTCCTAAAGGGGGAAAGCTCATGTCACTCAACCACTATTGAACTTGCAGAAGAAGAACCAAGTCTGGGAATGGACATCAGAACATGAGAATGCATTTAATAAAACAAAAGTCCTACTGACATCAGAGAAACTACTAGTGCATTATAACAAGGCAAAATTATGGTTGACAATGGATGCATCAGAATATGGAGTAAGTGCAGTGCTAACACACTCCACCCTTAATGATGAAAGACCAATAGCTTATGCCTCAAGGACTCTATCTAGTGCCAAAAGAGATTACAGCCAAATAGATAAGAAGACCTTTGCAATAGCTTTTTTGCAATCAAGAAATTCCACCAGTATTTGTATGGATGGAAGTTTTCCATAACCACAGATCACAAATCATTGCTGGGAATAATCAGAAAAGTGAACCCTATTCCTGATCACCTGAGCCCACAGATGTTATGCTGGATTACCATACTGACCTATGAACTACAATTTAGGAGTGGCAAATTGATACAACATGCTGACTCATTTCCAATGTTGCCAGATACCTCAGAAGAAGAAAAAACCATCATAGAAATCAATTACCTTGATGATTGGGAATTGAAAGTGGTGAATAATAGATATATAGCCGAATGGACAGATGCTGACTCAGGCTACCAAATACTCAAGTGTTGGACCTAACAGAAAACCTAAAAATTTACTAATAGTATTCCGGAATACACATGATCAACTATCGATCTGCAAGGACTGTGTCCTCAATGGTGACAGAGTTGTGGTATCTCCGAGAGGCCAAAACAATGTCCTAAGTTTACTTCATAGTGGTTATCCTCTGATAGTGCATATGAAGGCATTGGCAAAGAGTTATTATATTTGATGGCCAAAACTAAATGAAGAGATAGAAGCACCCACAAAAAGCTGTGTAGACTGTCAAGCAAATACCGAACAGAAAAAAAGGAATAAGCCTGTGGCCATCAGCTATGAGAGTTTGGAGTGCATTCATATGAGTCATGCCAGCTCTTTCATGGGGTACATTTTCCAAGCACTGCTCGATGCTTACTCACACTGGATAAAATACAGAGTCATTAAAAATAGTGGATAGATGAAATCATCAAGCATTTAAGTTTGATATTCACAAGCCAAGAATACCCTGAAACTCTAGTCATGGACAACTGTCCAAGTTTTGTATCATCAAAATTACGAGGAGTTTTTAATGATCAGATGTATTAGACTTATCCATGCACCACCGTACCATCCTGAAAGCAACAAGCTAGCTGAAAATGCAGTAATCAGATGTATTAGACTTATCCATGTACCACCGTACCAGCCTGAAAGCAATGGGCTAGCTAAAAATGCAGTAAACAACTTAAAAATACACTAAGAAAGTGAAACTCTGAAAAGATACCAGAAGCATTAGACCAAATACTCTTACAGCAACATGCCACCCCATTGGCAGCAAGCAGAAAATCACCAGCTGAACTGTTTCTGAAATAAAGATCATAAATAGAGCTAAACTTGTTACTACTTGAACCAACCAAGAAAACTGAAGAAGCAAAGCATAAGAAATTCATCATTGGCATGTAGATTAGAGATTGTCTACAGAAAATCTGGATGAAAGGCAAAGTAGTCAGCATAACTTCAAAGAATATTGTGACAGTGCAAATGGAAAATGAGATGGTATACAAAAGACAGTTTAACCCATTCACCACCGGAG
Organism: Epiperipatus broadwayi; assembly: GCA_028023455.1. NCBI lineage: Eukaryota > Metazoa > Onychophora > Udeonychophora > Euonychophora > Peripatidae > Epiperipatus > Epiperipatus broadwayi. The sequence continues at coordinate 3,483,133 of JAQFVV010000037.1, forward strand.
TTGTCCAAGCTAGGAAGAAAGTACCCCGACCAAAACAACAAGAACAAAACAAAAGAGACTAAACCAGAGACCAGCGAGATCCAAGTTGCTAACCTGAAAATCCAAACAGAAATTAGAGAAGCAGATAATATACCTGAAACTAGAATGCCAGTGATGAGTGAAGAACAGCCAGAAACAGAGAATTCAAGTGAAGAGGAGCAGTCAAGAGAAGAGTGAGGGTACCACCTCCCAAGACAAAATAGAAAACCACCTGCATACCTAAGAGACTTTGTGATAAAACCGATACTTCTGGAATGGGAGGAGGAGGGTGCTGTCATGGACAAGTTAGTTTAGAATTGTTTGAAATTTATTATGTGAATAGTATTGTAAAATTAGGGGGATTCATAAATAAGTATAGAATTGTGTAACTAAATAAAATTAGAAGTGTATCCATCTAACTCAGGGGTCCCCAACCCTATGCCCGCAGGCGCAATGGTGCCCACGGACCATTTTACATGTGCCCGCCGCTATCTGAACACGATAAAACATTATTTATCTGATACAAATAAATTTAATTTTTAAAATTTCTTATAAATTATTGTATTATATTGTAATCAAATTGTAGGGCATACTATACTTTTACAGCATAAAAATATAAACGTTAATTATATATTAAAAACGTTAATTATATATTAAAATTGTATTTTTGAAATAAATATTTTTTTGTACATTATGTGTATTATTAACAATATCCAACTATAAATTTACATTGAAAAAATAAATGGTGCTCGCCACCTAGTTGAAAAAATAAGTGGTGCCCACCACCTCGCCGGTATTATAGAATGTGCTCTTGAGTGTAAAAAGGTTGGGGACCCCTGATCTAACTAAATAATTATAGATTTAATGTATCACTAACATGTAGAAAATAACCATATATGGTGTGAAGGTTTAAGTAAAATTTACCACCAAAATACCTCCCCTTATAAGGTGAATTTGGGGATTAATCAAAACCCATAAGGCCTAGTGAAGGGCTCAGTTAGCAGACCACATAAGGTGAGGTATTTATGGAATGAGGGATGTTTTGTTTGAACTCCAGAAGTTGGATATATAAATGGGATATAGAGGGAGAATTGAGGTAGTAGAAAATAAGAGATACATAACTATTATATATGTCAGTAAAGCACTCCTTTAAAGTTGGATATGGGTATCATAAGTGGCTCTAACAGGCAAACTTATGATACCCAACTTTAAAGAAGTGCTTTACTGATGCACGTAACAGTTATGTATGTAATTGAAATTTGCTGAAAATTTAAACTAATAATTTAACTTAATGCAATCTGTCTAAATTTCTCATTTGTTTGATGCATACATGTCAGACTTCCTTTCTTGTCTTCTAGTATTGACAAAATCTTGGGTCAGTGCAATATATGATGATTTAAATGTTCGGTATTTTGAAAGACACTCAATAATGATACCTGATTTGGAATTATTTTAAAATCCCAGTAACAGATATTGTGTAACTTGTTTATTCCAAATATAATTGCTAACATTTCCTTCTCAAGCAGTTTTTTTCTACTTTCTATAGTGTTCTGAAAATTTATGCTATTGGCTTTTCTTTTTTGTTTGTAGAATGTTTTATTGCTGTTTGCTCTCTCCCCTTTTCAAATGAAAAGAATCTGCAGCATTATGTACACCTAATTAATAAAACAAGTTATAAATTTCACAATTTTCTTTTAAGCTTGCAATTAAATGATCACTAGATGGAGCTTACCAATAGCTCTAAACAAGCTTTATTTTTATAAGTGCCAAAAGAGAAAGAATTCAAAATCTGTATCATTAACCCTACCTCTAGACCAATTGGTTTTGAGCTTATGGCTCACTTCAGTAAAGATGTGGGTCTATAGAAATTAGATAGAAAACACTGGCTCAAAAGTCAGCTCTTATAAAACATGTTTCTATCAATTTGAAAGCTTAAAATTTTCAGACACGTAAATGTCTTCAAATCCAGCGTAGCAAACCAGATAGCTATATGGGTCTGAATTCAACTCAGTTTTACCATATAGTAATAGCCTCTGCAATATAGCATCGCAAAAGCCATCAAAGGTACACCTAATAATTAATAAAACAATATATATATATATTAGCATTTCTATGTTCTCTTTAACATCTTCTGCTATATTTCCCAGACCTATTTTAGTTTTTGACTAGTCACTTGTAAAAAGTATGTACTATATGTGCTTTTTCTTTATTAAAAGATTTGATTATGAAACCAAAGTAGTTGGTTAATCTTCTGAGAGCTTGGTGCCTTTTATATTGTATTAATTTATTCATAGGAATTAAATGCCCTAAAATGTAAGATTGTGGGTATTGTAAATGTATTTAATTGCATTTAATATGGTGCCAAATTTAGTAATTTTTTCACAAAAATTTCATTGCTCCCTTTTTCAATGATACCTTTTAGAATATTGTTAGGATGTGGAATAAGATCACACACTCCATTTTTTTGAAAAATATGACCATTTATGCTTAAAATTGTTTTGGATACTATGATCTATATACATAAGTATCATTAGTATTTTTGCTGACTCCTCCCTAAATGATATCTAGTTTTATAAAGTCTGTCTCTTTTCATTGTGGCTAACATTGACTGCACATTCATATTTAAATTTTGATTGCGTATTACATCACTCAGTTGCATAAAGATTGTGATAGGCATTATCTACTCAGTTTTCTGTTAGGAATAATGTTAACAAAATTGTTTAGCATTTTTTTGAATTGCATAATAGATACTTTTCTTTAAAACTTTTGCCTAAATCAGTTTTTACTGGCATTCTATTTATTTTCACCTCTTCATTTTTAAACAGTATGGAAAAAAATGTTACAATTTTCTTTCTCAGACACATTTTTTTTTATATAATGAAAAAACTTAATACCTAATACTCTCTTCCTATAATAGAGTTCATTTTACCATAAAGTTTTAACTTTTTTAATTTTATGGATATGCCTTTTGCTTCCAGTTTTATTATAATCAAATTTAGAGTTTTTGATGTGTGGCTATAAGAGATTTCCAATCATTATGCATTCTTATTGAAACTTTTGATTTTCTATTAATTTCTAAGGGAAATGGTCAAATAACTTCATTGGCAGCATATTAATTTAAATATTAATTTGACTACTCTTTATATATAAACCTGTCTGATTCTCTCCCATTCTGGTTTGCCATTCTATTTTTCTCTTCATTTGACTTTTTACAAATGCTGACTAAATGTCCTATAGCTTCAAGGTTTTTGCAGTGTTCATTCTTCCATTTACTACTATTGACTTAATTGTGGCTTCTTACCATTTCTATCCATAGTTGTTGGTGTTTTTGCTGTTTAGATGATTTTAATCTGTTAGAACTCTTTGATTTCCATTTATCTGTCTCACATGTCAATACTCTCTTAATTGTTGCTGCCTCAACTTTGTTTTGGCCAATCTCTAAAAAAAGAAAAAAGAAAAACTGAGTAGAGTTATTCTCCACGAATTTACCATACAGACATTTTTTTGTTAATTTTTCTACTAACACCTTAAATTAATCATTTTACTCATCCCTTATTTGTCAGTAGCTCCTAAAATGTAGATGTGCTATGTGTTTAGAATTCTTTGGACTGGAGTGGTTTTTCAGCTCCATGTTTATCACAATGTAGACAAGTTTTCTGGCTTCAGCAACTTTTAAATCTGATTATCTATTTCCATAATCTCTTGTTCCACTCCACTCAAGTACATAGTAATCTTTATTATATTTATTACTGTCATTTTATTAGGTTATTGATATCAAATTTTCCAAATCAAACTTGTGGTGTCATCATAATTTAACTTTGTTATAACTGCTTTATTTAATTAGTCCATTAATGGTAGTATATTCTATTTTTAATTGGAATTTAATATCAAACTAAATTAGTTTATTAAATGGTAGTTTATATCTATCTTCCATTGAAATCCAATAACAAACTGCAACAATCTGCTATGTCCTTACTGCAGTATTATCTTTTGCAGATCCACAGCACAGGCCAAATAAACATTCAATTATAAACATATGCCAAGGCTTGACTTTTCAACAAATTAATAAATTTTTCCCATGGTAGTTCAATATCGGTTATACAACTATTATACTTGTATATGTACAGCATTTTGCCTTAAGGTATACCCAAAACATAATCAAACTTACTTATCTAAATTCTTGTCCTGTTTTTATACTTTCAGTTGCAGATATCTCTGTATTGAAGAACTTCTTTGAACTGAATTAATTTCCTTGCCTCCCTCTTTAGTCTTCTCAATAGAAGCTTCAACAAGGCTCTCACTGTCTTGCTATTTTACTGCTGATATATATGTAGCTCATTCTATTGTTCTCAGAAGTGATGTTTTCTTCTTCTTTTAATTATTTTTATTTTTCCAGGATAAATTATTTATCAAATGTGTAAATCACCTTAGGCACCATCTATTAGTGTAATTTTGATCTCTTTTTTTGCAATTACTTTTGATAAATCTATTCTCCACTAATAAGAGTACCAAATCCTCCATACAGTAGTGCCACCAAGTGCAAGCCTTCATAATCAATGGATGCATGAAGGTTTGTGCATAAAATTCCTATCTAGTGCATACCCATTCAATATCTCCAGACTAGTTTTTAGCTTGTGGCCTTCATCAATGAGGAGCTTTGGATTTGAGAGCACTGCACCGAGATCTTAGGATCTAATGCAACTTTCTTTAGCAGCCACCTTTTACTTATTTGGTTAATTACAAAACTAGGATCCCAAGATGGAAAACAGCATAATGTTTCCAACCCAAGCTCATTCACTTGTATAATCATGTAGATCCGAACTTAGTTCAGCATCTATGCATTTTAGTGTCTTTGGTTTTTCAAAAACCACAGTCACAATTATCCTATGAATAGGATAGGTATAAAACTATAAAAAAACACGATCTCCATTTCATATGCTTACATGTGCTGTTAATAAGGATACCAAACATTCCATACAGTAGTGCCACCAAGTGCAAGCCTTTGAAAGCACTGCATCTAGAACTTAGGATCTAGGTACAGTGTTCTCAAATCCAAGGCTCCTCACTGATGAAAGCCACAAGCTAGAAACTAGTCTGCGGGTGTTAGATGAGTAGGCACTAGATAGGGATTTTATGCACAAACCTTCCAGAATCCATTGATTATGAAGATTTGCACTTGGTGTCACTACTGTATCAAGAGTTTGTCGAAATGGGATGGAGCAGAATATGGGAAAACTTAGATTGGGGAATGGAAAATAAATTGACTAACAGGTTTCTTTGGGCATAATTGCTGAGAGATTCTTGACTTCGTTTAAGGAGAAGCTACAGTACAACATATCACATAATCTTATTAACAGCATGTTAATGAGATCATGTGATGTAAACCTGTTCTCTTTAATTTACTTTTATTAATACCAATGTTTTATTTCTAATTATTTATATGTCATTTACTATAGCATGATATTCATCAACATATTAAAACAAACAACTTCATTAGCTATTATATTAAAAATAATGAGCAAGGCGAAATAGCTCATTCAATGTTAACTACTACCTGCCATTTTTTTAGATCGTAAGAATATGTTAAAATGGAGAGCAGCTGCATTGCTAAAAAAATATTTATTTGGTAAATGATACAAAGAAAACAGCTTGAGGAAAATCAAAATGAAATTACAAAGACATTTTTTTTAAAAGATTTTGTCTGAGAATAACGGTGATGCATGTAAAATAACTGTGTTAATATATAATACTATTTATACATCTTCTTTAATCACTTTTTACAATGCAATCAAATAAAATTTATTCCTAAATATTTTCTTATAATTTTGACTAACCAGCAGTCTTCATCAGAAATACAGTATTCAAATATATATGACCATTCAATTAGTACATATTTATTAATACATAAATATATATAATTATATAATTTATTAAGAAAATATCAACTTTCTCTATTCAATATTTGCCATCTAATCAGTGGCAGTTGGTCCATGGCACTGCACCATCACCAGAAAAAAATTAATTATCAAATTTGCACTTAAAATATCAATAATGTAACAATCATTCAATATTTTGCCTAATTATTATATAGATACAACTATTTAAATCATTTTTATAAAGAATTATTTTACGTGATGCTTGAGATTTTATTCAAATATATTGATAAATTATATTAGTGACAAAAATATTATATTTAGTGAATTTCAGCAAGTTCCAATGAGATTCATTTGCCTTTGAAAATCAGCAGCTTAATTAGTACCATTGGAGCTTCTTACTGCTACAACACCAATTTCTCTTCAGGATGAATACATTTTCATTGTTTTCATTTAGCATGAACAATAAAATAATCTGTTTTTTATTTGTAATTAACATTTATAAATTAACATATAAATATTTATTACACAAAAATATAACAAAAAAATAAGAGAAATATTATTTTAAATATTTTTCATAATGGATGTTAGTCTTGAATATATATATAATGATCAAATTTCAAATCAAAACTTGTTCATAATGTTGTCTTTGCAATGTAATATATAAAAAATAATAATTCAATAAAAAATTATTTAGTAAGACAACTTTTATAATAATATATTTAATTTCACCAACCCAGATTTCGCCCCCATGCTGGAGCCTTATCAAGATGTAAATACACTTAGTTACATTACAATTCTTTCTTTTCTACAGCAACTCCACCTACAGGCTTCATTTTACATTACAATATCAAAGATAAAACATAAAACAAATCTTCTATTTCCTATTCATTATATACATAAATAATTTATATATTTATACACAAATATGATCTAAAATCATAATCATACATTTACATTATACAATCACTCATGTATGCTTTAATATCATACATAAATTTCCCAATCTTTCTCTCCTTACATATCTATATAACTATATTTAATATTTTAAACCCGACATAATTAGAATGATAATCATCTATATAAATATATACACATAATTTACTTACAATTATACCCAATTTAAATTAAGCTTTCCAGCTATATAACAACACCCATTTTCCAGCCAACTTTACAGAACTTTTAACCATATTCATACATTTTTCAAAATTCTCCTGTATATACAAAGTTTCATAACATATCCTCTCACTATACTTCTTTACTACTTAATCACCTGAATGTTTTTTTCACAACTCATTCTATGCCCAGTATGCAAAAAATGTACACAAATCCCTGATCTCACATCCTTCCTCCTAATTGCCCTATCATGTTCTTTACCCCTTTCTAATGCAGTCTTCTCTAACTGACCAATGGATATCATGCTATAAAATTCACAAATAATCTTATATACCAACAATGCCCTACCATTCTCATTATTATTTTCTATATTACATATCCATTTCCCTAATGATCTACTGTTTTTCCATCCTATTTTAATATTACCAGGCAATTCTTTCCTTACCAACTCTTTATATAATCTATCAAAATATGGAACTGAAATACCATTTATTATTTACAGTTAATTTCTTATTATTATAATATCTATTACCTTCGTCTTTATTTTTAAAAAAATTGTTTATATCTTTTTTTTATAACCCATACTAATATAATTATTTTCAACCTCCAACTTTTGTATTAATGCTATATCCTTATCTAAAGTTAACCTATCATTTTTCTCTCTAAACCCTTTTATTTCTCCTTTTTTTTTGAGACTATGATTGATATGAACTTGGATCTATTATACCTCTTTTATCTTTCTCCTTAAATCTACAAAGCCTATGTGCATTAGCTTATTGGATTAAATCTTTTAATAATGATTGGTATGGAAAAATAAAATGGATGTGTGATTGTGAAATAAGAAATACTGTGTTTTGTTTTCCTTGCTTACTCTTGGCAGTGATACTTAAAAAATTTCACAGGCCACCACTGTACCTAGTGCAAACTGCAGTAATCAATGCATGCTAGAAGATTAATGCATCAAAATACCCTAATGCCTACTCATCTAATATCCCCAGACTGTAATCAATGGATGCTAGAAGATTGGTGCATCATAATCCCTATCTAGTGCCTATTCATCCAATATCCCCAGACTGTCATCTAATATCCCCAGAATGTCTGGAAATATTGGATGACTAGGCACTAGATAGGGATTTTGATGTACTAACCTTCTAGAATCCATTGATTACTATGGCTTGCACTAATGGCAATATTGTTAAACCACTAAACATCACATGATCAATATTGTATGGAGAAAATTGCAACTATGTTAAAGAAATGGTCCTGCGATGTTATAGAGGAATACATTTTATTTTATTTTTATTGCAAAAAGTGATTAAAGATGTTTAAATTATATATATAAATCAATGCATAAAGAAATAAAAAATGAAGAGAAAATAAGATATAATACTCTCTGAAAATCGATTGGAAAGATACTAAAAAACTTGGAAGCTAGCTCATGATTTGCAAAGAGCAATATTTATATGTTAATTTTTTTCAGATTTTTTACAGTTATTATATTTGATCGCATTGTAATGTATAAATAATATTATATATATATACAAATCAATGCATAAAGGAATAAGATGTGAAGAAAAATTATAATTCTCTCTGAAAGTCCATTGGAAAGAAACTCAAAGACTTTGAAGCTGGCCCCTGGTTTTTATTGCAAAGAGTATTGCCATATTTACATGTTAATCACTTAATATTTCTTTCAATTATTGTACATGATACTCCTTTTCATATGTGGAATAGAAATTATCTCAAAACCACTATTTAATTTTTTTTTTAACATTCATAATTTTTTTTATTAAATCTCAATATGTCAATTTTTTTTATTATTGTTAAGCGTTAATTTTAATTATACTTAAAACAAATTCCATAAAATTATTTAGTTGACAGAATTTTTAACATGTACTTTTTTCCCTGCAAGTTTGTGCTTTTGAAATCTTTAACATTAATTTTTTCCTACAATTTTCAATGCTTTTTAAAGATATAATTTACCTAAAAAAAAAAAAAAATTGTTAAAAATAACCTGGATAAATTTTATAATAATTAGTAGAATTTTGCGAACTGTAATTTGTCATGTTTATTTTAAATAATTTAATATGTAGCGATATAATACTGTTTTGCTTTTCACTGCAAATTAATATAATAGTAGATTATAGGAATCCACACAGTTAAACTTGCATTCAGAATGATTTCGTAGTGATGACGTAATCACATTTGTTGAAGATATTATAATAATAGACGGAGGACGGCCAACAGACAGACGACAATAAGGTGAGCTACTTTGGTAGGCGTATATTTTGCTATAATGATTACTAAATCATTAAATATTACAACGCGACGATTAGTGGAATAATAATATTAATTTACGACGAAATTAGGATTATTCAAGTCGTATTTATCGTTGTTAGAATATTTTACTTCATTGTCTTGTTTTCCAAGGCTCACTCTTATTCGACTCATACTTTTCAGTAACGTTGATACTTAATAAATTGCACTTTTCAATTATTCAGCAGTATAATCATAATTTTAAAATGCTTATTATTTTAATTGAAGCACTTTTTAAAAAGACAAACAAATAAACAATGTTTTATTAGTTTCCAGTTCCATTTTTGTAGTTCTACATATTCAATTTTAACTATAAGCGTTATTGTTTGTTCCAGCTCGAAGTCAATGGTAGAGCATTTAAATTATTTACTTTAATGAGTTTGTCATCAAAATGCCGTGAAATATATTTAATAAATATCTTAATACCACTAAGGTAATGGAGTGTGCCACGTAAACATCCTCCCAAATTTGTTAAATATACATAAAATTTGTTCATTCTGTATTTTATTTTATTTTCTTTTTAAAAAAAATCATTTTATTTTTGTTTTATATAAAAATTCCCATAATTTACTTGCAAGTTTAAATAGTTTAATTTTTTAAATAAATTCACACTTCGTTGATAGTGTTTCAATTTCATATAGTCAATTTGTTGGTTGTTAAAATTTGTTTATTCTCTGCTATTTGAATTCAGCTTTTAAAATCAGAATACTAGTTATATGTTATGGATGTATATTTGCAAACTTTTTTTCCCCCAACAAACAAACAAAAAATATATAGATATCTGAAACCATAAAATATATTTGTGACGTAATATCACTTCCTGTCTGCTTAATTGAGTTATTCATTATTTTAATAAAATTATTTGGCCATCTCCTAGGAGCCCATTTTATAAAAACATGTGTTGTACATTTCTATAGTGATAATCCTCCTCCATCCCAGCTCGTAAGTAAATAGAAAAAATAATGATTTTTTTTTTTTAAATATTAGTAAAATAATGTGATTAATTACATATTTAAATTTAACTTGATTAACGTTTTTTTAAAAAAAGTCCCTAATGATTATAATAAGCCTTTATTAAATAACAGCAAAGAAGTAATACTGGAATATAATTTTTATTGAGTAGATATATTAACTCCAAGAACTAACAAATTTAAGTTTTTGATAGCTATAATAAAATAGATCGTTTTTTATACTATATTGTGGTATGATAATTGCAACTTATTCAACTAACTATTTGCATTAGTGTTTGCTATAACTGATTAAATTATTAGAATCAAGGGTAGCGGGGCGGGGAATACTTGTTCAAAAATTGTTTTTTTCTTATTTGATAAGAAAAGTATTACTACACTTTGCCAGTTGTGTGATTTCTTTTGTACTAAAGGTTTTTGTTGTTTGTTTAACAACTTATGTAATAGTTTTTTTTAATAATATTCAGTGCAGCATATTGTTTTTACATTTCTATTTTCTTTTCTTAAAGTTAATATAAGAGCAATGTGTTGCATTGAATAAAATATAAATGAAAGAGTTTATTATATATATTTGTTAATAAAGCCAATGTATAGGAAAAATATTAATACATGTTTGTATTTACTAGCTTGCATTTTTTATTCACATATGTATATTAAGTTTTCTTCTTAAAGATAGATTACGTGAAAATAGTGTCTCACTTGATGACATAAAAGAAATAGAAAATTTAAGAAAGTTTGGAATTTGTTTTCAAAGAGTGGGTGGAGTTATATTTCTTATCCCACTAAGATAATATGTTCACTTTTCAATATAAAAAATAAGAAGCACCTTGTCAATTAATGTATTCTTATGACATATAACTTTATTCCAAGATATTTAGAAATGACTTTAGAATAAAAACTTATTTTATGAAAATCTCTATGGGAAACTGACTGGTATTTTACTTAAAATTGTGTTGCAAATTCTCTAAGAGCAACTTTGTAAGCACTTGAACATTCTGTTGATTTGATTTAAAGAAAAAGTGTTTGTTTCTGATCCACAATTATTACAAAAAAAATATTACTGATATATTGAAATCCATTTCTTTGCATTGGCATTCTATTCTTTTACACATTCCTTTAGATATTAGATAGCAAAGTTTTTTCTTAGAAAATATATAAAAAACTATTAAGTTGATCAGATTACTAATAATTCAAAACAGTTTCAACACTTTATAAATATCTCAAATCAGAATTTTTTTTTTTTAATATGTAAATCAAGAAATCCATTAAATAATTGAAAAATGGTATTACAAAAAAAAAAGGGTGGTGGTTGGGGGCTTCCTGTGAGGCTTAAACAATTTTCTTTTTTCCAAATTTAACAATAAAGATAATTGAAATTGATATTTTTAGATATAATTGAAGTTGCACCATTAGGTTCCACCTATGATTGTTGTGCTTATATGATTAAGAAATGAAATGTAATAATATCTGATTTATGTAGCATTGATCAAACATAAAACAAGAATACCATAATCAATGATTGATCAATCTATGTATAGTAATAAAATTAAATGGGTTAAATAAAGTCTCAAGAAAATGCATCTATTTAGAATTTCTGCACATTTCTTCATAATGTTTATGAATAGTTAGCTCTTTATAATAAAAAAGAGTCAGTATGTCAAATAAATAAATCAATCCAGAATTGAGGTAAATGGGCAGTAACTTATGGACATTGATAGTAGTTCTCCATTGTTTGAAATGTTAATTTATTCTAGCAACTCGATATTTAAGGCTGCATTATAAGCATTTAATTTTTTTTTTTCCTTTTCTGCATTATTAAAATGCAAGTATAAATTTATGTAGTTACAATCCATCAAAGATTATAATTCTCCATTTATTTTTGCAAACTAATCTGTACCGGTCGAAACCCACCACCACCGCAAGTCAAATCGGATTCAAACTCAGCTGAACCAAAACTGAATTCAAACCCAACTCAACAGCTCAGATAGCAGAAATCGACGGCACAGTGCTATGCGCCAAGAACTAGCTCCACGGTTGGTGAGGACTAGAGACCCTTGCACTGACACGAATATCTAATAATTAACTACTTTGAATACTTTTTAAATCAAATCATATGTATGTTCGGGTTGCCAACACAGATAGCGGGTATGAACATTTAAATAATTATAAAAGGAATGATGAACTAAGAAACCAAGTATGTTAGAAATATTTAATAATAATAATAATTTGTTTTGTTCAATAAAATATAGATTGCATTAGTTACATCTAGTCTTTAAAAGAATTTATAAATATCATAAGAGTGGCGGTCCTTATCATATGCCAACAAGTATTACACAACATGTGATTCTATGTCTATGCCCCCAACGAAAAATATAAAGGCAGATAAAGGTATTCATTAAGAACGGAAATGATTGTTCTAATTTTATTACGGTGGAATGTGAGATTTATTTTCACATTCGGAAATCTATTCATGAAGAGCAAAACGTATTTTAAGGCATAACTTAAATCTTGATTTGAAAACTGATTTAAACTAAATATATTTGAGAATTGGTTCGACTTTAATTTAAATCACTTCATCAGAATTACGAGTACGGAGTGGTTTTACCGAACAAAGATGCAATGGTACTGACGAATTACAAGGCAGAGAGTAAAATTGAAAGATGATCGCTAGTGATGATCGAAGTCCTATGGGGCTTGCATTTGGCAAGTCTTACGCCCTTTGACTAATGAATCGGAAAGGAAGTACTTTCTTCCTCGAGAAATTTAAATAAGAGAATATGATCACCACCAGCCTAACGGAGCGGAAGATGGCCCTACATCAGCAACATTTGATGATGATGACTTGATAGTCATCGTTGAAAATAAAACCCAGTAGAATGCTCTACGTGATGACTTGACCAATTAATTAAAGTCAAACGAGCTTTATCGAACTATTTTAAAACATTTATAAACTATATTAATTATGCCCTAATATCGTGCCCTTCCTGAATATTAATATAAAATAACAAAAGTGGAATTAAAATACATTTAACCCTTTATCGACCTTTTTGCAAAACATTTTAAATATATATATATATATATGGATAAATAAATCAATATTAGTGAAGCAAGAAATAACATTTTAACATTACGTGAGTATATAAACACTTGTAACTTAGTAGCTGGGGACATAGGTGAAAACGGAGCAAATAATTTATGATGAGCTAATTATAAAAATAGTAAACGTATAATATTTTCTTTACTCGATGATTAATAGAACTTATAAATTTAGTTCTAATGGGTGAGAATAACTATTTAAAATTTATATTATATTATTTGCGTGAGGCAAATGGAACAAGGAGCTCATCGAGTCGAAAGATTATTGGCATATAATTTTAAATACGACATTAATAAAGCACACAAATATATATATATATTAAACGAACCGCCAGGTAAGAAAAGAAAAAGTTTAAAGACTAGAGATTTAAAGAATTACGAGATAGATTTACAGTAGCATGAATAAAAGGTTTTATAAAAATTGTTACATTAAAGAATAAAGAGCTCTTAAATAGTAGGAGAGTAAAATAAAGTTCGAACTGGCCAGAAAGTTTAACGTTCAAATATATTACCCTTCCGTGCTTGTCCTTAAGTTACTCCTCCAAGTTGTTGAAAACGTAGGCACCATTGATTGATTATTGGAACAGCATTTTAGTAGCCTCCATAATTTTAGCAGAATGATCGGTCCGGAAAAAGGTTCAGCAGCTCCATTGAAGATTTCTCAGGACTTTAGGAACCATAGCCAGATTCCTGATGTTCTAGCCCTCTATCATGATGAAATACAATTTTTATACGCACAGAGTTCACTGCACTACTCTAGAACAAAGCTAGTCTTTCCTTTACTTTTCAGGGCTATATATCTACTGTTCACTGATGCCTCCGGCTAGCGCTCATTTTATTATCAATCTCTTTTTTTTTTTTTAATTAGTTGTTTTCAGAAACATTCCTTCGATAAGCTTTCAAACTAATTTGTGAATTCCTTTCCTAATTAGAAAATGAATTCTTAAAGTCTGAAATGATTTTAATTAAAAATTGAATTCTTATCTTTTTTAATTAATAAAACTTTACTGTTGTTTTTGAGAATTTGAAAGCCTATGGAAAGAATGTAGCTTTTAATCACAAAACTTTACAAATTATTTTAAAGGTGAAAAAAAAACAAGTATTCCCGATGCAATGAAACTTTCGAACAATTATATACATTTAATATTTACAAATATATATACGCACAATCCACGCAATTTAATATATATAAATTCATGAATATTTTATCATGAATTTATTTAGAGAATTGATCCAATTTAAACTAAACTAATTAATTTTACTATGTATTTGAAACAAATTATTTATTATGGAAATTAGCGTGGATTGAACGTATAAAGCCCCATTGCATCGGAAATTTAAGGTTAGTATTAGGGTAAATAACATGAAGCTAGGATCGAACTCAGATCCGACTGCTTCATTTCTTTTCACTTCAAAAAAAAACAATGAAAAAAAATGACTTTACTTATGCAGGATACAGTTGCATAAGTGTATAGACTCTGGGAGAACAGCCTGAGTGTGAATAATATAACCTGCCCAAACTATAAAAATTATACATGTCTCACTGCGATCCATTTTTTTTGAATATTCAACTTATAAATGGGTTTATAATAAATCAGTCCGTTTATCAAGTTTCATTTTCCTAGGGTCATGTCAGTTGGTCTTCTGTATATATATCTGTCATTACAGTTTGTCTTATTGTTTCCCTGGATCAGGTGGTACATATGGTTTTAACTGTCTGGCATTGTAAAGGTCATAGTCCTGGTCTTCCCTGGTTGTCGTCAAGTTCCCATAGTCTATTGCTGTTATTAATTCTGTGGCCTTTTCTGCGACGGAATGCACAAAAAACAATTCTTTAACATTATCTCTATGAACGATGGGTTTCTCTCCTGGGTCTTCTTTGAAAGTCTGAATCTGTATCAAGGATCCAGGCATTGGCGTCTGTAACCTCTTCATACTAAGTTGAGGACTCATCATCTGTCCCATTTCCACTTTTAATTTCATTTGACTAGTGGTCTGAACATCTTTTCTTTCTCTATATCTATATCAGCTTCCTCCACTGTTTCATAATTGGACTCATCCTCACCACTGTGCCTTCCTTGCTATCTACAACTTCCTTTGGTGTGGCCTGATCATCTTTATCATCTATTTTTGGGGCTTCAGAGGGATTTATATCTTTCTCTATATCTATATCAGCTTCTTCCCCTGTTGCGTAATTGGACTCATCCTCACCACTGTCGTCTTCCTTGCTATCTACAACTTCCTTTGGTGTGGCCTGATCATCTTCATCATCTATTGTTGGGGCTTAGAGGGATTTATGTCTTGCTGAAGCTTTACATTCTCTGGGTTTGAGTTGGCTCGGATGCCTCGTGCTTCATCCATCCTTACAAGCCTTTCATCATATCATCAGTACCTTTCGGTCTTCTCTCATTTCTCTAAGGATCGTTTGGAAAGTGTCTTTTCCATTTTTGAAAACAAGAAAATAATGTAATAACAATCAATAAACACTGCAAATCAACTTATAGACTCTCTGTATGCTTAAATAATATTTTTTTTTTTTAGTAAATTTTAACTAGGTCTCTGACTACAGGTCCATTGTCCCAATCTTCACTAGCTGCTGCATATTATTTCCCCAATCTATGTAATCTGCCTTTTTTGGTTTACCTACATTTTCTTGGTTGGCTCTTTATATTAACTGTTTGAGTGAGACATGTATTCAAAAATATTAAAGATAAAAAAAAACATTATTCACTTTCCTTTGTTCAACGGTTCTGTTCTCCCATGTCTGAAAAAAAACTACAGTGATATACAAATATTATGTATTAGCAGATGCAACAAATCATTCTGTATTGAAAACTTGGTTTTTTATTATGGTGATTGACCCACTACTGTGCTGACAATCAATTTTGCTGACAAATTTATTTATATGGGGCCAGTGAGCAAAATGAGATCAATAGGGCATGTGATATAACCCATTGACCCCCAAACCACATATGATTGACTTAACTTTTGATAAAACAATTGAATTGATGATGAGTAATATTATTTAATAACAGCTAACGCGTTCATGACCTGAGTTTAAATATAGGAGTTCACTACTTCATTTTTACCAAGCACGAGGCTTTAACACCAAAAAAAAAATGTCAAAATTAATATTACAAGAACTTTTATTGGAGATATTATTCTAAATCTTGCTAGCATGAAAGCGTGCAAACCATTTAAGCATTTTGCCAACTGCATCTGGCTGCTTGGTGTACACAAAGGGTCTTCACCTGCTTTGAGGTTACTAAAAATACGGAGCGAACATTTAATATATATGCTAGCAAGCAATACTTTGAAATTAAGACTTTTATATGATATCAGATTAGATATTTTATATTATAACAGCTGAGATGAACAAAATTAATTTTGACACAGAAAAACATTTCATTTATGACATGGACAAATTATTTCACTTATTTTACTCCTATGCTTTGATCTGCTCTTACTACTTTGCTAACGATATTTTCTTACTGTCACGAACGCGTATAACAAACGTATAATATATAAATGGATATAATACACGTATAATTAATTACACTTATATTTAACTACGAATCTTTTGCTGAAGAACATTAAAAAAAAATCTTGAAAACATTTTTTTATAAGAAAGAATTAGAAAATGATATTTTAATTTATTAAATCATTTCAGTTATGCATTATAAATCGCATAACTTTTTCAAATGTATAAAACATTCTACAAACATATCACTTTAAACATTTAATTTATTGATATCTGAGTAACTAAAACAAAATTACTATCTCCAGGGCATGTGTGGGGTTTATTAAGTCGAGCCACAACGATTGGGCAGCCAAAAAACATAACCATGTACCGGTCGAAACCCACCACCACCGCAAGTCAAATCGGATTCAAACTCAGCTGAACCAAAACTGAATTCAAACCCAACTCAACAGCTCAGATAGCAGAAATCGACGGCACAGTGCTATGCGCCAAGAACTAGCTCCACGGTTGGTGAGGACTAGAGACCCTTGCACTGACACGAATATCTAATAATTAACTACTTTGAATACTTTTTAAATCAAATCATATGTATGTTCGGGTTGCCAACACAGATAGCGGGTATGAACATTTAAATAATTATAAAAGGAATGATGAACTAAGAAACCAAGTATGTTAGAAATATTTAATAATAATAATAATTTGTTTTGTTCAATAAAATATAGATTGCATTAGTTACATCTAGTCTTTAAAAGAATTTATAAATATCATAAGAGTGGCGGTCCTTATCATATGCCAACAAGTATTACACAACATGTGATTCTATGTCTATGCCCCCAACGAAAAATATAAAGGCAGATAAAGGTATTCATTAAGAACGGAAATGATTGTTCTAATTTTATTACGGTGGAATGTGAGATTTATTTTCACATTCGGAAATCTATTCATGAAGAGCAAAACGTATTTTAAGGCATAACTTTAATCTTGATTTGAAAACTGATTTAAACTAAATATATTTGAGAATTGGTTCGACTTTAATTTAAATCACTTCATCACGAATTACGAGTAGAGGGTTTTAGAACAAAGATGCAATGGTACTGACAATTACAAGGCAGAGAGTAAAATTGAAAGATGATCGCTAGTCGATGATCAAAGTCCTATGGGGCTTGCATTTGGCAAGTCTTACGCCCTTTGACTAATGAATCGGAAAGGAAGTACTTTCTTCTCGAGAAATTTAAATAAGAGAATATGATCACCACCAGCCTAACGGGGAAGATGGCCCTACGTCAGCAACATTTGATGATGATGACTTGATAGTCATCGTTGAAAAATAAAACCATGTAGAATGCTCTACGTGATGACTTGACCAATTAATTAAAGTCAAACGAGCTTTTATGAACTATTTTAAAACATTTATAAACTATATTAATTATGCCCTAATATCGTGCCCTTCCTGAATATTAATATAAAATAACAAAAGTGGAATTAAAATACATTTAACCCTTTATCGACCTTTTTGAAAACATTTTAAATATATATATATATGGATAAATAAATCAATATTAGTGAAGCAAGAAATAACATTTTAACATTACGTGAGTATATAAACACTTGTAACTTAGTAGCTGGGGACATAGGTGAAAACGGAGCAAATAATTTATGATGAGCTAATTATAAAAATAGTAAAGTATAATATTTTCTTTTCGATCGATGATTAATAGAACTTATAAATTTAGTTCTAATGGGCGAGAATAACTATTTAAAATTTATATTATATTATTTGGTGAGGCAAATGGAACAAGGAGCTCATGAGTGAAAAATTATTGGCATATAATTTTAAATACGACATTAATAAAGAACACAAATATATATATATGTTAAATGAACGCCAAGTAAGAAAAGAAAAAGTTTAAAGACTAGAGATTTAAAGAATTACGAGATAGATTTACAGTAGCATGAATAAAAGGTTTTATAAAAATTGTTACATTAAAGAATAAAGAGCTCTTAAATAGTAGGAGAGTAAAATAAAGTTCGAACTGGCCAGAAAGTTTAACGTTCAAATATATTACCTTCCGTGCTTGTCCTTAAGTTACTCCTCCAAGTTGTTGAAAACGTAGGCACCATTGATTGATTATTGGAACAGCATTTTAGTAGCCTCCATAATTTTAGCAGAATGATCGGTCCGGAAAAAGGTTCAGCAGCTCCATTGAAGATTTCTCAGGACTTTAGGAACCATAGCCAGATTCCTGATGTTCTAGCCCTCTATCATGATGAAATACAATTTTTATACGCACAGAGTTCACTGCACTACTCTAGAACAAAGCTAGTCTTTCCTTTCCTTTTCAGGGCTATATATCTACTGTTCACTGATGCCTCCGGATAGCGCTCATTTTATTATCAATCTCTTTTTTTTTTTTTTAATTAGTTGTTTTCAGAAACATTCCTTCGATAAGCTTACAAACTAATTTGTGAATTCCTTTCCTAATTAGAAAATGAATTCTTAAAGTCTGAAATGATTTTAATTAAAAATTGAATTCTTATCTTTTTTAATTAATAAAACTTTACTGTTGTTTTTGAGAATTTGAAAGCCTATGGAAAGAATGTAGCTTTTAATCACAAAACTTTACAAATTATTTTAAAGGTGAAAAAAAAACAAGTATTCCCGATGCAATGAAACTTTCGAACAATTATATACATTTAATATTTACAAATATATATACGCACAATCCACGCAATTTAATATATATAAATTCATGAATATTTTATCATGAATTTATTTAGAGAATTGATCCAATTTAAACTAAACTAATTAATTTTACTATGTATTTGAAACAAATTATTTATTATGGAAATTAGCGTGGATTGAACGTATAAAGCCCCATTGCATCGGAAATTTAAGGTTAGTATTAGGGTAAATAACATGAAGCTAGGATCGAACTCAGATCCGACTGCTTCAAATCTGAAAAGAGAAAAGCACAATATTTAACAGTGTGTATACAGAAAAAGAATCAGAATTAAAAACAATTCTTTTTTTATGTTGCACTTCAAGTATACAATAGTCAATAATATGTTTAAAAATACATATATACAAGCAACAAAGATTACAAATTATATAATTTTCATAGAAAAGCCTTTTTCGGCAAATTATGTTTATTGCCCTTTTCAATATGTCTCCAGAATACCACGATTTAAAGTACATATAGCGACATCTATATCAATACATGAGAGAAGACAGATAAACAAATGGATATCCAACATGATCTATTATGTGATTTTTTTTTCAATCCTACTACAAAATTACCCCGTTATATATATTGAATGGATATATATCCACATATAATAATTAATTAACTATCCATTCTTTATCCATTAACCACTTATTATTCAACTTAATGGATGTTTTGTATATATTCATACAGTTGTTTTTATTATATATGATATTTTTTGTTTCATATATTTTACATCTATTAACATTTTTAATATAATCTAGAACCTTTATATTATCAATACAATTTATTTTATGTCCGCACTGCAAATAATGAATATATAACGCAGATCTATCTTTCCTAGCAATAGCATCATTGTGTTCTTTAGCTCTTTCTCCCAATTGCTTTGCCGTCTGGCCATAGTAAACCATATTACAAAAATTACATAGAATTTTATAAACCATTCCTCTCTTATATTTTATATCTTTCATCCTACAATTAGTTATCAATTTATCTAATGTTTTTATCTATTGTTAAAACAGGCAAAACTCACTATACGTATTGCCACACACAGCAAGCTAGAGTAAGCAATGGTTGCCAGAAAGCTTGTGCATAAAATCCCCCTCTAGTGCCTACTCATCCAACATCCCCAGATTAGTTTCTGGCTTGTGGCCTTCGTCAGTGAGGAGCCTTGGATCTGAGAGCACTGCACCTAGATAAGAAGGGGCGGTCATGTGATGTTTTTATCTATATAATTTTAGCTTTTTTTATTTAACATATTATATACACTAGGCAAATATAAATTTTTTATCCATTTCTTGTGTTTATTCGTCCTACATTTATTATTATTCGTGTTATTTACCCCATATCGTGAAAATATATTGTCAATACTATGCGCTGCTTATCCATATCCCATATATGTTTGTTTAAATTTATCATTCTGTAACATAGCAATATTTCTATCTGTATTAAATCTATCATTCTTATATTTAAAATTCTTTATTACACTCATCTTTTGTATCCTTGATTGTTTTGAATCAATTGATATAATTTTCCTTAATTTATAATCTTTAATAAAATGCTTAATTATAATATCATTATTTTGATTTAAAATAATTTCAATATCTAAATACCTTATTTCATTATCAATTTCTTTCATAGTGAATCTAATATTATCAACATTATTATTAAATTGTTTATATAATTTATATATTGCCCTCTTATTACCAATTATCAAACTATCATCTACATATCTAAAATAATGTAGTACTTCTTCTTTAATTATACTGCCTTTTAAATATCGATTTCCATGTCATTAATGAATATAGAAGCCATAAGCCCACTAATCGCGCATCCCATTACCCATCCCTTATTTATACTCCAATATTCGTTATTATATTTAAAATATAAACTATTATTTATTAGGTTCAATGCTTCATTTATAATACTGATTAATGCTATCATCATTGATATATAGAGATAAAGCTTTTATGATGATACTAATACTTTTAATTCTAGGGATACTAGGGTACATCGATTCTATGTCCATCACAAAAAATACTGTGGTTTCTATTTATATTCATCATATTTAATTTATCAATAATAGCCTCTGTATTTTTTATACAATTCCATAACCAATTATATCAGCTATCCATTTGTTTAAATATTTACAAAATTTATGTAAAATGAAATTGCTAAAATTAAATAATAATCTTAAAGGGTTATCTTCCTTATGCGTTTTTACCTTACAAAATATATATGGGTTCTCATATGAATTAGGATATAAAGAATAATATTGATTATCACTTATAATGTTATTAAGCTTCATCTTTTTTAACAATTTTATATATTTATTTTTTATATTATTTGTAGGATCTTTAGATAATCTACTATACCCCTCATTTTTTATTACACTATCCTATAATTATAGTCTTTAAGCGTACATTACAACAAATCGATAACCATTATCATCTTTACTTATTACAATCCTATAGCCATTATATATATATATATATCTAATTTCGTTTACAGTATTGACAATATATTTTCACGATATGGGGTAAATAGCACGAATAATAATAGATGTAGGACTAATAAACAAAAGAAATGGATAAAAATTTCATATTTGTCTAGTGTATATAATATATTAAATAAAAAAAAGTAAAAGATATATAGATAAAAACATTAATGTGGAATGGGCTAATAACAAAAATTTAGATAAATTCATAAGTAATATTTACTGAGGCTGTAATCTCGAGAATATGCGTGTAAGATGCGATAGTAGGGACCTCTACAGGTGTTTAACCACAAGCTTACGCTATGGAAGAAAAGAGGGGAACCCTTCTTTACTTCAACCTACTTTCTATTTAAATAGGTGAAGCTGAAGCGGTTAGATCTGCGAGCATGAAGCGATTCAATACTTCGCTGATTAAGTCCACATTTCTTATTACACATTAATACTCGTGAAATCTTTCAATTTACAACGAGTCAATGGAAAGATTTCGCGAGTATTAATGTGTAATAAGAAATGTGGACTTAATCAGTGAAGTATTGAATAGCTTCATGCTCGCAGATCTAACCGCTTCAGCTTCACCTATTTAAATAGAAAGTAGGTTGAAGTAAAGAAGGGTTCCCCTCTTTTCTTCCATAGCATAAGCTTGTGGTAAACACCTGTAGAGGTCCCTACTATCGCATTTTACATGCATATTCTCAAGGTTACAGCCTCAGTAAATATTACTTACGTAATCAATATGCATTTAATAAATTTATAAATTGATAACTAATTGTAAGATGAAAGATGATATAAAATATAAGAAAGGAATGGTTTATAAAATTAGATGTAATTTTTGTAATATGGTTTACTATGGCCAGACGGCAAAGCAATTGGGAGAAAGAGCTAAAGAACACAATGATGCTGTTGCTAGGAAAGATGATAGATCTGTGTTATATGTTCATTATTTGCAGTACAGACATAAAATAAATTGTATTGATAATATAAGTGTTCTAGATTATATTAAAAATGTTAAAAGACGTAAAATATATGAAACAAACTATATCATGTACAATAAAAACAACTGTATAAATATATACAAAACATTCATTAAGTTGAATAATAAGTGGTTATTGGATAAAGAATGGATAGTTAATTAATTAATATATGTGGATATGTATTCATTCAATATATATAACAGTGTAATTTTGTAGTAGGATTGAACAAAAAAAAAATCACATGATAGATCGTGTCGGATATCCATTTGTTTATCTGTCTTCTCTCATGTATTGATATAGAAGTCGCTGTAGGTACTTTAAATCATGGTATTCTGGAGACATATTAAAAAGGGAAAAAAACATAATTTGCCAAAAAAGGCTTTTCTATGAAAATTATATAATTTGTAATCTTTGTTGCCTATATATGTATTTTTAAACATATTATTGACTATTAATAGTTTGTTTACAATTGGGTGAGTACATGTATATACATTGAAAGCTTATGTATCTGTACGCAAAGCTTTTATTTTATCAATTAATTATTGACACTTGGAAAATAAAAGATTGTGATGATTAAATTCTTGCAATAATATAGATGTTATTTGATATTAGTTTTAATAGCTTCTAAAAACATGGTTATTACTTGAATAACTTAAGATTGATTTCTCATTGATTTAATATATTATGTAAGGAATAAGTCTCAAGTTTACTAAAAAATTTGAATTTATGGATAAATGTATAGGCAAATAAATAGGATTTTTTTTTGCACATTAAATTATAATTCCATGCAATTTATTTATAAGTTGTAAATAATAAATAGAAGATTCATTATGAAATTATAAATGAAATATAAAAAGTAAATAATTATTCTTATTATTATTATACCAGAAAAAGAAAATTGACGAATTGTCATCTTAATTATCAATACAAAATAGAATGTGAAAAAAATTGAAGCAAACTTTTATTGCTAATTTTTTTTTATAATTTTTTATTTTGTTATATTCTTTAAATAAAATATTAATTAAAAAACCTCAAATTTTTTTACAGACGTTTTGTGTTTAGTATTTTGTTGATTAAAATGTGAAGTTAATGGATTAAAAATAAATGGGGATTGTTCAAGTCATTTAGATTTTGCAGATTTTTTTGTTAATGATGTTTCAAAGCTTCAAGAAATATTACAATATGAAAGAAAGAAAACAGAATTGAGATTGATAGTAATGAATTAGAAAATTATCTATGACTACTATGGTTAGATTCTTTATGCCGATTGAAACATATTGGATGAAATTAGTCATAGAATTAAATTTTGGATAATGTATTTTTGGTAGAAATAATTTAATATTAAAAGAAAATATGCTCGTACTTAAAAAGAAAGGTTTTAATAAATGTGTTTTATCTGAACTTATTTATGGATCTGAGACTTGGAACATTTATAGAAGAGTGATACGTAGACTTCAAACCACATATGTTGGGAATAACAAGTAGAAATTAAAAGCAAAATATATAAATGGGAAAACAAATGTCTCATCGGCCTCATTGAAAGAATTAAAAGACTGAAATGGAATTAAGCTGAACATGTTTCTAGAAGATAGACGATAGATGGTTAACTAAAGGCCTAAAATGAATTCCAAGATATTGTAAAAGTTCTAGAAAGTGATGTATGTGATGAATGATTATGATAAAAAAGTTTGTAGGAATGATATAAAGAGAATCTGTGAAGAAATTAAATTTGGAGAGATCTTGATTCTACAGTAAATTAATAATGATTGAAGCTTATGATAAGAATAATGACAATGTCTTCCTATAATTTAGCAATTTCTTTCATCCAGACAAAGATGATCAGACTTATTATCTTAAGCATGAATAATGATTTATTTAATTATCATTTTTTATTTAATGTTTAAAATATATGTTATAAAAATAATAAGCATATTATAGGAAATAAATTGTTATATATAATACACGAGAAAATGAAATTTAAAAAAATTTGTTTATAAATCTTATTTGCTATGAGTGCCATAATTGTTTATTTAATTCATAATTTTAACTTTTTCTTAGAAAATAGAATCTGAATAACTTTTATAAATATTTGCTGTAATTAATATTTAAAAAAAAAAAAAACTGGGAGGGGGGGTGTTGAATAAACTATTTAAAAAAGGATAAAGGAGAAAAATTAAGATGTATTTAGTTTAATTACTGTCTCATAAAAAAGATTAATAAGTTATTAACATTAACAAGTGAAAAAATAATCAGTAAATATTTATTTTTGATTACTGCTTTATGAATTTGTTTCAATGTAGTCTATTACTATAAAAATAATATTTGGAACATATTTGTTAATATATGTTTAAAATTAAATTTTAAAATTAATATTTACTTAATTTTCAGCAATTTATGGAAGCTTTAAAAATGTAAGAAATTTATAATAAGAGATGTTTTGTTGAACTATTTCTATATGTTCACGTAATGTACTGATATCATTTACTTTATTACTTTTACAATGCTTCATATAATTACAACTCACTATGATGGTTTCGATTGCTCGAGCACTCTTCTTCAGAACTTCTACTTATATTTTCAAATCTTAACTGCTAATTATTCAACCCGCTCCATTTATTCACTCATATATATATTTCAGTGTTTCTTCTTTCTTCTTAGCCAACTCTATTTCCGGTATTCTTTATCTTCTTTATAAGTATTATAACTTTATCTTTCTTATTGCATTGCCAAATCCATGTAATATTAATATCATTTACTTTCTTTATTACTTTTACAATGCTTCATATAATTACAACCCACTATGACGGTTTCGATTGCTGGGCAATCGAAACCGTCATAGTGGATTGTAATTATATGAAGCATTGATTAGCAGTTAAAATTTGAACAAATAAGTAGGAGTTCTGAAGAAGATTGCCGGGTCAATTGAAACCCTCATAGTGGGTTGTAATTATATGAAGGTTTGTAAAAATAATAAAGTAAATGATATTAATATTATATTAATATATTGCCTGTGACATACACTATATTGATTTTTTATATATTTGCTTGAAGATGCAATTTTCATAATGACTTTAGTTTGCATGGTTGAAAATATATATATATGTTTTATAAAACTAATATATCCTTAAAAAAAAACAAAGCAGAGAAAATATAATAATTTTTATAAAATGAAAATAAAGAACTTAAACACTTTTTTTTTTATATGTTAAAGCGTTGACCAGGAAATGAACCCGGGCCAGTTGCTTGGAAGGCAGCTATGCTAATCGCTAGGCCACCAAATTTTGAAGTTATTAATTTTAAATTTTTCATAAATTATAAATTTTAATTCTATATAAAATTATAATTAAAATGATATACATTGATTTGAGCTTTATTTATTTAAAATGGGAGTGTGGCTGGAATAATGTACCCTATGGAACATTTCAAATATTTTATATAGATTTTATCTAGCAATATGTATTGTTTCTATTATTTATTAATTATATTTTTAACAGTTCTTTTGTAGAAATCAGAATTTCATCTTATTTCATTTTAAATCTAAGATATAACAATGAAGACATCCTCATTTTCTAACAAATTTTAGATAATGTAATAATTTTTTTTTCAAATATTTTTTTAATAACAACACCAACATTATAATTTAGAAGAACAAATATACATTACTAATTGCATTTACACTTGAATGCAAAAACATATATATATATTTATATGCCAATATCTTCTACAAACTTAATAAATTAATATTTATAAAAAAAAATATTTTAATTTCTAGGGAATAAATTTGAAAAAAATTTTCAAGATAAATTATTTCAGTATGAGACAATTCATTATAGTGTAAATTAAAAAATATATAATTATCAATATTGTACTTTACTCTGAAAGTATATATAAATTTATTCCAAAATGGCTGTGCTTGAATTGCTGGTGATGATCCCCCCCCCCCTTCTTTTTTATTTGTTTATGAAAAATGATTCTAAAGGAAAAAAACTCCAAAAAAATATATAGAAAGAAAATTAAGACTTATACTATGATTTCAAAGGCATTATTTTAAAGAAAAATGAATTATTTATAAAATGACCTATCATATATATGCATGTTTTAAGCTATATTTATTAGAAAACAAATTCATATCATATAGATTTCCTAAAAATGCATAAAATAAAATGCTACATGTAAATAGCAAATCCAAATAAAACTAGGAACCAAAAATACCTGATCAATAGTGTTATCTCTGAAATAAAAACTTAGCACAAGAAGCAAAGCTAAAAAATAATGGCTAACGTTGTAAAAAATACCGATATAAAAATAAATATTTAATATAGTTGTAGAACATTGTAATGAAGTATCCAATAAGATAAATTTTAATATCAGATTGAAAAAAGATAATTCAAAGGAAATATGTGCGTATATTCCTACGTTTAATGTATATTAAATTTACTATCTCTTAATTTATCAACAATGTGTATGCAAACATTTATTGAGGATTCTCTTTAATAGAATAAATTGAACAAGCTGAATAATGTTATGGTAGTTGGTAGTGCTTTGTCAATTATACTGTTGATAATTGAAGATATAGCAAAATTACTTGTAAACTTTTTGTTTGGATTGAAGCTGCTTTTAATTATTAATAACTGGATTCTTTGTTATCAATAAACCAGATCTGCTCTAAATACATATATATACACTTACAAACAATTATTATTATTTATTTTTTTTAAGTTTTTTTAAAATTAAAAACCCAAAACATGCAAATGTAAAGAAATTGATTATGTATAAATCACCTCAAAAGAGCAAATCAATCTGAGTTTTGATATCAGAATA
Organism: Epiperipatus broadwayi; assembly: GCA_028023455.1. Taxonomy (NCBI): domain Eukaryota; kingdom Metazoa; phylum Onychophora; class Udeonychophora; order Euonychophora; family Peripatidae; genus Epiperipatus; species Epiperipatus broadwayi. Next base: position 3,511,013 of record JAQFVV010000037.1, read on the forward strand.
TTTGGGATATTCTTGATAGATATTAGTTTTTGTAGCAATCTTTTCTGTTCACTTTAGTAATTAACTATTATTTTCTTCAGGTTGACATTTCAGAATTAGTGCATTTTTTCTGGAGTTTTATTTGGTATGGAAAATAACTAATAACATCTGCTCTGCAGTGAGTTGGAAGAATTGCAAATTTAAGCAAATTCTAATAAAGTTGATAAAGCATGTTGTTAGTATTCCCATCATTGATGAAGACTATCATTATATTACAATTGTATCTTTCTTTCTTTGTACTCATTGCATTGATATTTGTTAGACCAATCAAGATTATTGGGCATTTATAATTAATATTAACTAGATACCTATTTACTAATCAATATTGATAGCAAATTGGATTGGATATGGTCCAGATTCTTGAAAATAAAATTATAGGCTTTTTCTATAACTTGGAAAAAATTTCAAAATAGTTCCCAACTGAAACTTTTCATTAAGCCCATCCGATAAAAGCCAGTGGACAGTTTTAATTAAGCAATTGAAAACTTACAAGACTTTTATATAAGCCTCTTTTATGAATGATCAGGCAAAAGTATTCACATTTAGGAAATATCTTGCTTCTGATTTTTCTATGTATATATTTTTAAAAAATCACTCAACTATTTAAGAATTAGACTTGAATCAGTTATGTGTCTGGCAAACTTACGCCTTTTATGTATTTAAACAAATATTTTATCAATAAGAATCTTAATAATACAATAGGTTTATTATGCTTTTGAAAATTGAGTTGCTAGAATAAATTTATAGATGCTTTCAAATTATCACTGGTTCATACATAGTTTTTTAATCCAATAAATGAGAATTTATCTTTATTGCACCATTTTCCAGAAATGGGGGGTGGGGGGTGACTTATTGTTTCTGAGAAGCAACAGTTTATGTATTTGAGGAGTTGGATAGTTATATATGATATAGAGGTCCTATCTACAATTATAAAATATGTAAAAAAAAAAAAAATATTTGAAATGAAATTATATGGAAATTTCTTATTTGTGAAATAAAATGAATATATTTAAATTATAAAGAAATACTATTACTTGATTTATAGATTTTCAATAACTAATGGTTTACTTATCAATTACAAAAAATAATTATAAAGATACTTTTCTGTTTTTTTATGCATCAATTTAATCAGTGATATATTCATAATGTAGCTATTGAATGGTGTCATTTTTAATAAACAGTATGGTTTAGTGTAATAATAGAGAGGTGGACTCTGGATCCATGAATCACAACTCTATCTCTGTCACTTCTGGTGTTTAAACTTTTTAAGAATCAGTAAACCAATTTTTTTAAAATTAATTGTAATAAACATCAAGAGATTTCTGGCTAAGGTTCTATTTCTTAATTAGTTGTGAATCTGCTTGAAATGAAAATAGATGCTTTATCCACATCAAATGGTAAATTAATATTTTCCTTTGTGTTATATTTCAGAAAATAATAATAAACATCTGAAAATAGCACATTTCATTTCTATATTTATTTATCAGTCTCAGTATATATGTATTTGTTTCATAATTACTCATGATTAAGAATAACGGAAAATCATTTAAAATAATCTTGCAGATATCAGTTGTAAATAATATATAATTTAGGTATCAAAATATTATTTTTGTATAATTTTTGTTAATGAAAATAGTCTAGTTAATTGCTCAGAAAATAATAAATTTTGATCTTTTCCTTGCATTGTACAATTGGAAGAATTAATTGATGCATATATACATTGGATTATATCTGTTCCTAATGCCCTTCATTGATTAATTGCAGCTGTTGGCTATAGTGCAGTCATTTCATAACATTGAATTACATTTTCAAAGTTAGTAAATTAATGGTCAGTTCTATCATCATATGATTTAAAAGCTTTGAAATGAAATTTTTTTGATCTATCATCATATGATTTAAAAGCTTTGAAATGAAATTTTTTGATATATGAACTCCTGTGCATACAGGGCCCGAATCATATGCCTATACTAAAATTCGACAATGTCTCTGGGTATCTTCTATGAATTTAGAATTTAAGTCATTTGATAGATATATTTAGCAAAGCAAATACTTGCTTAGCCCCAAAATGATTTATTAATGAACCAACAAGTTAATTTAGAGAGTCTTCATTCTTATATTGATTGATTTTATGTCTGCATCAATTTATCTTTCAATTGTTTGGATTCAAATAATTTATTTTTTACAAATGGATTTAATAATTATTTAATATTTTTGGATTATACTGCTAAATTAAAATTACTATTTCTGATTTAGAAAGATTTCTAGCATAATTTTTAAGCACTGATCTATTAATAACTAGAGTGCATTATACATTTTGTCATAATAGTATAGCATATAATCCAACATCCCTCAAAGCACCTTAATTAGAACTTTTCTACTTATTCTAAATACTTTGATATATATGCTGTGATATGTTGATGAAAAAAATTGTTATTTATATTTAATCATTTGGATATCAAAATTTTATCCTATATAAATATCTTTTATTGTTTTTACCTTAGATTCGAGTAATCCATTGGATATCTTACTTCATGAAATAAATTTGCCTTCTCATTTCTTGCAAAATGGATATAAATATAATTAAATTTTACTGAATATATGTCCATTGGATATCTTACTTCATGAAATAAATTTGCCTTGTCATTTCTTGCAAATGGATATAAATATAGTTAAATTTTACTGAATATATGTAATAAATAAAATAATTTTTGATTTGCTATTTCATGCAAATGATAGTAATATAGTCAAATTTTGTCGAATATACTAATGAATAATGATTTTCTTTTTCAATATGCTAAATTTACATTTGATAATAAAGTTATATATACCCAAACATATAATTTCGTTTTATATAATATGAATAAAGATAATCACATATCTAACAATTTATTATAATTAATGAATTCTGAGTGACTATTTTAGAATGCTGAATAATTATAGATTGAGATTTGAAATATAAAATATATTGAATACATAAAAATTAGATTGTTGCATAACGACAAATATAGAACAGATATCATATATAAAATCCCTATTTTTTTTGTTGTCTGGTTAGTGAATATGTTTATTCATAAGGCTGTCACGTGTGAAATTTTCAACCAATTAAAAAAGACTACTACATTTGTCTGCATTACGAAGAATATTTTATGCAAAGGAAGTAATTCTGCCATTAATAGTTGTCCATAACACTCAAATTTACATATCAAATATGATAGATATATTTAAAACTTTACATTTTAATGTAGAGGCTTAACTTGATTACAAGCATTTTATTCAAAGCAAGTAATTCTGCAAAATAAAAAAAAATTGTTAAATCGACCGATTAAAAATAGTCTAGCCCGTTTAGGAAGTAATTTCACCATTAATAAACCATAATACAAAAACGACGGCTTTTATACATTTATCACATTTATTTATATAATATTAAAATCTTTTGTTTATGATGGATTTTCCAAAGGGTGGGAATGATAACCTTTCAGGCTGGCTAGTAAGTAATTTCTCCATTAATAAACCATAATACAAAAACGATGGCCTTTGTACATTTATCACTTTATTTATATAATATTAAAATATTTTGTTTAATTTACATTAAATCTTAAAAAAAAATTGTTAAAGTAACCAATTAAAAAAAATCATGGCCTTTTTAGGTCAGCTACATATGGTTTAAATATATTTTTGAAATGAGCCAAGTTAAATCAAGAAGCCATGTTGTAGTAAGTCTTCCTTGCTGTGATGTATAGAATGTCATTAATGCTAGGAATATACAAAAAGTTATTTATAACATATTATTTAAGTATTGCAAAATTATTTCCTGTATAGTTTTAATTATTAATAAAATAAGTATTAGGAATATTGTTCATTGGGGGGGGGGGGAGGCAGTTTCAACTGAAAATCGTTGATTATTCAAGACCTTTTAAATGTTATTCTGCTATACTGCACAGAATAGTCTTGTTATTAATAAGGATTTTGTATAAATGATAAAATTTGCAATGATAATTAAAGAATGAATACATTATTTAAAAAAAAAGGGTACATGATTATCAGCAAAAGCATATCTAAAACGAGTATTGTATTATTCTATGGAGAAATATTAATCTACTTAGGTCAAGTTAGAAATAGTCTTAATGAATTATGATCAAAGCAAATTTTTTCTTATTACCTGACACTCACTGTGTACTAGTATTCAAGAGAGAAGGAATAAGGACTTCTACAACTGCTGTCATGTAGAATTTCAATTTATACTGGAGATATTTTGTATTTTTGACAGTCTCAAAATGTCTAATCTGACTAAATTGCAATATGTGTCATGATTACTTTATTGTATTAAAATTATAACCGGCTGAATCAGCATGATTGAATCAATTAACTAATCATTGTTCACTATCAGTAATGAAAACATTTTGGTTGGTAATTATATGAATCAAAAGGTATTTTTATTAGTTTATGTTTACAGTAAAATCTGGATACAAGGGAATCTGATGTATGAACTTTTTACAATAACTTAAAATTTGTAAACTCATGTCTCACTAATAATTTGATCTTTATAATTAGAAAATGGAAATAAATACTCTCAGTCCCTATGAGGGATAAAATGTCAAATATTAGATTATCCAATGGTTATCAGGGTTCAAATAATTGGAGTTAGACTAAAATTATTTATCAATTTAAGAGATATGATTCTTTGATTGTATCCAAAACTGCATAAAATTGAGATGTTTTCTTATGATGCTACCTTTTAACTTCTTTGCCAGGAACTTTTTTTTTTTTACTGAAAAATTTTAGTTTATTTCTTGTCTTTCTTGTAATTGTCATCAGCCATATTTACAACAATGAAAATAATTACTAGTAATCATTTTTAAAATATAACTGAAATAATTGTTATAACATAAACGTCTACCTCTTTCATGAGAACCATTTTTTGTTTCATGTATCTAAACCAATGAAAATGTGACTTTACGATAGTAGATTGAATATCAGCACACTCGCAAGCTGAATACTGATTGGTCTTAATATTTTGTTATTGCATTTTCAAAATCTTAGCAGAACATTTTTAATTGAAATTTTTTCAATGAGTATTATGTTAGTAGAACGGATCCATGTTTTATTTTGATATAATAAATTTGACAGAATAATATAGTTCATATGTATAAATAATTTAGTTAAAATAGTTACATACAGTATTAGTGATGTGAAATACATTAGCCAATTATACCCTTCTATCTAAAAAGCTTCAAAAATATTTAATTTGATTTACATCCTCCAACTGAGAGCTATTTTCTGGAGATTTTTTTCCCACTACTGGCTGCTAAAGCACCTGAGGTTTTTTGAATATTAATTACCAAATCATCTTTATAGATTATATTCAAAACATTAGTAATATTTTGTACATCTTTCTTTGAGTTGACAAGAATAACATACAAAGATCAGTAAATCTAGAAACCAATAGAATTAAGTTTTTATTTTTTCTTTTAATCAGGTCAAGTTAAAAAATTAACTTTCAAATCTGTATTGCATATTTATTTCTATTTTGTAAAGCCACTTATGTAATGTTCCAAGTACTTCTGTAAAGATTCAAAGTGAAGTTGGAGCTAGTTCTCATTTCTGTTTAACACCAATTGTCATTTCAAATATCTTAGATTTTTCATCATAATATTGCTTTCTTTTATATTATGTAAAAGCTTTGCAATATGAATAAATGTAATTATTTTGAATTATATTTGGATTGTATTTATTTTAAAGCTAAATTGTATTTTATATTCATTTCAGTGAATAATCGTTAAATTAGTTTTATCTATAATATTAAATTTTAATACAATTTTTTTGTCTCCAGTTCTTTGAAATATGATGGACTGAGATTTCATTACATGGGTTTTTAATTTTTCTACAGTACTTTATCCACCAATATTTTTTTAAATTGATTGAAATTTAATAAAGAATATTTTACAGATATTACTCCATTATGAGAAAACAAGATTATTTGTTTTAATAAATTGTTATGAACAACCTTTGTAGTAGTGTTAAACAATCCACTAGTATAAAATCAGATTCCAATTTTAATTTTTTATACATATATATTTATATTATATTTTTTTTATCTAATATATATTTTATATGTCTTTATATATATAAAACCATCTATAAAGTAATTGAGTTTGAATTTGTACTATTAATAATTCACAAGTCAGATTTCCAAAGAATAATTTTTTAACAATTTTCTTATTGTGAATTATTATAGTAATATATCAGGACTTCTCTATGAATGTGTTTCTATTCTCAGCAATACATATTTGATAGCTGTGATTTATTTATTGGCTTATTAAAATAATTTTTAATATACATCCCTCACAATTGTTTTATATATATGCCTTTCTTATATACATATTTTAAGATTTTAAATGTAAGATTCTTTACCAATTTCTGGAATTGTGAACTTTTGGATTAATTTCAGTTCAGACTTGCACAGTTCTGCATGGTCTGGGATTCTAGGTAAGATATTTTATTTTCATGATAATAGATTTAAATATTATAGATATATAATTTTACATTATTATGTAGTTTACTAGAATCTTCTTTCATTTTCCCTGTATCTAGTATTTGAGTAATCTAATTGTTGCTATTGCATTTGTATAAATATTCTTTAAAATGTGACAATATCCTGGATCTATATCTTGATGATCCAATGCTTTAATCACTGAAGAAATGTTTATAGAATCAAATGCCTTTTCATAATCTACAAATCCAAAGCATAATGGCAATCTTCTATAACTTTTCTCAATACCTGGATGTGATCTATTGTACTAAAACCACTTTTAAATCCAGCTTGTTCTCTTGGTTGGTAGAAATCCAATGTTCTCTGTAGACAGGGTGACTCTATATCTCCAAAACTTTTTACAGCGGTGCTGCAAGAAGTATTTTGTGGATTAAAATGGGAAGCTAAAGGAGTGAAAGTAAATGGAGATTATTTAAGTCATTTAGATTTTGCAGATGATGTAGTTGTTTTTGCAAATAATGCTTTAGAGCTGCAGGAAATGTTGCAGGAGTTATCAGATGAAAATAGGACTAAAGATAAATGTTAAAAAGAATAAAGTAATGTTTAATGGATTTTCTCAAAATATGAAAATAAAGATTGATATGATGAATTAGAAGAAGTTAACAGTTACAAATACCTTGGTCAGATTATTAATACAGATGGAAACATAATGAATGAAATTAATCATAGAATTAAACTTGGTTGGAGTGCTTTTGGTAGAAATAACTTGATACTAAAAGGAAATATGCCTATGTGTTTGAAAAGGAAGGTTTTTAACAAATGTGTTTTACCAGTTCTTACTTATGGATCTGAGAGTAATAGAAGAGCAATACAGAGACTTCATACCACTCAAAGAAGTATGGGGGGATGCATGTTAGGAGTAACAAGAAGAGATTGAAAACGCACTATATGGGTAGGAGAGCAAACAGGTGTTACTGATCTCATTGAAAAAATTAAGACTGAAGTGGAGTTGGGCTGGACATATTGGTAGAAGAGATGATAATAGATGGACAATTGAAATCTTAAACTGGATTCCAAGAGATTGTAAAAGACCCAGAAAGAGACCACATGTGAGATGGATGGATGAAATAAGAAAGTTTGCAGGGGTGATGTAGAGAAGAGAAGTTAAATATCGGAGATGGATTGGAGAGACCTTCATCCTACAGTGATTGATAATGGTTGATGATGATGAATAATGTTTAATATCAACTAGAACTTGTGGACTTAATAAGTAATGATTAGTGCATTAAATTACAATATCCATCACTTGAGCTTAAATAAGAAGTTAAGCTGAGAGATTTTTCATGAAGCTAAGGATTTTTTAATATAGCTCAAATCTCTCCACACTAGCTAATCTGTAATCAACTAGAAAAACAGCCAATACTGGTTAAAAACAGATATTTATACCTATTTTTGACTGCAATTTGAGTCTGAAGATAATTGGGTCAATTGCATAGATGCATTAGTCATATATAAAAATTAGAAAATACATGCAATCTTTTTTACTTAGAGATATATTACTAAATGTACTCAAAAGTACATGAATTGAAAATCATTGAAATTCTCAGCAACATTTAGCTCTGTCCCAACTTATATATTGAGTTATAATAAAGTTTCTCTAGTAAATTTCTTTTTTTTTGCAGTTGACGTTAGATTTATTAACTCATCATACAAATAGTCATTTTATTGCAAATATACATAATAGTTATTTTTTAATACCAGTAATTTTTATGCCTATCCAATATATGATTAATTTAAGCATATTTTATTTCTATTTTAATTTCTTTTATAAATTGATAGATTTCCCATATATATATATATTTAATTTTTTAGCTATCTGATGTTTTCTAATGATTTATAAAGCACTTGAACAATTCAGTAAATTATATATATGCTATTAATATGTTTAATATTAATTAACATAGGAATATGTTTATATTTTTAAAAAAAATTTACATTCTTTTCAAAAGGTGAATTATTTTATCATGGCAACAATTGAAGCACGATCAAGTGGACCAAATATAGAAGAAGATACTTTTGTGAATGATTTAAAGGAAATAATGGAAGCGGGACCAAATTTGAATGAAAGTCCTTCTAATGTTCACTCAGGAACTAGTCACAATACTACAGATATATATAATTCCAATGAACAGAATCTAAGGATAGGAATGAATTTTCAGCCAATGCCACCAGGTAATATTTGATTTCCCCTTTGTTTTACTATTCAACATAAACTTAAAATTTTAGTATGTAAATGATTTGTTTAGTTTGATTATATATCTATGCATGATAGTAACCTTCATCTCATTGAAAAACAGACAGTCCATGATTGATTGTCTGCTATATAGTAGAATGATACTGTCATACATGTATTAATAATAATCTGTTATAATACATTTTTTGATTCCTGTTATTTAAAACTCTTAGCTTAAATTCATGTATGATTTAATGATTTGCATTGCAGTGAAAAGTTAAAATCATACTTACCTTTATTATTTATTTATAAGTAAATATATTATTGTTTTGTAAAGAAATCTTTATACAATCTTAAAAGAGATTGAAATAAATGAGTAATAAGTATTACAGATTTATTATGTATAATTTAAATAATTTTGTACTATATAAATTCATTTAATTATAATTATATGGAAACTTGTTCATTAAAAGTTTACCAATGTGTATTTATATATAGTTTTAATGTATATAACTAAATAACTCAATGAAATATATTAATAGTATTTAATACTTTCATTCTTTAACTTATACAATGTATGATTTACAAGAACAACTCTCAACTTTAGTGCTATCTATAGCTTTGAAGCTCAAGCCTCATTGATAAAAGCAAAAGGTGGAAACTTGTCTGGATATGATTTATTTGCATTAACATCTAGTAATTACTGATTACTCAAGCCTATTGATAGTACTAGAATAGAGGGCTGCTCTTATTTAATCATTTAATACTTACATAAAAAATTCAAAATCTTGCTTAATTCTAAGTCTAAAAATGTTTCCATCATTTGGTTGTAAAATTGACATAAAAAATATTGGATAATTTGTTTCTTTGATGTTAAATTTTGGTAATTCAAACTTTTAATTGCCTCAAAATATATCTTATGCTATCAAAATATTACTTTGAACACAAGATTCCCCATTTTTTGTTCTTTGTTATGATAAATTTTGTTTTGTTAAATTACTAATAAATATTAATGTAAGAATATTAATTTTATTTTATAATTAAAAAATATATCTTGCTCTATTAGTTCTTGTAAGCTTTTTTTTTTTGGCTATTCTCCGTCAAATTTATTTTGATTTTATTCATCAAAAAATTAGTTTTTAATTTCACAGTTCAATCTTAGCAAGTCAATTTCATTGGCTTTATCAAACTGTTAAATATTGATTGAAATTTCAAAAGTTAATTCAAAAATTTGTAGGTGTAATATCTTTTAATTATTGACTCATGAAGTAGAGAAGGAACAGAAAAAAGCTGTCATGATAAAATTTAATAGAATTTTATCATAAGCATCCAAAGAGTTTACAGAAATCTGCATGTAAATCTGTAATAATATGGAAAATTTAACGATGAAATTATTATTTCATATAGTATTCATGAAACTACTGTTGCAATTAATGGGTGTAAAAATGGTATTTAAAAAGCTTTTTGCAAAACAACAAAAACATTTATGGAAAATTTGTTTTTAAGAGTTCAATAAAATCTTTTGTTTTAAATGCCAACTCCAAAGGAAAAAGCAAGTACTGATGGAAAAGTTTAGTTTAAACATTAAAACAGGAGCTGCGTAGATATAGAATCTTTAAATTGATTTATAAAAATTGCCTCTTTATTAAATTAAATTTGATAATGTCTTATAATTTCATTCTAAAAGAATGATGAAAAATGCTAATCACATCTTTTTAAATAATTTCCAATTTAAATTTACTAAAAAAATATTTGATGAGAGAAAGACTGTTTTATTTAAGCTCTTTCAAATGTAATTAAATTAATAATTCTAAAAATCTTATTTCTAAAAAACAAAAAAAATATATATTTATCAAATTTTATGTCTATGCAAATATCATGAATCAAGATATGCTTTAAGGAAAAAGATTAAAGGAACACCAGTCACTCTATAATTATATTAAAAATACTACAAATAATTAGTTTAATACCAGTTTAGTTTTCTTTGACCATGAAAAATTTTGTAATTTTAAATTTACCTTCAAATCAGATCACACAAGAAATTTATACAAAAAAAAAATTGTAGAAAGAAACATTAAAGAGGCAATTTTTATAAATCAATTTAAAGATTTTATAATAAATAATTGGTCTGTTAATATTAATTGATATACACAATTCTTAGAAAATCATGTGACATGTTTTTTGTCCACATAAATTCAGCTGATAGTGATTACAATTTAAATAATCAAAAATACTCCATATAATTCAAAACTATTACCAAAGTTTTGTATAGTCATTTCTTGAATAATTTCAGAATTTCATTAAAATTAGTTGATAGAGGATGCAAGAATGATCTGTAGTGCAAACACAATAACAACAAAAGTTTAAAGAAGTTGAATATTTTTTGATACCTTTAAATTTGCTTTATTGATTTTTTAATTATGAATTCAAAATGTTTATTATAATTAATTAAAATTTTTCTTTGGTCCTCTTAATATCATATTAAACAATTATTTTTTTTATTGAATATATATATATATTATTTTAAATAGCGAAACAAATATTTTTATTCAGTTACTTAATTAAGTTTTTTTATTTAAGTTGTTTAGGTAAAATTAAAAATTAATATACATCTATCAAATGGATTTCTACAAATATTGTACAATTCTTAGAAATTGATGACAATGAAATATTTCAGGGTAATGCCCTCTTTTTTTTTTTTTTTTACTGTGGAGTAGGGATGGCCAATCTTTTATATAATTCATGTGTCACTTTTTTCCATTTTTAAGTTAAGATGCACCATACAAATTTATACTCCTTTTCAGTTTTTTTAAAATATGGTAATATTAATATATTTAACAATTATGCATAAAATGATTTTTTTTATATATGGTAATACCATTAAAACCAGTCAACACTTAGACAATATCAATAACAATCAACAATCTCAAACTGCCAAGGCAGTTTTAAATAAAAGGATTTATTTCATATAAAGAGAAGATAAACATTAATTATTTTAATGAGCCTTGAAATTGCTTTGCTTTTGCTAAACTTTTAATGTTTGGAGTTAAATCAGTTTACAGAAAGTATCAACAGTTTTTCAAATTTGAATTAGTCATTTGCAACCTTATAGAGAGATATTAGTTTTTGGTAATTCAGGTAAAATTATATTGCATAAATATATTTTAAATTATTTAAATTTTGTTTTGACCACATATTTCTCACTTGCATATAATTATTATGAAGTTAAAGTTTTATAGATATTTTAAAAATTATTGCATGAGAAATATAAAATAATTTGCTTTAAAATTATTTGTTGTAATTAATAAAAGTGTTATTCCGATATTGTTATTGATAATTATTTCATGTAAATATTACATAAATATATTTTAATTCTCAAACTTTCAATGAACATAAGGTAACATCTAGAGAAATGGAGAGAATTAGTGAATAAAATTTTTATTTGGTATTCATTACATCAAAATCGAAAATTGAATACATAAATATATTTTAATTATCAAACGTTTTAATAAAATAAGAAGACAGATAGAGAAATAGAGAGAATTAGCAAGGGAAATTTTTATCTGATATTCAATACATCAAAAATCAGAAATGGAATTTAGTTAATAAAACATAAAAAATTTTTGACTCAGAATATATCATCCTCATTTATATATAAATTAGAAATATATTTTAATTATCAATTGCATTATATATTTTTTATACCTTTTTTTTTATTATTCCATTAACATGAGCAAAGCCACAGGTTGTCTTTTCTCACATTAGTAAAATAAAGCAATGTAATTTAGTTGATAATTAAAATATATTTAAAGAATATTTACTGAAATAATAATACATGAGTTATTAACAGCAGTTAAAAATGGCTTATACCATTGTTTATAAAAATCCATTGTGATTTTTTTTTTTCTTGTTTAAAACTCATGTATTATTATTATTTTATGTGAATATTATTTAAATATATTTAATTATCAACCACATTACATTCTTTTAATCTAATAATGTGAGCAAAGCTGTGAATTTAGCTAGTATATATTGTACATATACATACAGTATTCAATTATTTAAAAAAAAAAAAAAAAAAATTTTTTTATTCTTTTATACATACAGAGATTTATATGTATAAATCTATTATTATTAATAAGCAGTTCTTTTTGTGATTTATTATATAATATTTTTTATTATTAAATAATATGTGTTAAATTTATTTAACTTTCATTTTGTTAAAAGAGAGTAAATCAGAAAGGTGTAAAATTGCTAGATTAGGAGATAAAAATTGTACACGTGTGAAACAATGAATAGATCTGTACAAACACAAAGATGCTTTTACACTTATTCCTGATTGCTATAGATGGCCAGCTTTGTTGTTTATCTGTATCTTAAAATTATTTTCACAAAAGAGGTGCTTTGATGTAGATAACGATAGCGATCAATTTTAAGTCAAACTTGTGAAGCTTTGATTTTTTTTTTAAGATAAAGATTTCCAGATGTTTTTCGCGATATAAACGATTAAAACAATTTTTTTAGGCAGTTAATCATAAATTTTTTTAAGAGTCAGTAATAAATTTCTTTAGAGAGATGATCAGTTAAATTATTATTATTATTTTGAGACTCAACTCAGTCGGTCCTTCCTTGTTATAATTCTTAAGCAGAAATGTAAGCTCAGATTTTTTTTTAAAAGAGAGTGAACGCTTTAATTTTTTTTTCTCACTCTTTGAAAGTTGAAAAAAAAAGAGCAAATGAAATGTGCGTTTATATAAAGCAATTTTCAAGCAATATTAAAGAATAGGAGAGAAATGGAACAAGATTGAATTTATTATAAGCTAGTAATAATTATAAAAATGATATTAACATATTTGGTTATGCATAAGACTATGCCTTTGCATTGCTAAACCATTTTTTCTGCTTCCTGATTAATACAGAAGAGTCAAAACCGCTGATCTGTCTATGAAATCATGTATCCAGTAATAACCAACAAAATGATAAATTTTGAAGCCAACCACGCAAGCTATATGGAATGCTTTGTTCCTAGTTCATGTCTTATTAAGAGCTCACTGCCTTCGAACCAAAGGAGAAGGGGAAATAGGAGGAAAAGAAAATTTAAAACAGCTATGTAGAACCAAGTTTGAAGCCATAAATCAAATTTTTGTTGATTTACCTCAATCATCTAAAGTGTCAACAGCAATTATTTTTTAAAGAAGAGAAACAAGCAAATCCACTGGTACCTACTTATTCAAAGTACTTATAATAATTTTTTTCTTTTAAATGGTAGAAGGAAGCCAATCAACAGTGAATAATAAGGAAATTGAAGAAACAAGCAAAGTCAATTGATTCAGCATTATCTTAAAAGTATCTGCAATAACTTTTTTTTTTTTTTGTTGGTGAGCAAAGAAATGCAGTCTAAAATTCAAATTCAGGACATTAATAAGAAGTAAAAAGTAGACGGGTAAATATGAACTTTCTTTAACCGATTTTATTCTTTTACTTATTAAAAGTAAACCTTAATTTACTGGTCAAAGCAATTTTCTTTTTTGATACAGAAACATTAAAGACTTGTTTATCTATAGTTATTTGCAATATCTCACAACATAGCACAAACATAGTTTAAATCTTTAAACTTAAATTTTTCATTATTTTTTTATTATATATTGTAATGTTGAAATGTTTTTTTTTTTAATTGTTCTTCAGTTGTTAATGATGATGAGCAACCTATAGATATATGCATTTATAATGTTTTTTATTTTTATTTTATCTTGTTGCATATTAAAAAATTAATATATGTATTTTATTTTCTTTCGCTATAAGGTTGCAAAAGAAAAAGATATTTTTATATATGTGATTTTTGGGTATACATTTTAAACATATATGTTAACATTATCGAATGCGTGAATGTGTAACTGTTTATCCAAACACATCAAAGAATAGATTATATATGATTAGTTTAAAATGGTAAATTAAAAAGTAGGGCATTACATTTGAATGGAAATGAAATAACATATACAAGTTTCACCTGAAATTTATTTTATGATATGATAAGTAAGAAAAGTCTTAAATAAGCATTTATAGAATATGTATTTTTTTTAATATTGATTTAAGTCAGCTTATTTTGAGATATCAAGAAAAGTGACAAACCTATATATTAAGTTTATTTGCTTATACTTATATGAATTTTTATATTAATAAACCATTTATTTAATTGTCGATTTAACTTTAAAGAAGGAAAGAAAGAGTAGTAGTGTTAATAAAATATAATTATATATCTTAATTGGTTTCCGAGTAATTATTAAGAATATTGTGTTTTGTTTTGTTTTTTTTTTTTGTCTTAATTCTATCATTTTAATTCATCATCATTGCTCGCAGTTATTAAGTATTACCATTCGTATATATTGAGCAATCACTTGCAAATATTAAGCGTCCGCAAAATAATAGGTAAACTAGAATGTTGATATTTAAGTATTTAAGGATTATGCTTGAGAATAACCAAATTTTGATAATTATAGTTCAACATAGAAAGCTAAAATTGTGTTGTGTCCATGAATTTAGATCATCCTCATCAAAGATGGATATCATGTTATTAGTTAAAAAACGTTTCAAATAATACTATATAAAAGTTATAATCGCCATCAATCATCATTAATAAATTATAATCATTAAATTTAATGTTTAGCGTAATGAATATGTTTTAGTAAATAGGGGTTTATAGAAAATTGAATATTATGCAAAGAGATTCATGATGATCAATCATCACCATTAGTATTATTAAATCCCAGTATGAAATATGATAATTTTAATAGATGCCTATAAGTTTATAAAGATGAATTTATTGTTGTGAGTTTATTAATAAGCCATGGCTGGTATCATCATCACCATTATAATCATTGTTATGATATCACTATTATAATCATTATTATGATATTGTTATCATCATCATCATTATTACCTTTATTGTGATAAATAATTTAGTTAAATGGCCATCAATATCAATAATGGTCTTCACATGCTTGTTTGGAAGCCATTAATAGGATTATACATGTCTGTTCATCAATATACGCTAATGAGCTAGCAATGTCTATAAGAATCTTTGATCTATAGTATAAACTTTGGTAATATTGGGATCCTGTAATTTTATCAATATAGATAAAATGTAAAAATGTCATTTTTGTTCAATAGTCATCCAAGTCATGTGTAATAAATATGTACTGAATGAGTTTGAACTCAAGTACACTATAAATAGATACTTATCTGGATTGAAAACAATCTAGTGGCGCTCATGGGAAAACACATGTACTTAGCTAAACTGAATAAAGAGTGATACCATCCCTTTCCAACTTCATAATATTAATTTTATAAAATATATTTTTTTATAAGTTGTCATGAATAGCACCAGTGTGTGCATATGACCATGAATGGTCTTATATATTTGGAAAGAAGGATAGGAAGGATTCTTTGTTAGAAGAACCTAGTATTGGAGATAAGCATAAGGCACTCCAGAAATCTCACAGTGGGTACTTTTATTCAGTTGCTATGTTTAATATTATTTTTATTAGATGACAATGTCCAGTATGTTTTATTGTTCAGATGACTGCCCCAATATATAAATAAATACCAAGAATCTTTAATGCTGATATTTTCAAGTGGCACAGTGATTCTGTAATTTCTTTATCTATGCTATGATGAATTAATATAGTTACAAATGGTACAGATTGGATAGGCACATATCTAATACTTAATAATTTCCCCTATCTAAATATTTATTATAGTTACAAATACATATCTTTTATATTAATTTAATAATTTCAAATGTCTAAATAATACATATTTATATTAATTTATAAATATTGTTACAAATGGCAATTGATAAATAATTGTTACAATATATACATATTTTTTTAAAAAACTTAAGAGTAACTCAAATTTAAAATAGAAATAAAATAAAATCTTGATGTCTCTTGATTATAAAAGTTTATTTTTTTTTAAAGAATGTATGAAATTCTATTTTTCCTTGATTATAAAAGTTGAATTTTTAAAAACGTTTTCTTAATAAACAAAACAATATTATAAATGATTTTTAATACATGTAATTCTTCTTTTAAATATTGAGAAGACTGTGACTGTTTTAAATTTTTAATTAGAATAATTGCAAAAAATATTAGAATACTAAAAAATTAAAAATAATATATATATAAATATTTTATAATAAACACTTATTTTACTGAGAACTAAAAGGCCATAAAAATAATTGTTTCTTGTAATCACATTTGGGATTTTTATATTTAATTGTAGACCCTTGCCTTCATTGAAAATTGTTTAATGTTTTCTCAGAAAAAGTGCTGTTGTCACAGGATTTTAGATCTTACTATTAATATTATAATGACCCACTTTTTTTTTAAAAAAAAAAAAGATTTTAGTAGTGTTTTTATTGATGTTAAAGGTGAAAAAAGAATCTGAAGGGGTCAGCATCTTACTAACTGCAGCTAAAATCCAAAGAGTATTTTGGTCTTTTGACAGACAAAATACCCAGAGGCCATTCACATTCTTTGGCATAGATTTCATGGGAAGATTTTGAAGTATAATTTAAAATAATTTTTTGCTTGATTATAAAGTATTCTTGATTATTTTTACATATTCATTGGTTGATTATTATTAAAGAAATACACAAGTAAATTTTCAGTTTATTCATTTGTTTTATTTTTAGAAATAGAAGTTAATAAACTTAACCATAATATAAAGAAAAAACCCGACAGTGTCTACTATATTATTATTTGTTAAAATTGACTTGGTGTTAAAATATTTTAAAATATTGTAATTTTTGTAAGAAAATATCAGATTTTAATGCAGAATTTGATAATGTAAAAATGAATTTGTTAAATTTTAATATGGTTGTTTACATAAATGTCTATGATGGCATTTATGGTATATTATTATATTTACAGGTCAAATTTTAATATTTAAAATAGTCAGATGTAATTTTTTTAGCTTATAAAATTAATTTAAAAAGAAATCAAGTCCAATTTATTGTTTTATTATAAAATAAAGATTTTTTAAAAACAGAAAGGTTGAGCACTTCCAAAAGCTCATAAGATGGAACAATAGAAACTATCAGAATGCAAGTGGAAAGGCATGTTTAGGTGGATGGGCAGCAGAGATTGTGAGGAATTTGGGAAATAGGGCAAAATTAAATTTATTATCATGTTTTAATAAGATGGCACAGAAGACAATTTTCAGATAGCTGGAATAATACAAGTGTAAGGCTATTATTTAAAAGAAAGAGTAAGGACCTTAGATAGAAAGATAAACAAATATAGACTGATAGCGGTAATGTCAATTATATAGTTTTATCATATATGCTGGCTAGAAGAGTGGCAAAATGGATGGAAGAAAATAATGTAATGGAAGAAATGCAAGGAGTATTTAGAAAGATTGGCGTATAGGAGATAGTTTATTTGTAGTCACACAACTTACAAATATGAGTAGGAATATATGTTATATATAGTATTTATAGATATAGAGAAGGTATGTTATAAGAGTAAAAATAGAAATAGATTATGGATAAGTTTAGTAAAATTTGGGAATGAATTGTGCTTTAGTGGATCTTATTAAGAGGTTGTATGAAAATAATTACTATATGTATCAATTAGGAAATATAGAATCAGGTAGAGTTAAAAATGGGGTGGGACTAAGGCAAGGATGCCCTATGTCACCTATTTTGTTTTTGTTATATTTGAGAGAAATGGAGAGAGCAATAGAATCTTTAGGAAGAGGGATAGAGATATCATTAATAGATGACTAGGGAGTGTATATATTATCAGAGCTTATTTGCTGCTATCTTCTTGTGTACAGAAAATAGAGAAGATATGAAAGTTATGCTGAAGACACGTGGAAGGGTGTGTAAAGAGATAGGGTTTAAATTTAGTGAAACTAATAATGATTAATGCTAGGGAAAGACAAGACAAAGAATTTTTATTAGGAGGTATAAAGTTAAATGTGGTGAATATGTATAACTATTTGGGAAAAATTGATAAATGAAGCAAAGAAAAGAAAGGGGCTGATAAAGAAATTAACAATGTTTTCACATAGCAAGAATTGTATGAGAGTGGTAATAGCAGGGTTAACTTATGGTACCGACACATTATGTGTTAGTAAAGGGGTATTAGATTATTTAGAAAAAGTGCAAAGAGAAGTAGGAAGACATGCATTAGATGCAGATGTGTGGATGGCAAAGGAGACAATTCAACGAGAAATGGGATGGTCAAGTTTTTATATGAGAGATGCAAAAAGCAAAGTGAAAATGTTTGGTAGATTGCAATTTATGGGTAATAAGAGAATAGCCAAAATAGTATTTAATTGGGTTATGAGTAAAGGACAGGCAACAAATGGGTGAGAAAAGTAGTACAGTATGAAGAAGATTTGGATAAAGATTTTATGTCATATATTTATACAAAAATGGGAAGATTGTGTTAAGAGAATTGTTGAGTGTTATAGTGGCAAGAAATGAGATAGAAGAATAAATGCATTAATAAAAAATAGGGAGTTGAAGAGAAGAACTAGTATGGAGAGTAAAAAGAACTAAATATGTATAGAAATAAACAATATTGGGTGAGAGTTAATTTATGATAACAGCAAGGAAAGTAGTTTACTGTTTAAGGCTCAAACAGAATCTTTAGCAACAAGGGAATACACACAAATAGAAAAAATATGGATGATTTAGTTTGCAACTTATATAAGGAAGGCATGAAAAATGTTAGGCATCTGCTAATTGAATGTAAATGCTTGCAAGCAGAAAGGGTACAAATAATGAACAAAAGATGGAAAGGAATGTTTTGTGGTAAAAGAAATTTTGTTCTTTTGATAAGTTGGTTTTATCTAATGTAATGAAGCATAATGGGTGCTCTTAGTTTTATCTAATGTAATGAAGTGTAATGGGTGCTCTAATTGATTAAGATGGAAACTATATAATTTCTATGATTAAAAAAGTATACTTTGTAACAAATAAAATTAAGGAATGTCTAAAGTATATTTTAAATTATTATAGGCTGATGCAATAGCTCATAGGGGGGTAGTTTAATTGGCTGAAAGGGGACCATATGTGCTATCTACTAGGTGGAATCAGTCGCTCCTGAGCAGTCCAAGCAGGCAGACCGTAGACTTTGAAAAAATAAAGAAAAACTAAAAATCACTCGTGATCAATCCAAGCAGGCAGACCGTAGATTTTGGGAGAAAATCAAAATTGCTTATGAGCAGTCAGTCTAAGGAAGCAGAAAGATCCGATATTATATTACCGTGAAGAAATGCCTAGTAATCAAAATGAATTTTAAAACTCAACCATATCCAATATTATCGTAAAGGAATTTAAAGACAGCTGAAGTAAAAAGAAGAAAGGCGTGAAAATGGTAATAAAATTCAGTGACAAGAAGTACGACTATAAATCTTCAAACAAGTACCTAATAGAGATGGCTGTTATAGTTGTTCCAGCATACAAAAAAATCATGGAATAGGTCACCAGCAGCAGTATACCGCCAGTTCATCCCTGAAGCCCTACGATGTCTTAAAAGAAGTCACCCAAGACCTGATAACAAGGACTCTTTGATACGTGTAATGGAGAAGGAAGCCCTGAACGCCCTATGGAACAGCTCGTGTGGTCCGCTCGAAGTCGAACTTTATAACAGTTGTAAATACAGATGAGTTTAGATCTCTTGATATTTATTTATTCATTTATATTTTTTTATTATTCTATAACTCAGTAATATGTGTTTCTGATATTCTCGTAACTATAATATCACTTATATAATAGTTGCATGCATGTCTCATTTAGAGTCCCTACGTGGAGAATCTCTACCACATAATCTTTTACTATGGCGATACCTTACGTAGAGTATCCTTTAGCCATATTATTTCTTATTAGGCATCATTTTATACGTTTAAAATAAATAAACATAGATGCATCTCTTGTATAAATATTTAAGCACCAAAACATAAAGATGCATAAAATATTAATAATTTATCGATCCTAGAGGTAGTCAGTAGACATGCATGTAAACTAGTGTATTATTATTATTTTTTTTAATGGATTTAATACCTATATGAATTAATGTTTTTTCGTAGGGAAATTTATTACAGACATTTGTTTCTTAAACTATTATTTTTCAAGTGGGGAAAGGGATATAGACCACACCCATTATGCAATTATTTTTAAATGACATTTTCTTGATGTAAATCTTTTATTGTAAATAGATGTTTAATCTAAGTACTTTATATATTTTTTTTATTATATAAAATCTTTAACCTGATAATACATTTAAAAGTTATAATTAAGAGTAAATTTTTTTTATTAAAAAAATGATTTGCCGCTCTTGTTTGCTTAGTTCAAATTACTTATTCAATCATTAGCACGTAATCAGAGTTATTTCAAGTAAACGGATTGAACCAGTCATTAACCTGAGATATGGAAAATAAATTATGAGCTAGATAGGGATAACTTACCAGGGGTTATATTGTCTCACATTTTATGTCCGAACATATTTAATTTTTTTCTTATGATACATAACTGTGATCATTTTATTTGCACACTCTCTCAGGAAGGAAAAGGGAGGGTCTACAATACATTTCTTTGTCGGGGTGGTTATTATTATTTTTTTAAAATTTAAATTACTAAGAAAGTCCGCACAGATGGACATTTTAATAAATTTTACTTTAGAATGTTGAGTATCTTTAACCTGATAAAAAATTTAAAAGTTATAATAAAGAATAATTTTTTTTTTATTAAAAAAATGGTTTGCCACTCTTGTTTGCTTAGTTCAAATTACTTATTCAATCATTAGCATGTAACCGGAGTTATTTCAAGTAAATGGATCGAACCAGTCATTAACCTGAGATAGGGAAAATAAATTATGAGCTAGATAGGATAACTTACCGGGGGGTTAGATTGTCTCACATTTTATGTCCGAACATATTTAATTTTTTTCTTATGATATATAACTGTGATCATTTTATTTGCACACTCGAGAGAAGGAAAAGGGAGGGTCTACAATACATTTCTTTGTTGGGGGTGGCGCTAAAGGCTAAATAAAATTATTTTAGTACTTTTAACAGTGTGTAAATTAAAAGAGTGACCACCGTTTAGTTAATCGGACTGGTGTGGGATGATATAACAGGGAAGGTTCCGATTGACGTCATTTTTTTTAGGTTATATCTCCTTCCTCTAATAATTTTTTTTGGATATTTGCTCTGCATCGATATCGCAGGAGAATTATTATCATCATTTTACTTTATCACATATGTCACTTTCATGCTTGGTCCGTATGTGGGTCGAAAGATTTATAAGACTAAAGAGTGGAATGGGCGGACTGGTACAGAAAATGGCGCGCCAACATGGTTTAAAGAGAGAATCTGGTATAGAAAATGGCCCCAACGTTGTTAAAAATAAAAGCGATATAGAAAATGGCCAAATGTGATAGTCACAAACCAATATTATAGTGTTTATAAAAATCTATTGATTATCTTTTCTTAATAAAAGAAAAGTAACGTAAATATAAAAGTAATGTTAGCAAAAAAAAATCATATTATTTTCGTTATATTAAAACATATTGAAGAACTAAGTTAAGTAAAAAGTAAAAAAGAGGGTGTTGTGTAAAAAAAAATCATATTATTTTCGTTATATTAAAACATATTGAAGAATTAAGTTAAGTAAAAAGTAAAAAAGAGGGTGTTGTGTAAATAATATACGGCTTTAATTATCTGCCATACAGGGTGCCACCAGGCTATTTGAACCTGGAAAATTTATATAGTAGGCAGATACACGCTGTTAAGATCTTACTTTTACATGTATATTTTATTTAGACTATTAGCCCATGCCACTAGCTCATGGAGATGCAGAGATTTAATATAAAACTTTCTCAAAAGAAATATATTAATATGTAAAAAAATGAAATAAGCCACTGCCAGTAATTAACACACAACCAACATTTATTAACACACATATAAATAAAATTGAGGAATAAAATTTATTATTTTAGATTGGTTATTAATTTTTAAATTTAAATTTTTATTTTAAGCAATCCGCATAGATGAATTTAATAATATTTTATGAGAATGTCAAGTATGAACTACATAGATTGCATTTGAAAAGAAAATATTCTATCCCTTATTTAACCTTAGGCCAAAAGTTCGCATTCAAACTAACGCCAATCTATCTGATATATCGATGTATTCATTGCAGCATAAATATGACGGCACGATACCATACTGTCAGGAATGCACATCTGAACAGCTTGGTTATAGAAGACATTGTCTCGTCCAATATAGGAATGGTACATCTGTCTGGTGAGAAGAACAATAAAAAAAAAACTTCATAGGAAGGGACTGCGTTTTCCGTCTTACTATCCCATTCCATAGGCTAAAGGGGTGATCCAAAGAGCAGGGAATACCGTCTGCTTCTGATGGTTGGTGAAAAATTTTGCCCAAGTGCGGCGTATACTATGATCCTGCAGATGACGATAATAAATGGAACAAAATCAGTTGAACAAGTAGCTGGCTTACTAGATACCATAGATGGAAGACAGCAAGAGGAAATGATAGGGAAGAGACAAGAAAATTGTAAAGTTATTGTCAGGCATCAAAATGTGAAGGCTGGGCCAAATAAATACTTCATTAGAAATGAAATGTCAAATTTGGTGTGTTCTTGAGAGGATAAAGTACCAGAATTTGCGCCACAGAGTTGTACAAAGGTACTACTGGAAATCGAGGGGATTGAAGTCGTCGCTGTTAGACCCTGGTAGCTAGATATCGGTGATATCAGAGGAATTTATACCAGAGAATTTTGTTGGTAAACCCTCAAATAGAGACCTTACCTTTAAAGACTACGCAAATCACCCTGTCGAATAATCGTAAGGCAAACCTCATACCAAAGCAAATATGGTTAGAGTTGGTTATGGGTGTGAAGACGATTTGTCATGTATTTTTAATTATAAATACTCTTATTCATGAGGTCCTATTAGGGACAGATTTCTTATATAAGAACAAGTGCATTTTAAATTATGAAACAGAAATAATGAGATACCAGAGATGTGATATTAACTTATCCTCTCAGTTATGAAACTTGGGGGAAACCTGTTGCATAAATAAATCTATATTAGATTTGATGGAAGAAAAAACAAGTGAGATGAAAATAGCTTCTAACAGGGACAACCAAAGACTTAAAGTAATATTTCAAGAATACCACACAGTTTTTTCAGACAGTCTAGGGAAAATCAGAGGATACCAACAAAGAATCAGATTGAAGCCGGGGGAACCATTTCGGTTGTATTCTCATCCTTGGTGTTCGTCTAGAGATGGCGTTGATGCTAATCGAAAACATATATATAACGATTCCGGGGCCCGACCTAAATGATCGATTTGATCTAAAAAGATCTGATTTCTTAAATTTATAATAAAATATTCTACTAACTAATACTATTATATGATGTTAGTTTTTTTCATTTTTGTAAATGTTTAGTAATCTTATCTTGTTTTTTTTAGTTTGTGTGTGTGTGTGTCT
This sequence comes from Epiperipatus broadwayi, assembly GCA_028023455.1. Classification (NCBI taxonomy): domain Eukaryota; kingdom Metazoa; phylum Onychophora; class Udeonychophora; order Euonychophora; family Peripatidae; genus Epiperipatus; species Epiperipatus broadwayi. The sequence continues at coordinate 3,535,304 of JAQFVV010000037.1, forward strand.
TTTTAAAGTTACGGTGTTTTTGTAACTTTTTTTTTTGGACTTTATGTGTGTCTTTTTAAAGTTAAGTTTTTTTTTTTGTTGTTGCAAGAGTAAATCAATACTTTTATTCAAAAGCAAGACGTAATAAGTAAATGTTTATTAATCTTATCTTGTTTTTGAATTTGTGTGTGTATCTTTAAAGTTACGGGGCTTTTTCTAATATTTTTTTTGGGGACTTTATGTGTGGCTTTTTAAAGTTACGGTACCTTTTTTTTTGCAAGAGTAAGTCAATCATTTGATTCAAAAGCAAGACGTAATAAGTCAATGTTTATTAATCTTAGATTGTTTTTGACTTTGTGTGTGTCTTTAAAGTTATGGGGCTTTTTCTCTTTTTTTTTTTGGACTTTATGTGTGTCTTTTTTTAAAGTTACGGTATTTTTGGTCAAGAGTAAAAATCAATTATTTTTATTAAAAAAGCAAGACATAATTCTAAATCAATCAAAAGTAACGTCATTTATATATTACAATTTAGAATTGATACCAGACTACTATTAGTAAGGACCGTCATTGAAAGATTCAATTGAAAAATGATACCCGACTAATTTCCGTTTTCTTTTTTTTTTGTTGGGGACAGTAATGAATCAGAAAGTGGATTGTTTTTGTTAACTCTGTCTATATAAAAAGGGTACCGTTATTGAAATACTAAATTTAAAAATGATAGCCGACTAATTTGCGTTTCTTTTGATAGTAATTAATCAGAAAGTGGGGTTTCTTTTTTTTGGTAAATCTTGTGTATATATATATAAAATACCATAATTCAAATACTCCATTGAAAAAAACCAAACCCCGTTGAATTTGCTTTCTTTTTTTTTTAAGACAGTAATTAACCCTTTTCCCGCGCCCGACGAGGCTCCTCGTCGACATCTGAAATCACTCTAACTCAGTTCGTTTTCATACGAAAAAATTCGTTAAATACGTATTGAATTCGTTTTTAAAAGTTCTGTACGATGGTGACATCTTCCGATTTATTTTAGAAGTAAAAATAGAGAAAAAACGCATTTAAACCTAAACAAAGAAGGAACATTATTTGTGATTGGTTCTTAGCATGCTCTCAGCCGAAAAGACATTCTGATTGGCTGGAAAGAACAAAGAAACTGCCTGATCAAAGAAAATAAAGAAAAACGCTGAGATTTTCATTTCGAATACGATTTAAATTATTATTAAATAATATTTATGGAAATTAAACATAATTTTCAGAGAGAATAATAAAAAAACAAAATTATTTTCCAAAAATATTGAAGATTTTAGTACAAATATTGAAGTTGTAATAAAAAGAAATATTTACTTTTCTATAACGTAAAAGTCGATCTTTTTGTTTACATTATAACTTTTATGTTGCCGATATTGATTATCTTAGAATAAATAAATAGCAATTTATTTTTGAAAGAACTTTCGTTGTTTTCACAACCTTAAAAATTAATTATATACTTTTTATAAATGTATCTGAGTTGAATTTAATATTATAGGCGAATATGTTTTAACAATAGGCTTTGTCTTCAGTTTGTGAGTTGGCCAATTAAAAGATTTGATTTTTATCTGATACAACCAATGATAAAATTAGCGGTTTAAGGGTTAATCAGGAAGTGGGTTGTTTTTGTTAGTGTGTAGATATAAAAACTAATCTTATTTTGAAATAATAAATGTAACAAAAAAAATAATAATAATACCCGACTAATTTTCTTTTTTGGACAAGTAATTCCTAATAATTAGACACTGGGTTGTTTTTGTTTGTGCATATATATATGTACAGTATAGCAAAAGTAACCGGTCATGGACGAATTCTCGCGAAACGGTACTTTTCGCGTGATCCTTAATTTTTTTTTCCCGTTTCGCACTCTTAAAAGCAATTTTTGAGGGTTATCCATTCATAATAGAATCTTCAGGACATTATTACTAAACTTACAACAGTAAAGTAAGTTACATAGATGTCTTATCAAATTTTAAAATAACTATGACTGCCTCAAATACACACACTCTCACACGAAACTACAGAGAAAATAGATATTCTACTATTACGAGAAAATGATGAACAAAATCGACTACTACGGCAGCAGATCAAGGCATTTCTTTCTCTTTGCTTTTAGCGTAGAAAAAAATAAAGCCTTAACCGGCAGCAGTTGGGAACTCTTTCTGTGTTTTATCATAGAAAGAAGTCTCATTTGTGTTGGCTTCTGTCGCCGTCACCACCTCCGTCCAACATAACATGAGAACTTTTCTGCATTTATAACGTAGAAAATTTCCTCTTTTGTTGGGTGAAGGCCGGTGAAACTGTATATTTCTAGGAATTTACCTAGAAATAGCGACATCTTGAGGCGAACACCAAGGATGAGAAAACAGTTACCATTTCAAGCGCGGTCATACCCAGTCCCAAATCAATATAAGAAAGAAGTGGAGAAACAATTAGAACAGATGTTGAATGGGGGTATAATTAGTAAATGCTCATCTCTGTATTGCAACCCTTTGGTGGTGGTGAGAAAAAAAGACGGGTCAGTAAGGTCATGTTTAGATGCTCGTCAACTAAATAAGGTGACTATACCTGACTGTACCACCCCTCCCATGCAAGAGTTACTAGGTAAATTTAAGGGGAAAAATATTTCTATATTTGATTTAACCTCTAGTTATTGGCAGATAGAACTATACCCTAACGATCGCCAGTATACAGCTTTCATGTATGGGGGTTATTCATACAAATTTAATCGAATGTCTTTTGAACTTACTAACAGTGGGGCAGGACTGTTGCAGATCGTGTCCTATCCTCTGTAATCAAGAAAATCATTACCATGTATGTGGCCGGTGTAGTTATAGCTTCTGCATCCATAGAAGAGCATCTCCAACATTTAGAACAGTTTTTCAGAGAATGTAAAGAAAAAGATATTAAAGATAAATTTAAAAAAGAGTAAAGTGGTTTCAGATGAGATCGAATTTCTGGGCCATTTGGTAGGCCAATCAGGTATCAAACCTCATCCAGATAAAATAACAGCGATTGCAAACTTCCCTAGACCTCAAACTAAAAAACATATCCGGTCATTCTTGGGACTTTGTAATTTTTATAAAAACTTGGCAGGCCAAATGGAACCGTTACTTAGGTTGATTAGAAAGGAGGTCTGATGGAAATGGACTGTAGAACAGAAAGAAGTTTTTAACCAAATAAAACAAAGATTTAAAGTAAGTGGTGTTGGATTACCCAGACTTTGAAAAGCCTTTCATACTCCAGACAGATAGCAGCAGATATGGACTAGGGGTCACTCTGTCCCAAATTCAACCAGATGGATGGGTAGGGGTGTTATATTTCATAAGCCACTTACGTAAGGGACCTGAAGTCAATTATACTGTCACGGAAAAAGAGGCCCTTGCCATTGTATAGGCTTTTCAAAAGTTTTGCCACATGTTGTTAGGCTCTCCAGTTGTGGTGATAACTGATCATAAAAGTCTGGAGTTTCTAAACCACAGCTACCTCACTAATAGCAGATTGGTCCGGTGGAGTCTATTCCTTCAGGAATTTAATTATACTGTGAGATTTTGTAAAGGGGCCGAAAACCTTAGTCATCCTGTTCCTGTGCAAATCCCTCAACATCTGAGTCTGGAGCAAGCACATATAGCGAGTATAATGCTAAATAAAAAGGATGAGGCTAGAGAAAAAGAATTAAACCAATTATCTAAGAGGCAGAAAGAAGACAGCCATCTAAATTGCATCTTATTAGGGTGCTGCAAGAAATCTCAAGATGAAAGCACTTTGTTAAAAGATAAAAGGAGTAGATACAGGGTTGAGGGAGGGGGGTTATGCTATCAACTGCAAAAGGATAGAGAGGAATGGAGGGTGATGATACCTTCCATAATGAGACAGTTCCTCATTACATACATACACCGGTTGTACGGCCATTATGGAACACCAAAACCTGAGTACTGCATAAAACAGTGGTTTTACTGGCCAGGGATGCCCCAGGATATCATCACTGTACTAAATCAGTGTGTCAGTGGACAAAAGCGTAGAATCAAGCATATACCAGCTCGATGATATCATACCTGACGACCCAAACGAAATTATAGCTATAGATTTTTATGGCCTGTTGCCATCATTCAACAGAAAAAAATACCTCCTCGGCACATATGATTTGTTTTCGAAATGGGTGGCTGCTTACCCACTATCACGTACTACAACTCAAGAAGTTACTAAGGTATGAGACACCTTACATTTTCCAAAAGTAGGAAAACCATGGGACTCTCTTTTATGTCAGAAGAATGGAACCAGTGGGTGACTAAACGAGGTATTAAGAATCTGTTAACATCAATCCAAAATCCCCAAAGTAACCCCTGTGAAAAAGTCATGTGGAAGTTGGGTCAGACTTTTTCGTACTTATGTGCCAACAAACCATAGGGGGTGGATTAAAGAATTGCCGCAGATACTAAACTTTATTAACTGGTCTCGAAATGAATCCACAGGTTTCACCCCGATGTGATTACACTTTGGAAAACACTTTCCAAAACTATTCAAAGCCAATTTTCCAGGGAAACGAGAAGGAGCCATTGACTGGGATGTTAATAAGAGAAAAGCCAGGGCCCAGATGCAACGAGTGAGTAGTAGGCGTAAAAAATGGAAAGGAACTCTAAAACAAAAATTCCATGTGGGAGATAAAGTTATGGTTTGGACACCCCATGTAGGTGATCCAGCAAAATTCAAATTCAAGAAATTCTGTAATGTATATGAAGGTCCTTTCGAAATTGTGGATTGTTGTGGAGATAACACTTTTTGGGTGAAAACAAAATAGGGAATTAAGGGCACGTATAATGCACGGTCTCTAGAACATGGAAATATAGTGGTCAATTCAAAATTGGTATAGAATGTTAAGCTTAAAATGTAAATAATTAAAATGTACACAAGGTAATTAAACAATATATTAAAATAGTTAAATAAGACCATTAAAAAGAGTGAGCTCGTTTTAACAGTCTCATCAGGGATGGGGGTATTGAGATAGAATGTATATAATGTCCATGCACAAAATGGCTGTTGCTGAGAATTCAGCACAGCTAATCTTTAAAAGATTAGAATTTAATATAAAATTGATCAAATAGATCGTAATTAAAACACATGTATAAATGTTTATATATGTGAAGTAAATAACTGGGTTTGGTCTATACTATATTCCCATTTCACCCACAGTACAAGTGTATGTGTATTATTATTAACAAATTTATCTTATAAAAAAAAAAACTACATAAAGAATAGTTTTAAGTTTGTAATGACTTTTGTTTATGTTGGGAACATTTTTTGTTTTATTTGTAATGTTCCGATATATGTATCCAGAAATTTTATTTATTTTTTGATATTTTTAAATAAATGTTTTCTTTTTTTTTTCTTTTAAAAAAAAAAAAAGAAATATAATGTCAAATTTTATATTTTCATTATAGTGGATTTTGTTTTTGTTAATTATAAAGAAAAAGTTTTGGTAAATTGGAATTTATTTTTTTGTATAAAAAGAGCAAAAGATGGAAAGGAATGTTTTGTGATAAAAGAAATTTTGTTCTTTTGATCTGTCTTAAAGATAAAAATTAAAAGTTGGTTTTATCTAATGTAATGAAGCATAATGGGTGCTCTAATTAATTAAGATGGAAACTGTATAATTTCTATGATTAAATAAAATTAAGGAATGTATAAATTATATTTTAAATTATTATAGGCTGATGCAATAGCTCGTAGGGGGGTAGTTTAATTAGCTGAAAGGGGACCATATGTGCTATCTATTAGGTGGAGTCAGTCGCTCCTAAGCAGTCCAAGCAGGCAGACCGTAGACTTTGAAAAAAGAAAGAAAAACTAAAAATCACTCATAATGTCTATTCTGATAAATGTTTGTGACTGACATGAGGAATGTATATTTATTTAAAATCTATTTTTATTTTTGATACAATCATGAGTATTAATTGATTTCATAAATATCTTGAACCGCGGTCCGTTCAATATAAGATTCGGAACACTATTTGACAGGTTTAACTGGGTTTAAACCTTATTTATCATAATTTTATATTTTTGTATTATGAATATTATGTGAACGGACTGGCCCTTCGAGCAGAGGGAAAGATACCATCGATAGCAGAGCTATCAACAATACCCACATAACACGATCACATTTCCAGACCATGGCCCACCTTGACTGCTAGATTCAAACCCCTACTATCCAAGCACTTTTATTTGTTTTGAGGTAAACCTCAGGCACCAGCTAATTACACGGGGTAAATAACATGCTCTGGGTAGTAGGTCCGTAATCCAGCGCTCGAAATATTCCATGACTAGCTCAATCAAAAGTAATACAATAACAAATTGTTTTAATTAGTGGTAAAAAATTGACCAACAAGCATTAAGTTTAAAGATAATTTATTTTAACTGCATACTTATTATCATGACTTTTAAACTACTTATATGAATCTTAATTAAATGAAACAATGACTTATCATAACTTCAGGCACACACGTGTTATAGTAAGATATACAATATAATATAACAAAGTATTAAATAATACAAGGCATTTTAAAACATGCATATCAATAGTTCTTTATGCATGCTATAGAGTCCATTTATTAACTGATTCTTGGAGGCTTCAAATTATTGCAATGGTTACTTTATTTAGAAATGGAAATAAGAAAATGTTATTTATTACCTAGGATTTTGGAACGTGGATACTTCTTGCTGTTTGTTGTGAAATTTATTTCCAGTAGGATTTTTGTCTTCTTGCTGGTTGTTGCTTCACGTGAAAATCTTTCCAACAGGTTGGATTTGAGGTTTTTGTGGAGGTTTAATGCTTAATATTCCATGGCATTATTCTTTAAGACAGTTTTTCCAGGCAAATTGGCTGTTTCCATCGGACTCAGGCTGGAGAAAAGTCGTATGATTCCAGTGGCTGTTAGCACGGCATGGCCTTTATTAACAAATACATGAGAAGACTGACTGAGAACTGATTGAGTAACTGATTGAATGAACTCAACTGATTGCGAACTTAACTGATTGATCGATGAAAAACTGGACTATTTATGTGATAACCTGTTGTCATTTTGTTAATTGGTTTTTATGTACACCAGCTATATCTGTTGTTAAAATTCCTCCGCTGCTTTTGGATTAAGTTTTGATAAGATTTTAATCCTGTTGTTTGAGATCTTTTAATTAGTAGCCATTGCAAATTTGTTGTTTTGTGGATTTTGTTTAACTTCATAGCCATTGCTGAGTGTTTTTTAATTTTTTAACTTTCTTATTTCATTTTATTAACATACACACATTTATCACTTGTTATTTATGCACATGTATATTTTATTCTAATAAATAATTTAAACGAAAAGAGGTTTCCTTTTTTTTCTTTTAGTTTTAAGATTTCCTTTCTTTTTCTTTAACTTAAATAAAAAGAGAGTATCTTATAGTTTAAACTGTTATACTTTTAATTTTTTCTAAATTAATTTCTCTCCCCATTCCAATTATTCCTTAATACGTAAAACTATGAATTAATTGATTTTAGAAAACTGTTTAAAAAAAAACTCTTTAAACTTCTTTTCTTAAACTTTCAACTTATATAAATAACTCTTTAAACTTTTAACCATTTCTTTAAATGAGATGTTTTTATTTCAATCATTACGGACAAATTATTCTGCGATACTTTTATTATTTATTTATTAACCTTCGTGTTATTTATGAGAATTTTATTTTAATAATTTTTAGACAAAATTTCCTGTGGATCGCTTTTTCATAAGCGGTACAATATGTTAAGTTCTCTATTTGGAGGGGGAAAAAAAGATAGTATAGTACTATGATAATCAGTGATAGTTGATTGTTGAAGATAGTTTACCATCACTCATTAGCTTTTAATACATTTATTTTAGAATTTCATATTCAAAACAACCATTGTTTTATAAATGCAAACTATATTTTTACTCCACTGCTGCCATCTTTTGTAAGCTTGAATAATTAGTGGATTCTGATAGCGTTTATCAAGTCTAAATCTGTATTATCCTATCTTTATTCTCAAACAAGTTTCTGACCTAGAATCTTCATCAATGAATAGCTTTTATCTGGATTTAATGTACCTTGATTATTGTAGATATTGTTATCTTAGGTGTGAATTTAATAAATATTATCATTTAGTGTCTATTAATTATACAAACTTATAGTAAATGACAGAAATGGAGACAAAAAAAAAATTTGCTCCTGTAAAGCTTTCTGTAATCTGGGGTTCCATAAAATTATCTTTTGTAATCTGGGGTTGTGTGATGAAAATGCTTTTATATCATGATTTTAATGAGCTCTGGTGTTTTAAAGTATATTATAAAATATCATAAAAATAATGATGTCATTTACATTATTTTGGTGTGTGTCTCATTTCAAATTAAAAGTCTACAATATTTGAGAACTTTTTATTGATTTAAAAAAATTAAAAATCTCATTGATTTTATTTTATGATATTACTGTGTTGTTGTTTTTTTTTTTTTAAAAAAAAAACTTCATGCTTATTGCAGTTATCTGCATTTATATTAACATTATCTTCTATTTAAAAAATATTTTTGATAATACAAATAAAAATACAGATAAAATATATAATTTATAGTTGAAAGAATTAAAAAAATATTATTCAGTTTCTTTTTTAAAAACTTTACTCTTGGATTTGTATTAAAAAAAACATTATAAAAAATAAAATAAAATCATATGTGTAATATATATGAGAAGGTCTTTGTTGTGGAGTGATTTGCCATGTCCATAATCTGGTTTTAATTTTGGGTTGATGAGTAAAACTAAAATTTTTTAGGTTCCAGTCAGACATGGGATAGTAAAACTAAAATTTTTTAGGTTCCAGTCAGACATGGGATTTCCCCCTCCTCAGAGGGCATATACCAATCCAGTTAGCCACACAATAGATAAATGGATATTTGATTGTTTTTAGCTATTAAAATTAAAACAAAGTTATAAAATGTGTTTAAACTTTTTTCATCTGGCAATTGGTACACATTGGTACCCTGGTATCATCTTTTCCTTCATTATTTATCTTTGAGAAACTGTTGGAGAGATCTTTGCTCTGCAATAGGCTATTTAAAATTGGGTACATCTTTAAATATGTTTCAGATTTGTATCTTGCTTTTCCAAGTTTGTTATAAATCTTTAGCTATCACTCAGTAAAAAGTTTTCCTGATCAATATTTTTTCACCATACAGTAAATATATTTTAGAGGGGAGTCTTATTCATAAGGTGAGTTGATTTGGAATATCTGAACATCCACACAAAAATTAGTCAGATATTTTTATTTATATGTTTTAATTATAGTTAATTTGGTTTTATCTCATAATAATTGGAGATAAATTATATTCACATAATATCAAATAGAACAGAAATAAGACATAGTAACGAATATATAAGTAATTGATTACTACCTAATAAATATCTATAACAAATTAAATCTGTACTCCAAAGATGATTTTATTTATGACAGTTATCTTTCTCCTTTTAAAGTTTAAGTTTCATAAAATCTCTTTCCATTATTTATAAATATTTTTTTAACACTTGGCTTTATTAACTGCAATAAATCATTATCAAAAAACTCTTAAATGTTATAGTTCAAATGATTATGATGAACAAGCTTATTCAAAAAAGATAATAGTAAAAGTTTATAACATTGGTAAATTCTGAAGCATATTGAAAAATGTTTATAGACTACACTATAGCTTATAAAATATGATGAATTTTTTCAAATTACTGTTTTAATTTTGGCATTATAAGTTATAAAAAGTTTTGTTAAAAATACTCATTGTAATCAAAATTATCATTTTCAGAACAAAACATTAAAATTATTTTTTTACTTAGCAATAATCTTCACTAAAATATAAAAGTATTTTTTAGTATTTGATAGCTCTTCATCCCAATTTAGTGGTTTTTTTTTTTTTTAAAAAAAAGTGCCTGTTCTTTAAAAATCAAAAAAATTAAGTTTTTTTTTATTTCTTATATTAACCTTTTCAATTGGGAAGCTAAAAATCAGCAAAAATTATTTTTATTTTGCATTTTTTAGAATTCCAAACAATATTCATAGAATCAAACTACCTATTTGTTGACATTGTCTATCCATTTTTGTCATTTCTTTTCAATCTTAATAGGGATTTTTTTTTCTAATATTAATTGAGATATAATGGATTTATGATTTATATAAATATTTGTAATGTGCTAATTAGCAATAATTTCAATTTCTTCAGTTATATAATTATTTTTATAATTAAAGCATGAAAATGATTCTCTAAAACAGAAATTAGTATCGTTTATTGGAGTAGAAAGAATGAGTATATTTGAATTAATTATTACTAATTTTTATGTAAGTTAATCATATTTGTTTTTAACTACTGTTGCGTATTTGAATGCAGGCACTCAGAAAACCAATGAATAAATCAATAAATAAAATTTAGATATGGACTGGATAATGATGAAATGTGATTAATAGGAAGTTATTGAAACACTCCAACAGAATGTATATAGTTTACTTATGGTTCAATTCCCATGTTGCACATAACGGCTTGCTACTTTCTGGATAGTTTTCTTCAGCCTCAGTTTCCAAACTTTGGCTTGATTCCTCAAACTGAGTTCTTGGGCTTCATTCAGCTGCTGCTCACAATCACGTTGATTCCACACTAGAGTGCTCCTCCATCATTTAAGCTTTCAGCTACTATCTCTTAAAATCTCCGACCAACAGTTCACTTAGTAAATTCACTGGAATGAGAAGCATCTACTTTGCTGCACATGCTATTATTTCCACAGTTTGGCCTCTGGCAATTCAGGGTTCATCCTTGATTGTTATCAGTCCTGTTTTCTTTTTGTTTTTAATTAGTTAGTTCCACTTCTATTGTGTCAAGAAATATTTGTAATTAGCAAATATTTCTTGGCATTTACCAAACGCAATTTATCACATGTTACGTAAATATTTTCTATTATTAAATCCTATGTAAAATTAATCATTAATTATACAACTTTCACCTTTCTTAAATTACTTTAACCAAACATTCATTAATTTTACTATTATCAGTTAGTGATCTAAAAAAGTATATTTCTCTAATATGTTTTCCTTTTTCTGGAGTACAAAAAGATTTATAATTATTGTATTAATGTACATATTTTTATAAAACACGCCACCTTCCTCCAGAAAAACCCTTATTCAGGTTAATAAATGCAACATTGAGAATTATTTAGACTCTTCTTTTTCCTCACTCACTTGGGTGCTTTTTTCTCCCACTTGGAGAAACTATTGGGTTTTTCATTGTTTTTTGGTTTGGGTGTCTGGCAGTTCATTGATTAAAGTTTGCCCTTCTTCTAAAAAGTCTTTAAAAATATCCATTTCATTCTCTTTATTGGCAAGCTTTTCTTGTAGCTCCATTTCATAGTACTGCCAAAACAGTACTTGTTCTGATAATTCTTTTATTTTTTCATTCCACTTTTTTGCTTTTTTAAGCTGTAGTAATCACTGATTTTCTTGTAATTTGTGCTGATTTCTTTTCTAGTGTAACAGGTTCCACCTTTCACCCAACTACATTTTGTTGCTTATATGCTATCTTAAAAAAATATATTATCTATAAATTACTGAGATGGCTGTATAGTTACCATGGACCTGAAGACAAGTTATTCTAAAACTCTAGCTCCCATAAAAAAAATATTCATTCAACAAGACCTAGAATCCAAACAAAAGTATATCAATCTAGCATGTGCACGATACATAGGTCGGGAACAATACTAAACATTAACCTATTTGCCTGTGCCTCAAGGTCTATGATTATATGAGCAATGCTTTTGAGGATACTACAAGTTTTCCATTTACTCAGCCCACTCCCAGCAATGAGAACAGGGTGAGCACAGAGACTTGGAAATCAATAATATATTAAATTGATTAATAATTTCTACGAAGTATAACAAAGAATGGTACAAACTATTGCTTAATGTTAATTAATAATGATAGCCGTGAAAGCAACGTTAAATAAAAGGGAATTTAAAACAGGCAAAACTCATTATGATCATGTGATGTTTATTGGCTTAGAAGGGAGTTTAATTAATAATACTAAGTAAACTTTCATTCAATTAAGGAACAATATAATTCAATCAAATGAGTTTATATTAGAGATTCAGGCAATAAATGACAAGTACGATAATATAGAGAAATGATATAACAAATTTATTATATGATTAAATGGTAATTTAATGATTAATATATATGTAGAATGTCTATACAATTCTTATTACAAATTTGCTGAGGGTTTGATTTGCAATCATGCATCTGGATTAATTAAGTAGGTCATATAGAAGTTACATAAGTGAATAAATATTTGGTTTAATACATAACTTGTTTGATTAATATATAAATTTTGGTTTGTGCGGCTAATATATAAATGTAAAATTGGTTGGTGTGGTTAATATGCCAAGGTTATGGAATAAATTAATTAGATAATAAATGATAGCTTATTCCTCATTTAAAATATCACAAACTTATATATACAGATTTTATTACAACATTATATATATATATAAATAAGAATAATTGATGATTTGTGGTTTTAAGAGCGTGCATAATCACATTTCTCTTAGATTTGGGAGATCACTCAAATGGGTGGGAGTAAGATGGTTCTGCCTAAAATAAGCTGCAATTATATAATCTGACCTAGAGAATTAAATAGAATGGGTGGCAAAAAGCATACAGTTATGGCTTATAGATAGCATTGCAAGTTTTATAAATAAATTAATGATAATAAAGGCAGTATTGCATTATATTTTACAATCATATACATGAATGAGGTTACTTAAGACACTTTGAGTGGCTTTGTCATATTTGCACAAAAATGAGACTATGCCTGCATGATGGCCAAGAACATAGCTCTGAAGAATAGTGGCGCAAGAGTGAGAATATGATTGCACGACGACCAAGAACATATCTCTGAGGAATAGAGGCTCAAGCTAGCATGTTGGGATAGTTTATCCATATTTTCCCATACATGGGTCAATTAGAAGTGCCCAAAAGAGATCCCTAGTAGGAAAAACATCTACTTTGTGAGGGATAATGAGGATTGGGTCCAGGCATGCTGAAGATTCCATGGTGCATGGCAAACCAAGAAATGCAATAGATTAAATGATTGTAACAACGCTCCAATAATGCTTCTAAAATATCTCCCTACATTTCTATAAGTGATCAATGCACGTATCATTTGACATATTAATTACAAAATAAAATCATAGATCACCCATAGGCAGAATTCGCTTCTGGTGAGATTTAATTCAACAAATTGGTAAAACAAATTTCAGTGGTTAGGCAAGGATTTAATTTATAAATTAATGAGGGCAGCTGAGTACAAATATCAAAACTTTGCCTGACATTTAAATATTAAATAATGTTATTATATGGAATAATTGGTATAAAACCAAGCAAGTTTACACTAATTATCTTAAAAGAAATTTACATCTCCAACAATTTAATAAGAGAAAACTATTGGGCAATGGTGTTTAATTTTACTCGCTGGGTTGGGTACCAACTTGGCATCTTAAATAAATCAAAATAACAAATTAAGAGAAAATAAAATTCAATCTAAATTGCCACACTAAATTGAAATAACTTAATACAGCATTAGAATAAATTGTATAGACATTATTTAACATTTTACCAAATAGATTTTAAGAATTAAATAAAAGTCTTACAATATAGTTTTAAATAAAAGTTATATTAAATAAGAGTTCACTAATTGATGGCAATGTAGATGTTTTACCTTAGCCAACTTGCTGACACAACGCAAGTAGTTGTTGGATCATGATCATAAACTGGTTTGGCTAGAAACAGGCATTGGTAGAGATTTAAAGTTCACCTTCAGGCAAGCATCTTCTTTGACCAGTTCATTGCTTCGGCCTCATGAGTGCGAAAATGAAAGTCCCAGAGATATAGGAAAGCCAAACAGTCGCTTCCTTTACTCCAACATTATTTATTTTACAAATTTAACTAGCGTGAAGTATATTAGTAACATAGATCAAGAATCCCCGATAGCCAAAAATTTAGCTATTTATACACAATGCGAATATTTAAATAATGCTGCCTTGAAGCAAGATATTTTATTCATTTCGCACATATCTAGAAACAGGACATGATCTTTTGTTTCCATTACTTTTTTGTTTAGATGTTAATCTGATCAAATTCTTGCCTGCCATTGTTTCAAACTTGGTATACTTGGTTGAGATTCTAAATTGACTTACATTTTCATATATGGTTGGTTGAGATTCTAAATTGACTTACATTTTCATATATGGTATGGAAAGATCGATCAATAGCCAAGTGAAATTTAATTAAGGAATCTTTGGTATTTATAACATTTTATATCATTTTTAAGAATGATACAATGACTCGCCAAGATTACAAGATTATGTTACTCTTAAATGTTGATTTTATTTTATATAAATTATTAGTAAAAAATTTTTATTTACAATATATATTGTAACGATATATAAATATGTCGTTACATTAATTTAAAATAAAAACTTTTAAGTTCGCATATAAAAATAAGTGTATTAAAAAGAAAAAAAAAACTAAACGCTAAAATTAAAATGTTTGTTAAACGTATATATTCACACAGATGCTAAACTTTAAAAATATTTTTTTTTAATAAGTAAAAAAAAGGTATTTGAATGTATTTTTTTTATAAAAAAAGATTTAAATATAAAAATAGTTTAAAAAAGAAATAACGAAGTAAAATAAAAACAGGTATTAATTAATTCCTGTAATCTATAAATGGAAATGATTGTTTATTAATTATCCAAAAGCTGTCTAATTAAAAAGTCAGAGAGAAATTAGATAAGAGAATAAAGAGATTTAGTTTGACCAATGGAAGCACCAAGCCTCAGCCCGGACCCGAACGAAAATTTGGATTAGTGACGTCTTTGTTCATTCAATCTGGAGATTTACTATAAAAAGGGAAATAAGTTTTTCGGACAGTTCCAGGTTGTGTGTTTGAGAGGTGGTAGGAACATACCACCTCTATTTAAAAAGAAAAATGAAAAGACTTGATACCTTGAACCAGCATTGCCATCTCCAGAACATTATCTTCCGATGGAGGCATCGGGGAATTAAAAAATGAACCTGGACTCTTCTACCATAAGCTATATGAAATGAACAATTATTAAAATCAATTAAGAACTTTCGTCAAGTTTTACAAATTGATAAACAAGCCAACTTAAATGTTAATACGGACTCTTATCTGACTTTTGTAAGTTTTTAAATCAAATTAATAATATTTAATTTTATATGTTTTCCGATTGATAAACATCATTTCCATTTTTTTTTTTTTTTCTGTTATTGTAAAGATTATTTAAATGCATGAAATTTAAGTTGTTTATAGACGCTTGCATGGATTCGTTTGCGGTTAATTATATTTTGGTTTTCATATTTGATCAAAATATATAGACATTCGATAAATAATGATACCTTACGGTGAGTATCTAAAATGTATTTATTCGGATGTCTTTTAAGTTATTGGTGACAACGCAAGTATCTTATGGTGAATACTATTGGGTTACTTATAAGTTTCCCTCTGGATTGTCGGTATCAATAATTTTGTATTTTGATCATTTATGTTTATTTTGAAATGTTTTTGACCATGGAATCTATGTGGATCTATACCCAACATTTTTAAGCAAATCTGTGGAACGTATTTAAATGTTAAATTTAAGTCGGGCGTGAATGGCTATATAGTTTTGTAAAGTTATATTAAGGGAGGGTAATCTTAGGTTATTCATTTCGTAGTTGAATTGGTTCAATGGATTGGATATATTTGTGTAGTTGTAGATGTAGTATGAGGTCCGTACGGGCAGGATTATAGATATACGCCACACACCCTCTGTTTGCCTATGGATGGATTTGTAAGACGGCAAAGGACCGCAGTCCATTCCTATGGAGTTTTTTGTTTATTGTTCTACTTGCCAACAGATGTAACATTCCTGTTGGTGGAGAGTCAATGTCTTCTCTATTTCTACTTATTGTTCAGATGTACATTCCTGACAGTATAGTATTTTGTGTTGTCGTATCATGCTACATTGAATACATGAATGTATCAGATGGATTGGCGCCAGTTGATTGCGAAATTTGTTGCCTAAGGTTAAATCAGGGAAGAATATTTTCTTTTCAAATGCAGATCTGTGTAGTCTATTCATACTTGACTATCTAAATAAAATATTAAAATCATTGAAACTTAGTTAAATGTAAAATTAAAAGATTAATAGAAAAATCTAAAATGTTGAATTTATTCTTCAAAATTTAAATGTTATTTTATATGTGCGTAAATAAATATTTTTATGTGTTAATTTCTGGCAGTGGCTTTTATTTATTGATATTTAAGATATAAATTAAGATATAGATTTTTATCTCTGCGTCTCCGCTGAGCTAGTGACTTGGGCTAACGATCGGAATATTTAAATAAAGTGGAATCTTAACAGGCGTATCTGCCTACTTTATAAATTTTTCTAGGCTCAAATGCCTAGATGGCGCCTGGTAGTTGAGATATTATTTTGCGGTTAGATTCGATCTTCACTTTCATTTCGATCGTTATAATTGGCGTAAGTGTGGCTACTAGAGATTGACCTGAGAAGGGGAATTGATGATGATGAAATTTCCTATCTTTAATAAATCACGAGTGCCTGAGAATTTTAAAAGTAAATCATGAGTAAGATTTTCTTTAAAAATGAGTATATATATTTGTGTATTAACGAATGTTATAGTCGATATTAATAAACCACAGTACTTGAAAATGAAGCTAATAATTTTTCTGAAATGAGTATAGATATATGTTTTGTATTAACGTAAGTTATAGTTTAAATTTTGTGTAAAAAGGTACGAGTAAGAAAAATTGGATATGTAAAGAGAAATAGAGGAATAAAAAGTAATAAATAAAATAAGTAATAAATATAAATCATAATTTTTTTAAAAGTCTTGTTTAAAATCTAATCGTTTAACTTGCTAAATAATACTTAAAGGTAGGAGAAATGAAACTTGGAAGGGAGGGGGCAGAAATTTAGTGGTAGTAAGGAATCATCAGTCAACTTTTTTTTATCATTATATTTGTAATTACTGTTTTGTCTTTTAAAAAAAAGTTTTGTCCTTTAAATTTATATATAAAAATTTGTGAAGTAATTACTAAACTAAGTAGATTCTTTTTTTTTTTTAAATGTTTTTATTTTTTTGAGGAAGTTTACTGATATGTATAATATAATGAACCGGATACTTTATCCGATTCAAGAGTTCTATCATGTAAATTTAAAAAAAAAGAAAAACCAAGTTTTATATGTGCAATAACACACATACCTATTTATACTGAAATCTTATATTTTTAATTCTCAGTTGATTTTAGTATAAAATATTTTTTTTTTTTTATGATGCTTGTTTTCTTTTAAAATAATTAAAAGCTAGCAAAGTTTAAAAAGTATTTTATTTAAAAAACTAAAAAAATTTAATGTTGATTTATTTTTAAAGCTGAGATTTAGTTTGGTATGTTTTTTTTTTGTTATATAAAAATAATAATAATAATAATTTTGTAAAATAAAGTCCTGTAAGATATTGTTTTTCTAATTAAGAGTGAGCGGGAGATAGAGATTTACCTTGGTTGAAAGTTGCAAAGAAAAAAGATTGTGCGGGAGATAACAATGGACATAAAGAGCTCTGGGTATTTTTTATTCAGTGGTCAGTTTATTGAGAGAGACTATTCTCGTCATTCAGGTGTTTTTTTTTTTTGATTCTGATTGCTCAACTTATTCAGCTTCTTGTTATTGAGGATTCATCCAGATTTTAGCTGTTATTGAACTGCTGCATTGTTAAAGTGATTCTAATTGTTATTTGATATTTGTTCCACGAGAATCACAAAGTTGAATTTCCGTTGACCGACAATAACTCTACGATTTACTGTGATAGTAGCAGTCATTCAGATGCCATGCCTATAATATACGCCACGAAAATCTCCACAACATGATGGGCTGAGCCTTTCCAAGGATGAACCTCCGGAGCGCCAAATTGTGACTTCAATCATGACCTAAGTGTCAAGTCCAGAATGGATCCTGATAGTGCCTCCATTCTTCTGAATCTGTGGTAAATGACAGCCGTTATATATAACTATAAACTGAACTTTGTGTGAACAGCAGAAATTAATATTACCTCGAGGTAACTTACCTTTCTATATCAAAATCAGGGCTAAATCTCTAATTAAGTCTTTAGCAAATCTCAGCTTAATCTTAAAAGAAATTATATTTATGATGTGTAATGTATCAATTTAAATATTAATGTATTGGGTTTTTTTTTGTTTTTACATTAGAATCTTAGTAGCAAGATTTTCCATCTTAAAATATTACTTATTTGAGAGTGTATGGCGAGTGATATTTTATATACTTAATATTTTCTCAGTTCTATGATTAACCCTTTGATAAATACTCAGATAGACCTTAGTAGTTTACTTTTATTTCTTTTTGTTTGCTTGCTTTATAGCTAAACTTAATCAAACTTGGTTTGCATTTTCTGCAGACCGCTGATCTTTTGGCTGGCGGTTTAGAGAATATATTTTGTTTCCTTGGTAGAGATTTATTTTCTATAATTCAGATTACGTAGTTCATAATGTTACTTTTCTTGTGTGAGACTAACCTTGGCTCGTTTAAACGTACTTGTCCATGAGCATTTTGCAGAATTAGGATATTCTTGGTTCCGACGTTTCCTTTCCGGACTAAGAAAAGCTCGTCTGCGCTGTCCCGTTGTTCTCCACACGCATCCATCTTACTAAATCTCTATAGGGAAAAGGGAATTGGTTGGATGAACCGCTAGCAGGAAGATATAAGCCCTTATTGTGTTATAGATGAGAAATGAACTTGTCTGCCTGGGTATTTAGCGTATTAATGCTCACATACGCTCAATTTTAAGATCTGCTAAGAAAAGGTAGATCGTTTTCATGTTTATTTTGTTATTATGTTAATAAATTTAAAATGTTCTTGTAATTATTTTGGCTAACATTTGTCTCAGTGTTTTCTCAATTGTCTGAATAACATTCATGAGCTTTTGTTTTCCCTGAGTTTAGTCCGGCACATTCATGTTCGTATATCCTGCCCACCCTTAAAATAAATGTCTAGGTCCGATTTTCAGACTAGTGGTGCCCTCATGGTCAGGATGTACGAAACCAAAATCTTTCGTCCGGTACAATAAATAAGATATATTAAGACTATGTGCCTAAAATGCGACAGTAGGGACCTCTACAAATCTAAACACAAGATTAATGACTTTAAAAGGCAAGAGCGGCCACTCTTGTCTTCGACCTAATTTCTAAATATATAGGTGAATCTAAAGCATTTTGGTGTGAGAGCGTGAAGCTATTAACTACTTCACTGATTAAGTCCACAATTTCTATACAAACTAACATACGCGAAATCTTTCAATTTACAACAAGTCAGTATGAAGTTCTTATAATTAGAAATCTTGTAAAACAATTTAAAGTTGTAATTAATAATTTGTAAAAGCACATACTCATTATGTAAGTAATATATATTAAGGCTATAATCTTAAGATTATATGCTTAAAATCTGACAGTAGGAACCTCTACAAATCTAAACAGAAGATTAATGACTTTAAAAGACAAGAGTGGCCACTTTTATCTTTGACCATTGTTTTTTAAAGTCATTAATCTTGTGTTTAGATTTGTAGAGGCCCCTATTGTCGCATTTTAGGCGCATAGTCTTAAGATTATAGCCTTAATATATATTACTTACATAATGAGTATGTGCTTTACAAATTATTAATATATATGATTATTTATTTATCCTACATATATACATACATACACATTAAATGGACATTCTTGATATTTATTTTAAAAAAACAAATATTCCTTTTATAATTAATTTACCATAAATATTTAAAATTTAGTAGAGATCCATTTAGATTTGTGTATATATATATATCTGCTATCACTTATTGCTAGTTACGGTGCTAATTACATGTGAATTGGGTTCAAACCTGTGTTGGTAATTATTTAATTAACAGCAGGTGAAGCACAAATATGTAGAACCATATTAACATTTTCATTATATGTGCTCAACAATAATCTTAAAATTCTTAAGCAATATTTCTTATTCAGCATATTTATGGACATCAGTATTATTCGATTCCAAGCACCAGTCCTTTGATTTACATAAGAATTATACTAAAGGGTTAATATAGAGTGATGATAGTGCGCTAATAGAAACCCAATCACTAGCTAGTTCACTCAGGGCAGGTAGTATTTAAACTGATGGAGACGTGTTAATAAAAAAGTAGATAGCACTGAACTATATATATCTTTTAACTAAGCTAAGAATTAAAGAAATAAGAAAACAAATAATGGTGCTCATTTGTTTTAATAAATTGCAAGCCTATATATATCTTTAACAGTTGGAAATGATTATTTAATACATATATTAGTTATTCTATTTTAATAATGTGAAACAAAGATTACCTTTAGTCCCCGGGGAACTGAGATCATTCATATGCATATAGAAAGTAACTTTACTCGGTGATGATTTGGCTGTAGAGATTGACCGAAAATGTGTTTACTTTGAACTTTTGATGAAACAAATGATTTAAGTTACACTGTTTGACGAGATGAACAGGTTGGACATGGACTTCATTTTCAGTAGGTGACAGAATCATTTAGCAAACTTCTCTGTGGGTGGTGAGATAAAGCCCAGCACATTTAGGACTTTACTCCCACATCATCATGTTGATGCACATATATTTTTCTTCCAACAGCATAAGTCAATCAGAATAGTAGTTAATAATACGCAGTCAGTAACAACAAGTCAGTAATTATAATAATCATAATCCTCTTTCTTAATTTTTTTTTTTTAATTATATTTTTATCTTTTATTCTAGAAAGTTCTTTCTCTTTGGTCTGATGCAATCTTTCCCATAACTCTCATAAATGCTTGACATTTTTACTCTTATCCTATCCAATCTACTCAGTCCTGCATACTGCTGTTTCAGATCCGATTTCTTTTGTCTTCTTATTTTTTGACAAAGGAAAACCTTTTAGCAAGTTTTATCTTAAAACAATCAGTTATAAAATTTTAAAAATAACTTTATACAATAGATAATGCAAATAGCGTTTCATAAACATCTGCTTCATTTTCCATCACCGGCATATTTTCTTTTAATTAAAATTAAAGAAATTATACATAAAAAGAGTATAAATTATACATTTTCCAGAAAGTTTTTTTTTTACATTTGATTATGTAATAATATATTCACACCACCTCATCAAAATGAGCACAAAACCCCCCTTAAATCTATCTTGATTAAACTGTTTAATCATTTTGCCTCAAATAAACATATATGCGATTACCGTATCTACATATATTGAAACAGAATCCTTCCAATCTCTTATCGTTAACTTAATAATCCACTCATCTGTGCTAGGTTTGAACCTCATTTAAAAATTTAAATAACATCTAAATTTAAACTAAAATTTGCTATCATAGCTGTCTAAACAGCATTATATATTTACATATGAAAGAACGCTATAATTAGATAGGATTGATAGAATTATAATGTATTACTATCCATAGTATTTTAATAAAAGGATTTATTATGTTATTAATGTCAGGAGAAATTTATTATTTTTAATTCGTATTTGGATATATAATCCAACCTATATTATAATGTATATAGGGGTGGCGTGAAAATATGTTAAATCTATTGTTTTGATTTAAAATATATTAAAAGGTATTTAAAAATATGTTAAAAGGTTTGATTTAAAATATATTAAAAGGTTTAATTAAAATATGTTAAATCTATTATTTTGATTTAAAATATATTAAAGGTTTATTTAAAAATATTTTTGAAAAGTTTTCTTTAAAAGAAAGTATGTTATAAGTTTTTAGAATTAAAAGTTTTGGTTAGTAACAGAGTTTATTTTGTTGTAAACAAGAATGTAATTAACGACCGCATCTGCATCAGGTCAAATTAAAAGTTATTTTAAAATCTGGCTAATTAAAATTACATTAGATAAAAGTTAAGCTATCTTGAAATCTTACTAATTAAAATTGTTTACAACAAAATGGTTTTACAAAGTCAGGGGACCGGTACTATTGAATAGCCAAAGGAAAAGTTATAACATCTTAGAAATTTATCAATAGATTTGAAATCAAAATTATATGATTTTGTAAAATTTAATTAAATTTTAGAGTTAAGGAAAAGTTATAACGTCTCAGAAACTTATCATTAGATTTAAAATCAAATTATATGATTTGTAATATCAATTAAAATTTATAGTCCCGAGGCAAAGTGAATTCTTAAAAGGTGTTAAGGCTTATAAGATGAATATATAAATAGGCCATATTTTGAGCTTAGAAAGAACAGACTCCATTTTGTATAGTGTTTGCTACCAGTATCCGCAGTTTGAACTTTGAAATGTCCGGCTAGAAATGGCCGTCTTGATGTCACTCCATGGTGGGGAATGATGGGGTTTATTTTCATCTGACCCCGCAACAACTAGCATGCCACTCGAAGATCCATAGCCTAACCGTAAAAAGATGATGCCACAATCCGCCTTCAAAGCTCACTAACATCCAGCTCAAGCACTTGCATTCTAGCTGCATTATGACCGATAAATTACTTTCAAAACTGCAGAGCTCTGTGTCAATTCTATATCAAATTCTGTGTTAATTTTATATAACTTATTTAAACTCTTAAATCTTGAATTCAGTTAGCTAACTATCACTCAATGTAACGAAATGTAAATTTTCCTAAGTGCTAAAGAATTTCTTAAATTCTATTTAATGTCAGAATATCACAATTTCTAAATGACCTGCTTGCTTTTGAAAATGAATTAATATTTTCCTAATTTGCAGTAGCGAAGCCTGAGTTTAAGGTAAGGTTAGCACATAAGTCCCCTGCCACTTCTGTTCTGAACTAAATGTTCCTTCCTTATGTAGCATAACGATCGGTCCCAGGTACCGGCATTGGTCGCAAAAACCCTTGATCTACTAATCCATCCACAGAGTGACTTTTATTATTGTTATTTGCCTGTGCTATAGCACCTTGGTACACCCAGAGCAGCCAACTCTACCTCCTTATTATGTTACCTTCAGCATTGTCTGAGATACTCTTGAAAGTCGTGTTCAATCTAAGTTATTGGAGCTGATTCTAGGCTCACTGAATAGATATAAAGACACATAAATAGCATGCATCGAAATTGTTAATCAAGGCTTAGTCGACTTACTTATACACAGCCACAAGTTAACGAGGAGTTGGCATATTTCTCTATATACATGACATAGTGAATATTTACCTATATTCTGCTATAATTAATCTATAAGATGAAAACCTGTTAAAATTCATCTTACTTAAAGCATAATTATTATTTGTACCAATATTTTTTTAATTAATCTGTACGAAGAGAATACATGAACACACTTCAGCCATTAAATGCCTGCATGCCGCGCTAATAAATTTTTTATATATTTTGTTATTTAAATTTTGATTTATTGAACTAAATAAATGTACAATTAAATTAATCTAGTTCATTCTCGGTCTCATTATTCAATCCAATTCTAAATATTGAAACCTATGCATTAATAAAGTCTCCATTAGTTAATTAGACATTAGATTTAATTAATAAGAACAATTTTAACTGAGTCTTATTGCTTCTCCCTGACCTATGTTGGCCATGAATAAAATGATATGCTTCATGTAACTTCAAGATGGTTGTTCATAAGATCTTGAGTCTTCGAGTACTGGCATACAAGTTGAAGTATGGTCGGATTCGGGATGTCACAATCCTAGTCTGGTCAGCTTTGGTCTCTTTGCCTGGTTTTTAGATTCTATTATGCGAATGTACAAACTTGACCGTTACAATATATGTGATTATTCCTGTTATGATACCCTCACCCTGTTCGGAAGCCTTTAAAAACACGGTGTATATGGTTTGATGGCTCAAACTTAATCAAAAACAAAAAAAATCTTTATAATTTTTTTTTTTAAGATGATAAATATTCATTTTTTTAAAAAAAAAAATACTATCCTCTTTTGATTTATCTCTGATTCATCATTTAAACTGTTATTCTTTGACTAATTCGTCTACACCATGCAGTTCCAAAACCCAGATGAGAAAAAAATGACCCACCAACCTGACAATACACAACGGGTTTGACTACAAACAAGTACATGATGTATAATATACAGTTGACTTCCCACTGACTTAAATTTGGCCACACAACCTCAAAGAAAATAATAAATAAATGGAAAGAATTATCCTTACCACACTCTGCTGCTTCTGAGTCTTAGAAATGGGGGAAAATTCTGGAATGATACCCAATTCTTATTATGAGATTTAGCGTTAAATATGTATCATTCAAGAATCTGCTCACTTATGGGTGGGCAATATCTGTAAGCCATGCTCTTCTCAGAGTCTTAAAGGCTTTAGATTCATGGCAGAATTTCATCATCTGCATCATGGACAAGCATATAGGTTAACACCCTGGTTCAAAATCACATCTGAAACAGTGACTTCACAATTGATTCAGACTCTTGCAATGATGCACTGATTTCATTTTTTTATCTTTCATGTTACAGGTCATTTCATTCAAACTATGTTATTGGCATTCTAACTGGATCTGAAAATTATTCATCGTTGCTTTTAACTCCTTATTTTCTATTTTCAATTTAGTAATATCTATTTGATATGATCTAAAATTATTCTCTTTTCATCTCGTCTTGGGGGTGTCTTTGCAAATTGGTCCTATCTCTCACACTAATGCTTATCCCTATGCCTAAAGTTGTTAACTTTTTTAGACTTACTTGCTATTCCCAGGTTCGAATCTGCGTCAACTTGTGTATTCCAATGCAGGCACTCAGAATACCAAATAAATCAGTAAATGAAATTCAGATAAGGACTGTAATAATAATGAAATGTAATTAATAGCGAAAAGTTATTGGATCACTCCAACACAATATATATAGTTCATTTATGGTTCAATTTCCACAATGCACATAACAGCTTGCTGCTTTCTAGATGTTTTTTTTTTTGGTTTCAGTTTCCAAAACAGCTCGGCTCCTTAAACTAATGGAGTTCTTTGGTTTCGTTCAGCTGCTGCTCATAATCATGTTGGCTCCATACTAGAGCGCTGCCCCATCACTTAAGCATCTTTCAACTACTATTCCTTAAAATCTCCCCCCAACAGTTTATTTAGTAAATCCTCTGGAATGAGAACCATACGCTTTGCTGCACACATTATTTATTCCCGCAGTTTGGCCTTCGGCAATCCAGGGTTCATCATTTATTGTTATCAGTCTTATTTCCCTCTTGGTATTTTTAATTAGTCAGTTCCACTTCTATTGTATCAAGAAATATTCGTAATTAGCAAATATTTCTTGTCATTTACCAAACACAATTTTCTTATCACATATTACGTAAATATTTTTTATTGTTATATCCTATGCAAAATTAATCATTAATTAAACCTTTTTACTTTCTATCTGATTTAATTATACATTATGCTTTTCTTAAATTATTTTACCCAAATGTTCATTAATGTTATCTTCTCAGTTAGTGATCTAAAAAAATATATTACTCTATTTTCATTAACTTTTTCTGGAGTACAAAAAGACTCATAATTTATAATTATTGCATTGCAATGTACATATTTTTACAAAACACGACAGCTATACATTATAAAAGGAATGATTAAGTTACAAAAATTTATCACCTTTCATCAGCTATACATTAATCTTTTAAATATTTTTTCTCTCCTCCAAAATATAGTAATTAAATTTAATGCTTGAGAGATAATAATAAAAAAAAAATTTTTTTCTTGGGATAAATGGAATATTTAAAAAAATTCCAGCAAAAATTATGGGATAGAAAAAAAGTTTAAAAATTAGGGGAAAAGGATAGGAAATAGATATGAATAGAAAATTAAATATGATTTTTTTTTTTGCTAACTGAATAGATTGCTTAATGAAGGTAAATAATATAATGAATTGTAAATTTAAGGTTTTGATCTATAATTATTTAAATAAGTTTTAAATATTTTTGATTTTTTAAATAATGCTTAAAAAACTGAAAGTTTTAATCAAAAATAGAAAAAGTAATATTTGAAAATTATTTTAAAGGAAAAAATTATATATATATTATAACCCTCATATAAATAACTACAAATAAAGAAATAGATCAGTAGTAAATGTATAGGCTGGGGGTAAAGTGTGAATTTAATTTCAGGTTTAATAGTGCTAAAATATGTCAGTATACTCTCATGTATTTGGGGAGTGAGTGAGAGAAACTGAATAAGTATATTGGAAAGTATAACTTTCAGCTATTTTGTTTCTTTTTGTATAAAAATAAAAATCTGATTATGATAATTGATAGTCGTTTAATTTTAAAAGGTATTCCAATTATATTAAAGAGAAATAAAAAGAAATGAAAGTTACATATTAAAAAGAATAATAAAAGTTAGCCAAGCTAATTTTGAAATAAGAAAGTTATTAAATTAATGTACAATATTTAAATTTCAAACTATTTTTAAAAGAATAATTCAAAATTTTTAAGATAATATGTATATATTTTCTTTTGAAAACAGATGTTAGTGTTAAAAAAAAAAATTGTAATTAGATTTTTTTTTTAAAAAAGGGTAATTAAAAGATTGATTAATCAAGACATAAGATTTTTTTTGGAAGTAGATAGTTTGAGATTAAGAAAAAATATTTTTTGAAAAGCATTTTTCAAGACAGTGATGATGAAGGTATAAAGGGGACTTGGGTGATTAATTTAGAACAAAATGTTCTCTAGTGTGATTAATGGAAATAATTAGAAAGAAAGCATGGCAGAACAATTATCCAGAACCTTATGCACTGAAGTTAAAACAAACATAATTATAAGGGCTTACATGAATAAGAAAATTGGTGAGATTGTCTTAATATATACTATGTGATAGAATAGTAAGGTACATAAATAAGAAAATTGGTAAGATTGTCTTAATAAATACTACGTGATAGAATAGTAAGGTCTTAAATTATAAGTCAATATTTGTTAATTATGACTATTACCATTATATTACTATGTTTTAATTTATTTTTTCTTTAATAAAAGGATTGTATATTTATGTATTTTTTTTTAAAGAATTCATCATCCACTGCAGGATGGTCTCTCCAAGTTCAATCCATCTCCGATCTTTAGCTTCTCTTCTCCACATCACCCCTACCCACTTTCTTATTTCATCCATCCATCTTGTATGTGGTCTCTTTCTGGGTCTTTTATAATCTCTTGGAATCCAGTTTAAGATTTCAATTGTCCATCTATTATCACTCCACTTTAGTTTTTTAATTTTTTCTATGATGTCAATAACAGCTGTTTGTTTTCTTATTCATATATTACATTTTCATTCTCTTCATGTTACTCCCAACATGCATCTCTCCATATTTCTTTGAGTGGTCTGAAGTCTCTGTATTGCTCTTCTATTAAGTGTCCAAGTCTCAGATCCATAAGTAAGAACTGGTATAATATTGTATATACCTTCTTATGAAAATTATTATATTTTGAAATGCTAGTGGTTAAAACATCGATCAGACATGAACAGACTGTCTAGGGAAGTGACATATTTAATTTAAATTATTGGGAGATGAAGTACAATGAAAATATTATGAAGCATAATGTTGAATGCTTACTTGATGGTGTTATTTTTTTTTTTTATATAGAAAATTGTATTTAATTACATAATGTGGAAAGTATTGATAGATTTATATTTTTTTTGCCCGAAATAAATTGTTAAGTTTTAAATATACTTATGAGTCTCAGTTACAATTCTTGCATTTCATCAATTGAATAAATAATTTAAGTTAGATCATTAAGTTGTGTAATATTACATTTGAACTAGTATACTTGCAAGCTATTGTTTGGTGCTGAATGATATTGCTAATACTTAAAGGATAAGGACCTGAACCTAGGTTTCTGGACATTTCCTCAAAGAAATTGTGAAATGGTGCCTAAAGGGATCCAAAAACAAGTGAAATATGCCTATGGGCTCAAGTCTTTTAAATAATATATGTAAAAAGTGTATATTTTCATATGAACAATGTTAGCAGGAAATATTGATGGTAGACAGACGTATTAGCAATAGACTTATTAACTGATAAAGCCATCAGTATGTATGTTTATTATTAATCTTTTGTTTGGAGTTCACTGCCAAATCCCATTACAATATATATTAAATCTTTCCAATACATGTTTTATATTGCTACAAAAAGCTTCAAAATAATTATTTACATTACTTATCATTATCAAATGTTCCGCCTGTAACTTTTTTCATTGACTGGTGCATTAATTTGTAATCTTTTTTTTTTTTTATGTTTTTAGTCATTTTTTCTTGGCTTTTAAATTTGTACATTTTTCTTTTGGTAACCATTCATAACCTGTCATCTTGTCAGCCTATTTTTATTTTATTCTTTTACATTTCTATATTATAGGTTTTCTTTCCACATTATTTATTACTATTTCTTTTATTCTTATTATTTTTAATATCTTCATTTTCAGTTTTATTGTTCCATGATTTTTTTTATATCTTTTAATTATATCTATCTCCATAGATTCTTATTTCTTGAAGTTACATATGCTTCATTCTATGTGGTTTAGCACAATGGTAAAATGATGGGACTTGAGCTAAAGATTTATGTTTGAAGCTCAATGTCAAATCTGTCACCTCTGCTGCTCATACATCATATATATGTCTTCCTAAGCAGTTGATTATGAGAGCAGTGATGTTAACATAGTAAAAAAATGTTATTATTAAAATTAAAATATATATATATAAATAAAATATAATAGCACATTTTTAAAAAATATATACAAAACTATTTCTATCATAAATTATATTAATGATGTTCTTAAAACTCAATTCTTATTTGTTTTTTATATCAGCTTGATGTATGCATGAACAATCACTTGATACTATCAATGCAAAGATTTTTGTGATTTATTTTTTGTTTATTGACTTTCTTCTATTTGCAATTATATTCATTGTATAGCTTATAGGTTTGAAAATTTGGTACACTAGTATTAATTCGATGGTGATAAAAAATGCTTGCACAAACAAATGTGTAAATAAAGACCAAATTAAACATATTTACAATCTTCTAAAAACAAAAACAATTTTTTAAGTGAATATTAGATAATATCCCGATCAGGAGAAAGTTGTTAGTCAAAATGTGAAATCTCTCCATCGGACTAATACACAAGTATCGCAAATTTTAAGCATCTTTGAAACCAAACATATTTGTTTATTCAACTATAAGTCTGATGAATAACTGAATATACAATAAATAATACAATCCTTTGCATGTGGGTGTAGAAAAGTTGATGTATACTTATCTAATACACATTTACTATAAAATCCGTATATTAATACACTAATTTATAACAGTGCAAAGTAATTAACTATTAATTATAAAATTATTGTTAAAAGAAAACAAAATATCTATTTGTTAAGGGACATATAAATTAAAAAAAGGAAAGACTATGATTTCATATGCTTCCAATGAGTTATTTCATACTAGCAACCCTATCACAACCATCTATCAGCCTAGAAGTCAGACCAACCTCTCAGATCACAGATACATTAGAAACACACTTTTTCAAGCAATTCATCTTGCACATGTGACAATTCAACCTCATATACATATTATTTCTAGAGAAATCATAACCTTAAATTTTTTTTTAATAATTTTTTTTTTTTAAATTACAATTCTATCACAAATTATCAAAACATATGATCAAAGACATGTGAAAAGGATAAATGTCTTTGACCATATATTTCAGTAATGTATGACAGAATTGTAATTATAAAAAAAAATAAAGTTAGGATTTCTCTAGAAATAATGTGTATATGAAGTTGAATTGTCATATATGCTATATGAATTTCTTGACAAGGTGTATGTTTCTAATGTATCCATGGTATGGGGGGTTGTCTGGCTTCTGGGATGACTGATGGTTATGATAGGATTACAAGCATGATATAACTCATTGGAAGCTTCAATTACATATAATCTGAGTTATATACTTATTTATATAAAAATATATATTCTTATATTCATGCATACACACACACACATTAAAAAATATATATGTGTAAAAAAAGATTTTAAAAGAAATCAGTTTTTTGTTAAAAAAATTATATTTGGATGATGTTAAAAAAATAATATATTTTATTTTGCTTTTTAAAAATCACTTTGGTTTAAAAATAAAACAATAGTCTTAATTTTCAAGTATTCTAGAACATCTTATAATCTTTTAACAATACAATATCACATTATGTTGCAGTAATAATCTGTAATGTTTGTAAGAAGATCTTTTCGTTATTATCAAAGACCACACTATCCAGGTATCATAATATCTTCAAAAAATAACTATAATAATTAATAATAATAAACAAGTAGTTGAGTTCTGTCTCTATTAGTTTATTAATATGTATATATAAAAATCATAATGAAAGATTGTCAATTGATATTTAAAAAAAAATTATAGGAAATTAAAGCTATAGTCATAAATTATAAAATGATAAATCATATTTAAAGTTAATTTGAAGATAAAGAATTATAAAATTTACTTAGTAAGAGTCAAAAGATATTTTCAATTATATAAAAGCAAAATAAATATTATTTAATATGTTAAATACTAATTGTAATAAATCATAGACAAAAATTTATTTAAAAATGAGTTAGTTAACAATATGATATATTAAAAAGAAATAGAAAGTTTTGAAATTTCTATGTTATATATCATTAAGTATTCCAAAATTTACCATTTTTCTTTTCAAATCTTTTTTATTCTCAATCTCTACAATTTTTTATTTATTTCCTAGTTTTAATTATATTTTAAGATCATTTTGCAGAGCCTATTTGATTTACAAAATTACACCCTGCACTTTTGTATATAAAACAGGTTCTTGATAATGACTATGAAATATTATTAAAAAAATTATATTTTGATACTGAGAATAAACAAGAGGTGGGAAAATGAAATATATAATGTAATATTTATTAGACTTATTATATAGTGTAATAGTTTAATACAAATGCAAATTTGATTATTAAATATAACTAATATTAATTAAAACGATCAGTAATAGTGACATAACATTATTTAATTTTGTTTAGCCTTTTGTGGGATATGTATATGAGTTATTAACAGAGCAAAACTCTCCATACAGTATTGCCACCTGTGCTAAACAGAGTAATCAATGGATGCCAGAAGGCTTGTGCATAAAATCCCTATCTAATGCCTACTCATCCAATATCCCCAGACTAGTTTCTGGCTTCTGGCCTTCGTCAGTGAGGAGCTTTGGATCTGAGAGCACTGCATCTAGATCTTAGGATCTAATGCAACCCTCTAGCAACCACCTTTTATCTCTACTTAACTACTAAACTATGAGAATGAAATTGAAAACACAAAAAATATTTTCAATCTAAGCTCAATAGCTTAAATAGTCATATGGGTCTGAACTCAGTTCAGCACCCATACATTTTGGTGTCTTTGGCTCTTTTACAACCATAGCCACCACTATCCTATTAGGCAGGATTGGTGTTAAACCATTAAGCATCACATGATCACATTTCCTATACTAGCACATTAATTGTTGATAAACAGAGCAAAACTCTCCATACAGTATTGCCACCTGTGCTAAACAGAGTTATTGAGCTTAGATTGAAAATATTTTTTGTGTTTTCAATTTCATTCTCATAGTTTAGTAGTTAAGTAGAGATAAAAGGTGGTTGCTAGAGGGTTGCATTAGATCCTAAGATCTAGATGCAGTGCTCTCAGATCCAAAGCTCCTCACTGACGAAGGCCAGAAGCCAGAAACTAGTCTGGGGATATTGGATGAGTAGGCATTAGATAGGGATTTTATGCACAAGCCTTCTGGCATCCATTGATTACTCTGTTTAGCACAGGTGGCAATACTGTATGGAGAGTTTTGCTCTGTTTATCAACAATTAATGTGCTAGTATAGGAAATGTGATCATGTGATGATATATGAGTTATTTATATTTATAAAATTCTTGTTTTGAAAGAATGCTACAGATTTATATATTTTCTTTTATAGGTATACAAATTTTAGCTAATTGAATATCTTATATTTAAGGTGAACATTTTCTGACAAGAAATAAATTGAAAAATTAACAATATCAGTTTTGTTTTATTTTACAGGCAATTCTTCGCCTACATAAGTGATCTGTTTTTTTGTGACTGTCACTTGAAATTTCATTTTTCTCTTCAGGTGCTAATGTAAGGAATATTTTGATCATCTTTTGAATACAAGAGTTGAGAAATCTTTTATTGATAAATCCCTTCTATCAACTCATTTAGATTTGGTCAAAGGTATCCAATTTAATAAAATTAAATCAATATTTTATAATTTTAAAAATGAAGATACCTCATTTCCTATTGGGATACCTTGAGAAATTTTAAAATATGTTGATGATATCTTAGCTTCAAAAATATTTACATTTGTTAAGATTAAATGACTTTATAAAGTTTTACCTTTTGTTCTTAAGGATGGTTCTATTGTTCCAATTTTTAAAACTAAAGAGGATAGATATTAATGATTGTGGAGTCTTATCCATTATAGCAAAAAATACTTTCAAGGATTTTATTGAATAGGTTATCTCTTATCATATGTGAATAGTTTCCAGAAACTATTAGAGAATCAAGAAGTACTATAGATCTGGTTTTTATTGCTAAGCAAAGTTTGAAACAAAGGAGTGATTTAGATACAGGTGGTCCTCTACTTTCTTACCTAATTGGTTTCTGAAATACGTATGAAAGTAATGCAATGTAAA
Source organism: Epiperipatus broadwayi (assembly GCA_028023455.1). NCBI lineage: Eukaryota > Metazoa > Onychophora > Udeonychophora > Euonychophora > Peripatidae > Epiperipatus > Epiperipatus broadwayi. Next base: position 3,568,189 of record JAQFVV010000037.1, read on the forward strand.
AAAAACATAAAAAAAGGATTTTCAAAATACAGTAAATGTATTTATTTATTATTGATTAGTATCTGGTGTTTTCTTTATAAATTTGTCAAGAAATAATTGAATTTTACTCCTCTTTTTCTTTTCTTTTTTTTTCACGATTGAACTTATTGTTAATCTGCTTAAATTATATAAAAAGCCAATTGAAGCAAAAGATTTGCTGCTTTCAGAACATTGACAAAACTTGGTTAAGTTTTCTTTGAAGGCTTGATACAGGTTTTATTCATTATATTTACAAGAAGAATATAAGTTCTTTAAAAAGTAGACACTAATAAATTATATAATCACAATATATAATCACAATACATGCTTATCATTTAAATAAAACTAAAATTAAAACTATCGGACATATGAATCTTTGATTACCTTTTTCTCATACTAATGAGGGAAACAAATTTATAGGTAAAAAATATTTTAGTTGTAATTTTTTACAACCCCTAGTTAATTCTTCTATCTACTTGAAAGCTTATTTAAATAATTTAAATCAGAGTGGCTTGTACAATAAATTCTCTAGATTCACTTTGAAATGGCAGGGTATGGATCTCTTTATAGATATGATTTCTTTATTTGCCATTTTAACTTCACAAAGTCCATTAATGTTTTCTTTCAGTTTATGTAGTCTTCCATCACCCAAAAGTGATCTGCAATTGTAGATAACTAAGTAAAAGATCACCAAATGTTAGCTGGGTGTATAGTCAGGAATTCTTAACATCTTCCCTTTTTGGCTGACAATTGCTACCTTGGCTGATAACTTCACAGCCTGCTGGGCTTAAAGGCCATAATTTAAACTTGTCTGTCATGATTGTAAATACCTAAAAAAAAAAAAAAAATCGTTCATATACATGTTCAATTTGATTTCAAGAAAACAACTGATGTTTCTGTTAAGAACTATAAAGCAGTTGATAAAAAAAGTCCATGCTATTTCTTTAATAATGAACTCTAATTAAAAAAGTAATAAATTCATCATACTGGCTGATGTATATTGGTGAGTGGTCCATCCATATTCATTTACCATATTAATAATCATATAATAGTAACAGTTATGATGACAAGAATATACGATATGGATATTAGGAATTTGACTACTCAGTTCTATTAAATTTTCTAAAAGGAATGAAAAGGTTTTTTTTTTTTTAGTTAACAGCAAACTTCTCTGCAGTCATTATAATGAAATTTCAAAAGATGCTCTTTTGCATTGAAATAATAGGTTTATAATTGTTTAACTTATTTAGTTATTATTTATTTATATGCACGAAACAGCAGTGGATTAAAATTAAATATATACATATAATATATACATTCCCATATTTATAGAAATTGAATTTTTTTTTTTAGCTAATACAAATGTTCCTTTAACAAATCCGCAACGCAATGGTGAGACGCCTTCCAAACCGAGTCTGGTCAAATCACAGTCCAAGATCGATAACCTAAAGCAGTGGGGCATCTCAACATATAAGTGTACGCGGCAAATTTTATCTGAACGATTTGGAAAAGCATCAAAAACAGTAGATTTAGAGCTGGAGGCTCAAATTGAGGTCCTTCGAGACACCCAGAAGAAGTACGCCAATATTTTGCGCCTTGCTCGGGCATTAACTAGCAATTTTTATCATGTGGTTCAAACACAACGCGCCCTTGGGGAAGCATTCTCAGATCTCGCCCAGAAATCACCCGAGCTGCATGAAGAATTCTCGTACAATGCTGAGACACAGCGAGTCCTGTGCAAGAACGGAGAGACACTCTTGAGCGCGTTAAATTTTTTTACTTCTAGTGTTAATACATTATGTAATAAAACCATAGAAGATACATTAACTACAGTTAAACAATACGAAACATCCAGGTAAATTATATGCATATGGTTTTTTTAACTGTATAAACAAAAAGTTTTATTACTTTATTTTTTTAATTATATAAATGTTCAAAAGTTAAATTTAAAATTGCCATTTATAAAATTTTATGTGTTTGTAGTATAACTTGCTGGCTGTTAGATAGTTTTTTGAGATTAAAAACTAGTTCTGAGGGAATTGAAAATTAAAATTTTTTTTAAGTTAGATTTTAAAAATACTATGACTTTTTAAATTTCTCAAATATAGTCAAAAAAATTGCTGACAATAAGATTACTAGTTTATAAGCTATTGTTATAAAGCTTAAAGAATTAATAATAATAACTTCATTTTTTATTGCTTTTTGACATATATAAAATTAATTTTTTTAATTAATTTATTTTTTAATTGTTTATTCATATATATCTTTCATTACTTTTCATACAATTTGAGTCATCTTACAAATTTTTGCAATAATTTACAAAATTTAATATCAATATTCTACACACATATACATGCACTCATAAATATTTATGTATATATAAAAAATGACAATTTTTTTAAAATATATATTTATAATGTATATATATGCATTATACACATCTATGACCATGTAACCATATGCACGTATGCATATCTAGTAGAGGAAAAAGATGCTTCAGTTTAATATAAAAATTGTTTAATAGCAAAATCTAATGCTATCTGTAGTACTTTATTCAGATCTATAAATAGAATAGTTTTTTAATAAAATGAATTAGTTTAGATTTAGAAAAAGATAAGAATATATAATGTAGAAGTAAAAAAAGATCATATATGCTTCATAATTTTATTTGTAAAGGTATTTGACAGAGAAAAATGAGTTACTGTTATGAATAATGAAATGTGTAATAGTACAGATTAGAAGAAAAATTAACAAAATCTCTATGATAAAAAATGAGTAATTGTTCGAAATATGACCAAGTTAAATAAAGGTTAAAGATAGGGTTATATTTTCCATTTTATTTAATATATGTATATGGAATGAACAACTTCTTGACAATTGTTAATATATTCTCCTGCCATGTATGGTCTGAAGTTCAAATCTCGGTTGGATGAAACTTGGAAATTTTTTCAAATTAATTTTTTATCAAATGAAATAAACTCAATGTATAATGGTTTATTTATATATAACAACGTTAAAGACTAATCTAAGATAAAATACTTCAACAATTCATTGAATGTTTGAATAGAGTTAGATTTTTACATTATGACAGTAAAATTTTATGCCAGCTTTTGAAGTAAAATTACTAATATTTAATCCTAATATTATTTCCAGAAACTTTAAATATTTTCTAACATAAAATAAATTCTTAGATCTGGACTTTCATAAACTGTTTTCAGCAATTATTTCTTCAATAATTAGTTTTCTTTAAGATTTTTATATTTCAAGCAGTTTGCAAAAACTCCAAAATGAATTCTATACCTTGATAAAATAGCTATAGGAAAATTTAATTTTGAGATTTTTGGATGGTTGTATTTGCAAACTAGATTTTTAATCTAATTCTATATGAACATTTTTTTGTCAATTTGAACATACAGCAAAAAAATTCTGAATACTTGGAATGCCATAACCAAAAATTTCAATTGCTTAAAAAAAACCCACCAATAACTGTTTTGATACTCTTCTCATATATGAAGTGAATCTTTATTTTCAGAAATGAATTTTATAAAAGATTACATTAATAAATAATTATATTAATTTTTTATTGTTTATTTGAATGTTATTATAAATATGTTAATTTTTTTTGTTGTTAATATTAATACTAATATCATGTTAAAGTTTGCCTTAACTATTAATAAACTGACTGGCACATCAGAACATCAAGAATTATTTATTTAAATTTTTGATGTATGGACAAAAAAAAAAAAGGTTTGCAACTTCTGTTCTAGACATTAATCATTTGTTATTTCTCAATTATGAACGATGATGTCATAAATTGCAATTTATAGTTTGCTACAGATTTCTTTATATATGGACTTATTTTCTGAGATTTCTACATGTATTAAAGATTATGTTCTTCATTTCCAATGCATTACATTAAACAAGTCAGTGGATAAAATCAGATATTTTGCTTATGATGCAATTAATCTAAAATATATTATTAGATAATAGTTGAATCATAAATCATGGAGAACATTGAGATGGATTACATTTTTTGTACTGAATAAAATGCATATAGATCAATCTGGAAATTTAAAATTCATCTTCTTGGACAGAAGCAACAATTAAAAAAGTAAGATATATTCAAAAAAATAACTTTAATTTTGAAGCTGTTTTAAAAGCATGGAAATCCCTTTTCTAATAACGACACTGTAGTGAATTATTAAGTTCTTTAATTCATTAAGAATGAATTTTAGTGATTAATTTTCCAGTCACTGCTTAAATAAAGTTTTGAAGCAATTCTTCACAATCAAATCTTTACCAATCACAGTCAGTTAATATCAGCATTAACTGAAATATCCAAATCCATTAGTTTTAGACATTCTAATTGGGTCTTAGAAATAGAAGTCAGTCTAAATGAACTGAATGATTAGAAATCAATTATGCTATGTACAAAAAATAAATTTCTCAATGAGATAGTATATGGCTGCTAATGCAGCTTGATTTTAACTGATTATTGGATTATCTAGTCTATTATTGGATATATAAAAAGAGATATACTAAGATCACCAAAAATGTATAATTGCTGGCTTAGTGTCAAATCTATATAATTATACAAACAAGCCTGGTTTGGATTCAAAATTTTAAAGTTGTTAGCTTATAAAAGAAATGTAAGTTGCTCAGTTAAATATGTTGATGCAAATTCAATTTTATCCACAAAAAAAGATCAATAGCCAGAAATTAGTTTGAAATTTGGAAAATACCATTGACTACTCTGATTTAAAGCTCTGAAGTAGTAATGTGGATAACTGCTTTTAAAGCTTAAGTGCAGAAGCATACAAAATGCTTTAATAATTTTTTTAGAGGGATTAAATGCTGTTTAAACAAAATGCTTTTTGTGTAATTCATTATCTACTCAAAGGAATATCTTCTGCATTTTTTATATTATATTTGATAGACAATAAACTTCATCTGTGAGAAAAGTAATCTGTGCAGATTATTATGGTTTTAAGTAATGGGATTCTGTAAATATTTTCAAAAATGAAAGTAAGCTTAGAAGTTGATGGATTTATTTTGTAGTTTGCATTTGAAGATTCAGTTTTAATTTATTATGTTTAAAATTCAAGCAAAGCAAATATCACATTATATGTATCTGAATGAGTAGAGTTTTTTTTAAACATAAAAATGATTTAATATAATTGATTTTTAAGATTTTTAAAAAAAAAAAATTACACAGTATTTGCTTAACTTTTTTTAAAAAAATCATATTTTTAGAATTGAATATGATGCATACAGATCGGATCTGGAAATTTTAAATACATCTCCTAGGACAGAAGCAACAATTAATAAAATAAGAGATACTCAAGATATTTTTCAGTATCATAAAGAAAGATTTGATCGATTACGACAAGATGTTACTGTCAAACTTAGGTTTCTTGATGAAAATAAAGTAAGTTTCATTTTTTTGTTTTTATGAAAAATATAATAAACCTTTTTTTCCAGTTTCTTAAATTGTAATATTGCATGAAATTAATATTTATAGTTAAAAAATGCTTATAAGAAATAATACTCTAGATGTTTTGGAATCTGTATGGAGTAACTTTTGGCTATAGATAGGCAAATAATACTCATTTACAAACTGACATTGGCTTCTTAACTGGATTGGCCATAACCACTTATCTGAAAAAATCTTAAAGTTATTTGGGGATTCTTCATTTATATGTAACACATTCAGCTTGGTTAATGCATCAATTGCTACACTATTTTTTTTTTTTAAATTTAAAATTATATATTTAAACTGACATTCAAAAAAATAAAAAGTCCTATTATTTATTTTTAATAAATATATTGATTTATGTAAGCTTTTTTCTTGTATCATTACATATTTTATAATAATTAGATGGTTTAAGTCTTATAATTTTGCATGTCAACAATCATAAGACAGAATAGTAATACATTAATAATGAGTTTTGCAATAACTAAACAAATCAATCTGGGTACTACTTTAAAACTTGTTTCATTATTCTGTTTATTTGATATTTTATAAGGCTGTCTTAACTTCTTTTGCAGCAAGTTTTTTTTTTTTTTTTTGTGAGATTTCAATGATTAGTCTAATTATAGTTCTCTCCTCAGCTATATTTTCCCCACTGAAAGCAGTCATTATTATATTTCTTTATTAGAATATTTTTGAGACAATCTTTATAAGTAAATAAAGCCTATCTCTTTCACCAAAATCATTTTAAGTTTATCATAAAAATACTTTTTGAAAGTCTGTTATCGTTCTTTCATTATTTCATATGTTCAAATCAGTGAAAATGTAATTTTATAAGAGCAGACTTTACTACTATGACATCCAGCCAGTTGAAGAATATATTGTTCGTTTTATTTATGATCTTACCATCATATTTTTTAGAATGAAATTCTTTTAATGCAAATCTTACTTCCACACACAAAATTAAAATAACAGTCTTTTGTGCAACTAATTTAGTTGCAGATGATTTATTCTATTTTTTAACATATTAAAAATAAGTAACTCTGCCTTTTGGCTTACATTCTCAAATTGGTAATCATCCAAACTAAAAGTTGCTGAATATTTTTCTTTCTTTCGCAGTTGATAAAAGATTTGAGTTTTTGGGTTTTTTTTAAAATATTAATTACTAAACAAAATATTTATATGTTGCATTCAAAACATTAAATACATTCTGTAGATTGTTTTTTGCATTAGCAAAGTCAGTATAATCATCAACATATTCAAATTCCAGAAGCTCTGAAGTTGAATTTTTTGTATTTATTTTTAATTGGTTCAATTAAAAATTATTCTGTTAAACTATATCACATCTTGAAGCTGCCTATAAACGATTCTAAAGACCACTGACATAAAAGTTGAAAACAAAATTGGACCAAGTATACATTCCTTAGTTTTAACACCAGTTTTTATTTCAAAAGTTGAAAACAAAATTGGACCAAGTATACATTCCTTAGTTTTGACACTTTTTTTGCATTTATCTGGTGACAAAAAATATTTTGTTTAGTATTTCTTGATTCTCTAAAATGATATTGAGTCTCTATTCAGCTGTGATTGGAAGCAATCTATTCAATAAAATCCTAAAATTACCTTTGTTTTATATTGGATGACATTGATAATTTCTGCAGTCCTATTTAGACTTACAATTTTAAAAATTGCAACAATAGAAGCATCTTTAAAATCAGGTGATACAATTACATGAATCCATATATTCTTAAAAAATTCTAATATTTTTGAAGATATCAGATCACTATATTTTAAATTTTATCCAAGCATCTCATAGGGAATTGTTATATTGTATATAATTTTATTTATGAAAATACATCTGAGCATATTAATTAAAAAATAACTAAATAGTCAATTTTATTTAGAAATGCCTATTTTACTAGTGATTAATGCATATCTCCTTATCATTCTTACAATTTGGGTTCATGTCACACTAATTAATCTTGGAAAGTTTTCAGATCACAAGTAGTTTAGATTTTTTTTTACTTTCAGATATTCAGCATAGCTAGTCTTTGTCAGTGGCATGCAACCCGTAGGTTGCAATCCATCCAGGGATTGTAAAAGAATTTTTGTCAGTCATGGAATTCTCAAGAAATTTATGCAGAACAATAAATAAGTTTCTTTTGTCTTTAAAAATAAAATAAAGTAATGCATCCTATTTTTATATTAATCAATAATAGTCATGTTGGGAAATATTAATCATAATAAAACAAATGATACATTTATATCCTTTAATGAAATAAAATTAATGGTATTTGAATTAGTTTAACCTGGCAATAGTAGCATTAGATGCTTTTTGTTTCACCCCACTACTTAACTTCTACCACTTTCGGATTAAATAAATTCATCCAAATGCATAAAATCAAAATGTACAGTATGATTTGAAACTTAATGGAAATACAATGTTTTCTGCTTACACCTTTAAATTCTTCATTATGTTCATTTAGGAGCATTTCACTCCCATTATTTAGTTGATATTTTTTAATTCTAACATTCCTTAAAATAAAAAAAAGAATAATCAATTGATCTTTGGAGTGATAAAATATTGTGTATTTAATTGAAATTACTGACTTGTCAGAAATTTTTCTATCAATTGGAAACAATTCTGAAATAAAGAGAAGGCCAGTAAAAATTTTAATTCAATTTGCTTCAATATCTTAATTAAGTGAAATTGGATTCTCAGAATTGATTGTTTCTAATGAAATATCATGATTAAATGCAGAAATTGATTTATGTTTCCCAATTTCAAATATAACTCCAAACATAGAAACAGTTATGAGCTCCATGGAAACACAAATTTCACACCAATTATTAAATTAAATTTATTTTTTGTTAAGTTTGTTAAAAATCTCTTCTCATTTTTTAAAATTTTTTTTATCCATATATGTAAAATTATATGTTCCTATATAAATGTAAATTGTACATGAATGTTTATTAAATTTATTATTTCCTAAATCATATGTTTCATTATATTTTCTAACTAGTAAAAAAAATTTAAGGGTCACATAGAAATTGAGTTTGTGAATAGAAATAAGTTGCTCACCTCTGTTTTTAAAATTGATACAGATTATTAATTTGTATTAAAAACAATATAGAAGGCAAGTTTTAATGAGTAATAATTTAGATAAAATATTCTGGGATATTTATGCAAAATATAAGTAGAGCATTTACAGTTAGTATATCGAGTAAGATTTTGAATACTAAATTAGAACTCCGACTAAATATAACAATATTCTTTCATTTAATAATATCCCATCTAAGAAGACTTATAATTATTTATTTGTTCCATTAAACTTTTTTCTTGGAAGACAAGCTTTTAAATGCAATTAAATCAGTTATATATCTCTGTAGCAGATTAGCTATAAGTGCCATTTTATCTTAATGATATTAAACAAAGTTTGCATAATTTTATGTATTTATATTTATAAAAAATTGCAATGTTTTCTTTTATATTACCACTACTTCCTGCTTTTCTATTACAATTTTTTTGATATCACAACTATTTTAATGAATAATCTACCAGACATAGGAGCCAGATTTTGCTGGATGAGTCATTTTTAACTTACAGTTTGTAGGTTTGTTCACATTTATGACATTTGAGAGAATCACTAAATATGATTGCTCTAAATCCAATTTCAAAGTAGCTCATGAATTTTATTTCCTCATGTAATATTGCAAACAAGGATTCAATTTACTAAACCTGCCATCATTGCTTTTGCATTGCTAAAAGTTTTTGCATTTAGAAAACAAAGAACAGATAAAAGTAAATTTTGAAATCAGAATTTTCTGTGATTGAATAAAATAATAGAAATGTGTTTCAATGAATGTTATAGTCTCTGTCACAATTTGTACACAAAGATAATTGTTGATTACGAGAGACTCATAATGATTAGATCTACACTAACGTAAGTGACTGAAGAGTAAGATAAAAAAAAAAATAAAGGGAGAAAGTGAAAATGTAAAGAGACGAGATTAAAAAATATTGTTCAATAAAGAGCAAAAAGAAGAGACAAAAATGATTGTCTAAAACAGTACCTAACCTTTATTTATATTTTATAAGGCAACATAAGATATTCTTGTTGGGCTTATTGGCTACTGGACAATCTATTATCAGATTCGAAGATTATTTCACTGTCTGACACTTGTGAATCTCTATCACTAATCTGAGTTCAGCATCTTAAATAATTTTATTTTTTATAAACTGAGTTTTTCCCGTATGTTTGATTATCTGAATCATTTTAAATTTAATTAATTTGAATAATTGATGTATTTTAGTAAATATATTATATATCAAAGTCTCATATACATGTAATTATATTCTTGTGCTACAGCAGTTGTGATTAAAAATCTTTACATCATTTACAAAAAATTTCAATTATATAAGAAAGCTAAGTTTTATTTTAGATGGTATGTGAGTCTGTAGAAGAAGAAAAAATTAATGGAGCTTTCTCATATGATTTGCAGTCTTGTTTGTTAAGATTATTTAGTTATTTTCACTAGACTTCATCAAGAAATAATCAAATGATCAGAAAACAATATATTTAAAAGTTAAACTAAAGGTGTTATTTCCATAGAATAATATATTAAAATACATGAAATAAATATATTTTTAAGTTTCACTAACAAAAAGTAAGCACTAAATAAAAAGTTATACATATCACTAAAATAAAATTTTTATTATATTCTCTTTATACCCTGCGATTTTGTATACACGTTGCTTCTTGAATTAAATGTGATAAAGATATTATTTATGGCCCAAATTTTGAAGATTTTAATATTTAGTATTTACATGATTATAGGAAAGATTAAGTCTACCTATAATATGATGGAAATCCTAGGTATATGTTCCCTATACTTTAGTTTGCCAATTATGTAACAGAAATATTATTTGTGTCTCTCCAAAGGCTAACTTATGTCTCAAATTAAGTTGCTAATTATGCTATGGAATTTATGTTCATCAAATCTTCATATTTGAAGCCAATTATGAAATGGAATGATATATATATATCTCATCAGCTTCTTATAGAATGCCACAGCAAAATTATTGCTGGTGACCTCAGGCTATTCAGCTTCACATGTACTTTCCTGTTCCTGCAGCTCAAATTAAACTCAAGCAAGAAGTATGACACCACAGTGATATAATGAGTAATCAGGAATATGAAGATGTGACAAAAAGTATTAAATGTTAAAAAATAATAAAATTAATCAATAAAATAACATAATATTCAAGTTGATTATTTACTAAGTGTTAACATTTTTTTAATGACAATTAATAACAGTGCTATGCTATAATCGTATGCTTATCTTCCAAATACTAAAACTAAGGTTAACATTTATTTCTAAAATTCTAAGTATCTTAAATAGTTATTATACACACACACATATATAACCAAATTATAATTATTACTTAATAAAATAACATCATATTAAACTAAACATTGGTATTGCTAACATTAAATTACATAATTTAGCAAAGTTTTAGTATAATGTAGATTATTTATTGTGAACATTTAATTATTTAAGTTATAAATTTAATGTTAGAAAAATATATTAATATTGGTCTTGAATTTGAATAGGAACATTATTTTTATTCTCTTTTATTTCTTGCATCTTGTAGATTTTATTGAAATATATATATATTGAATGTACCATTCTCTTAAATCATTTTGGAGTTTGTAAGAGAATTTTTTTGATGAATCTTTGTATTAAACTTACAACTTTCCATTTTTAAATATGGCTTGCTGTATAAAACAGTTGTAATTGCAATTAATAGAAATCTGGATTTGTATTAAGTTCTGCTGATTTTCTATGTAAAAAATATTGATAAAATATATATATTTAAGTCACTATTACAATAGCTAACAGAAATCTGGATATGTAATTAGGTGAACATTTTTGATGATTTTCTGTATAAATATTAATCATTCTTTGTGGCAACACAATGGATGAAACACAAAATATCCAAGAATGGTTAAGTAGAGAGAATCTGGAGAAGGCATTTGCAATTGATTCAAAAATCAGCATAATAATCATTCATTATTTCTGGGATCATGCCCATATTTAATAAAACTAAGTTTGTTGCTTTAGACAGCCACTGCTTTCTAGTTGGAGAATGAACTACTTGCTATCTAAATTAACTGAACAATTGTTTGCAACTTATTGTCTTCTCAACTGACTGCCTCCCCTTTTTTGCACTCATCAAAGTCTATTTATTACTATTGTTTGTGCATATAATTCAATAGTTGTTTTTGAATAAATTATAATGTGTTTTCCAATTTTTTGTTAATGACATAATCCTTATTTTTTATTATTTAATAAACAAGCAATATTACTCTGTACCCAAATTAGAAAAAAAACATGTTATATATATATGTTCACTAGATGGAGCTTACCAATAACTCTAAACAAGCTTTATTTTATAAGTGCCAAAAGAGAAAGAATTCAAAATCTCTAACGCAAAGTCCCTATCTCCAGACTAATTGGTTTCAAGCTTGTGGCTCACCTCAGTGGAAAGCTGGGACTCTAGAAACTAGAGTGCACCACTGAGGTGAGCCACAAGCTTGAAACCAATTGGTCTGGAGATAGGGACTTTGCGTTAGATATTTTGAATTCTTTCTCTTTCGGCACTTATAAAATAAAGCTTGTTTAGAGCTATTGGTAAGCTCCATCTAGTGATCATTAAATGCAAATTACGAAATTTATGACTTGTTTTAATTATATATATATAATTGATTATGATTAAATTAGAATGAAAAAATAAGTTAAAACTTTCATTTTAATATACACAATCATAGAAATTTGTTATTTTATAGCTGATTAAAAATATAAACACATAAGATTTTTTTAAAAAGTCAATGAAGTGTTCATATTCATTATCACAATATGAGCTGATTGTCTCAGTAAATATTATAATGCATTAAATAGACATGTGTAATGTATTCCACCTTCTCAATAATAATAATAAAACATATAATGCATTGAAACGTAGAGATTAACTGAAACAAAAAGAAATTGGAGATTATAAAGATGAATATAATTGACAAATAGATGAAAATATAGACAGAATTAGAAATGAAGACATTAAAGAACAAATAGATATTCATGAAATATTAGTAGGTGATACAGAAAGATTCTGTTATGGCTATATACAATAATGGATATCCATATAGCACCCAGGCAATGACACTAGAATGATACCAATAGAGAAATAGAAAAAAAAAATGATTCAAAAAGAATGGATATACTTAATAATAAAGGTTTTGAACTCTCAAAATTTATAGATAAGTCAATGGAAAAATAAGAGAATGGAAGTTAGGTAGCATAATATCAAAAAATATTTTAATTTATGAAACTGTTTTATAATGTGTTTATTAATTGCTTTTTTTTTATTTTTTATATTGTGACTTAAATAAATATGTTATTCTTATGTCTGAATGTACAATTTTATTTGAATAATATCTTTAATTTAAAAAAAAAATTTTTTTTTTTTTTTTAATTTATAATTTGACTTTGAAAGTAACAGTTGCCAATTGTTGAATATATAATTGATTTTTATATTGTTTTTAATTAATTCTTATATATTATTTATTTTTAATTATATATTTTTCCTAGGTCAAAGTTATGCATAAACAGTTATTATTGTTCCACAATGCTATTTCGGCGTATTTCTCTGGGAACCAGTCGGCTCTAGAAGCTACATTGAAACAATTCAATATCAAACTAAAACCACCAAATTCTGAAGGTGCTTCATGGCTAGAACAGTAGATAATTATTTAGTTTATAGGAAACTTGTATATTAAAGTAAAACAAGTGTTCTTTTAAAATTTTTACAGTGCTATATACAAATTTTACATAATTAGTCTGAACATCTTTCTTTCCCCCACACCTTTTAAAAAAGTAAAAAAACTTCAATAACTTTTACTTTTCCCCCCCACAAAACACCTGTTAGCATTTTAATGTAGCTTATGTCACAATTATTGTACAGTAATGTATAGGTAAAAAGATATATTTCTATATTTTGTCAGGGTAAACATTTTTTTATTCAATAATATTCCAGCAGTTCAGATTGTATATAATTGCCATTTTGTCTAGTGGCTTGAAAAAGCTTTTGTATGACCATAGAATAGAAGAGAGGGGATGAAAGAATAAATACAATTTTTTTTCATTACATTCGCTGTAAAAAGTTTCGATAGGAACTATTGGGTATTTCTGAATTTGGATAAAATACCCTTTGTGTATGTAAATATCCATGTGTCTTTGTTCACTATATGATTTGATTTTTTTTTTTTTTAATTTTAAATCCAAAAGAATATAGAAAAATTTTAAATATATTTTTTATTACAATATGTAATTTATTATTTTTTTTTTATAAAGATTTTGTTATAAGGTTAATTAAATTTAGGAGTGCAAAGATATTAATAATCTTCATTTAAATTATTTTTATTAATATATATATATGGCTCATTATCCTTTTTACAGCTAGTTTATGAAGAAGGTAAATAACTGAAGGAGGATTTGCCCATGTTGGGCTGCCCTCTTTTTGACCCTATTGGTTTAATGTAAAAGAAAGACCAACTAAAAATAGCTAACTATCTATTTCCACGAATTTATATTGAATGATATTATCTATAGTTTGGTATCTGAAAATAATATTTGATCTTACCTGAAAATTTGTCATTTGTCTGAAAATCTTTTCTCAGGTCATGTCACAACAAGTTAATGCACAAAAATTATATTACAAGTTTTTCCTATATATATATGTCTTTAATTTTATTTATGTTCTAATTTTACAGATCCTAAAAATATATAATTAGGAGTACATATATGTGTACCTTATATATACATATAACTTTGCAATTACAATTTGGCATTTGATTGTCATTATATGATTATCCAGATTTTTATAAATGAGAGTGACAAATGACAAATAATGAAATATTTTTGTGTTCCTGATATGTTCATCATTAGTTGTGCCATTCCTGACATATATGCATCTCATAATACTGATATTGTTTCTTTATAATAATTTTGAACAGCAGATACTATAATAATTTATATTAAGATTTGAGGGAAAATAATGGTGAGTCTAATTGACAATGACGATCATGAGCTTTTTATTATTATTATTGCTTGACTACCATGCCCTCTGCTGAGAGACTTTTAAGTCATAAAACCTGCTTTCCATCAGATTTCTTAACAGATTTATATGTATATTCACACATTCATACAATCAATAGGCTTTTACAATGTTTATAATATTGTATAATTGATATATCTTTTCTTAAAAGTGCTGCGCAAATTTTTTTTTGAAAGGCAAATTTTTTTTCCAGTCATATATATATATTTTATTAAATCTTTATTGTTATTGTTTAATTGCAGCTTTGTGTATTACTTCTTATCATTCTTTTTTTAGTACTTGTATGAATTTTGAAGAGTAAATGTAAAATAAATGTTTCCATAATATGTTGGATATAATATATATGTACACACATATGTAAACATTATAAGTTATTTTATTATTTTCAGTAACTTTTTCTGCTAATTCTTTAAATAAAGGGAAAGCAGGTGATGCATGTTAAAGCAATAAATTTGAAATGTACATCTAAAAGCTTATAAAAATTGTCATTAGTATTAATAGTATCTTAAAATTGAGAATTTATAAGGGCATTAAAAATAAATAAATTTGGAAACAAAAAATGCATTTCTCTACAATATATATTTTTAACTTTCAAACATCTATATCTATTGCTAATATTGGAAGCTGATAAATACTGCTATAGCTAATCTTCACTCTATATCTTTAATTACACAAATTTATGGTTCATTAAAATTTATGATATAGTTCCGGATATTGACATGATCAAATAATTTATTTTAAAAAAATAGTAATGATAAATATCATTGTTATTTTCTTGTAGTAGTATCCCCACTTATCTTTTGATATGGAAAATACATCTTATAACAATGGCAATGTTCTCTAATCATAAACCATGCATAACAATAATTACATTGAATGTTTTATTATTTTCTATCCCCAGTGCTTAAAATGCCTGGCAATTTTAACCTCTTAAATTGATTGGAAGATAATGTCATTTATTAAAGGATATGTTTTTGCAGTGTGCACAAATAGAATTGTATAAAAACTTTTGATTTGACTTGTGAGTGAGAGATGGCATTTGATAATATTTTGGATAAAAAACGATCATTAAATTTGAGAATTTAAGATTCTGGTAATACTTTTGCTTTTAAGGTTGTTTTTGGATTTTACAACTTGGTAGACCTTTGAGTTCTGATTTGTAGCATCACCCTTTCAATTATTCTTTGTTTTTTTTTGTTTTTTTACATGAATTTTATGCAGATGAATTCATTTTGTCCTTAGTAGTATAACTGTTTTTGAATATTATTATAAAATTTAGAACAGGTTTCAGACATACTGCCATAAATCAAGCCTTGCTATTAAGAAGACAAGTTTAAAAATATTGTATTTAATACAAAGTGCACCAAAATAAAATTATTTTTAAAAGAAATAAGTTTTATATACAAATTGTACTGATATACTCATAAAATAATTATGCATGCAATACAGAAATTCAGAAAGGGCACCAGGTTGACTATTCTTAATTTAGAATATTGAAATCTTACATTTTTAAAAAGCTCCAATTATAATCACTCAGATTGTCCTCAGTATTCATATTGGCAGCTGAAATTCTTCTAAATTTGAATCTATATACAAATAGAGCATGGTTCCCAGTGCTTCCACTATTTTGATTGCATTACCATCAAATTATTTTTATGCATGAATGCTGTTCTTTTTGAATAATATCCATCATGAATAGAAATAAATAGTAAACTGAAGATTATATATATGATTGCATTGGTGCCCAAACATTATGATGTTACATTTCCTGCATAGTTAAAAAATAATTTTGCTTTTTTGGAAAAAATGTATTAATAATAATTTAATTTTTTTATTAAATTATTTTCATTCAATTAGGCTTTTTTTTTTTGTATATAGTTAAATTATTTTCTCAATGAATAGAAATCGTACATACCATAATGGACATTTACTCTTCATTAATAATTGCATTTCATAAATTTCATGTACAAATGATTTATGTATTATTATTTTATATATATATTGTTTTGCTATTATTTTTATATAAGTGCCTTAAATGTTATAAATGATCTGTCAAACACTTTTATCAGAACATCAAATTAATCATATTTTATAGCTTAAATTCATTTTGACAAATTTTCTTTGTAAATTAACTTTTTGTAGTTTTATCACTTTAACTATTAATTCCACCAAGAGTTTCACAGTTCATTTGTATTTGTATGCGGAAAAAAAAAAAATTGCACATCACTTAAATGCATATCCTTTGTTATCACTGTCTTTATTTTATGTCTGCAATCATTTAGTGCATTAAATTAAATATCAGTGCTTTGAAAAACATCACCAGGTGAATGTTTTTGGACTCTGTTTAACATTTGATTTTAAAATGTCTTCTGTTACCTAATGTAATTAGTTGATTAAAAAAATAATAATCAAAAAATAAAGAAAATAATTTTGAAAGTTATTTAGATGCAGTTGTCTGTATTAGCTTAAATTTGTCAAAAATATGACAAAGATTTAATAAAGTTTATTAAATAATTTTTATTTATTATCTTTTTTTTTTTAAAAAAAAACTCAATTTTCCCATTCTTTTTTTTATCTATCTCATTTTTTTGTTTCATCTAACATTTAAAAATATTTTTGTTTGATTAATTGGGATAATTTAAAAAATAAAAAAGGTAAGTCTTAAAATGCATCAAATTTAGATGAAATCAATGCTTGTTCTGATGAATGATTGCTTTAATTATTCTAGTACAATGAAGTATTAAGATCTACAATTTCTGGAATGAAACCCAAACCTATTTCTTTGACGTAAGAATGTAATATAACTAATTATGCATTTGCTTTTATTTATGATTTTAATTGGATGTTCAATTTAATATTGTTTCAAAAGTCATATACAGAGATTTTTATTATTTATAAATAATGTCAAAAATTAAAACATTAAATAATTTTTCTAATTTACATTTAACATCTATAGCAATAACACTACTCTCTAACCAGCTATTTAAACATGAATAATTAAAGGTGAGCAGATAATATTGCCAAACAGATCCCCAGATTAGTGTCTTGATATTAGACTTATCATTATGGAGTATTTCTTCAGCAATAATTAGAAACTAGTTTGAAGGTATCTGATGTTTGTGTATGGCAAAAGGTTTTAAATTAGAGTGATATTGGTGCAACTCAAATTTTATCATTTTGTCCAATGAGGAATATTTGTAGAATAAGAAAAAAAAAAATTTCTCTTCTTTAAAATAACATGATTTAGTCAAAGTTAGGTTTGTTTTGTAAGCTATACAGAGGAATTTAAGAAAGTTTTGTATAATTGTAAGAGCTGTAGCAAACAATATTAAACTACTAACAACAATGATCAATTTCCCTAGACACTTGACACTCAGACTGAGCAACACCCAGGCTATTATTTCTAAAATTGATTGAAAGCATTAGCATATTAGATATTTGAATAGATCTTCTATGTTCATTCTGGAATAAATGTGAAACTGTCTCAGCAGCACTGCTATTAAGAAAGAGATCAAGTAATCATAATAAAAATTAGTAATTTTTCTATTCGTTTATAAGCATGAGGGCTGTGATATAATTTATATATATTTCTATGCACAGACATATATAGATATAGACATTTGCTTTCACAAACTGCTGTTTTAATATAAGTAATTTTATTTTCTGAGAAATAAATTTGAAATAATTTATTAAAACGATTCAATATAGAATAAATTGCTAATAAAAAAATATTATTTATACTTACCCTGAAAGTATCTACCTTTTTTCCTCTAAAATCTCCATAAATGAATTCTCTGTGATTTTTAATATATATATTTTAAAATTGCTTTTACAAAAATTTTATTAAAAATAAGATTCACAGCTATGCAATTAGCACTATTAAAGTGAAAATTGAATTTTGTATTTGATTATGTACATGTGTAATACATATTGCTTTTCTGCAGATTTAAGGGAAATATAAAATATTCATACTTTTTTATTGTCTAAGAGCAGGTAAGGCATTGTTGTATGTGATTTAATTTTTATCTTCTAAATAAATTTTATTTTAATATATATATAACTTAATATTAAAAGGCAGTATGCCTATGTGTTAGAAAAGGAAGATTTTTAATAAATGTGTTTTACCAGTTCTTACTTATGGATCTGAGATTTGGACATGTAACAAAAGAGCAATGCAGAAACTTCAAATCACCCAACGAAGTATGGAGAGATGCATGCTAGGAATAACAAGAATGATAGAACAAACAAGTGTTATTGACATCGCTGAAAGAATTAACAGACTGAAGTGGAGTTGGGTAGGATATATTGTTAGAAGAAATGATAATAGATGGACAGTTGAAATCTTAAACTGGATTTCAAGAGATTGTAAAAGACCTAGAAAAAGGTCACATGTGAGATGGATGGATGAAATAAGGAAGTGTGCTGGGGTGATGTGGAGAAGAGATGCTAGAGATCAGAGAAGATGGATTGAACTTGGAAAGATCTTCACCCTGCAGTGGATTAATAATGGTTGAAAGTGATGATGATGATATATAGTTATACATAGAGAACTATGTCTGAATATGCTATCATAATAATAAATCAAACTTAGCTGTTTTAACAAAATTATAAATAGCTCACTTTTTCAAATCAATGCTAATTTACAAATTAAAGAAAATGAGCATTACAACTTTATTAAAATGGGGATCAGTTTGGCCTGTGAATTGTTATGGGAGCATATTTAAATTGCTCTGTATATAAGATTATATATTATCCACACTGTATATTTAACAGTCAAAATTTATGTATGGGATTATTAAAATTTTTGAATTTACATTATATATACATAGAGATTGCACAGGCATTTGTGCCAAAGCTTACATCATTAGATAGTCTCGGAAAATGTACAAAAAAAAAACAACTCCTGTTTCAAAGCTTTGGGGAAGTTGGCAATAAAATGAAATTTAGGTAAATGAAGATTTATTAGTCAAAAATCTGTAGAAAAAGCAGCTAAAGTATTAATTTAAATTGCGAAAATATATATTTATTTAATAAAAATAATAAGTTGGTTACAATAATCATAAATAGTAATAAATTAAACCACTCCAAAATTTGTCAAACTTATAACCAGTTTGATAGATTAAATTGAACATTGTAATTCAAATCTAACTCGAAAACTTTGCATGCGAATAAAAATACTTGTAAAATAATATAGGCACTATTGCACCTGAACGCAAAGTTATTTTATACTTAAAATAAAATTATCTATTCTGCAAGCGCTTTCAAGAGACATGCTCTCATCTTCATAGCTCTAAATGAATTAATTATATGCAATTATGCAAAGTTCAAGGTTAATTGCTCCATTTTCTTGAGATCATAAAACGTGTTCTTGCGGTTGATGGCGTTGCAATCCATCACTATGAAGCAGGTCTCCTTCACTTTTTAAATTGTGCCTTTCTTTGCAGACCAGGCTGACATCTTGAGGTTCACACTGGTGTCCTGTTATTTTTTGATGAATTGCAAAAATTGAATAACGTGATGGCTCTGCCTGAGCTTTAATATATGCATATTTATGTTGCAGAATAGATAATTTTATTTTGTTTTAAGTATAAAATAGCTTTGCGTTCAGGTGCAATAGCACCTATATTATTTTACAAGTAGATTAAATTTACTGAAATAAATTTCTAAGAAATAAAAAACTGTTAAATTCATTATTTAAAATAAATATTACTATTCTGTTAAATAATATTTTCTTAAAAAATATTACTTTTATGATTCTAAATATACGTGATAGCGTATACCTATGCATATACATTTACCCAGATCTTGCGATAAAATAATAAGTAATCGTAAATATTTATTATAGAATTTTCATTTTAAAAAACTAAAATATGTTCATTTTAGTTACACGATGTTTAGAAATTTGAAATTGCAAGCTAATATGGTAATTGATCAATTGCTAATTGAAATTTTGAGAGTAGTAATTAAAAAGATAGCTTTTTTGATCCTAGATAATGACTATTGTACAAATACCTAGGATGACTACAATAATAAAACAGTCAAATTCTGATATCCGGAATAATTAAATCCTGAATGTGATTTAAAAAAATCTATGCTTTGGAATTCATAATTATTGGTAATGTTATTCAAATTAATTTTACCAAGTATATTTATAATGATAAAACTATAGACTCACAAATATTAGTTTTCAGAATTTTATTCTAATGGTTTGCCTGCATTATTCATTTCTAATATGAAATAGATATTTATTTCATCAAATCACTTTAATAGTATTGATACGAAGTCTAAGACAATTAAAATTTTAATTTCCATTAAAGTGATGCTAATACATTTTTTAAAAATGTTCAAAATTAAATGTTTTAAAGAACTATATTTCAAAAATTTAATTTTTTGAAATATTTTTCTATAATTAAAAAAAAATTAAAATTTCAAAGTGCTATAAGTAACAAATTGTCTTTTTATAATCAAACTTATGAATGAACTAAATTCTATAAATAATTCTTTAAAAACAATCACTTCTTCAATTAGCTTATCATTATAACTTTGACTGGAAAGAGAATCTTTTTGAAATAAACTTTTTAATTATATTCTTCAAGAAGAAATATATTTCAATTAAATATGGTAAATGTTATCCTGTTCTATTAGCAATTCAACGAAATAGAATATTAATGATAGGTGAAAGTGTGTAATATGAGGGAAAAAAATTCTTAATAACATTTAATTGTTTGAGGCTCTCCAAGTGGGAAAAAATCTAGAAACTATTATATTTCTATCTTCAAAGGAATTATTTTATGGGTTATAAAAAATATTTTTTTCTCTTAATTATTTATATTCTTACCATTATAATATGCATAAAAGAATAGAATGAAATTATGTGTGTGATGTAAAACTTATTTAAACACAAATAAATATTATATTTGTTTAATAAGTTTTTAAAAAACTAATTATAAAATTGACTAAAGAAAATTAAATCCTGTAAAATAATGCAAATCCCTAAACTGCATATATGTGAATTATAAATGTTAACATGTTTAATTACAATGAAGTTAATATTTATGTAAGGGATATGTATTCCTCAAATTTTTATTTAGTATTCTTAGTTTTATTGTCAATACGCATATTAATATTTTAAAATCTAAAGTTGTTATTTATCCAAATGAAAATTAAAAGAAACTGGTGGACCATAATTATCTAGAAAAAGATAAGTTCCTAATAATTCAAAATTTAATGAAGGTAGTTAGTTATTTTATATAATTTTTGAGGGGGAAAAGGCAAAATTAAGATTCAAAGATTAATATTAAACATGTACTATATTCATAAAATTTAAATAGACATGTCAAAATAGATAATTTATTATACAAATAGATAGTTATTTACACATCAATTTCAAATATAATTACTTAACATAGTTTGTATGTTTATGAGAATATAGCCCTTTGTATATCAAATGGTCAGATCAACTTTTAAGTTCGAATTAAAGCAAATTGATACAATAAGTGTTGTATTACATTAACATCATCATAATACTTTAAATATAAATTCATGAGATAACGTTAAATTAAAAAAGTTTGAAATCTTTAGTGTTTCTGGGTACCATATAACATAGAAAGTGGTAAATGTATTTTTAAGATAAATTGTCCTTTGAGAACTTGTGTTGGTTTTCAAATAATATATACAATGAAATAGTTTGCCAAATAGAAATAAAAGATCAGAATCTTGCACCAAATGAGAAGAAAACTTAAAGCAATACCATTAGACTATTCTGTTTAACAGTAAAAAAAAATTCACTGTATATATTATTTTTTTAAATCACTGCAGGAAGATTTTCCATCATTTCCATTATTAAGTTGTTAAGTTTCAAAGATTAAATTTTTCAAGAGCTTACATTTACCACCTTTTGGTTCAATAATTATCTATAATTGAAATTATATAATTTTTCATAAATCTTGACCATCACATACTTGGAAGAAATAAGAGCTAATCTTAGGATAGGGGTTTGTTTGCAGAAACAAAATGTGACATAATTCCACTATTTAATAGCTATAAATTGTTTATATTAGTGAAGTGAGATCAAATTTAAACCAATTATTACATGATCATATCCAGTCACATAAAGGTAACTGTAAGGAAAATAAAGAACATTTTAAATAAATTTGTTTGCATTGAAGTATATATGAAAGAACTGTTATAAGCAATACACATAAAGGTACCAAAGATTTTAAAAAGATACTAATAAAAGAAAATAAAAAAAAGAAAGGAAGGGAATATTTGTTTCAAAAGTTTATTGAAAAATTCAATATTGTTTTAACAATATAGTATTAAATATTTGTTTAATTTTATTTTTCATCATAATTTTCTGAAATTTCTTGAATAAAACATATATCCTAATCCCAAGGAGTCTTGCATTAATTGAATTAATCAGCAGAAAATTATTATGTATATATAGAAGATTAATTAAATTCTAGTTATTGGTGGGCTGAACCTGAGGAATTATTTACAAAAATAGATTCATAATTTATTGCTGATAAATATATGCTTAGATTTATAGCCAATATTAATTGAGTATGAAATTAAGAAATTATTTAAACTTTTTTATTTTTGAATGCAATTATGAATTTAGTAGGCTCAACATATTAAATATTAGACTTTGTTGAATGTCAAGTAAATATTCCATACTCATAAAATAATTATTGTCACATTGGTTAATCAAAATTCAAGTCATCAATAACAAATTTTAAAATATCATCTACACAAAAAACTATATTATAAAATAGACTAAATGTTGGTGTGTAATTTTATTTTTATAATCATCATATAAAAAAACAAGTTACAAAAAGAAATTTGGTGTATTCATTTATATATATGTCATCAATAATGTAAATACCATCTCTTATCTAGATTCATATTGAGTTTACTCCATTCAATTAGTCTCCACATATATCGATATATGAAATACATATTTCAAGATTGTAATGTCCTTAGTAAATTCAATAGAGAAAGTAATCATCATTTAGTAAGATATGTGATAATGCAAAACTAGACAAAAATTATTTTAAAAAAATATTCACAGTTGATATTCCTATTCTTCAGAAACATTCTAATGAATTTAAATTAGAACTTGCAAATCGTTTTCAAATATTAGCAGATTTTCAACATGATTAAGATTTTAATGAAATTATAGGAAAATAACTGATACACTTGTAAAAACTGCATCAAAAATAGCTGGTAGAAAAAAGCAGCAATTGATCAATAAAATTTCTACTGAGACTAGAAAATTTATGAAGAAACGAAGGAATATATATAAAAATGATGCATTAAGAAGGATTGAATGTCAAGTTTTGTAAAATGATGTGATAAAGAATTGATAATGATATAAGAAAGTATAACTGTGAATTAGTAATGAAAGCTGTAGAGAATAAAAGTCTCCAGAATGTAAAACATTTTGGTGTTGATAGAAAACATATCTACAATAAGAAAAAAAGATGGAATTATTACTAAAATGAGATGACATCATAAAATTGGTAAAAGAGTTCTATCAAGAATTATATAGTAATAAAGAACAAATACTTCCAACAACTATTATATCTTCTGAATTGTACTGGATTTTAAATGAAGGGAGACATACAATTAAATTTATGAAGAAGGGTAAAGCTCCAGGTAATGATGGAATTATTATTGATATATTAAAACAAGCTGGTGAAGAAATAGAAAATTTTTTGGCAAAGTTATATACAGTACTAAATAATAAAGATGTACCAGATTATGGGAAGAATGTCTTATTAATATTTAAAAAAGAAGATATTAGAAATTACAGACCTATCGGAATTACACAAAATTTTTACCAAAATAATTACAACTCTTTTACAGAAAATTTTGGATTTCAACCAATTAAAAGAACAAGCTGTATTTCAAAGATGTTTTAGTACAGTAGATTATATCCAAATATTGAGAGAAGTTATAGAAAGGGCCAATGAAAATGAGTTGCCATTATGCTTTGGATTTGTAGATTATGAAAAGGCATTTGATTCTATAAACATTTCTTTAGTGATTAAAGCATTGGATCATCAAAGTATAGAGCCAGGATATTATATTCTGAAGAATATAAAAATGCAGCAGCAACAATTAGATTACATAATGATACTAAGAAGGTTAAGTTGAGAAGGGTGTAACACAAGATGACTCCATATTTCCAAAACTTTTTACAGCAGTGCTGCAAGAAGTATTTTGTGAATTAAAATGTAAAGCTAAAGAAGTAAAAATAAATTGAGATTATTAGATTTTGAAAATAATGCTTCAGGACATGTTGCAAGAGTTATCAGATAAAAATAGGACTAAAGGTAAATATTAAAACGACTAAAGTAATATTCATTGGATTTTCTCGAAACAACTAAAGTAATGTTCATTGGATTTTCTCAAAAGATGAAAATAAAGATTGATTATAAGTTAAAAGAAATAAATAACTACAAATACCTGTCTGGTTATTATTACAGATGGAAACAATGGATGAAATTAATCAGAATTAAACTTGGAGTGCTTTTGATAGAAATAATATTAAAAGGAAATATGCCTGTGTTTGAAAAGATTCTTAATAAATGTGTTTTACCAGTTCATTCATGGAACTGAGACTTGAACACTTAATAGAAGACAGACTTCAGACCACTCAAGGAACTATGGAGAGATGCATATTAGGAGTAACAAGAAGAGATTGAAAACACAATACATGGGTCAGAGAAAAAATAGGTGTTACTGACATTGTTGAAAGAATTAAAAGACAAGTGGAATTGGGCTGGACATATAATAGAAGAGGTGATAAGAGATGGACAATTGAATTCTTAAACTGAATTTCAAGAGTTTGTAAAAAACCATATGAGATGGATGGATGAAATAAAGTGTGCATGGGTGATGTAAGAAGATAGGCTAGAGTTCAGGGAAGATGGATTGAACTTGGAGAGACCTCTGCAGTGGGTTGATGATGATGATATAGTGATAACTAAATGTCAACATTCCTTTGGGAATTTTATACTTTTGAATTCAGTTATAATATTTTTCTAAAACTAATTTATTATAATAGATGATTATTTTGTAAATAATAATAGGCTTGCACTTTTGCAAAAAATGTCTTGCATTGGTGGTCGAGAGGTCAGCGCGACTGCCTTGCACTTGCAGGCAGTTGCCCGGGTTGCGGGCTCGCATCCCGGCCAATGCTATGACACTTTTTAAAAAAAAGTAAGTTTAAAATGTTAACATACGCCGTGAGATGGATAAAAAATATTCTCAACATTAATAATAATTGACACTGGAAGTGACAGATTGTGCTGATTCGTGGATCTTGAAATCTAGTTCATTATTCTGCTACTGGTCTATATCAATCATTTGCTAATATATATATATATGCATATGAGCTTTTTAAAAAGTTATGTTTATTAAAATTAAAAAAATATAACCTTTAAAAACATTCATTTATTGTATTTAATCCATAAGTATTTGCATATATTATTAATAACATCTATAAACTCTTAAAACGATGCAGACCAAAGGAAGAATTTGTACAGGAATTATCAGTAAAAGTACTTTATTACTAAAATGTTAAAAGCTTGTACACCATTTTTAAATTATTCTTATCCTAAACTTACAAAACATTTGGAAAATAATCTTTAGCAGTAAAATCAAATTAGTCCACTAAGATGTAAGTTATCACGTGGGGCTAAATTTATTAAATAAATATAAACGAAAGACTTCTGTAAAATTGTTTTTACATTTAAAAAAGGAAATATATTTTTAAGACCATGCTATTATTAAAAACTCCTAAAAGTACAGGTACTATGCTAGATATAATCATTTATTGAGAATATTATCTTCTAATGAAATTATTGAGTTTCAGCTTTTTTTTAAATAAGTTTTTTAAAGGACTATATTTTCATTCTTATTATCTTCGAGTTTAGTCTTTTTTCTATTTAAAATTTATTATTAGTATCTATTGGGTAGATATTGAATGATCGTGATCAGGAGAAAGTTGTCATCGACTAATAACATTTACAATTACCAAAATCACACTTTTCTTTATGTTTGCCGTAATATCATATAAATACAATTTATCCAAACTTCAAAAACTTTATTTGTACATACACCTACGTTTCGACTGACCTGCAGTCTTCTTCAGAGCTATGATATAATGAACAAAATAAAAAAACTATATAATAACACCATAAAAAATTTTTTTAAACAATAAAAAAACTAAAAACAACATAAAATATATATATTAAAAACCTGAAATAAATAATCAAACCCATATAAAACAATTAATATAAAATAAAATGTACTACATAAATAAAAAATAAATATAAATTATACATGTGTATTCTTAACTTTATACATATATACATTCAAGGACAATTATTAATCTAAATATTATCTATTTTATTATTATTAACAATCTACTAATTATCTGTATTCTTCATAAACTTAAACTTTATGATTAGTAACTAAAATTCTTTTAATTTTAAATCATATTTATTATTTTCTTACTCATTCTTCTTTTAAAATTAATATTTTATATTTATTATTGCTAAATATTTAAAACCTATAAACTTTATAATCTTTACACTTACTAAGGTTATTCTGATCTTCTAAATAAAATAATGAAAAATCTTTTTTTTTTTCAAAAAATTATCATATACCCTAGCTCCCTCTATTACATATTTAAACTAAATATATATCCCCTACAACTCTTTATTTATATATATATTTTACACTAACTTTTATTATATAATACTCATAAATTTATATTATACTTCTTTATATGTTTTTATATATATAAACCCTACAACTTTATTTACATATATATATATATTTTATATATTTTAACTTTTATCATTATTTTTATATAATTCTTATAAAAAAATTTTATACTGTTTTATATGTAAATATTATGCTAAGTTTATTAATTTATTTATTTATTATTATTTTTTATTATTTAATATCTATAAATATACCCAAATTTATACACTTATTTAACCTAACATTTTTTATCACCCCCAACTTATTTATTAACAATTATCTCTTTACATATTTACCTCTATATATCTTATTTAATAATTATACCAATCTCATCCTAATCCCAGAATCTCTCTTAAATTCTGGTTTTATCTTTCTTATTAATATAGCTTCTTTTATTTTCCTTTCTTTAATACTTTTTGTATATAACTTCATTTTTATTGAACTTTGTGTAAATTTGTGTCCTGTTTCTTTTGTATGTATATATATTGGTGATTTATTATCTGCCATATGTTGTTTTAGTCTTGTTTTTATAGAATTTTTTGTTTCTCCCACATATTTGTTATCAATCCCACTATCTAGACATTGTTTGCATTTTATCACATATACTCCATTAATTATTTCTTTATTATCTTTATTATATCCTATGTATTTGTTATCTATCAAATTTAATAGGTTTTCTCTTTTTTTATTAACTATTTTTGTATTAATTATTCTTTTGTATCTTTTATTAATCTTTTTTATAATTTTGTTAAATTTATTCACTATGATATTATTATTTGTTTTTATTCCTATATATCTATCTTCACCTTTCTTTTTTCCTTCACTCTTTTCATTTTTATTTATCTTATACTCTATTTTTCCAATACTTCTTTTAATTATATATACAGGGAAACCATTTTTAATTCATTGATTATTAAATCTTTTTGTATATTATAATCTTCTTTCCTTGAACAATACATTGCAGCTCTGTATATTCTTGAATATATACAATGAATTTTATATTTCCTATCAATGTTGGAAAACCAATTTGTTATTTTGTTACCAATATTATTCTTTTTATAAACACTTGTCTCAATACACCATTTTTTATCTATCAATTTCTTTTGAAACATTATATCCAGATATGCAATTTTATTATTCTCTTCCTTCTCAACTGTAAATTTTATATTCCCTTCTATTTTATTAATATCATTAATAAACCAGCTTATTTGTCTTTGGCTTTTATTAAAAATCATTAAATAATCATCTACATATCTGTTAAAAAACAAAGGAGCATTTTTATTTTCTGTTATATTTTTATCAAATTCATTCATATAAATATTACTTAAAATTGCACTAAGAGCTCCTCCCATTAACAATCCTTCTTTTTGCTTATAGAATTCTGTATTATATTCAAAAACTACATCCTTGCAACATAATTCCATTAAATCTACCAAAATATGAACAGGTATTTTTATTGTTTTATTTTTATCCTTAATATATTTCTCTATAGCTAAATTTATCGCTTTACCTACATTTAAATTAGTATACATAGAAATAATGTCCATCTTTAAAAACATTAAGTTTCTGTATTCATATTTTTTAAATATGTCATTAACCTCATGTATTAAAATTTTATTATTTTTAATATTGGAATTTTCATACTCATTAGCATATTTTTTAAAAATTTCACTGGATAACCATTTTGAAACCTTGTCTAAATAAGATCCTTTACAATCAATAATTGGCCTTAGTGGGATATTTTCCTTGTTAATTTTTGGAGCCCCATATATTCTTGCTGTTTTACATTCTTTACTTCCTATTTTCTCAAATGTTAACCTGTCTATTAATCCCTCCTTATAAATATGTTTAATTAATGTATATATCTTTCTATTTTTTAAGTCACTGTCATTCTTCTTAACTTTTTCAAATACCTTATCACTCAGCATAACCTTCATTTTTTCTAAATAATCTTTTTTATCTAATATCACCAATTTATTCCCTTTATCTGACTTTAAGAAAACTACTTCTTTTTCTTACTTAGACTTAATCTTTCTGACTTCTTCCTTCCCTATTAATCCTTTGTTTTTCTTTACATTTTCTTTACTTCTATTTCCAATTTTATTATTATTTTTTATTTTATATATCAAATTATTTATTTCTTTTTTAAATTCATCAAACCATATTTTGTCTTCATTATTTAACAATTTTGTAATATCTTTGTCATGTCATCATAATAGTATACTCCATATTTTTCCTCTATAAAATTTTGTGCTATTTTTTTCATTGTTGCTTCTATCTCTATCACATCCTTCTTAACATCATTTCCAATTGGCACATATTTAATTCCTTTGTTTAATATATTTTTTTCTTCTGTAAAATCTATCTTTGAAAGATTGTATATATTATTCATTTTGTCATCTGTTATAATCCCTTGTTTTACTTTTTGTTCTTCCATTAATATTTTAAATTTTTTAACATGTCTCTTATTTGTTTTTTCATTTATCATATTTCTTCTTATCTCACATAATTCTCTAAATTTATTCTCTTCATCTTTTGTTATTTTGTCCCTCAATATGAATTCTATATTATTTATTTTTTTATATTATTTATTTTGTTATAAAAAGAAAAAACATTTATACAAAAAAATAAATAATATAGAATTAATATGAATTTTATATTATTTATTTTTTTATATTATTTATTTTGTTATAAAAAGAAAAAACATATAAAAAAATAAATAATATAGAATTCATATTGAGGGACAAAATAACAAAAGATGAAGAGAATAAATTTAGAGAATTATGTGAGATAAGAATAAATATGATAAATGAAAAAACAAATGAGACATGTTAAAAAATTTAAAATATTAATAGAAGAACAAAAAGTAAAACAAGGGATTATAACAGATGACAAAATGAATAATATATACAATCTTTCAAAGATAGATTTTACAGAAGAAGAAAAAAATATATTAAACAAAGGAATTAAATATGTGCCAATTGGAAATGATGTTAAGAAGGATGTGATAGAGATAGAAGCAACAATGGAAAAAATAGTACAAGATTTTATAGAGGAAAAATATGGAGTATACTATTATGATGACAAAGATATTACAAAATTGTTAAATAATGAAGAGAAAATATGGTTTGATGAATTTAAAAAAGAAATAAATAATTTGATATATAAAATAGAAAATAATAAAAAAATTGGAAATAGAAGTAAAGAAAATGTAAAGAAAAACAAAGAATTAATAGGGAAGGAAGAAGTCAGAAAGATTAAGTCTAAGTATGAAAAAGAAGTAGTTTTCTTAAAGTCAGATAAAGAGAATAAATTGGTGATATTAGATAAAAAAGATTATTTAAAAAAAATGAAGGTTATGCTGAGTGATAAGGTATTTGAAAAAGTTAAGAAGAATGACAGTGACTTAAAAAATAGAAAGATATATACATTAATTAAACATATTTATAAGGAGGGATTAATAGACAGGTTAACATTTGAGAAAATAGAAAGTAAAGAATGTAAAACAGCAAGAATATATGGGGCTCCAAAAATTAACAAGGAAAATATCCCACTAAGGCCAATTATTGATTGTAAAGGATCTTATTTAGACAAGGTTTCAAAATGGTTATCCAGTGAAATTTTTAAAAAATATGCTAATGAGTATGAAAATTCCAATATTAAAAATAAAAATAAATTATTAAACTCAGGTGCTTACTATACATGTACATAATTTTAATGCGCAAATATGCGCACAACAACCGAGCTTCATCAGGATTAAATAACAATATATTATAAACTCAAAATAATTATAATATCTAAAGAATAATGCCCGAGTGCTTTCAAGAGAACTTAGCTCTCATAATCATGGGCAACAAAGAATAAGCATAGCATGTTGGTATATGCTAAAATATGCTGATATATGTAAATTAGTTGAAAATAAATGCGTCAGCTCTAAATGATTCATTTCTTAGAGATTTTGTAACACGCATCTTTCCTATTCATAGCCTTATCATCAATAGCAATAAAACATGCTTCTTTAACTTTTCTCTTAATATCATTTCTCTCCCTGCAAACTATTCTTGCATTTTTAGGTTCACATGCATGACCAGTTGATTTCTGATGTATTGCAAATATTGAGTTGCAATTTGGGTCTACTTGGGCCTTATTGTAAGAATATCTGTGCTGGGATAGTCTTGTAGAAAGAGTTGCTTTCGTTTCCCCATAGTATGATGCCATGCAGATATTTTCTGGACATGAAATATTATATACGGCCTGAGAGGTGTTGTTGGGTGTTATAATGTCTTGAGCTTATGAACAACGACATGGATCAAAAAAGGATAGCTTTCATAATTGATTTCTTAAAATGGCTTAACAACAACATTGTGGCAACATTCAATAATCAATGTTACCAAATGAATGATGGATGGCCGATGGGATTACCCATGAGCGGTATCATCTCAAGTATTGTACTTAATTATTTTGAAAAAAGTATTATTCCTAAATACGAACAAACACTTAAGTTAATTGTATACACAAGATACGTTGACGACCTTTTCATCGCTGCTACTGAAGAAATTATAGATAAAATTAAACAGGACATACAAGACAGTACGCAGCTGAAGCTAAACACAGAAATGGAAGATCGTGAAGGGAAAACTAAATACTTGGATATGTATGTGCAATGAGATCAAAGACTAAATTATACAATGATTATAAAACCAATAGAAAAAATAGGCAATATTCAACCTACTTCAAACATGCCTTCTATTCATAAATTAGCTGGTTTAGCGTCTTTCTTGCATAGGAATGAGCAACTTTGCAGATTTGAATCGGACAAAAGAGCAAACTTAATCTTATATAGAAACGATTTATTAGATTTCGGCTTCAAGCATTACACAATTGATAGGAAGATTAAACAATTTTACAGTAAATTAAACCGCAATGTTATTAAGCAGCAGAAAAATAGAATTTTGTTACCATATATTGCAACTACCCATAGAAAGTTTTACTCAGTGTTTAATAAAGAATTTCAACTAAGCTTTCATACACCCCCTAATACAAATAGAATTATTAATAACACCAAAGACATTATAACACCCAACAACACCTCTCAGGCCGTATATAATATTTCATGTCCAGAAAATATCTGCATGGCATCATACTATGGGGAAACGAAAGCAACTCTTTCTACAAGACTATCCCAGCACAGATATTCTTACAATAAGGCCCAAGTAGACCCAAATTGCAACTCAATATTTGCAATACATCAGAAATCAGCTGGTCATGCATGTGAACCTAAAAATGCAAGAATAGTTTGCA
The DNA here is from genome assembly GCA_028023455.1 of Epiperipatus broadwayi. Lineage (NCBI taxonomy): Eukaryota > Metazoa > Onychophora > Udeonychophora > Euonychophora > Peripatidae > Epiperipatus > Epiperipatus broadwayi. Next base: position 3,600,930 of record JAQFVV010000037.1, read on the forward strand.
GGGAGAGAAATGACATTAAGAGAAAAGTTAAAGAAGCATGTTTTATTGCTATTGATGATAAGGCTATGAATAGGAAAGATGCGTGTTACAAAATCTCTAAGAAATGGATCATTTAGAGCTGACGCATTTATTTTCAACTAATTTACATATATCAGCATATTTTACCATATACCAACACGCTATGCTTATTCTTTGTTGCCCATGATTATGAGAGCTAAGTTTTCTTGAAAGCACTCGGGCATTATTCTTTAGATATTATAATTATTTTGAGTTTATAATATATTGTTATTTAATCCTGATGAAGCTCGGTTGTTGTGCGCGTATTTGCGCATTAAAATTATATAAATATTAAAAATAATAAAATTTTAATACATGAGGTTAATGACATATTTAAAAAATATGAATAAAGAAACTTAACGTTTTTAAAGATGGACATTATTTCTATGTATACTAATTTAAATGTAGGTAAAGCGATAAATTTAGCTATAGAGAAATATATTAAGGATAAAAATAAAACAATAAAAATACCTGTTCATATTTTGGTAGATTTAATGGAATTATGTTGCAAGGATGTAGTTTTTGAATATAATACAGAATTCTATAAGCAAAAAGAAGGATTGTTAATGGGAGGAGCTCTTAGTGCAATTTTAAGTAATATTTATATGAATGAATTTGATAAAAATATAACAGAAAATAAAAATGCTCCTTTGTTTTTTAACAGTTATGTTATTTAATGATTTTTAATAAAAGCCAAAGACAAATAAGCTGGTTTATTAATGATATTAATAAAATAGAAGAGAATATAAAATTTACAGTTGAGAAGGAAGAGAATAATAAAATTGCATATCTGGATATAATGTTTCAAAAGAAATTGATAGATAAAAAATGGTGTATTGAGACAAGTGTTTATTAAAAGAATAATATTGGTAACAAAATAACAAATTGGTTTTCCAACACTGATAGGAAATATAAAATTAGTTGTATATATTCAGAATATACAGAGCTGCAATGTATTGTTCAAGGAAAGAAGATTATAATATACAAAAAAATTTAATAATCAATGAATTAAAAATGAATGGTTTCCCTGTATATATAATTAAAAGAAGTATTGGAAAAATAGAGTATAAGATAAATAAAAATGAAAAGAATGAAGGAAAAAAGAAAGGTGAAGATAGATATATAGGAATAAAAACAAATAATAATATCATAGTGAATAAATTTAACAAAATTATAAAAAAGATTAATAAAAGATACAAAAGAATAATTAATACAAAAATAGTTAATAAAAAAAGAGAAAACCTATTAAATTTGATAGATAAAAAATACATAGGATATAATAAAGAAATAATTAATGGAGTATATGTGATAAAATGCAAACAATGTCTAGATAGTCGGATTGATAACCAATATGTGGGAGAAACAAAAAATTCTATAAAAACAAGACTAAAACAACATATGGCAGATAATAAATCACCAATATATATACATACAAAAGAAACAGGACACAAATTTACACAAAGTTCAATAAAAATGAAGTTATATACAAAAAGTATTAAAGAAAGGAAAATAAAAGAAGCTATATTAATAAGAAAGATAAAACCAGAATTTAAGAGAGATTCTGGGATTAGGATGAGATTGGTATAATTATTAAATAAGATATATAGAGGTAAATATGTGAAGAGATAATTGTTAATAAATAAGTTGGGGGTGATAAAAAATGTTAGGTTAAATAGGAGTATAAATTTGGGTATATTTATAGATATTAAATAATAAAAAATAATAATAAATAAATAAATTAATAAACTTAGCATAATATTTACATATAAAACAGTATGAAATTTTTTTATAAGAATTATATAAAAATAATGATAAAAGTTAAAATATATAAAGTTGTAGGGTTTATATATATAAAAACATATAAAAGTATAATATAAATTTATGAGTATTATATAATAAAAGTTAAAGTGTAAAAATATATATATATAAATAAAGAGTTGTAGGGGATATATATTTAGTTTAAATAATATGTAATAGAGGGAGCTAGGGTATAAGATAATTTTTTGAAAAAAAAAAAACGATTTTTCATTATTTTATTTAGAAGATCAGAATAACCTTAGTAAGTGTAAAGATTATAAAGTTTATAGGTTTTAAATATTTAGCAATAATAAATATAAAATATTAATTTTAAAAGAAGAATGAGTAAGAAAATAATAAATATGATTTAAAATTAAAAGAATTTTAGTTACTAATCATAAAGTTTAAGTTTATGAAGAATACAGATAATTAGTAGATTGTTAATAATAATAAAATAGATAATATTTAGATTAATAGTTGTCCTTGAATGTATATATGTATAAAGTTAAGAATACACATGTATAATTTATATTTATTTTTTATTTATGTAGTACATTTTATTTTATATTGTTTTATATGGGTTTGATTATTTATTTCAGGTTTTTAATATATATATTTTATGTTGTTTTTAGTTTTTTTATTGTTTAAAAAAATTTTTTTTATGGTGTTATTATATAGTTTTTTTATTTTGTTCATTATATCATAACTCTGAAGAAGATTGCAGGTCAGTCGAAACGTAGGTGTATGTACAAATAAAGTTTGCTAAAAAGTGTTTGAAGTTTGGATAAATTGTATTAACATTTACAATATTGAAAATTTTATAAATAAGTAGAATAAAATTTGTTATGATTTGCCAGGTGAATTTGATGGCATTTGGTAATGATCTGACATTGTATGATTGAGTATAAACTTAACTAATCTTAATTCTTTATGAATGAAGGCAATTGGTATACTTGTAACATTAAAAATAAATTGTTAAGGTCTTTTGTTTTTAAGAACTGGGAATTGTATTTGGCACAAATGTATTTAAATTGAATATGGGCCTCCAGATGTAATAAAATCTTTGATTTTATAAATCTGTTTATTATGAATCAACTTTTCTTATTGTTTATACATATAAATGAACCTGTCAAAAGTGATGGGAGCACAACTAAAATTTTTGTACTGAAAAATTTTTAATATTTTTTGAGAGCAATAACACCTTCCAATAATTATCAAGTTTAAATTAGCAATAAAAATTTATTTCACATTTATTTTTAATACAAAACTGTGCTTTTCAATGAGTTATTGATTTGAAATGTGAATCGTTGTCATACAAGTAAATTCATTTAATAAATATATTAAGATGATGAAGTTTAATATCTTCACCATCATTTTCAATCATCTATACATTGCAGGATGAGTTTCCAAGTTCAATCCAGTTTCTCTGATCTCTAGCCTTTTCTCCACCTTACATCAGTGATTAAATTAATTACCATACATAAGAATATTGAGCAGTATTTGAATTAATTGTTTGTATTAAGTTAAAAGTTGTGAGAAGGAAAAATAATTTTTTGCTCTAAATAAAGACCAAATTTATGAAAAGCTAGCTGAGAATATAAGTAGTTTGAATGATGTTTAAATAATTGCAGTCAAAAATGAGATTTAACCCCCCCCCCCTAAAAGCAGAAACAAATTTTTATTTCTCTTTATATTCTCTATTCCTCTTCCACTATTAGGTTCATGTTAATTTCCATTCTTTTATTCTTCATTTATTTATTATTCCTTTTTCTCTAACTTTATTTCTTTTCATCACTTACTCCTTTTTCTTTTCCTCTACTTTTTCGCCTTCCGTAGCTTTTTTATTCATATTTCTATTCCTCATTTCTTTTATTACTTTACAAAGTTAGAGGAAGAAATTGATGAAAGTTTAAAAGTAGATTGCTTATTATTAACAAAATAATAAATTGTACTGCATGTAAGAGAAAATTTATATGAAGAATTGAATCAAGAACAGAAACAAGAATCTTGGGGTACACTATTATTTATGAAATAGGCACGTATAATCTAATTTGAATGAAATTATTGGTAAAAAAAACTGGATATATTCTTTGTAAATTCAAAATAAATCGCATTAAGGGAACTTGCTAGGAAATTATTTAAGACCAATTTTAATAAGCGTTAAAGATATACAAAATAATTGGCATTTCCAAATTTATCATTTTATGAATTATGTTAAGTGCAAAACATAAATTCAAAGATCAGAAAAATTTAGAAAAATCACATCATTTAAAAGATCAGTTGTGGATTGATTGTCTTCCATTACTTTGGAAGGAAGGGATAGAATATAATACAAATTTAGTTATTAAATTTTATTGGGAATTGTGAACATATTTTCAGTAATCATAGATTTTGTAAAAAAAAAAAAAAAGTCGAGATTGAATATAGGTGCTAATTAAAATATATTAGTTTTTGAAATGATAGTTAGAATCCAATTGATGCTTTTTTAAATATCAAAATTAAAAAGTCAGAATAAAGAGATGTTGGAGTGAAAAAAATAAAAATGAAACAATAACAATCTAAAAAAAGGAGTTACATAAACCAAAAATAAAAATATACTCGTGGATTAATTTCTCGTAAAGTTTGCAATATATCAATATTTTTAGTCAAATATCAAAACTCATCTGGCTAACCTGGAATCTGTAGCTAAGAATAGTTAGGTATCCATTTACCATAAAAAAATTTACATCTGACTGAAAAATTCTAAGGTTTACCCAATCTGAATCCAGATCATGACAGAAGCTTGTGCTAATCATTAGCCCACATACATGAATATGTAACGAGAGAAAAAAATTGATTCAGTATGTTTAAAAAAAAGATTAACGACCTTGAATATGCTTATAGCACACATTTATGTATTCTAAAATGGAGAAGACCTTTAGATTCTTATTAGGAAAGTTTAAAAAGTGGGGGAAAATAGGATTATTGCTAAATACTAATAATACTAAGATTATGAAAAGAACAATAGTCAATTTTAAAATTAATGGTAAAGACTTGGATGAGTTTTTGCCTTATTGTATCATTCATCAACTATCCAGATACAGAGATTGATTGCACAGTGATCAGAACAATGAAAAGATCATTAGATTGTTGGAGCATCTCTTTAAAAATTAAAATTAGAAAAAAAAAAAAAATAGAAAAAAGGACTTCAACTATGGAATTGGAAGACTTCTGAAAATATTATAGACTGAAATTTCCACATAATCAAATCAAAAAAAAAAAAAACTATTGATATTTTTGAATCATGATTCTGCTAAAGATTTTAAGTTTTCCCCAACACAAAATATGCAATATACTAACAGTAATGCTCACGCCCACTCATAGTATGCAATAAATAATGTGCCAGGACTTACAATGTTAAGGTAAAAACTTCTAAACAAAAGTAAATCTGCAGAAACAAAAAATTTATATGGAAATGAACTAATAAATCCAATGTTATATATAAATATGTTTGATGCTGAAATAGAGTTATCTAAGCGGTCTACAACTGCAGAATAAAATCTTCTGACAATACTAAATAATAAGCAACACTTACACAAAAATATTTCTTACTTTCTTGTAGAATATCACCTAGGCTGTTGTTTCCAATACAAATACCTGTTATAAACAAATGATTGCCAATTTCTCAACAAGCTTTGTGATAAATGCTTGGTCAGAAAAACCATTTAAAATATCTGTCAGGAACCCCACCCCAACAGAGATATTTTAAATGCTTTTTCTGGCTAAGCATTTATCACAAAGCTCATTGAGGAATTGGCAATCCTCATTGTTTATAACTTACAAGCTTAAGAGAATTGGGTCATGTGATCTATGACTCTTATTTTGACTATTTAAAGTCAAATGCCTGTTGTCTTATAAATGACATTCTAACAGAGTAGATACCGTGATTATAGTCTTTTCTGTCATGGACTCCTACTTTTAAGATTGCTAGCTTTAGTTAGTTCATTGTAGATTTGTCATGAATTTCTCATACCATCTTTTATCTTTAATTGTGGCAACAGAAATCTATACTATTGTTTTCATTCTTTAATACCTGCAAAACAATTCTGACTACAATATATTCTTTTAATATGGAAATCCATGGATGAGAAAATAACAGGGACAGGTTCAACAAGCTAGAAATGATCTTGTACAACCAATAACGAATTATTTGAAATAGTTATAGATTAGAAATACAATTCAGCAAATACTTTATCAGCTCTATTTAAAGATATCTTTGATCACTACAGATGTGGAGACATCTAGAAAGGGTAATTTAAAAATGGTGTTTTGTAAATTATAGTTTAATCACCATAGTTGGAATGTTTATTTAAATAATGTCGGATCAATTCAAAGTAGATTTGGGCAGTTTTAAGAGTGCAAGTGCAATGCCTGGAACTAAATAGATTTAAATTATACAGCTTACTATATAAAAGAAAATAAAAATTGAGCCAAGAATAAAATCTATGGGAAATTAAAAGGGGATATAGCAAGATCTGTTACAATGAGGACTAATAAAATGAATAAACAATATAATAAATATTAGAGTGGCAGACATGATTATTATTTAAAGTTTGATTATCAATTTAGTTTGCTTTTTATTATTTAGCAGTGAAAACACTATATATGTACTTTTAAAAAATATTCTCTAAGTGCTATATTAGTATAAAAATAAGGATTCAAAGCAAACTTATGGTAAAAAAATGTACACATTTTTTTACAAGTATTCTCACAGAGGCAAAACTCTCCATACAGTAGTGCCACACACCGCCTCTGTGTTAACAACTTGGGTAAGCATAAAGAATGGTGATCACATGATGTTTAGTGTTGTAAAAGTATTCTCCTAGGTCTATTCTGTAATAATTTTAGCCATAAGCCATAAAAACAGAATTTGAAAGCTGATTGTCGATATCAAAAAAATAATTTTGAAGCATTACAATGATAATGGTAGCAATAGTTTAGATAAAAAAATTGGATTAAACTTTCATATTATCACAAAATTTATAATACATTAATAAAAAAAAATATTGATAAACATTGGATGACCAAATAGTAAAATCTGGAAAAATTAATAGGTAATAAAATAAGAAATAACATGAAATATAAAAAAAGGAATCATATATAAAATTAATTGTGACATTTGCAATATGATTTACTATAGACATACAGGGAAACATAGAAAGAATAAAAAAAAAAAAGAATACAATTAATAGAAGAACTGATGCATCTGCTTTATACATCCGCTATTTAACATATGGGCATAAAATAGATGCTATAAATATACATTAAAGATACAAGCCTTCTGGCACCCATTAATTACTTTGGCTTGCACTGAGTGGCACTATTGTATGGAGAGTTCTGCCTGTTTTAATAACAATTATGAGCAGGCATAGGAAATGGTGATCAAGCGATGTTTAGTGGTTTAATACCAATTCTGCTTAATATGATAGTGGTGGCTATGGTTATTAAAGAACCAAAGACACCAAAAGGTATGGGTACTGAACTGAGTTCAGACCTATATAGGCTAATGAGCTTGGATTAAAAATATTTTTGTTTTCAATTTTCTCATACTTTTGTAATTGAGATAAAAATGGCTGCTAGAGTGTTGCATTAGATCCTAAGATCTAGGTACAGTGCTATCAGATCCAAGACTCCTCACTGACGGAAGCCATAAGGTAGAAACTAGTCTGGGGATATTGAATGAGTAGGCACTGGATGGGGATTTTACACACAAGTCTTCTGGCATCCATTGATTATTCTGGCTTGCACTGAGTGGCATTACTGTATGAAGAGTTTTGCCTGCTTTAATTATGAATAAGCATAGTAAATGATATTATGTAATGTTTAGTGGTTTAATACCAATCCTGCCTAATAGGATAGTGGTGGCTACGATTATTAAAAAACTGGACACCAAAATATATGGTACTGAACTGAGTTCAGACCTATATGACTACATAGGTTAATGAACTTGGATTAAAAATATTTTTGTGTTTTCAATTTTATACTCATAGTTTTGTAGTTAAATAGATAAAAAGGCGGCTGCTCTCAGATCCAAGGCTCTTCACCGACGAAAGCCACAACCTAAAAACTAGTCTGGGGATATTGGATGAGTAGGCACTAGATAAGAATTTTATGCACAAGCCTTCTGGCATCCATTGATTACTCTGGGTTGCACTGAGTGGCCCTACTGTATGGAGACTTGCCTGTTTTAATTTTATGAGCAAGCCTAGGAAATGGTGATCATGTGATGTTTAGTGATTTAAAGATATAAAAAGACAAATATATGAAACATATTAAGCCTAACTAATAATTGTATATTTATAAAACTTCAATAAATTTAGTTAATTTAAAATTGAAAATGAATGGAAATATAAAGTTGAACAAAGCATGTTTTTATTTATCTTATGTTACATACTTAATTTGTCAACTTTTAATGGATTTCTATATTTGGATTGCTGTATCATAATTTTATTTTATTGTTACTTTAACTTCTATTACAAAACTGTAAATAGCACTCTGGGTGAAATAATAAGCTAATGTTTAAAGTAGATATTTAATATTTAATAAGGCATAAAATCATGAGCCAAAAAAGGTTTTTTATGTATAATTATTACAATATATATTACATAGTTGTTATATCATTATTTATACTATAATAAATTTAGCTGTGAGCCACAAATGCAGAATTTAAAGGATAATTAATATTAATGGTAAAAAAATTTGAAATGAATTTAAGTGAAAAACGATGGAAATCTAAGAGCTAAACATGGAATCCTAAATCAGCAAATACCAATGGTTGAAAAAGACAATAATACGAGCGCTATCAAGTATTTCAGCTTTGAGTAAATGCTAGATATCTTTGGCATGTTTTGTGATCTTAATATTTAGTTTTTTTTCCTGCAATTTATTCAACTTTATTAACTTTTTAAAAAATTATTTCAATAGCAAACAACAACAAAAAAAAGATCAATATTGAAGTAAAAAAAGATATTTCTAAAATAGAAAGCTATAAAATGATCAACAATGTAAGTTCTAAAATGGTTAACTAAATCAATGGTTTACATCATTTTAAAAAATGATTAGATAGTGTAAGGGATTTCCAAATTGAATTTATTTCATAACATTACAGAATAAATGGAAACTCTTTTACTGATGTGGATGAATCGAAAACAAATAGCATCAATAAGGCAATCATTGTGACAATGCCAAGCAATTGTTGGAATTTTTTTTTGTCTTCTAATGTGTTGTTCCCACAAGGGAGTTTATTATCAGATGAAGGGAAAACTAGGATTGTATAGCATTTTAAGGCATATTGAGGCTACTAAAAGATAGAATCGCTGCTGAACGTAATCTTGAGGAATTTATAAAAAAAAATAACTTCCACATAAAAAAAAAAACAAATGCTTTGAAATCAATAACCTGCAAATCTTTTTTATGGTAAGTTTAATTTTTAATATGTCCTTTTAAAATTAGAATTTTAGGTTTCATTAAAATCTAAATATACCATAACTAATTTTTTGTGTATCTTTACATTTTTGATTTGGTATCAAGTTTTTCTTAAATTGTTGTTTGGGATAGTAACTTTGATTTAGACCTTGGAATAGATTATTCCTAAATACATGTTATTTCAATTGAAGATATATTGAATGACCACCAGAAGTCAATTTATTATACCAAACCTCAATTTTCAAATTTATTAGATAAAAATATATATATAAACCTAAATGATGGAATTCATTCAAAACAAAAATGGGATTAAAAGAAAATTTTAATAAAGCTGTACTATTGAGAGATAACAAAAGTTAATAAACTGGCATAGAGGAAAATATACTATTGGTAATATATAAAGTTCCACAGCGAACTGAGGCATGCAATCTAGAAAGCTAAATGTGTGATTGGAAAAGCAATTGCAAATAAGATAGATTATAGAAAAATAAAAAATCAAATTAAAAAATTAAAGAAAACATATTTTGATAGTATTATATATATGATGTAATCAATGTTCTCTCTAAGCTATGCAATTTTGAAAGCCATCACATTGCTTGATGGCTTCTGCGTATTCCAGACATTCCAATATACGAAGTATTAATCCATTTGTTCTTATGCTTAAACACATAAAGTTGAATCCAGATGAATCATTTTGATAAAAAGGATTAATGAAATAGAATTGATCTGTACCTGCAATGGGAATAAGGATATTGCTATGGGGATTTTAGTTTAATAGGGTTGTGCCCTTCCTGAAATAACTAAAAATAGATTCCTATAATATTACATTTCAGCCAATATATAACAACGCTGACTGACCATTGCTTGCCTCAGCTGGCTATTGCCATGGCAGGAAATTTAATGCAACTGGGACTGCTGCTTGAGTGCAATGAGACTTTTATTATAATTTAAAAAAAAATCATCCAACATATAAATATCTTATTTTAAGTCCAACAAATGTCAAAACATTCAGCACAGCATGCCATCATCATCAAAAATTATAACTACTATATTAATCCTGGGGATGTTTTTACTTATTGAAGCAATACTGATGACATCATTTGTAAAATTTGTTGTCAGTCAAATTCAAAAGACAAATTTACTACTGGTAAAAAATAGACTGAATAGAAAATAGATTATTTAAAGTGACATTTAAGTCAAAAAGTCCACACTGATTCAGTTATTGCCATCTAAAATAAAACAATTGAGGAATTTTAAGAATTTGAACTGAAAACCTGAAGATCATAATCTCAGATTAGAAAATGCTGAACGTAAGAAAACAAACAAAAATATAATTGAAATTCTAATAATGTTGTCCTAACAATTACCATTAATTTATCAATGCTTTCTGTGCAATCTATACATGATCATGTAAGAAGATATTTTAATATTCCTGAACCATGGCATAGCAAGAATTATTCCTTTGAATTTATAGAATAAATTTAATACATAAAAAGATTATTGATAAAGTTTGAACATCATTTCATTGTTTGGTAATTGATGAAAGTATGGATATTTCAATAGAAAAAAATTAGTATATATAAAATATGGATCAAAATTTGAATTCAGCTATCAGATAAAATTTGTCAGATTATTAAGCTTCTTGAATGTGATCGGGAATAATCTTAATTTACAAAAAATGGTTATTTACTGCTGTAATGTTAGAAAAATAATGGTGTAGCTGCTGATCCACAAGATGATATTTCACAATTAGTTCAACAGCATTATATGGCTCATGAGAAAGATCTCGGGAAGAGGTGATGCATAGAAATAGATTCCATTTATTAAGGATATAAGTTATCATCCATAAGAATTGAAAAAGTTAAAGAATTGGCCGACATTTCAAAATTGACTTTATATTATTCTGATCTCTCAATGAAGTAAGACGAGTATCCAGTTATTAAATGCTCTAGTAAGAAAGTATGACATTTTAACAAATTACTGCACAGAACAAGTTGAAGAATTCAATGACCTAATAAATAAATATTGTTTAAAAAAGTGTCAAAAATCCACAATATTGAGTAGCATGTGATTCTTCAAAACGTATTTGGGGAATTATTAGCATTAAACAAAACTTTGCAAATCCTCAATGGAGGTACACAAATTCGCAAAGGCAAAACTGAATAAACTGAGCTCTTTATCTAGATAACATTGTTTACTGGAGTGTGGACTTATTTCGCCAATACTTAAATTTATTCAACTGCTTTGTAATCATTCGGATACTAGATTTCCAGAGGAAAATATAAATGACTAGAATGCCTTGGATCCATATGTAATAAAAAATAATTTAATACATAGAATATGGAATAAATAGTTTAATTCTATGTAATGAATCTATAATAATGATAAAAATCATGTAAGCTTAGATACAATTTTAGAACAATATGGTACCATTTACATCTTTCTTTTATTTATACCAAACTAACAGTTGAAACTGTTAGTTTGATATAAATAAAAGTACAGTATTGATAAAGTGTTTAAGAAAGGTGTAAATGGTATGATATGTTAAAGTAGAAATCAATACATAGGAAAAGAAGTAGAAAAAAAAAATACAATCTGGTAATTTAAAATTTTTAGTAAATAAAAAATGTAAAATTGGAATAATCAAATCACTTAATGATTTAGTTACATATCTTAAAAGACCAAAAATATAAAGAACTTTCAGTACTTTTTTATATTAGTGCAACTTTTCAAGATTCCATCATCAATTGTAAATAACCCTGGTTTCAGTTAAATAAGTGCGCTAAAATCAAAATCCCACAATAGTCTACTAGGATAAATTAGGCATTATATCCTATCAGAAAAGATAAAATTAAACAGGCAAAAACTCCATATAGTAGTGCCACCTTCTGCTAACCAGAGTAATCAATGGATGCCAGAAGGCTTGTGCATAAAATCCCTATCTAATGCCTACTCATCCAATATCCCCAGACTAGTTTCTGGCTTGTGGCCTTCATCAGTGAGGAGCCTTGGATCTGAGAGCACTGCACCTAGATCTCAGGATCTAATGCAATCCTCCAGCAGCCGCCTTTTATCTCTACTTAACTACAAAACTATGAGAATTAAATTTAAAACACAATATTTTCAATCTAAGCTCAATAGCTTATATAATCATATGGGTCTGAACTCAATTCAGCACCCATACATTTTGTTGACCTTGGCTCTTCAACAACCATAGCCACCATTATCCTATTAGGCAGGATTGGTGTTAAACCACTAAACAACACATGATCACCATCTCATGCTAGCACATAATTGTTATTAAACAGGCAAAAACTCTCCATATAGTAGTGCCATCTTGTGTTAACCAGAGTAATCAATGGATGCTAGAAGGCTTGTGCATAAAATCCCTATCTAGTGCCTACTCATCCAATATCCTCAGACTAGATAGGGATTTTATGCACAAGCCTTCTGGCTATCATTGATTACTCTTGTTAGCACAAGGTGGCACTATTATATGGAGTTTTTGCCTGTTTAATAACAATTATGTGCTAGCATGAGATGATGATCATGTGATGTTTAGTAGAAAAGATAAACCTAGACAAAGTTTATAAAATTTGAATAAATCATAGGGAATGTGAAAAAATAAAGCACCATTATTATTGAATGAGTATTTTTAAGTTATGTTCTACAATATTTAATTACATATAAACTTGCAAATAAATGCTGATTTTGACATCTTTATATATATTACTTTGTTGCACATTGCATTTTTAGCTCAGAGAAGTAGAAAAAAAATACAATTAGGTAATTTAAAATTTTTAGTAAATAAAAAATATACAAATTAAAAAGCGTATGAAGCACTTGAACGAGAAGCTATAAAGATTGCACAAATTATTATAGGCTAAGCGCTTTCGAGGCCATTTGCCTCATATTCATAGCGGTAATGTGAGATGCAGAACATAAAAATGTAAAATTGAAATAATCAAATCACTTAATGATTTAGTTACATATCTTAAAAGACCAAAAATATAAATAACTTTTTGATATTAGTGCAACTTTTCAAGATTCTATCACTAATTGTAAATAACTCTGGTTTTAGTTAAATAAATGCGCTAAAATCAAAATCCCATAATAGTCTACTGGGATAAATTAGGCATTATATCTTATCAGAAAAGATAAACCTAGACAAAATTTATAAAATTTGGATAAATCGTAGAGAATGATGTGAAAAAATAAAGCACTATTATTATTGAATGATTATTTTTAAGTTATGTTCTACAATATTTAATTATATATAATCTATTTTATATGTAAACTTGCAAATAAATGCTGATTTTGATGTCTTTATATATATTAATTTGTTGCACATTGCATTTTTAACTCAGAGAAGTAGAAAAAAAATACAATATGGTAATTTAAAATTTTTAGTAAATAAAAAATATAAAATTGGAATAATCAAATCACTTAATGATTTAGTTACATATCTTAAAAGACCAAAAATATAAAGAACTTTCAGTATTTTTTGATATTAGTGCAACTTTTCAAGATTGCATCACCAATTGTAAATAAGCCTGGTTTCAGTTAAATAAATGCGCTAAAATCAAAATCCCATAATAGTCTACTAGGATAAATTAGGCGTTATATCTTATCAGAAAAGATAAACCTAGACAAAGTTTATTAAATTTGGATAAATCGTAGGGAATGATGTGAAAAAATAAAGCACTATTATTATTGAATGATTATTTATAAGTTATGTTCTACAATATTTAATTATATATAAACTATTTTATATGTAAACTTGCAAATAAATGCTGATTTTGACGTCTTTATATATATTACTTTGTTGCACATTGCATTTTTAGCTGAGATAATCTACCTTTAGAAGGAACATCGGATGCAATTAATATTTTATGTATAATTAATATATTACTGAAATGAATTTATTTTATTGAGTTATATTATATATGAATTCAAAAAAATTGTGAATATATAAACTATTTACGACAACTTCTCCCACATAAGAACGAAATTAGGGCTTAGTAAAGAATGATACTTTGTGAAAATATATTTTATTTGCATAAATTTAATAAAGGAATAAAATATTTTGAATAAAAAAAGCAGTTAGTGTGGTGAAAATTATATTACAGAAATATTCACTTTCTAGTCACTTTTTTTTGACAACATAATTACATTTATCCCTCATAGAATACCTTTTACTTTGCTTTGAATTTGCAAGCATTTTTTGTCTAATTAGAAGCAAATTCAGTGTTACTTTATAGTTTAATTAAGCATAAAATAATAACATTTAGAGTTTCTTCTAAAAGAATTGATCGCATTGAAGAAAACAAGATTTTCATGCTGGATTATTTATGTTTACATCATTCCTGTTAATTTTGCTTCCTATCATGGAGGAATAAAAAACACATTTTTAAAATAAACTTAATATTACTTTTGTTAATTTAAAATCAACTTAAATTTTGTATTAAATTTTTTCATTCTAGAAATTACGAGTTTAATTTTTTTACTTCTATACTCATTTTAAGTAATATTTATTAAAATAATATCCCACTTTACATGAAAATTAAAAATTCTGAAATAATTGTTCTGTGTAATGTTTTTTTTCTTCCCAAGAATAGCTTGAAAATAAAATTATTTTCCATCGGTCAAAATATTTAAATATCAAGTGTTGCTTTTGTTATTATTATAATGTTTTATGGACAATAGTATCAAAAGAACTGGTTTTAATGAAAAAAAAAATTATTGTAGAAGTCAATGTATGTAATTTTGATCCAGATATTATTTTTTTAATACTATATTACAATGATTTTACTAGACTAAATTATAAAAGATAAAATTTTAATTAAATTTCATAAATGCTGTTTTTAATGCATTATTGAATTTATGGTTAAAAAATATCAAAATCAAAAAAATAATATGCAGTATTTTGCAATAAAAAATATCAGTTATTTAAACAAAAATATACATTAATGATAAATAAAGTATAAAGAAATGAAATTCCATAAGAAATATCTTCATTTATTTTGAATTCACAATTGCAAATAAACATTATATTTGAATACAAGTATAATGTATATACCCGGAGTTTAGATGTAATTATAGGGGATTTGAACACACTTTCAAGCTCTCTTCAGCTAGCCAATATCTCATACATTCAACACATGAAAAAAAGAAATGATCTTCAATATATGTATTTCATGCTAAACCAACACTCATCATTTAAACCAGATCATCTCCCACATATATATATATAATCAGTGCTCGGTTTATATTAATATAACAAATATTCTGAGTGACTTAAAGGCAACATGGGCATGATAATAATATTGCCATCAACAAGGAATTTGGGTGTTCCACAATAAGATTTGGGATGGCTGAAGATTTGGAGGGTGGAATAGATAAAAGCCTGTCCATTAAAAAATTGCTATTAACATAAAACGAGCCCTAATTATATTTATGGGAGATGATGATCTGGACCAACGGATGAGTGCTGGTTCAGCATGTAATATGTATATTGGACATCATTTATCTCTTTCATGTTGTGTGGTTATGTATCGATTGTATGAGATAGAGTGGATAGCTGAAGAGAGCTTGTCTGTGATTAAATCCCCTATAATTAAATGAATGAGTATGAAGTAAAAACAATCAATATTTAATATTCATTAGCCAAAAATTCAATAAAAATTGACATTTTTTACAGATTTTAAATTTTGCATACATTTGATTAACTTTTTTTTTTTTTACAAAATTTATTTTATTTAATATACTGAAGGGATGTAATTGTAAACATATGACCAAAGATGTGAAAAAAATCTACGATCCCAAAGATGCACATTTCATACTGAACTAACACTCATCAGTTGGCACAGACCACAATTTCTTACACATAACTTTATTATTATTCAGTATATATATATTTAGATAGCAAATTATTAGTTTGATTGATAAGTATCAAATGTCCTGCCCTCACAACTTTGACACAAATCACTTAATGAAAGCATATTAATACATTTTATTAGTCATTCATTCCTGTCCTCACAACTTTGACACAAATCACTTAATGAAAGTATATTAATAATTTTTATAAGTCATTAATTAGATTAGAGATTATCCAATAATGAATATTTCTAGTGTAATTTTCACTACATCACCCTATGCAAGGTAGGGATTGGTTTCTACCCGCTTTCATTACCTTGTGGAGGGATGTAATTATAAACATATGACCAAAGATTTATGAAAATGATCAATCTTTTTCGCGTCTTTGGTCATGTTTATGGTTACATCCCTTCACAAGGAGTTGAAAACAGCCTCTAACTTGCATAGAATAGGGTAATGAAAATTATACTACAGAAATATTCATTACTGGATAATCTCTAATCTAATGAATGACTAATAAAAATTATTACTATAAGAAATGTATTAAATGGCATTATTCGAAAAGATGGGTGCAATAGAAAAAAGGTACTAAATATATCTACCAACATTGTGAAATAAGCTACAAATAATTTAAATGTGGTTACGAATTAAAATTTACTAAAGATAATTATGGTTCTAAAAATTTATTTCAAACATTTCTCCATAATAATCTGAATTCTCATAAACTATATAATATATTTTGAATTGTATATCTTGTATTTCGGAGTACCGCCAGCAATACTCGATCAATCAAATTCCGATTCTCCAGAAATACTAAGTGTTTTCCTAACAGTATCTAAACGATTCACAACAAAGTTAGTTGTATCAATAAATCTTTCAACACAGTTGGCAACACAATTTTCGGTTTTGCTATCCAAACGATTACTTGGTTTGTCCATACAAATGTCCCAACATTGATCTGTAAGAGAATGAACTAAATGTTGGAAGCGCTGCTTCTGTGTTTCAGCTTCTAAAAAATATTGCACTTCAGGATCCAGTTGACTATCGCCCATTTTTTTGCCTCCGTACTTTAATTATCCTTAAATTTTATAACTACATATATAATTACCGATAATGGCTGGTTACTTAAAACACGTGTTTACTCCTTTACTAACTTTTTCTTCTTCGTATTTTTTTTTATGTGTATACGAAATAAAAATTAAATACTGTAATAAGGTAAAAATATTAAATAAACAACAATTGCTTTAAAAAAATTAAAAAAAAAAAGATAATCAAATTACGAGACTAAAAAAACGGGATTGCGAGACAAACTTATGAAAGATGGCGGGAGAAAGAAATAAGAGTTTGATGTTCAAAAATGCTGATAAAACTCCAACAAAATTCTATATGCGACCTTGCTCAAATAGAAAAAAAATTCACGAATTAATTGAGGTAAATATAATTATTAAATATTAATTTATGTTAGTGTAGGGCTGATTTCACGTAAGCGATTTTTCTCAACAAAATGATATAAAAAAGAACAGAGAAATATGGAAGTTGTTTATCTCTAAAAAAAAACCAAAATGTTGACCCAGATGTTTATTCTTTATAATATTTTGCAAATCATTCTAAAGGATAAATAAAGCATGTAAAAAGTTTATAGTGAATTCTATACGAAATTTGTTTTTTTTTTTTCATTAGTTTTTAGCAATAAGGCACTAGTTTTCCCGAATTAGTTTCTGATATTGTATCAAATTCAATTGCACGTCTCTTTTTCACCATTATAAATTAGAAAGTTTTAAAGTGAAAAGCAAATATTGGTAAGATATTTTGAAACATCTTTATTAAAATTATTGTTGATAAAATTTATTAGATTTTTTACATAGAATTTTGATTTGCAATTATTCTGTAAACAGAACGAAAGATCTAGTTCTTTACGTATTTGGAATCAATAAGAAAACTCATCAAAAACCTTTTGTGATATTCATATTCCTCCACCAGATGTCAGAAGAGAAATTGCTTCACAGAAAAAATATAAAAATCTTTTAATTAAGTAGAACTGACTTCCCAGTAATTCAAGGTATAGTTTCATTACCAAAAACTGATAAAAGAACATCTTTGGTTGATAACAAGAATTTACAATCAAAAAATTATAGCGTAAAAACATGGGATTCTTGTAATGTTCCAAACATTTTTTTTTCTAAATCCAATAATGAAGCCAGCCGGATTTAACTTGCTAGGAGCAACTAGGGTTTCATCAGATTCGGCAAATCGTAATCGTTGCGCTGATTTGTTTCATAAATGAAATTTATCTGCCACTGATTTCTGTAAATGTGGGCAAATCCAAACTATGAACTATATATTATGTAATTAACTGGCAAATCTGTGGCTATAGTGGCAGAATTTAATGGCGTAATTAAATAAGAAATGTATAAAGAGGTTATGACTGGAATGTTATCTTTTATGTTTTATTAATATCATCATCAACCACTATCAATCCACTGCAGGATGAAGGTCTCTCCAAGTTCAAACCATCTCTGATCTTTAGCTTCTCTTCACATCACCCATGCACACTCTAATTCCATCCATCTTACATGTGGTCTCTTTCTGGGTCTTTTACAATCTCTTGGAATAAAGTTTAAGATTTCAATTGTCCATCTATTATCTCTTCTAGCAATCTGTCCAGCCCAACTCCACTTCAGTCTTATTTTTTTCAATGAGGTTAATAACACCTGTTTATTCTCTTACTCATATATTTAGTTTTCTCTTCTTGTTACTCCTAACATGCATCTCTCCATACTTCTTTGAGTGGTCTGAGGTCTCTTGCTCTTCTATTGTGTCCAAGTCTCGGATCCATAAGTAAGAACTGGTAAAACACATTTATTAAAAACCTTTTTTTTTTCAAACACATAGGCATATTTCCTTTTAGTATGAAGTTATTTCTACCAAAAACACCCCTACCAAGTTTAATTCTATGATTAATTTCATTCATTATGTTTCCATCTATATTAACAATCTGACCAAGATATTTGTAGCTGTTAACTTTTAACTCATCATAATCAATCTTTATTTTCATATTTTGAGAAAATCCATTGAACATTACTTTAGTCTTTTTAACATTTATCTTTAGCCCTACTTCACTCTAAAGCATTATTTGCAAAAATAACTACATCATATGCAAAATGTAAATGACTTAAATAATCTCCATTTACTTTCACTCCTTTAGATTCCCATTTTAATCCACAAAATACTTCTTGCAGCACCGCTGTAAAAAGTTTTTGAGATATGGAATCATTCTGTCTTACACCCTTCTCAATGTTGACTTTCCGTTGCTGTTGCATTTTTATAAATATTCTTTAAAATATGACAATATCCTGGATCTATACCTTGATAATCCAATGCTTTAATCACGGAAGAAATGTTTATAGAATCAAATGCCTTTTCATAATTTACAAATCCAAAGCATAATCGCAACTCGTATTCATTTGTCGTTTCTATAACTCTCTCAATATCTGGATATGATCTGTACTAAAACCACTTTTAAATCCAGCTTGTTCTCTTGGTTGGTGGAAATCCAGTGTTTGCTGTAGACAAGTTATAATTATCTTGGTAAAAAATTTGTATAAAACTGATAAAAGGCTGATTTAAAAAGGTGATAATCACCTTTTAAAAATATTAATACTGCATTCTTCCAATCATCTGGTACAGTTTTATCATTTAGACATTTGGAATATGACTTTGCTAAAAAAAAATTTATTTCTTCACCTGCTTCTTTTAATATATCAATTATAATTCCATCATTACCTGGATCCTTTCTTTTTTTCATAAATTTAAATACATGTCACTTCTTCATTTTAAATTCTGGGCAATTCAGAAGATATAGATAGAGGAGGTACTTGTTCTTTATTATTGTATAATTCTTGATAGAAGTCTTCTATCCATTTCATGATGTCATCTCTTTTTTCAGTAATAGTTCCATTTTTTTTTCTTATTGTAAATATAAATTTCTTACCAATACCAAAATGTTGTTTTACACTCTTGAGACTTATTCTCTTCTACAGCTTTCCTTGCTAGTTCACAGTTATACTTTCTTATATCATTCTCAACTGTTATCCACATTATTTTACAAAATTCGAGATATTCAATCCTTTTTAATAAGTCACTTTTGTTTATCTTCATATTCCTTCTTTTCTTCATAAATTCTCTAGTCTCAGTAGAAATTTTATTAGTCAATTGCTGCTTTTTTCTACCAGTGTATATCAGTTATTTTCTTATTAATTTCATTCAACTCTGAATCATGTTCAAAATCTACTAATACTTTTAACTGATTTGTAAGTTCTAATTTAATTTCATCAGAGTGTTTCTGAAGATTAGGAATATCAACTATAAATATTGTTTTCTTTAATAATTTTTGTCTCTAGTTTTGCATTAACACATATCTTACGTCTTACTAATCGATGATCACTTCCTATGTTAAATTTATTAAGAACATTACATTCTTGATTTTCTGTTAGTCAAAATATAATCCAATTTTGCTGTATCTTCATTTGGATGCTTCCTTTCTCAAAAAAAGAATTCATAATATAAAGTTTTTCTTTTTCTGCAAAAGTTTATTTTTTTGTTAATCATTGGATATGGGAAGTTTAATTGTATCAGGTTTGTTGGTAATGTGGCAATACTAATAAATAGTGGAATAGTTCTATGAAATGTAATGTAGAATATGCAAAGTGTACAGAAAGTTTGGAATGAAAATAAAATGGTAATAAAATTCAAGCAGTGAAAATAAGCAATGAGCATTGAACAGGTAGTTATAGAATAGTTTAGTTGGATAACTGATGATGAAAGTAAATGTTAAAGAAACTAGAGTGAGAATTGTAATAATTAAACTTTTAACAAGAATAGGAGTTAGTCTATAGATCACTGACATTGAATCTTAGAAACAGATTTATTAAATATTTTGATTAGAATATTACTTATATGTATAAAAATGTGAACAATTAGGGGAAAAATGGAAGCTTTATAAATGTGATTTGGAGAAAGAATGGAAAGAATAAATTAGAAAAATAAGTCATGACATTCCTTATGAATATATGCAATACTTATTTCATGTATGAATGCCAATATATATTTGTAAAAGAAATTTATTTAAGTTATCAATAAATAAATGTATAATATAAATACCAAATGTCTTATAAGTGTTAAATTATTTTTTGTTTTAATAATAATTTTAAACATAATCTTAGAGCTAAATCTTAAGTAAGATAAAAGTTTTTAATTTAAATTATAATTTTGGCATTTTATATACCATCCTTTTTTTTTTGTTTAAATAAAGTCAAATTTTGTTAAATTTATAATTTTATGTTTGATATATGATTTAGTAGACACATCGTATTCTTTTAAAAGCTATTTTGTTAAATTTAGAATTTGTTAAATTTAGAATATAAGATTGACATATTATCATTTATTAATGTAAAAAGATTGATGTCTAGAGCTGATAATGATAATTTGATAATTATATTTTTTAATTAGGAACTTCAGAATAACTCACATTGTTTTCAATGTATTTTATATTAAGTGACTTTTCTGTTAATGAATGGAGAATGTTCCAGAAATTATTTTATCTGAGTATATATAGTGGGTAAAAATTGGGTAATGACACCCTCTACTTTTATTAGAAAATCTTCATCATAAATTTTCTGATGCATTGTTAAATCCATCTCAGTTCTAGCCTGAAGAATGGTCAGTAGGCATCAAATATATAGTTTCAACATACCCAATCTTTTTTTAAAATCATTGACATAACGTTTCTTCAAAACCATCATTATTTACTGCTGTTATAAATGGATCACCAAAGTATATTCTGTTGTATCATCTTAAAATTATTAGAAGTCTATAAACGGATATTCTGCATTAATCATCATAGATTGCTATCATTTCTTGTTTATTGTATCTGACAGCATTTCTTAAAGACTGAATTAAGTAAATCACTAATAGAATGATGTCATCTGAACTAAGTAATGAAATAAAAACAAATATGAATACTAATTTAAAATAGTAGCAAGAACTTTTATTGAAATACACTTTCCATTGTAATTATCATTTCATTTATAATCATTATTGTTCCTTAAGAAATATTAGATTTAAAAGTTTATTAGTATCTTTGTATATGTATGTTATAACTCCTATTACATTAAAAAATTAAATTCATGTTTTGTTTTTATAAATTTGAAATGAAGAACAAATGCTATTAAATTATTGATTTCCTTTTTATTCCATTAAACATTTTAAAAGGAAAATTTATTTTTATTGTCATTCTCTGTCTCAAACCAATGTAATGGTATACAACTTAAACTTTGTATATTTTAATATTATTGGGTAAATTATGTAATTAAAAGTGAAATCCAATAACCAAAGTATTAAATCGATTTTATTGATGAGAATTAAATGATATTTACATGCATTGAGAAATTAAGTATGGAGAAATTGATAGATTTAGTTCATTGTATAGTTAATTATTCTGAATGTAAAGTTGTTCTTTGCTATATTTTGCTATATGCATGTATGTAATAACAGTGGTTTAGTAGATATGACTTTTTTTGACTAATAGTGAAATAGTTGCATATGAATGTGTGAAATATCTATAGAATAAAGTGAGAGTTGATAATATTAAGAACCTTATTGTCGCTTCCTTTCTCCAGGTGTATTGTTGATGTAATTGTTTATCTATCTATAGCTTATATGTAAACCATTGCTTATATCTCTGAAATATTCATTGTGTTGGTTATCTCCATATTATTATATAACAAAGCTAGGTTAGTTTGGTTCATATTTACAGGAAAACTTATTAAGGTATGTGGATGTTTATCAATATCCATTATGTGAACATTGTCATTCTTAAGCAATAATAAAATAATTTTCAATTTATTTAACACATTGATATTGTTTGATTATTTATTAATAGTTAATAGATCAATAGAAGAAAAAGCATTTGGCATATATATGTTATTTATTATTAATAATTATTCATGTGATTTCATTTACTTGTTTAATTCTTTGTAGTTATAGGATATTTACTCTCATACACACGTATATATATATATTGAAACAGTATATCTCTTCCCTCATAACTGTTTCATCTATTTTCCCCACAGGCACATCTATGCCAGATTTAAACCCTCTCTGAGTGCGTGTATATAAGCATCAACCCAATTGTATAGGTATTATCATACATATATGGGTGAATAAATGACTGTCATATCAACTTATGTGTGTATATTATAGCGTATATATTTTTTTCTCTAAATATTTTGTTTTATTTTAAAAAGAATTTACATTTTAAATAGTGTGTGCTATACAGATGGCCTTTAATATGGAGTAGGGGAAAGGAATATCGTTAAAAGCTCGAGCTATTCTCAAGTTTGACCGAATAAATCAGAAACTAAATCGGAAACAAACCCTTGCTTGACAAGGTTATTGTCTAAATAGCATTTTTCCAAATTCTTTACAAATTTTAATAAATAACCAGGCCAATCTAAAACTATTAAAAGTTTTAGGAATTGGAAAAGATCAAATTTTTCCTGATCTATGCCATTTGGGTCATCTGTTGCAAGATTGTAATGGAACGGCCACAACTAAATGAAGCTCAATTCTTCATTAGATCTCTCAGTAAGATTAAAAAGAGGGATGAGAGCCTGACATCATCAAAAATATTTGAGGATACTTTGATTCTATTTTCCCTACCTACATAAGGCAGCATAATGGAAGACCATTCAACAGTTGAAACTAACCAAAGAAAGTATTGGGGAATATTCCTGGATCCGAGAGACTTTGTAACAACTTAAAAATTTAATGAATAGTTAAATGCAGTAAGGAAGAAAAGAACATTGCATAATGAACAACATAGGTTATTTACAACAGAATAGCCAACAATACCTCAAGAGATATCAACTCCTCAAGACTGACAATTGGTATATGCTTAGTGCTATGTAATCAATGTATGCATTAGAAGTAATAAAAATATTTGAAAGGAACAAAAAGACTCTATTAAAAATTTGACAGGAAAATTAAATGAGTCATAAAATTTCAAAGGGGGCGGGGTTGTATATGGGCTAGGTGGTCTTAATCTTTAAAAAGGTATAAATAAGGTCGATTTCTTGCTGCAGGGGTTCTTTTACGAATTTTTGTGAAGCCAGGATCCACGCCAGCTTTGACTTTGACATATTGCTAGTTCAAGAACTGGGTTGTGTTAGTTTGACTGATAGAAGCTATCTGTTTTAGGCAAGGTTAATTAATTATACTCATACATATTGGTCTTTTGAGTGTGCATTGCGAGTGAGTCTTTATGTAGTACAATATGTGTGTTTGTTTTGCTGCACCTTTTAAATGGGTTCACGGTGACAGGCCGCCCCATTCTTTAGTTGAGATATGGCTATCTTTATTAGAACTGGAACACAAGGGTCCAGACCATTTTCATAAAGCCTATCCGAGTTCCTGAACTTATCTGTTCTTATATAAATAGCAGCAAACCGTCTGGTGCAGGGTAACCTAGCATTTGATGCTGAAGCTCCTGAATAATTACTCACTCGCACGGCAAACTTATTCTTTAGTATTTTATATAGCGCCATAGCATATATATGTGAATGTAAAGGTAGACCAGTTCTTTTCCTCGTTATTAGATTAATTATTCAGCATTAGACTGAAGTTTAAATCTTGTTTATCAGGTTGAATCTGCATGATCTTGAGCTGATTTATTTGCTCACACTATTAATATATATAACAGCCACCTTAGAGTTGTATGTATTCATCATCTCTGCTAGGCTATTAACTTATAGCATTAGCAAACCATAAACAATAGGATGGGTATATTATATAATTAGGCATGATTTATGACCACATATACATTTATTTTAATGTGTTAATATGAGACAGCCGTAACTATGGAAATGCCTACATGTATTGAATACACATATTTAATGCTATATAATCCTTGCCATTTTGGTTACTTTATTTTATGTTATTTGTTATTGTTTTAATAAACATTTTTAAAATACAAATTTATTTCATATCTTTCTTGCTCATGAATCTATTTCAAACCAATCCACATTATTTTATTCAAACCACATTATCCTATCCCAATTTCTTAATGATTTTATATGTTGAGTATATATTGCTGTAGTTAAGATAATTAGTGAGTTAAGTGGTCTATTCCATCCATTTAGTTAAATTGATAGTTATTCCTTAAGTCTCATGTTTCTCCCTGTCCTATGCCAGCTCGCATGTTAAATTGAAACTGGGTGTGCAAGGTGTTAAATCACGAAGTACTTCAAATGAATTGAAGTTTGGTTAGATTAGAGAAAAAAACAGGCAAAACTCACTATATATATTGTCACACACAGCAAGCTACAGTAATCGATGGATGCCAGAAGGCTTGTGCATAAAATCCTCATCTAGTGTCTACTCATCCAATACCCCCAGACTAGTTTGTGGCTTATGGCCTTCATCAGTGAGGAGCCTTGGATCTGAGAGCACTGCATCTAGATCTTAGGATCTAATGCAACCCTCCAGCAACCACCTTTTATCTCCATTTAACTACAAAACTGAGTCTTAAACTGAAAACACCTTAATGTTTTCAATCCAAGCCCATCAGCTTATATAGTCATATGGGTCTGAACATAGTTCAGTACCCATACATTTGGTGTCTTTGGTTCTTTAATAACTATAGCCACCACTATCCTATTAGGCGGGATGGGTTTTATAAACATCACATAACCACCTCCTGCCTAATAGGATAGTGGTGGCTATGGTTCGGTATGGGTACTGAACTGGGTTCAGACCCATATGACTATAAGTTGATGGGCTTGGATTGAAAACCTTAAGGTGTTTTCAGTTTGACTCATAGTTTTGTAGTTAAATGGAGATAAAAGGGTGGTTGCTGGAGGGTTGCATTAGATCCTAAGATCTAGATTCAGTGTTCTCAGATCCAAGGCTCCTCACTGACGAAGGCCATAAGCCAGAAACTAGTCTGGGGATATTGGATGAGTAGGCACTAGATGGAGATTTTATGCACAAGCCTTCTGGCATCCATTGATTACTCTAGCTTGCTGTGTATGGCAATATATTGAAGCAGTCAATCTTAGCTTAAGATTGTGCTTCATGTTTCTACCTACTAACCCGTATTCAAACCCCTATATCCCATTCCGCTCCTTTTGTCGTATATATATTTTTATGTATATATTTGAGATACGCACCTAAATTATAAAATTTAATGTTTCAATAACATGTTTTAAAATTATTATTAATTCTTTTCATTAATTATTAGTTCTTTTTTATTAAAGTATTATAGATGCGGCTCAAATATATACATAGGAGCAAAACTTACTAACAAAATATTGATGTTTTTAAATATTTATTATAATGTCATTTTTAGCTTTTTCTTTTTAAATTGCTTATTTTTCTATTAAACTATATTTTTTTTTTTTTATAAAATCCAATATGGAAGATGCAAGTGTTGTTAATTGTCTAAAATAATTAGGGGTTGGAAGCACTATTGTTTTAATCTGGGGAAGGGTTTTTTTTTTAATTAAAGTTTTACTTAAAATAAATGGGATTAAGTAGATTAAAGATTTACTTGTGTTAAAAACATGTTGTCAAATCTATTTCTAATCTGGAAATAGATTTGAATTTATTTTTGGACGTTATCTTACATTCAAAAACAACTGATAAAAGAAAAAGTATAAAATGACTGAATTTTGAGAGATTAGATTAACTACTA
The DNA here is from genome assembly GCA_028023455.1 of Epiperipatus broadwayi. NCBI lineage: Eukaryota > Metazoa > Onychophora > Udeonychophora > Euonychophora > Peripatidae > Epiperipatus > Epiperipatus broadwayi. The sequence continues at coordinate 3,627,874 of JAQFVV010000037.1, forward strand.
TTGAAAGAAGATTAGCTACTTTTAGAGAGAGGTATTATAAACATATTTCGTTTTGCTTGAAACTTAAAATGATGTAATAGTAAATCCACCACTCTTCAGCGACCTCTGCCGCTACCGTATTATCCTGCTGCCCTGAAATGAAGAAAGGTCTAAAAAGAACTTTAGAAATGCTAATAAAAATTTGCTGTCACCAAGAAGAATTCATTTTGGATCCTCAATTCGCCGTGCATGTGCCATACTTTAAAATGGATTCTTAAAATTGCAAGGTAAATTTCCAAGCCGCCACCTAATAGTCAATTTAATCTAAATAATCTATCAAGATCTCTTCTCATGTATTCTTTAACTTTGCCTTTTATATATATATCTGTAAATGTAATTTTGCTCTCAAATAATTTCTTTATATCTAATCCTATCTCATATGCTCTTAATTTTTTAATTTTGGTGCGGTCATTTATTCATTTATTTATTATTTGATTTACATATCTGCTTGCTTATTAATATGTCAATCTAAAACAATCTGACAAATTGAATTTTCTAAAAATCCTTTCTTCTTTTTAAGTAAGCCTTCATGAATCAAGTTTATTAACGTCCTCTTAAAATATAACGTATTGTTAATTAATACACTCGCCAGATTGTTTTACGTGCCAACATTTTATTTATGTTCTAATATAAAATATATATATTTGTTTAACTCTGTATTTTCTACCCAGTGAAAATCCAGAACTCAAGCTAATTAACGCTCTGAAACATTTATTTTATAATTATTTATTAAATTCTGAAAGAGTGACCCATTAATTATTTTCTATAACTGCTAATCTTACTTCATTTTTCATACTCTTAAAATTTCAAATCTTGGATTTCAATATTTCAGTTATTGTAAAATCAACGAAGATGGGATTGTTTTATTTTAAGTAGCAGAAAAAGGGATGGGGGAAAATCTTAATGTTTCTTTAACTAAATCAAATCTTAACATATATTTTATTAATTTGAAATCTAAATCTTAATGTTTCTTTTGCTAAATAAAATCTTCAAGTATATTTTAAGTAAATGAAATGTAAATCTCTCTCTATATATATTATAATTGCATGGCGTATTATAGTATTCAAACAAGGGTCATGTATTTTTAAAGCAGTAAAATTTATTCAGTGTTGTTAGAGACATGTATCATTACTGCGTTTCTGTCATTTAGCCTGTCTTCGTATATATATCTTATGTGCTTCTAATCTGGGGGTTACGACAGGTTCGAACCCATAGATTTCTTCTCAAGCCTTCGTGTAAAAATGCCTCTTGCGGTGATCCCCTAAGTCTGGCACACGCTATGCATATTCTTTCTTCGTATAAAAAGGCCATTGGCGGTGATCCCATAAGTCTGGCACACGCTATGCCCATCCATTTCTTCGTATAAAAAGGTCTCTGGTGGTGACCCATAAGTTTGGCACACGCTATGCCCATCCATTTCGTTTTTCATCCAGAAGCACGACCTTTTCCTCTTAGTTATTTTAGGCTATTATGTCAGCACCACAAACTTCTTAGTATTTATTATTCCTTTTGCTTCATGACCCAGTTTTAATGCTCTAATATTAAAATTAAGCTTTGCTTAAAAGATATATATAAATGCCAATTACTTATATTTATTAATTAAGTTTATTTCAATCATATACAATCTCATCATCGTGATTTATATATCTATATTCAAGAGTATCTATATGCCTTGGGGGAAAATAAAGCGTTCGTCTTACTATTGTTAAAATAATTTGTCATTAAATATTTTGTCATAAGTTTAAATATAATCAAATGTTTTCAAATGTATTTTATGTATTTTCACGACCATAATGGCAGGAAAATAGTTTGTATTTATATCTGTTATGAATCTCAGAACGCTCCCCTAATATACGTTAGTCACCATGTTTCTGAACTGTAAATCAAAGCATTAATAGCAATTTTGTGTAACTTCTTTTTAATACTGATTGGCATTTTAATATTGGACCCACCAAAGATGTGTGTTTATTTGTAATATATTATTTAGCTAATAAAGAGCATATGAGAAATAATAGCGTGAATGACACTATGAAATCATCTACTGCTTGCTCATTCACGCACATACTAATGTACTTAATTTATAAACGTATATAAATAATTTTTCATTATATTAAACTATATTTTATTGTCTAACTTATTTGAATAGTTCGAATTCCTTTTCCTCAACTTCCACATATTACAGCCTTGCTTATATATATATTTTAATATAGTCATAGTTAATAGATGTCTCATTGTTTTGCTGAGCTTTGCTAGTCGGCCGGATTAAGATTAATTCTCATGGGCCATCACTATTATGTTATCCCTTAGGTGTTTGATCTGGGGCTTAGAGAGTGGGTTCGAATTCAGGCTGGTCCCTGACCTGAATCTTGGGCTTGACTGGGTTTGAAGTACATTTTGTGAGTTCCAGCTCATGTTAGATGGATAAACATGTTTTGACCGGCACAATATATAGTGAGTTTTGCCTGTTTTAACAAGTTATACACAAGCATAAGAGGAGGTGGTCATGTGATGTTTATTGGATTAGAAGTCTCATCACCTCACTCCAGTCAGCTTTGGTGTACTTTGCCTGGACTCTGGATTTTGTTGTATGAGTGTATAAATCTGACCGTTACAATATATCACTTTTTAAATTAACATAATGTGATACATGTATGTAATTGGTATGCTGTCTGCCCCATTGTGACAATAGCTTCTCATCTCCATGACTAAATGGGTTTTTAAAGAGAAAATAAGTGAATGGTTATTATAATTTTAACTTTCCTTCATGTGGGTATCTCTCCGTTAACTTTGAATAATTTAAGGTAGTTTAAAATAAAGAGGAAGTCTGGGCTTTTTGTTTAGTGGTGATATCAGCATATCTTAGTCCATATATCCATTACAATATATTTGAAGAAACTATGAAAAGAACTAGATTGTGCAGTTGGAAGGGATTATTGAAGACATCAGAAAAAGAAATAAGAGAAGAATGAAATTGATAATCTTAATGGGTAGAAGTATCCATGAGTATTTGGAAAGTAGAGTGATTGAGAAGTTTGAAGAATAATAATATGGTTTGGCATATGGGCTCTTTTTGTTGTCAGATAACATGACAATTTAAAATAAAATACTAGTTTTATACTTCATCTTTGAGTAGTAAGTAATTTACCTGCCCTTTACGTAACGATGTAAAACAAAAGATTAAGGAGGCATGCTTTATTGCAGATGACAACTTTGCAATAAACCGAAAGGAATCGTGCTTTACAATCGTCAGAAAATGGTCGTTATGAAAGAAAATTTGAATAAATTTTGCATAAATCACTGCTAAACTTCAATTAGTGTAGGCTGTGAATATGGAGACTTAAGTTCTCCAAAAGTGCTTAGCCATATAACTTTTAATAATACTTTGCAAGCTTCACTTTTTGCGTAAAGTGCAGGTAAATTAATGACAATTTAAATAGAATTTTTTTAACAGAATAAGTTTCCTTAAAGCAACAAGTATTTTCAGGATATTTTTTTTGGAAAATTATATCTTGGGAATTTTTAACTAATCATATTATTTATAGCATCTCTTCTAAGTTTATAATTCCAAAAGAAACATTTGAATATTATACTGTAAATAAGTATTTCATTCTTTTCTTGAGATTGATTTAGAAGTTATTTTGATTTTATCATCACTTTCCATAATTTATTAAAATCTTCATTTAGTCAAATTTAATTAAATTATCAAAAAAAAATTTTTTTTTTCATATTTTTGTTTCTATTATTAAAGTATCCTATTCTTATTTATAATTTTTGCAATTCAACTTTTGCAATCCAAAATTTCTTTGAATTTATTATTTTTTTATTATTTAATCCTACATTTTTTTTATTAACATTTCTATAGCAGAGATTGCACTTATGTTTTGATTTTAATTTCATTCAGGAATATCGTAATTATAATAAAGAACTGTTTTAATATTGAGCTAAATATTTCTTTCAGATGTTAATGGGTAAATAAAAACATATTTTTTAAGTTCTTAGATTATTTTTTAAAAGATTTTTTTTTCTTCAAAATATTATATAATATCCACTAACGTAATAATTTAAAGTGGTCACCGTCACTAAATAACTATATTTCTTGCCGTTTTTTTAAATCCAAAACTTATTTATGATTTTTTTTTTTTGCAACTATTGGACTTTGCCTTTAAATCTTTTTATTGTCTATATAATTCAATGTCATTTTATTAATCAATTATTGTCAGAATCAATCAGGAATTTTATTTTTGCTGAACCCGAAAAAAGACCTATTTGTTTTTATAGCGTTTTTTTTTTTAATTTCATGCCTCAATAATGTATCTAGTTTGAAAATTCAAATTGACAGTTTTACTATTTAAGAACTGTTGTTTCTAAAGAACAGTATCCAATTTTCTAATCTTTTTTTAATACCATTATTATTTAGTCTAAGAGGTTACTAATTTGTTCCCTTTTTTAAAATAATCTGAATTTATAAGTGTGCTGCTAACTAGAATCCTGATCCATAAAATACTATTATATTATCTTAAGCTTTGTTCGTCTAAGTTTTTTTATAGCAATCCTTTTGGATAAATAAAATATTTATGATGCTAAATTCATATGTTGTGCAAAAATTCATTAATAATAGACCGTTTATAATTCTTGTATTTTTAGTAACTTTGGATCATAATTTGCCGTTGCTTTCAACATGTGCAGTAAAATTTGTGAAGAAACAACAACAAAGAATATCTATTCAACAAGGGATAAAAGCTACCTTTTTTCAGACTTTCTGAATCCATTATTAGAGTCTAAATATTGATAAAATGCTGTGTGGGTATCATTATACAAACTTATTTATATTTTCATTCATCTTTAGTTGGTAACCTATGAATTTCAAGAATGCAGGGCATTAATGTAGATCTTGCAGTGCACCCAATATCATGCAATCTCTTTTCTTGTGATGAGATATACTTTTGAGTGGAGAAAAAGTATTTCTTTATTTAATTTTTCTCTGTGAAATATATTTTACTAAAAGCAATTTTAGTAATCTTAAATTATCATAATTCTTTGTTATGTATAAATTTAAGAGATTAATATAGGTTACTAAATACAAATGTGATATTAATTTATCTTCACATTTTTATATTCACATTTTATATTATATACTATAAAACTTCTAAAGTTTAATATCTACTTCACATTTGAAAAAGGCAATTGGATCTCAAAATGCACGTTATATATATATATTGTGCCCTTTTCTATAGGTCAGTAATAGTTCATAACAGTCAATTACTAAAAATTTTAAATTTTAGAATATGTTATTTTAATATGTTAATTATATTTTGTCAATTATGTTATAAAGTACAATTTGAAGCTAAGAAAATACGTAGTATATAAAATTATAGCGAATCATTTAAAAGTAGTTAAATAAAGCTTAAAATATTGTTGCATATGGTTGCAAAAGCTGGCCATAATAAATAACTCGGCTACAAATATTTAAAAGTATGTTTAATAAGCTCAATTTTAATAGTCTTAAACGTATAGATAAATAAATGTTATACAGTATTTAAATTTATAAACTATGTTTAATAATCAAAATTAATATCGTATATTTTAAAAATTAGTTTTGTGATGGTGAAAGTTATATCTAATTCTATATTTTTTAAATTGTTCTTCCAAATTTTATAATTATATTATGTAATACAATAAGTGTAGCAATTTTATTAATCTAGGCAGAGAAATAGATTGAAAATCGTCTGTCTAAATTTTATATTAATCATGTGACTTGTATATTACATACTTTCACACACATGCTTGTTTGAGTTAATAGCAAAGTTTGAAATGTTTTAAAATTTATATTATAGAATTGGATAGAATTATTGCCTATCATAAAAGCAAATAATAGTAAATATTAAGTTAACTATCGTATGTAATGTTTTAAATAATGTAATAAAGACGAATACAGTTTATAAAAAAAAAAATTAAATATTTTGTTTAAATAAAACAAGATAAATTGAATATTAGGAATGGAATAGGTTATTAAAATTATTTTAAAAGTTATTTTAAATGTTTAAATAGTTTTGATAAAGTAATAATTGAATTAAAAGTAGTATTTTAAATAATATTTTAAGTAAACAGAGCAAAACTCTCCATACAGTATTGCCACCTGTGCTAAACAGAGTAATCAATGGATGCCAGAAGGCTTGTGCATAAAATCCCTATCTAATGCCTACTCATCCAATATCCCCAGTGCTCTCAGATCCAAAGCTCCTCACTGACAAAGGCCACAAGCCAGAAACTAGTCTGGGGATATTGGATGAGTAGGCATTAGATAGGGATTTTATGCACAAGCCTTCTGGCATCCATTGATTACTCTGTTTAGCACAGGTGGCAATACTGTATGGAGAGTTTTGCTCTGTTTATCAACAATTAATGTGCTAGTATAGGAAATGTGATCATGTGATGCTTAATATTTTAAGTAATTACGTCATAATTTGTATTTTTGAAATTCAATTCTGTAAAAAATTGAAAATATGTAAATTTGTTCTCAAGCTAAAAGTAAGAATCAACCAATCAAATTAGATATTCTTACAGACTATAAATATGAATTGCACAGGGGGTATCAGGGGAGATTAATAAAACCAGAGAAAGGTATATTAGCAGCTATCAAAGAGATAGTATTTTTTAAATTTTTATTTTAGTCAATTTTTAATATTTTCTTATAGTTTTATTTGCAAAAAACTAATTGTTATTTTTTTAAAAGTATTTTGCAAAAGAGAGTTTAAAAAAATAATATATTTGGGAATTTCGTGAAAATGATTTGCTAGTTTTTTTAAAGTACTTGCCAGGATTATTTTATCTGAAATTTGACCTAAACTTCGCAATGAAAAGATGGATATACTGTAGAATAAAATGCATATAAATTCTAATAATGTAAAAATGTTTTTGGAATATTTTGATACAGCTTTATTAATGCTTCACCGGAGAGCTGTTCTGGTACAAAAAATAATTCGGACATTATGCTGGAAGCTTAAATGGAAAACTATTTGCCGTCTAAAAAAGGATTTGTGACGCATTATTTATAAGCTTATCCAGGAGTTTTTTAAAAAAAGAATAAGATACTTATATCTTATGAATTATCATAAAATATAATAATGAAAGAAATAGAATGTTTAGTCCTTTTTGAAGGAAACATTTAAAAAAAAATATATATTTTACAAAAATTAAAAAGAGCTTACAGAGAAGATTTTTGTTAAGGAGTTGTGATATTAAAAAACTTCTAGTCTCAGAAATATTAAAAATGCACCTTTAGAAGTATTTTTTTTTGAAGCGCTTTATCAAGGAAGGAAACCTATATAAAAGAATGAACATATAACAGTTGATTAAAAAATGAATCCATGGAAATATTGTAAAAAAGTTTACCGAATATTTTAAAGTTAAGCTAGATGGAGGATGCATCGGATACGCCGCAGAGAATATTGGCAGAGAATATTGAAGAAATTTCATGGGATTAATTAATATTATGATTTAATAATTATCGTCCTAAATACTAAAACCAAGGATTATTTTCTATAAATTTTACTAAATGGATTAATATTTTTATTTTTAAACTTTAACGCGCTTGGAGGAGAACATTTTAAAACTCTAGAGAAAATAATAAACATTTTGGACTTATCAGGAACTATTGTCAAGAAAATATGTAATTATAGTTTTGATTCCTTTTATTTTATTAACTTAGTTTAAATGTAAATTTTTCTATTTTATAAGATTAGGAAAACATAAAAACATTAATTTATTAATATAAGAACTTTATAATATAATAATCTAATAATTTATATAAGAATATTTTAAGATAAAGTGTATGGATGTATATTTTCGTTTATGTATGCAATGTTTTTTATATCCAGTGGATGAAGAAGCCTACTGAATATGATGACCAGATAAAGGTTTTTTTGGTAATAATAATGACTGTTAATAATTTATAATTTATATTTTTTTGTTTTCGTTATATTATCTATGAATCGTAAGAATGAAGTGTAAAAGTTTTTTTTTTAATTATATGTAACGCATTTTGTACATTTTGGAAAAACATTATGAGATAGGATTGATTTGGAAATATGCATACGACAATTTTATATTAATGATATAATCCAACATAATAACAAATAATTATGTGATTCTTTTAAAATTTTCATGTTAGGATATTCAAATATTGTCTAGTTAGATTGTATATGATTAAACATACAGAATGATGAAGTAGACAAACTTTTCTTGTGGAACAGTGGGATTGTTTAATTATCAATGAATTTTATTTGTTGTTTTTTGTAAATGCAGATAGTTATTTATCGATGTAAGATGTGGAAAATCTTGAGAAATAATGTTGAGATAGTGGCTTGGAAGTACTTAGTAAACAGGAAACCAAGATGATGTTTTTAAGAAATAGGATATGATAAGGAATAGAAATAATATTTAGTCTTTGTGTGGATATCAGCATAGTTAACAAAGCCCTATGACTGGTACACATTTTATTTGGACAGTGTTTTATATTTCTTTAAATATTTGATGTTCTAATAAAGCTGAAGAAATAGCTTTAACATCATTCATGTATTAGAGATTATTAGACAGGTAAAGGTCATATATCTTTGCACTGTGCCATGTTTTTTTTTTTGAGATATATTATGAGTGATACTATAGCTTTCTTCCTTAAATCCTATACATCTATTTCGCTATCTTTATTTCATATTTTGAAAAGAAATGGTAAATAATTTAGAGCTTAGGTTATGCTATCGTTTTGTATAAGATTGGTTTATTTGCTTATAAGGAACAGAATTTTATAACTTAAAATTGAAGGTCCAATATGTCCTAAGGAAGGGAAAGAATCAGAGAATATATTTTGAATTTTATTTCGGAAATGAAATATAAATTTTTAAAATAGAGTATCTAAACAAAGACATTTTCTTTAAAATGTTAATTATTTTTGAATGCTTGATTGTTATTTTGGGAGAAAAATAAGTATTGCATATTTTTAAAATACAATGATAAATGTGGGGAATATGCATAGTATATTTTTTTTATTTATTGAATAACAGGAATATATTGATTATTACACTTACATTGTACTAAAGTAAGGCCAAATAATAGTAAATATCGTGTGATAAAACATAAAATCTAGTACTGAATTTTGGATGAATATTTTATGTAACATCTTTGACTTTGCAAGATGATTTTTTTTTAATATTTTGAGAAATCCATACTCATTATAAAGTTAATTTTGTTTTCTGTAGAATGTTTTCCTGTGAATGTTTTAAAATAAGATAGTTTAATAATATTAAGGATGAAATATTTTGTTAATAAAATAAGTAAATATATTTGTAATAAGTTAACCATACCGAGAAACCAAATGGTAACATTTTATTTTATCTTAAGTCTAAATAAAGATATAACTAAACTATAATTTTTTTTTTTTTAACTCGGTAGATAAAATGTAAAGTAGAAGATAAGGGTATCCACTGTAAATAGTGTACATAAATTGTTTATTTATTTGTTGTTATTAATAAACTTTGTTAAAATTTGTTTTTTAAATTTTTTGTGTCTGAATTGTTTATTTCTCCACTTCACTGCATGAAATCACGATATATTCATAACAATTGAAACAAATATATAATTTTGCACAAAAAGATAGAGAATTATTTAAGAATTTAAATATTTATTGGTATTCTTTTAATTAAATAATTATAATTTTACATTGTTTTATTGGTTATTACAATAGTATACTGAATTATATGCTATCAGTTGCCACACATATTTTGTTTGTCAGATTATCAAATGCTACCACGTATTTCTTATATGATTACGCGAAGATAAAAAAAAAATCATATTATATTATTTATTATTTTATCATAGTAATAAAAATTATAGTGAAGAGAAAAAAAGATATACAGAATTAGTTAAATGTTGAAGAATATTATTATTATTTTATTATTAGTTTAAGTGTAGTAGATTATGACATAAAATCCCTTCTCATATTTTACTACCGTATTTTTATTAACAGAATAAACTTTACGAACCTGAGATTTTTATTGAGCTAGATTATTATAAATAGAAGATTAAGATGTAATTATTAACTTAATCTTAGTGAGTAGAAGTTATTAAAGTTGTAAGAATACTATGAGTTTGTTATTTGAAATAGTAATAAGGGGGTATAGTGTTCTTATGCCATTGAGGTAGTATCCTGTGGGATATTGGCTCAATGTAATCTATCTTGTCACCTGTATTTTCACATCAAGTCTCATGAAAATATTAAATATTTAATTTATTTTTATAAACTGAACCTTATTCGTATTTTAAATTTGAGCTAGTGAAACATTTTAATTTTAATGCTGAATATTTTTATTAATTATTAACTGAGCTAGAACCCGTTTTATTTTATATCATATACTATTCTGAAGTGAGGATGCACAAGACCAGGTTAGAATATATATATATATAATTGACTTTATACATATGTAGTTAATTTTTAAATGCTACATGTATGCATGAAATGTGTGATATTTATTGAATATAAAATATTACTATTATATATACATGTAAGACAATTTATTTATATATAGTAGATAAAAAAAATTCTAAATTTGATTACATTTTTTTAATAATTAATCAGGAAAAATTATTAAAAGTGTTGTTTTAATTATTTTGTAGAAACATGGTGGCATATTTTCTAATATCAGATATGGTGGGGATATAATCAGGTTAGTAAGAATTTTAATGGTTTTTTTCCTCTTAATTATAAAACATAGTAATTATTTTCTTTTTTACATGTATCACTATCATCACCAGTTATCTGTCAAAGACATGCCCCATCATACTGAACCAGATGATATTCTCTATACTTTCTATTTGCTTTTTTTTTTCAAATACTCATAACTATTTTTTTCTTTATTCAAAATTTTTCTTTTTTTTTTATCTCATTTTTTTTTATATCTTGCGGCAACGCTTTTTCCAAACATATTTTACATAATTCTTTTGCCTTTAAGTACATGCCAGTCTAGTTTTTTTTTTTCACATAATTTTCTAAAAAATCTATTTTTCGATTCTAGTTTCAATACTTCTACATCTTAGCCTTTTAACTTGTTATTTTTATTCTTTTTTAAATTTACATTTCAATAAACTCCTAATTTTTTTTTTTTTTGCCTCACTTTTCCTACTTGTCCACATAAGGCAATACATCTAATAAAGCATTCAATAAGCCTCTTTTTTAAATATAATTTCAATGGCTTGTAAATTAATATTTTAGCCTTATTAAAAATTATTTAGCAGTTGTAATTCTCATCTTTATTCTTATCCAGCTTCCCAAATTTTCAAAAGTACTATCCTACTGTTAACCTACTCTTTATCTTCCAGTTCAATGTTTGGACTTAATCTTTTTGTCCTACTTATTTTAATTATTTTAATATTATTAGAATTTATTTTCATATGAAAATTTTCTATAGGTTTTGTCAATCCTATATAATAACATTTTATCATTAAACAACCATTTACAAACAATTCTAACAAATCCAAAGAGATAGAAAAACCTACCCTAAAAAAAATGAAATGTTAAAGAAGATAAAACCTATCTGAAAACATAAATATGTCCAGTTATATCACGTTAGTCCTTTTGTCTATTTATTTGATGTTTTGCTTTTTTAACTGACAATTTTTGTGACAAATTTTATTATTTTTGAAATACTTGAATTGCAGCTCTTCAATGTGTTGTATCCTCAGCCGTATTTTAGAAACAAAAACAATCAAATTTTTTGACATAAGGTCTTCAGAATTTTTGAGCATGAATTAACACATATCTTAATATATCAAAATGGTTGGCAAGCAACATTTGTAAACAATGTACAAATATAAAGCATCTCACATAAAGAGTAATAAAGATTAAATATTAGAAATTAAAGATACATTTAAAAAGTATAATAAATATAAATTAATTTCTTTAAAAATGGATGGTATTTATACAAATATTAATGTACATAATTTTATACATTTGGCAATTAAAAAGTGCATAGAAGAAAGATAAAAAAATGAAAATATCAATTAAGTTAATGAAATTACAATGTTAAAGGTAACATTTGACTTTAGTAATAGTAATAGATTAGCTTACTATAAAAAAGAATAATTGATCTAATAGAAGAAAATTATGTCAGAAAAGAAAAAAGTGGTTGCAAAAATATTTTTTTATTCAATCAATTTCTTGAATCTATAATTATAGGAAAAAAATTTTTTGATAGTACTTTCAAAAAACCTTATATAAAAGTCTGAAATATATCTAAGAAAAACATACATGCATAGTTTCAAAATATTGTAATAAATATGGAATTAAAATTACAAATCACCATGTTCCCAAATTATTCAACAATTTACCTATTGAATTAAAAATTTTGCAATATTAGAGTGAAATAAAAAATCAAATTAAAAAAGTATATTAAGGAGGGAGGAAAGGGAAAAAAATTAACTTAGTATTATAACTGTAATCTCAGTTAAATGGTTTTATTCAGCCATACGTTGGGTGCCAAAAATATAATAGCCTATAATAAATAAAATAAAAATGTATACTTATAAAATAGAAATACTTTGATATTCTTCCTATGAATAGAAGAAATTCTGATAACTTATAATGAGAATATACAAGAAATCATAGCAAACATAATAATCCTAAATGTTTATATAAGCTATCTTATAAACTTTTATTGACACTGGACAATTATATAAAATCCTAACTGTTACAATATTTTGCCCACAAGTAAAATTAATATAAACTTAAATTGTTATAGACTCATGCAGGGCACTAATGAATTTATTCTTTTTCTTTTAAAATAATGGTCTGTGCTTTTCTTTTATCATCCAAACTATTAATTTCATTTAACAATAAATAAATGAAATTTATGTTAAACTACAGTAATTATATAATTAAGCTATTGGATAAGATAAATTTACCTTTCACAAAGTATATAAAAAAATAAAATGCATAAACAAATAAATAGATATAGTCATAAATAAACGAATATGTAATCAAATTAGTATCTAATTCAATAAATATGTAATTCAATGATTGGGTAAATCATATCATGAAAGAGAATCAAATGACATGCTATGCTTGTTGATGATTAAATATAAATTTATTAACATAAAATTAATTATAACGAAACAAAAAAAAATTAAATTACTTTATTTATCATAAATTTAAAATCCCTTATCAATTATAATCTACCTTGACTTTGTTGTGTTGTTCAAAAATCTATCTGGATTTCACTTTTTCACTAAACATAATTTCAAAGTCATGTTTACTAACCAATGGTTAGTAAACATGCAATCTTGCATGCCAACAATCAGATATATGAATCATGAAATTTAAGAATGTATATATGTCATTAAGCACCTTATTATAAATGAAAAAAAACCCCAATTAGTTGTGTGTAATTAGATTAAGTAATGTTCTTCTATGCAATAAAGTATATATCTTCAATATATATATATATATACACTTTAGATTATTTTATCACTTTTATATGCATTGATTTAATGAAGTCTTATTTATTTAATCTAAATCTTAAGTTCATATCGAATAATATTAATAAAGAAAAATAAAACTATTATTTAAAATTTTAAAAGAGAGAGAAAAATATTTCTAATAGATATCTATTGTAATGGGATGACATAAATGCCATTTTACCCTCATTTGATAATTTATTAGTTTAGGGTAAAACGTATAATGGAGTGATGAGCATTTATGACAGATTGAGCATGTGTATAGACAAACAAAAATAATTTAATTGTCAAATACTATATGCAGTGGGATAGTATAAATTATTTCATCAATAGAATTAGTAAATTATTATATTAAAACAGTAGGAAATTCATTTTATTTGCCTATTTCACATACTCTCTAATCTGCTCTCGTTATTCCACAGCATTCGAACTCAGGAAGAATATACATGAGTTCTAGTTCAGAGGTATGATTATATTCTGCTTGTATACCAATTATATATTTGTACGGTATGTTGTAACATGACGAATTAACAAATAGATAAATAATCATGAATATAATTATAATAAACAATGTTTAATGAAATCGTATAAATAACAAACTGTATTAATAATTCAATTTAACATAATATAAGTTATAAAAAGGAAAAATGTAAAGTAAAATAAATATGATCATCCTTTGTTCTCACATCTCTATTATATAGTAAACTATCATTAATATGTTATTATGATGGATGATCCTTTTTTTTTATCCAAATGAAATAATTCAATATTATAACATATAATAAATTTGTCTCTCCATTCAAATAGTGATCTATATTTTATATGAAACTTCTTCCTATTTCCAAGATGTCATATCACATGGATATAATTTATAAATATTATCCTTTATTTTGAAGTCTATTCTTGATGACATTAACATATGATAGAATAGATCACTTATACCAGAATGTTAATTATTCATTCCGAATAACAAACAAAAATTTAACTAATATATTAATTATAACAAATGAATTACATTTATTTATTCCTGCATAAATACTATATCTTGGATTGAAGAGGAAAGTATTCATTTATTTAACACTCTCAAAAGGCGCGTGCTCAATTAGCTTGAAAGGCTGATATTTGAATGTAATATAACATTATAATTGTTATAGTATGTATATCTAAAATTAGATAGAGTAATAAGTCTTATCCTTTTAGTCTGTAGATAATCACAATAGTTAAGTTAACTTGGGGTCTTTACCTTTATATTTTATTAATAACCACTAAATATCAATAACTTTACAATATAGTTGAATGAAACTTGCCCTCTTATTAAAAGAAAGAAAATTAAAAAAAATATAAAAAGAGAATCCTATATATGATATTATTGTGTAGTCGAGCCTAGGACTAATTTAGAAACATTTTATGTTGACGAATGAAATAAATTTTTATTTTAAGGATCCTTTCTTTCTCATCTTTTAAATATATTATTCCACGTTCGAATGCTGTTTCCTTTGTTTATGAAAATAATTTTCATCTAAGGATTTCCTAAGGTTTGTAGTAATTCATTCTTATTCGATGTTTATCATCGACAGATAGTAATTATTTTTTTTTAGAATCAGATTCTACATTATGGCACTATGGTTAACATTCCATCTCTATGATGTTTTTTTCTCTCTAGCCGATCAATGCTATGTAACCGTGTTAGAATGTTATTTAAAGTTATTAGTTCTATTAAAACTTGATGACGTAGTTATATTTTATACAATCTTATAAATAATGAAGTGATTGGTTTCTTTTAATATTCAGTTTTAATAGGATTACCAAAAGATATTTTTTTTTATACTTGTAAAATGTATTTTTACGTAGATTAAGTCTATTCATAAAGATAAGGATGGTTTCTTCTTTATCCTTCGAAATTATTTTCTTCTTTGGAGAATTGATGATTTACTGATTGTTGTAGAAATGACTTTGAGCAATGGATTCAGATTTATATTTTACTCAAAATGTATTGATTAATCAGAGTTATATTTGAATCTCCCTTTCATTTTCAAATAGAGAACAAAAAAAAAATTCTTTTTATCTGTTAACCATTCTATATGTATCTTGTCGATTTAAATTCACATTTTTTTTGTTTCAATTATGATGTCATTTTATTATTTGTATATTTAATGAATATATGACGAATGAAATTAAAATTTAATGATTATTTCTTTCCTTTAATAATTTTACATCTTATATGTATTTTTTTTACACTGTGATTATCTACATGTCAGTATAGTTAAGTCGTTAAAGTTATAATTTTTAAATGACCAATTTGTACGCAATTATTAATATATAAAATTAATAATAGAATTTTTAATAATTTTTGTTAATAATATTCAAGATAGGTGTGCATGTTGCTTTTTTTTTTTAAATATATATATTCTCATACTATATATTTTTTTATATTAAATTATAATTAAAATAAAAGTTTAATGAAAATTTTATATGAATTCATTTGTTTTATACCCATCCAATATATTTAGCCAGCATCTTTTGACATTTTTTCAACTAGTTATTTTTTCATGTATTGCACCAAATTTTAGTGATGATGAAATGACATGGGTACCATCCATTGATGATCCTCACTTCTTTAACTTTATTAGATTTTTTTTTCTTTGCAGTAAAGATGGTTTAACTTCCATCAGCATAGCATTGACATTCCATGAAGAAATAATTTGCTTTTTATTGTTATTATTCCATTCATTTCATCAAAGATATCAGTTAAGAGATCTACATGTCCTCCATTTTATGTAATTTATTCTAATATCATTATTATTTTGCCAATAACTTTGTAAACTTAAAATTTATTGAATATAAAAAAAAAATCCAACTGGTATGATCATAACTAAGTTCTCTATTTGGTTTCTAGATAATATCTTTTTTTTTTAGAAAAATAATTGTTTGTGAAATTCTCTTTCTTAACCATAATACAAATAAATATTATTATTCAATACCATAAAATAATCATTTTATTTTTCTTTCAATTTAAATAAAATATTTTTAAAATGAAGATAATTCATAATATAATTTATGGATTATTTCATTTACACTTATATTCATTCTTTAATTTATCTTGGATTTGAACACTTTCTTTAACTAGTACCCTTTCATCATCATCATCAACCATTTTCAATCCACTGCAGGATGAAGGTCTCTCCAAGTTCAATCCATCTTTTCCTATCTTTAGCTTCTCTTCTCCATATCACCCCTGCACACTTTCTTATTTCATCCATCAATCTCACATGTGGTCTCTTTCTGGGTCTTTTACAATCTCTTGGAATTCAGTTTAAAATTTCAATTGTCCATCTGTTATCATCTCTTCTAACAATATGTCCAGCCCAACTCCACTTCAGTCTTTTAATTTTTTCAATGAGGTCAGTAACACCTGTTTGTTCTCTTACCCATACATTGCGTTTCCGATCCCTTCTTGTTACTCCCAACATGCATCTCTCCATACTTCTTTGAGTGGTCTGAAGTCTCTGTATTGCTTTTTTATTAAGTGTCCAAGTCTCAGATCCATAAGTAAAAACTGGCAAAACACATTTATTAAAAACCTTCCTTTTCAAACACTTAGGCATATTTCCTTTTAGTATCAAGTTATTTCTACCAAAAGCACTCCAACCAAGTTTAATTCTATGATTAATTTCATCCATTATATTTCCATCTGTATTAATAATCTGACCAAGGTATTTGTAACTCTTAACTTCTTCTAACTCATCATAATCAATCTTTATTTTCCTATTTTGAGAAAATCTATTAAACATTTCTTTAGTCTTTTTAACATTTATCTTTAGTCCTACTTTCATCTGATAACTCCTGCAACATTCCCCGTAGCTCTAAAGCATTATTTGCAAAAACAACTACATCATCTGCAAAATCTAAATGACTTAAATAATCTCCATTTACTTTCACTCCTTTAGCTTCCCATTTTAATCCACAAAATACTTCTTGCAGCACTGCTGTAAGAAGTTTTGGAGATATGAAGTCACCCTGTCTTACACCCTTTTCAATGTTGATTTTCCTACTATCATTATGTAATCTAATTGTTGCTGTTGCATTTTTATAAATATTCTTCAAAATATGACAATATCCTGGATCTACACCTTGATGATCCAATGCTTTAATCACTGAAGAAATGTTTATAGAATCAAATGCCTTTTCATAGTCTACAAATCCTAAGCATACTCGTATTCATTTGTCCTTTCTATAATTTCTCTCAATATCTGGATATGATCTACTGTACTAAAACCAACACTTTTAAATCCAGCTTGTTCTCTTGGTTGGTGGAAATCCAGTGTTTTCTGTAGACGAGTTGTAATTATCGTAGTAAAAATTTTGTATAAAACTGATAAAAGACTGATAGGTCTGTAATTTCTAATATCTTCTTTATCACCTTTTTTAAATATTAATATTAATACTGCATTCTTCCAATCATCTGGTACATCTTTATCAATTAGACATATAACTTTGCTAAAAATTTTTCTATTTCTTCACCAGCTTCTTTTAATATATCAAATACAATTCCACCATTACCTGGAGGCTTCCCTTTCTTCATAAATGTAATTGCACATCTCACTTCCTCATTCAAAATTCTGGGCAATTCGGAAGATATAATATGAATATGAGGCACTTGTTCTTTATTACTATATAATTCTTGATAAAAGTCTTCTACACATTTTATGATGTCATCTCTTTTTTTAGTAACAATGCCATCTTTTTTTTTTTATTGCAGATATAAATTTTTTACCCATACCAAAATGTTGTTTACACACTTTAGACTTTTATTCTCTTCTACAGCTTTCTTTGCTAGTTCACAATTATACTTTCTTATATCATTTTCAATTCTTTTCCGCACCATTTTACAAAATTCGACATATTCAATCTTTTCTTTATAAATTCTCTAGTCTCAGTAGAAATTTTACTGGACAATTGCTGCTTTTTTCTACCAGCTATCTTTGTTGCAGTTTTTAAAAGTGTATTGCTTATTTTCCTATTAATGTCATTCAAATCTGAATCATGTTCAAAATCTACTAATACTTGAAACCGATTTGTAAGTTCTAATTTAAATTCATTAGAATGTTTCTGAAGATTAGGAATATCAACTGTAAATATTGTTTTCCTTAATAATTTTTGTCTCTCCAGTTTTACATTAACACGTATCTTACACCTTACTAATCGATGATCACTTCCTGTGTTAAATTTATTAAGAACATTACAATCTTGAAATATGTATTTCCTGTTAGTCAAAATATAATCCAATTCTGCTGTACCTTCATTTGGATGCTTCCATGTCCATTTCTTTTTAACATTTTTCTCAAAAAAAGAATTCATAATATAAAGTTTTTCCTTTTCTGCAAACTCCACAAGTCTATGTCCTCTCTCATTTCTATTATCATAACCAAAACTACTTACAGCATTTTCATCTTTCATTTGTTTACCAATTCTAGCATTAAAGTCTCCCATAACAATTTTAAAATGTTGTTTACTCTGATTAAAAGCCTTTTGTACATCCATATAAAAATCTTCTATAACTTCATCACTATGAGAACTTGTTGGGGCATAAACCTGAATTATCTGCATTTGGTATCTGCTATTAAGTTGTAAAACTAATCTTGCCACTCTGTCTGATACACCATCAATCTCCACAATGTTATTCTTCCATTTTTTATTTATAATGAATCCTACTCCACTTGTATTTCCAATATTTGTGCCTTTATAGTAGAATATATGTCCACTTTTAAAATCGTTTCTTCACCTTTTCTTCTAACTTTACAAAGTCCAATAATGTCCCATTTAATATAAGACAGTTCTTCTTCTAACTCTTGCAATCTTCCTTGACTTGAAAGTGATCTGTAGTTGTAAGTAAATAAAAAGTTGTCATCAAATGGCAGCCTGAGTCTGCAATCAGGAGATTCTTAGCTCCCTCTGCCTTCGGCCACCAATCGCTGCCTTGGTTGGTGACTTTACAGCCTCCTGGGAATAAGGGCCATGATTTATTTTTGTCTGTCATGATTGTATATGTTGAAAAAATATTCTTAAACTCTGAGGTAAAAAGCCAATAAACTCACCACGCTGGCTAATGCATGTTGGTGAGCAGCCCATCCATGTTCGTATACTATATGAATAATCATATAGTAATAACAGCTGCAATGACAAGAACATATGGAGTGGACATTAGGAATTTGCCCTGCTCGGTTCCTTTAAGGCCTCCAAGAGGAATCAAAGGGTCCCCTTTCAGTTAATAGCAAACTCCTTTCTGCAGCCTAGTATCCTTTATGATTATTTAGTACTAAAATAGATTAAGATAATCATAGTACCCTTTATGATTATCTTAATCTATTTTAGTACTAAATTTTTCATAAACAAATGATTCACCATTGGTTTCTTTATTTGTAACTTATTAAAAGTGATTCCTATCTTTAAACTTAAAATGAATGAACTTGTGACAAGCCTACATATCACAATATATAGAAAAATATATATGAGTATAGAAAGTATTAGAAATTACAGACCTATTAATCTTTTATCAGTTTTATACAAAATTTTTACCAAGATAATTACAACTCGTCTACAGAAAACATTGGATCTCCGCCAACCAAAAGAATAAGCTGGATTTAAAAGTGATTTTAGTACAGTAGATCATATCCAAGTGTTAAGAGAAGTTATGGAAAGGCCCAATAAATATGAGTTGCCATTATGCTTTGGATTTGTAGATTATGAGAAGGCATTTGATTCTATAAGCATTTCTTCAGTAGTTAAAGCATTAGATCATAAGATATAGATCCAGGATATTGTCATATTCTGAAGAATATTTATAAAAATGTAACAGCTACAATTAGATTACATAATGATACTAGGAAGGTTAGCATTGAGAAGTGTATAAGACAGGGTGATTCCATATCCACAATTTTTTACTGCAGTGTTGTAAGAAGTATTTTGTGGATTAAAATGGGATGCTAAAGGAGTGAAATTAAATGGAGATTATTTAAGTCATTTAGATTTTGCAGCTGATGTAATTGTTTTTGTATATAATGCATCAGAACTTCCAGATATGTTGCAGGAGTTATTACATGAAAGTAAGACAGTAGGACTAAAGATAAATGTTAAAAAGATTAAAATAATGTTCAATGGATTTTCTCAAAAGATGCAAATAAAGATTGATTATGATGAGTTACAAGTTATCAACTACAAATACCTTGGTCCGATTATTACTACTAATGGAAACATAATGGATGGAATTAATCATAGAATTAAACTTGGTTGGAGTGCTTTTGGTAGAAATAATTTAATATTAAAAGTAAATATGCCTATGTGTTTGAAAAGGAAGAGTTTTAATATGTTTTACCAGTTCTTATTTATCTGAGACTTGGACACTTAAGCAGTACAGAGACTTCAGACCACTCAAAGAAGTATGGAGAGATGCATGTTAGGAGCAATAAGAAGAGATTGAAAACACAATACATGTTTAAGTGAAGAAACAGGTTTTACTGACATCGTTGAAAGAATTAAAAGACTAAGTGGAGTTGGGCTGGACATATTGCTAGAAAAGATGATAATAGATAGACAATTGAAATCTTAAACTCAATTTCAAAAAATTGTAAATGACCCAGAAAGAAACCACATGTGAGATGGATGGATGGATGAAATAAGAAAGTGTGCAGGGGTGATATGGATAAGAGTGGCTAGAGATCGAACTTCGAGAGATCTCATTCTGCAGTGGATCGATAATGGTTGACTGTGATGATGATGATGTTATTGCAATATAAATATATAATCTGTTATGAAAATTTTCTTCTACCTAAAGGCACAACTAGGATTTAGTAGAAGAATGACATTTGCATTTGTGTAAATATATTTTGACTTGCATTTAAATGGAGTAAAAAATAATAAAAATACCTAATATATATATATATTATCACCTTCCAAAAAGAAATTGAATGACAAATACGAGTACAACAAATGATATGATGATCTGCCTCTACTTAATTTAATATTACTAATGTAAGATAGACTACAGGAACAGTCACAAATACATAAGTTTTAATATTGAGAAGCATATGAAATATACTTCACAATTGCATTGCTATTATAGAAACTCTCCAGCTATCATCATGCTATAATCATTAGGAAAATCTCTACAATACACGATGACTAACATAAGAATTCATGGGAAATAATTATTAAGACTCTTTCTTGTACTTATAAGAAACTATAAATATAATAATTTTAAAAACACAAATTAATCTAATTGATTATTGCTATCCTATTGATATCTCAGGGATAATGATTATTCCTTTAGTAAGTAAAATAATAATGCTTTATTGAATTCCAATTATCTAAAGAATAATTACACTTTCATTTACAAATACTAACTAGAACAACTTGTTTGATAATTAATATAATTTTATTAATATACTGATACTACTAATAAATTATCAGCTTTAAATTAATAATTTATAAAACTTTTTACTATTTATCCCTTTACTTCTGCAGATAATTACCATTAAACAGAATAATCATTGATTGATAATCAAAACCCTTATAATTAACTGTAATCTAATATTATATAACTCAATTTTGAATACATTAGTTATTTTTAGCATTTACCCATTCTATTTTATCTTTCTAAACAAACATCAAAATTGCTCTTATTAATTTCTTATATCTTGAATAATATAGCAGTTAGGATTTACTCCTTTTAATAAACTTTATGATATTTTTTATTATCTTATACTTTTATTAAATTTAATAAACTTTAAAATACGTGTGACTTTTACAAATAATAAATAAATCTTCATAACGTTCTGAACATATAATAATTCTTTAAATTCAAATTTTAGATAGGTAATCAGGTATTTCAATATTTAATAAAATAAATATCAATTGAATATTACTTTGATCAAATTATAAATTAAAATTGATAGATGTTTGATTTGTTAAGTTAAAATTCTTTATTAGAATTCCATACTTAAAATATCCAATTAATAAATTTTATATAAGAATTTCGTTATGCCATGTGCTTAAATGTATGAACTTGTGATATCTATGATCCCATAAACAAATAATATTAATTGTCAAGTTTGAATTAAAAACATATATTTATTTTTAACAACAAAAGATTTATAACGATAACTATGATTATACATTAAAATATAAATTATTTATAGCACTTACATTAGTATAATTACATGTTTACAAATTTTACATTAGAATAATTAAAAATAAATACCGTCCCCATTTCATGTGTTACCATTGGGTCAATACCATTTAAGTAATTAAATGATAAGTATTTAATACTATTCATATTATGAATTGATTTATCATTCATTTCCTTATTATCCCAATAATACTTCAGCTGTCAATATTTTACACTTGATTTAATTAAATTTATACCAATTTAATATAATTTAGTTTTAAAAATCATTATACCAATATATTATTATTATTATTCACTAAATAACTTTTATATTGTTGATACAATACAAATAATATACTTTGAATAAATAACTGAATCAAGAATACATGTTAAAATATTATACATTCATCTTAAACACTTACAAATATCTTTCATTACTGTTGATCTCATATTACCCTTCCAACAATAAGTTATTCTTATTTCTTATCACATTTAATTGTAATTGTTTTGCATATGTTCTTTTCCTTTTTGTAAAACTATCATTACGAACAGTAGGAAGAAAAACTATAAATGCCTAAATAAATTACTGACCTATGATGCTTACTCTATATTCCAATATCATATGATACTTTGGATAAGAAAAACTAGCATTTATTTATTAACTACTATAACTTTTAGGTAGTCATTATTACTTCAATGACTACCACAAAAAATCTTGGCTTAATTCTAAAGCTCTTATGGAATATAATGATTATCTTTCATATGAAACCCTGTCAAATTTTTTCAATAATAATATGGGCGCTCCTTTGGATCAAACCCACTACCTATGGCATTAGTTCTTCAGGATGACGTTACATTATCCTGGCATTTTAAACAGCCATTCACCACATATATATTTTTCAGCATCAACATACATTCTTTCTCATTCTAGTATATAACCTTATCTTCCTATCTTTTATGCATCTGTAATTATGATAGGTCATTGGACATAACAAATAACTTATTCTTATGACAAAATGCCATGATATACTTGATACGTTATAATGTTTGAGATCATAAATCATATTCTTAATTATTACATTCACTCTTCATTTTTCATTTATAATATACATTAATATTTATCTTAATAGTATACCTTTTTTTTAATTCATAATTATTATTCAGTCTTTATTGTGAAATATAAATCAATATAATAAATTGATTATCTCATATATGCTACTTTTCTTATAATCAAACTACTACTCTTAATACATACTAAATTTGCATAAAATCATATTATCAAATTACCCAATACTATATATTAGTTCTTTCATACATCCATACAAAATTTTTATACCTAAGCATATTATACCTTCAATTTTAAATTTAAAATATATTTTTAAATTATCTTAATTCTAAAACATTAATAAAA
The DNA here is from genome assembly GCA_028023455.1 of Epiperipatus broadwayi. Classification (NCBI taxonomy): domain Eukaryota; kingdom Metazoa; phylum Onychophora; class Udeonychophora; order Euonychophora; family Peripatidae; genus Epiperipatus; species Epiperipatus broadwayi. The sequence continues at coordinate 3,651,990 of JAQFVV010000037.1, forward strand.
AACAGAAATTATTTATATAATTTCTATCTTACCATAAAATATCTTATATCAATACTAAAACATTAACAAAAAAAAAAAATTTAAATTGAAATGTTTTTCAATCTTTCTTAAAAATTTTTCACCATTATTACCATGACAACAGTCTATGGTTGAAACTTAATCACTAGTCATTGTTGCTGGAAAACACACTGTTTCAAGCAAAACATTGTAAAAAAAAAAAAAATATATCACAATTAATTAAATCTTCATAACTTCTTGAGCTCTTTGAAATATTACAATAGGATGCTGGCATTTTAAAGTTGAGTGCACTTTAGGTTGTTTTGCAATAGCGAGTTGAAACTGCCGGAGGGCGTTATTTCTGTGATAGTGCACAGAAATATGCCGTTTAGGCGGCCTACCATCGCTAGCAAACGTTCTATTTCTAATGCATAAGCCTAGAAATAGTCCGTTCGGTAAGGGGTGGCTGCTAGTGTCTATTTCTACGCTAATGCACAGAAACATGACATCGAATCTGCCGCAGAAGCTATCGTGTCAGCTTACAGCTCAGATTTGTGCTAAGCATTTTCGATGTGCGATCACATTTCACTTTTGGCTACAGTATTCAGGTGAAGGTGTCTGGAATTCCGAGTGTCAAAACTATTTTAATATTCATTAAGACCACCTCTCCCTCTATCTGCCATCTTTTAGGAATGTCTACTAATATACAAATTAAAAAGCGTATGAAACACTTGAACGAAAAGCTATACAGATTCCAAAAATTATTATACGCTAAGCGCTTTCGAGGCCATTTGCCTCATATTCATAGCGGTAATACGAGATGCAGAACGAGGAAATAGGGCAAGGAAACAAAGCGGTATGCAAATGAGCTAGATAGTCTGTTTGGAGATGTCACAGCAGGTATCCCATCTATTGATAGCATTATTGCCATTAATGAAGTATGCTTCTCTAAATTTTCCGCTTGATGTCATTTTTTTCAATGTCGACTATTTTGTAGTTGGAGGGTTCAAACACCTGTCCTGTCTTCTTGGAATGTTGATGAGTTATCATTATTTTTCTTTGCTCTATTATAGGTATATCTATGTTGTGCTGTCCTGTTGATTATGCCTGCTTTGGTTTCCCCAAAATAAATGGCCCGGCAACCGAGTTGTGGGCATGATATGCTGTAAACGACATGGGGGGGGGGTCTGAGAAGGTTCAATTTTATCCTTAGAGTTATTGATTAGATGGTTAGTGCATGGGGGTGTATGAAAACTAATTTTAAATTTATTGGACAAAACCTTAATTAATTGGTAGGAGATTTTAGGTATGTGTGGAAGAGTGATATATGGAATTTTAGTATCGTTTTTATTGTCTACGATTTTCTTATAAAATTGTTTAATTTTATTGTTAATAGTGTTGAGTTTGTAGCCTGTTTGTAGTAGGTCTTTAGGGTATAGATGTATATTATTTTTTTTATCCGCTTCAAACTTGCACAGTTGCATATTTCTGTATAAAAATGCTTGAAGGCCTGCAAATTTGTGAGAGCTTGGTGAATTGGAGTGTGGGTGTATAAAGCCTCTGATTTCAAAGGGCTTTATTATCATTGAGTAATTTATTGTTCTCTCATCCCATGTTAGACGAAGGTCGAAGTAATTTAGACTTTGGAAAACATCTTCTGTTGGGGAATTGATAGTTAGATTAGTGTTTTGTGATAAATCTTATATGATACTATTTGTAATGTGTTTGTTGGCTAAGATGAATATATCATCTATGTACCACGTATATAGTGTGAGGGCAGTCAGCTTGTTATTTGGATACGATTAGTTTTTCGTAGTGATTAAGGAAGATGCTGGTAACAATTCCACTGAGTGGGCGACCCATAGGCCATCCACTTTTCATGTTGTACCAACCATATTCAAATGTGGTATAGATGTGTTTGTCCATCCATGTCAAAAACGTAACGATAAAATTAATGCGTTCAGCTGAGAGCGTGTTGGTCAGTTCTTGTAGGATGATTTGGATGGATTGTTTTCTGTCAACTGATCCGTATAATTCTTTCACATCGAGGTTAGTCATATAGAAGTTGTTCTCGATCGTGACCATTTTGATTTTCTTCACAAATTGAAAAGACGAATTAATAGAATAATTTCCAAAGCCCAAGCTGTCTATTAGTATTTGATTAACCATTTTTGCAGTTTGAAAATAATGGACTCCCCCAAAATCCATCATTAAACACAGCGGTTCTCCAGGCTTATGGAGTTTAATATTGGCAAATATTCTTGGAGCTTTAGTGGAGGAGGGATAAACTCGGTAGTATTCTGCAATTGAAAGGCCTTTGTTTTTATGTGGACGGAGAATGGAAGAAACAAATTTATCACGCTTAAGCTTATTGTTGAATTGTGCGACAGGAGTGAGTTGTAGATTTGCAATTTGTTTGTTTATTTTTATCTTATAATCCTGAGAATGTAAAAGCACAAATCTGTTGCCCTTGTATTCTTTAAGGCAGATTAAATTATTACGATCTAGAAACTGTTTTGTAATTTCGATGTCGCTATTCCAGCTATTATCTTTTATGTATAACTGTTTCTGTTTAATAGATTTAGATATATCTGTTATGATGCTATCTCTATGCGGGTTATTAATTAGATTTGCTTCGACATCAGCGATAATTCAAGTTTGGGTTGTTTCCATTGGTCTCCTATGAATCTCAGTCCAAGGGATGGAACTTTTGTTATCCTATCAGGGAGGGTAAGGCCAGTCCTATTAACATGCGAAGCTTGCTGTAAGTCAATATTTATGTTTTGTTTATAAGCTAAAAATTTGATTTTAAGAGCAAAGCATTTGCGGTGGTTTATTTCTGTAAAGTTGAGTTTATCGATAATCCATTGGGGAGGGTACTATTTGCCGTTATTGTGAGCCATCTTTTTCTTTCTTTACGTAATGTGTTACTGCATCCCCGGATGATGAAAGTCAAGAGGTACTTTTGTAGTTTATTAATGATTTTGTCACAGTTATATATAGAGCTGTCTATTTTTATTCTGCAGCAGTTAGGAACAATATTAAATTTCTTCCATTCAGACAAAAATGTTAGGCGCTGTTCCAATGTTTTGACTGAAAAGCCAAGGCGTAATGTAAGCCTTTGTTGATAAAAGTTCATATTTGTAAAATATTAAGGATTTTAAACTTCTCCCTCGATAATTTAATATACAAATTAAAAAGTGTATGAAACACTTGAACGAGAAGCTATACAGATTCCAAAAATTATTATACGCTAAGCATATAATTATCAGCAGAGTCTCATGCTTCCCTAGCCCCCATTTTCTGCTCAAAAAAATTCGGCAAGTGTAGGTTCAAGCGCGATTCGGATGAAATCACGCTCTAAGTCCCGTTTCTGCGAGAACAATGGCGAGCTTCATCGAATGTCTGAAATCGGAAACTTGCTGCGAATGTCAAAGATTCTCTGACTGCTGCTGGAAGGGTTATCAAACAAAAGAGCTTTGAAGCTACATGCGTGCTGTTCCTGAACAGCCCTAAAAGTTGGTTTTAATTGCCGTAAATATATTTATGTGGTTTTTGGTAATTACGGTAAAAAGTTGGTCAACCTTCGAGTTGGAGCGTTACGTTCGCTTAGGAATTGTAACCACCCTCCCCCACTCTGCTTCCCAAAGTTGGACCTTTTGGTTGTAAATGTTTGGTACCGTTAAATGGAAATCTATTTGGTATTTGTAATTTATTATAAAACAACAAAAATATAAAAAAGAAAAGAAGCTGATTTCGTAGAATACCCGACCGCCAAAAAAAATGTAAGTAATGAGAAGAATAAAAAGTAACTACTTTTTAAAATTCATTTCGATTGATGTACCCTTTTTTTTTTGTTTGTTTTCGTTCCAAAAATTTTATTTGATAGATAGTAGTTTTAAATGTGATCATCAAAATCAAAAGCATACATATAAAAAAAAATTCCCGGCCCCAAAAAAATATAAGTAATGAAAAGAATAACATTCAATAATTTTATAATAGTTCTTCAAAGATTAAATATTACTTTATAACTCACATTTTCCATTAAAAACATAATATATACATAATGTGTCTGCAAGCAGTTTTAACGTTGACTTATTTATTCATATTTGCTGAGCTATTTTATAAGGTTGACACCCATCTATATATCATTTTGTTCTAGTTTGTTATAATATAATCTATTTATTTCTTTAGTATTCATTATTAACACAAATGATTATCTCTCTTAAATTCTCATATTCTTGATGTTTGTTGATACCCATTTATATATCATTTTGTTCTAGTTTGTCATAATATAATCCATTTATTTCTTTAGTATTCATTATTAACATAAATGATTATCTCTTAAATTCTCATATTCTTGATGTTTTTTATCAAAATCCACATCTTTGCTAGCAGTAAGAATTACTTTATCATTATTTGTTTTTAATACCATATTAAAAAGTCATAAATTATTCTAACAAAATTCTTTCATTGCTAATAAAATACACATTATTCATTCTTCTTATTAGGTTTCAATTTTATTTCGGCATATAAATCACTTAATCTAATATGATTCTTTTAACTTGTTGATTCTCCAGGCACCATATTGAGTTTTTTAAAAAAACTGACCTAAGACACAATTTTTAATAATGTTAGAACATAAAACTTTACATTGATAGAAACTAGAGAAACTAAGAAAAACAATAAGGCTAAGACAAATAGTGATTACCATTTAAAAAATAAGGAAAAAAAAAAAAATTTCAACATCCGACATAATTATTACTTTGTTATTTCACAATTTTTAATTTATCATTAACTATGTTTAAATTATATCTTCATTGATATTTTCTTTGTATTCCTGACAAAATTATCTTTTAAACCATATATAATACTTCTTACCTGAGATAATTCATAGCTTAATAATTTCCAAAACTATTTGCATAAGAATTCTTCATTTTTATCTTGTACCCCAAAAGTTAACAAATCTCAAAGATTTATCTAATAAAAGATACAAAACAAATAATTTCCAGAAGGTGGATATGCATTTGTCATCATAGCAATTGGTTTCTTGTCTATCTAAAACTAGAAATTGTAGGCTACTGTCTATATCATTGATAAAATGAGTTTCTTATCTTCATTTTATATTTGTTATGTACATCAGTGATGTTTATATTCCTTGCCAGTGATGCTATCTTGTTATATTTATTGTCCCACAGAGATATGATTTATTTGTATATATCTCATTTGCTAGCTATAGACTTTAAAATAATGTGACGCAAGATGTGGAAAAACTATTGACTCCACAGCATGAGTATCAAGGCATAGGCAAGAATCAGAATTTTATTCTTTGCATGCATAACCATTGTAGCTATCACTACAAATACACCATTTGAAATCTCTCTTTATTGGTTTTAAGTGTTTAAATTTTCACATGGTACTATGCTCAGTAAATTTTGTGATTATTTACTGCAATCTTTCTGTACATCTGATAATCAGTTTTAAAATTTACATTGCACTGCTCTAGATATGTAAATCATTATTTGTTATACAAAGACAAACATGCAAGTGCTAACACAAATACGCTAATACAAATATAAACACATTAATAAATAATTAAACCTTTTGAGAATCATTATTCTATAAAATAAGATTGCCTCAAACTTGGATCAGTGACCCAAAATTACATTGTACATAAACCACTTTTGTTATATTTGAATTCAAATGTATATACTGTATAATAAAGAGCATAAATGATTTAATATATAATTTATATAGTACACAAACACATCAGTACAAACGCAAACACATTAATAAATTGTACCATTTATCAAATAATTATAAAAAAAAATGAAAATATTATTCAAATAATTAAAAAATTAAAATTGAATAGTTGCAACCGATATTCCATGATTATGTTTTTATTGTTGACTTTGGCCGAATAAAAAAAATCTGCCTTTATCTTCTCCGTGCAAACTAGTAAACTCAGCAGAAAAGAAAAAAAATTAAATGCACCTATTAATAAATTTTTTTTATCCAATTTCAAATTGTGATACATCATTTTAACGATGGAATTAAGCAGCAACAAATGCTGGGATTTCTGTTGACATCATGCTTATAGTTTTCGCGCAATTTAAAAAAGAAAAAATTTCAACGAATCAGCTACCACAAGCTCATGACACGCTGCTAAAATAAATTTATAATTACTATCAAGTAACTCTCTTAAAGTTCTGTAAAATGTTTTTATAATTTTATAATGATTGTATCTTTTCAATAAATAAAAATTCCTTAATAACTTAATGGTTAAACTCAATAAAATAAACAGATAAAATATTTTCTTATACAACATCTGAAAACTTCTTGAGTGCGTTTATAATCTTTCCCATTTTTTCCCAAGAATAATAATAACTTTTTTTTTTTACTTTTATTAGTAACTATGTTTCTGACTACAATTTGATATTTAAGATTGAATTCAGCGCCTCAGTGAAGAAATTCTTTTTGTTTATTGCACAATCTCTTTATAATCATCTTAAGATATCTTGTATAATTATTCAGCTTATTGAAAGTAACTTTATAATTAATTTAAAAATAAAATACAAAAAATAAATAATTAATTTTTTAACTAACTAATAAAGTTATTAGCTCTCAGTTTTTAATCAATTTTCCCCTTTTTTTTTGTCTGCTATAAACTTTTTATATTGTAGACAGTATGACTCCAGACCATTAATTAAGTCAATTTCATTGATTATCTACTATTAATCAACTGGTAGTTTTTCTGCATAAATTAACTTTTGCCTACAATTTGAAATAAAATAACTAAATATTTAAAAACTAAATTATTAAATTTAATTGCTTTTAAGTTTAAATTTAAATACAATTATAACTATTGTTCTTTATAATAATTATGTATTCTAATTAAAATATGTAATTAATAATTATATTTAAAATATAATATTGTTATTATTATTTAAAATTGTAATATTATAAAATTTAATATTCCCAATTAAAATAAAATATTATTTTCCAATAAATAAATGAAATACATTTATTCTTGTTTAATAAGACTGCAAATATACTCAAGCACATACCTTTAAAGAACCATTGAAATAAAAATTCATTTAATATTTCATTATAACTTGTAAAGTTTAATAATTATAAATTTGGATAAGTATACTGTAAACATGCTTATAACTATTAAATACTATTACAATTGAACTAAATATGATTACTTAAATATATATATGGCTATTGTAAAAAGGTGTTTGTTGACTACATCTTCAGAATCCTACACTTACCTTCTATAAATTAAAAATTAGTAGTAATACAATTACATGTTTTCTAAATTTAAAATTTTGATTATTGTATAAAATTTACATCCTTTGAAATAATAGTTTTAACAAGGCTGTAAACCTTAGCAATGAGCGTCTGAAAAAATCGTCACTAGGGACCTCTGTAGGTCTTTAAAACACAAATCAAAAAGTTACAATATATATATAGTTTTACAAATATAAATAATAAAAATGCACCTATATTAATAAAAAGATATGTAGATGATTGTGTAATAATTTTTAAGAGATGTTAATAGACAAATAAATCATTTTATTGAAGATGATAATGAAATTGATGCAATAGAAGAAACGTAATAATCAAAATATTACAAATTGATTTTCAAATAGATGTAAAATATAAAATTATTATTATAGAATACGTAGAGCTAAAAATTATTGGTCTAAGAAAGAAGAATATGAAAAACAAAAGTAATAATAGAATTTAAAAATTATAATTTTTCCATGAAAAAATTAAAAAGAAATAAGAAAGTGAATATGAAAGATTATTGTATCAGTAAATATTTAGGAATTAATATTAATAATAAAATAAAAGTATACATAAAATTATAACCAAATTAAATAAGAAGCAGAATAATTTGATACTAAAAAATACAAATGTATTAAGTTTTTTTTAGCAAATAAATATGTAGACTATAATAAAAATATTAAGAATTATATTGAATTTATGAAATAATTTGCAAAAAATGTTATTGGAATAACATAAATAAATAAATATATTAGAGAAGAATTTCAATTGAAATAAGTCTAAAATAATATAAATTAAATAAAAAGTCTCCTATTTTTATACTTACCAAAGAAACAGGTCATGAGTTTGAAATTGTAAAGATATATTACACTAATAATAAAAGAGAAAAATTAAAGAGGCACTGATAGTTAGAAAACTTAGACCTAAAGTGAAAAAATATCGATTTAATAATTTTATATGTCTATGAATAGTTATTAATTAATAGAAAAAAATTTAATACTATATACCTTAAGAAAATAGCATATTAAGTATATGGTAAAAATAAAATGTTGATAATTAGAAAATAAAAATGTTTTAGATTTTTTTTAACAACAGTCAATTTATAGAGTTAGATTTTTTTCTCTTGTATTATTTTTCTAATTTTCTTCAGTTATTTTTTTTTTAAATATTGGTATGTTAATAAAAATTCTAATTATTAAATAATCTAAATGTAGTAGTAGAAGTATATAATTTGTTATATTATTATTTATCATTAGAAAGCTTATTGATGGTTATAATAATTTGAAATATATTTTCAAAAAATAGAAAAATTGTTTTATATAATATAATATTTTATATAAATTTAAGATGTAAAGGTACAGGCTGCATGTTAAATAATTGAATATTTAATTTGATATAAATTTTAAAAAATCACGTCGAATTAAACAATTTTTTATTTAATTTTATTATATATAAAAATCTTTGTTTTTTTAATGTTTATTTTATTATAACAGATTATATATTTTGTACATTATAGCTCTGAGGAAAACTGTTGGATGATCAAAACTGTTAGCTATTTTGAAAGTGTGATGTAGTAGAATATTGCTGTGTGCAAAGTGCATAAAAAAAGTTGTTGCTTAATAATGAACTAAGATATTTAAGAGAAATGTCTATTTCATTTTTAAGCTTGTTCTGCCTTTTTTTAAACAAGAATTTTTATTAGATAATATAAGATTTTATATATATAAAAAAACAATAATTACAATCTAAGTAGATTATTTTTGTTTTGCTAGGAGATAAAAGTACAAATTTCTAGAAATTTCTATTTTAAAATTGCTTCATAAATTTTGTAATAAATTTAAAAATAACTTTAAAAATAAACTAATATAATAAAATTAATAAAATGTAATGTTTATTAAATTTTTTGTTCCAGTATTTAATTAAATAGTTTGGAAAAATGAACGTGTATGGGTAGCTCTATCACTTTTGAAGATTCACAGTGGTTCACTAGAGTTAAGATCAGAAGAAATTACTATTTAGTGATAATAAAATGAACCAAATATTCAGATGATAAAAGGATCATAGAAGGACTTGAATGCCGTCTTCTGTGTAATAATATGGTTTCCACAAATGACTCTCATTCATATATAAAATAAATTATCTAGAAATAATACATTCACGTATAAACAGGCTCTTATGCAGTGTTATAACGAATAATAAATGTCTTTTAATTTTTTATAAATATATTAATATAACAGATGATAATGTGTTTACCATTTAGTACTTTATCAATGCATCAAAGTAATCTGATAGATTTAACATTCATATACTTTTTAAAATAATCTGATCACTCTAAAAGTATTAAGAATAAAATCCCTTAAAAATTAAAATTTTATCAAGTAAAAAATCTCTATTTAAAATATGTCAATAGATTAAAGTTTGTTCAATGTTTTTTATGTATTTGTAAATTCTTATACTTCATGATGTAAATAAAATGAAAATAATATTTCAGATTGGTAGAAAAAGGTGATATCATAATCAGCAAGGATTCTGTATATTCAACTTATATTACAGATTGTGTTGCAGCTAACAAACTGTTGGATATAAGTAATTACAGGTATGTTTATTATAACAGGTAAAACTCTATATGTATTGCTAAGCAAGCATAGGAAATGGTGATCATGTTATGTTTATTATACTTTTACTAAAATAGATTAGTTGTTAAATTATTGTAATAGATTTAATCTTATTATTTTAAAAACTGCTCAACTGATAGTTAATAGGGGATTGATAGGAAGTTTTTGTCGTGGGTTTAATTTTTGCTGAAATGGTCAATTTTTACTATTCATAAGATACTCATATCACAATTATTATTTTTAAATGTGAATATTTTTTTTGTGCTATAATTTATAAATGATGAAGCTATACATCTTTAAAGGGTTTAAGTGGATAATTTCAAATATTACTTTTTTCACAAATGTTTTGGCTAATAATGGGGGGGGGGGGTTTCAGATCTTTATTTTGGATTTTGTGTCTATAAAGAATGCATTTCATAAATTTCACATAATTGAAGTATCTCATTTAGTTCCCCAAATCAGTTTTTTTTTTTTTTCAAACGGAAATGTTTTCTATGAAAATGATTATAAAAGTCTAAAATTTATATAAATAGTATCTGCATGATGTATAATATATGAAGGATGTTTCATGTCATTCTTGAAGGATAATGAAAGAAAATAATATATAAGGAAACTGAGTTTTGAGAGATCTGACAATTAAATCAAATATAATTTTTGTAATTTGTTTTCAAAATAATGATTATTTAATAGAAAAGGGGATTTAGATGTAAGAAGAGAATTTAAACTGTAAGGTAAAAAAAAAAGAAAAAACATCTTTAGCTGCATTTTTCTTTTTGTGAAAGGATTTGACATTTGATTTGCAAGAGACTGTTTGAAACATTTTTATACACTTTTTCATTCGATTTTGGTAATTATTATTGTAATAAATTATATGCTATTTTTATTATAGATGTGATGCTGATAATAAAGATGATTCTGATGGGAATCTCTCCTTTGAAAGTGATCAGAGCCATGTAATAAAAATACAAGCCAAAGATTTCAAAGGGTAAATCTATTTTTAATTAATAATAGAAGCTATTGCTTATTGATAATTTTGCCAATGTGTATTTTTTATTTAATCTATAAACTAATACAATATCACACGATTCCAGGTTTCTTATTGCTGTTTTAGTAGCATATATTTTTCTTTCACCACTTTTATGCTTTTTACTATAAGTAATGTGTGTTAGATTCAAAGTCTCTCACTGATAAAGTCGTAAACTTGAAACCAGTCTGGGGATATTGGATAGGACAGCACAGGGTAAGGATTTGTTAAGCATTATCCTCTGGCATCTATTAGTTTCTAAAATTCACAGTAGATGGCAAAGATGATGGGAAAAAGTATGTATTGCCAAAAGTAAAACCTTTGAAATAAATATGTATGACAAAAAAGGCAAAAAATTTTTTTTTCTGAATTACATATTAAAGTTATATCTTTTGTATAATTTAATTCTATACCTTTAATAAATAAATAAATAAATAAATAAATAAATAAATAAAAGAAAATAATGAAAAGTTAAAATGTGACACACATTTATAAATAGAGGTAAAAAAATTGTATTTTATTTAATTGTAATTATTACTGTTAATTTAGTTCTGGGATTAGATTATAACTGATTATTCTTGGCCACATTTTGCTTTCTATTTTGTTCATTTTCACATAAATCTCGCACCAAGTCAATGTTTTATGTATACCTTATACTGGTAATGGCAATAATCAAGTTAACAATAAAATGAAAAATACAATATTTGCAAATTAATTTTAGTCTAGGGGAATTTAAAGATAACTAACTGGTGAGTGGAGTGTACTTACTTTTAATTGATAAATCTATAATAATCACAAGTAATGATCAAATTGAACCTATATAAAAAC